>CM060947.1:171941370-172613870 GCA_030765055.1 Mantis religiosa | reverse complement strand
GTTAATATAAATGAGTTTGACCTGCGACCCGAGATATGTAAGACAGCTTGCCTCACTCTTGCTTCCAGAGTTCACTTGATGGATTCTGAAGTTATCAAAGAATTATCTTGACTTTAATAATTGACACTCAAAAGTATAAAGAGAAATGCATTATTTGAAGTTATATTCAAACACTTGTCCTGTGCTGAATTTTCTAAATTATGAGGCATGCATTTGTGAAAAATAAGTACCCAGTGAAGGAAACGAGCGGAATGGCTCTGGCGGTTTCGTCTGTGGCCCGCATTCGGGAGGCCCGAGTTCGATTCCCGTGGCCGACCTACCTGACCCATATGTTTCTCTGGGTTTCCCCGAATCGTCAGACGAATGCTGTGTAGGTTAATTATATCCCTCAAATTTCCTGTCCCTCCATTTCATTTCTCACTATGTTTTATCTGGTGGTCTCTTTCGTGGTAGAAAGTGTCGGCGGGAGTCTCGGCGTTGCATGGCACGATGACAGGGCGGTCTGCAACTTAGTAGTGCATTCCAGGACCCTGGCAGGTGGGATGCCGATTGTACGAGATAGCCGTTAGTTTCCAAACAGGCAGGGAGTTTCCCCCTTTTCAGGACCAAATTAGGTGGGATACCAGTTGTATTAGACTGCCGGGAGCTTCCAAACTCACACAGGGCGATCTCTGGTTTCCGGTGCCGGTTATACTGGTCTGCCGGTAGTTTCAAACTGGTCAGTGGTATGGATCCTGCCCTCTGTACTGTCGTGATTTCTAGGGTAGGGCGTCCCCTGTCTCCTCTCACCACACTCTTCCTTCCGGGGGTGCATCGCTTGGGGCTTAGGCAGAATAGATTAAAACTTGTCGACGTACAGAATCACCTCCCTAAGGAACTAATCCTATCCTACTTCATGCAATAGAGAAAATATATTTAAATTTTTCTCATGTAAAAGTGTACTTTTGTATGCCAACTATGCAAAATAAAAAATTTATTGGTCTAGGTGGCTCAGTTGCATAGGTGCTGACCTACTGGCCCATGATCGCAGTTTCAAAATCGACCCAGACCAAACGAATTTAAAGTGTGTTTAAATCCAACAGCCTCATGGCAGTAGATTTGTGGTATACAAAAGAATTCTTGCGGGATTAAATTTAGGCAGTCCGGCGAGGCGATATAATCCTCCCAAATGACAGCCTTGCTAAGCAACAACATATTCTTTTAATGCTAAATATGCGAAAGGTTTTAAAATTAGCAGTTATATTATTTCCCTCTTTCGTCGCCGGAGCAACTGACAAATAAAATTGGTTTGGTACAGATATTTGAAACCGTTACTTTTGGTTGGCCTCAAACAAAAGTTGTTTATAAATTTACGAATGTTGGTTCAGATCTGAAAAGTGTTAAATGTTTGTGTAATGTAATACAAATTTGATCATGAGAAAGAAAATAAGAAAGAAAGAAACAAAAGACACACAGAGACGATAAATCGATAGATAGCTGTCGAGTGGTTACTATAGAGACGGGGAAAAGAAAACGTCCGGGGACCCTACTAGAAATTTTTCTCAGTGATGTAGACGCGTTTCAGAGAATATTGTGAAAAACTGTATTTTAATGTGTTAGTTGTATCTAAAAAATAAATAATAAGCCTTTAAACCAATATAAGAAGTATTATTTAACTAATCATGGTGCGATAAGACATCGATCGGAGACCATGGATTAATCTTTAGGGTTCGCCAACTACAGTTAAGCTGGGGAAAGAAGTTAAAGATCGTTATCAAACTGACGAACAAACTTAACACAAAGAAATATAAAAGCTAAATTATTGTGTCATAACGCGGCAAATAATATAGTAAAGATGAATTAAACTTATTGAATTATTTCACATCTGAGTGTTGTTTCCGTAACCTCCTTGCAAACGAATCTTTTAACTTGAAACATTTCTCATTAGACATGTCGTAAAGTAAAATGAGTATGTGGATAACATGACGTATTGATAGCATCATATACAAGGGATGCACCTGAATTGTAGTATCTGCCCAGCACAAGAAGGGAAGAGATGAATGAAGGAGAAAGGAGCTGGAGTTGTTTATCTATTCTGTTAGTGGATCTGTTTACTACGAAATGAGTATATCAGAGTATTATCCTGATACACTAAAGACTACCCCAGCGTTGTCTTTGTTAATAGATAACACACTGATTACTGCACATGGACATAACATCTATCTGTCATTTGTGATTCCTGCGTGTTCCATTGGCTGAAGTGATGCGTACATTGATGCTTAGCAGACATCCGAGAGGTGCGCCAGTACCCCTCTCACTCTTCCGAGAATAATCAGAGGTTTCTATTCACGAAGATAAAGCCAGGGTAACGCTTTGAGCAGCACCATAATACATATGAGTCACCCATGCTGCCAGATCTAACGCTCGTTTCAGTAACTGCAGTGATAGGTATCATGCATGGGTGAGTTATGTGACAACACTGTGTATTTTACATGAACCTAGCATCCATATCGTATCCAGAAGGCGAACATAAAAGAGCAAAAGTGATTACGTTCTCTGCCTTGCATTCTTGTGCTGGGAAGACAGTAACTGTTAGTGTTTGAGTGCATGAGTCACATATCACAACGTTTTAACAATGTTCTATAGGAACTTACACTTTAACTCACATTACCTTTGCTATACTGTGCTAGTTCAAACGAGTGATTCAGGAGGGGGGAGGGCTACTCTTACCACCATAATTCACAATGCTGGTTACTTGATGTGCTCCATAGTTGCCTATTATTTACCTGTAAAATCTACTGGAATATTTGTTAAATAAATAGTTTAATTTATGTAGTCGCCTTCCTGTGCCATATGTACTTCCTATGCTATATGCTTTAGGGGATGGTAATTACTGACACATTATTGTTAACTTCTTGTGCCATCTGATTGAGTATCTTGATTGACAATCTTTGTAGATCAGATACATTCCTGAACCATCTAATCTAGCTCTTTTTGCTTTAAACTGATGTTTAAATCCGTTTATCTGAGACTGTATTTGACATATGAACCACAATCTCTCAAATATCACCTGCATTAACTTGGTTAAGCAATACTTTTTTTCCCAACGCTCCCCACATGGTCTACTATGACTTTCGGGGAACTCGCCAAGAGTTGCAGATACTTGCTGCAAATACTCAGTAAACATGGCGACGGAAGTAGGGGACCAATAGCTTTTGTTTCAGAACCACTGTGGGCCTTGAATAGTGTTGGACCTTCAGAATAATTCACATGAGTTAGTGGGAGGTGACCTGCACTGGTGAATTTGTCACCCAATAGCCGGAAGGCGAACCACGTACTTGAAATACCAACAGTTGCAAAAAAGCACTGCTACGCCGATGAATGCAAGAGTATTGCTGGAAGTATCCTAGTTTAAGAAAGAGGTGAGTAATTGTAAATATCGCTGTGGAATGGAGGCTATTTGCTGGTGTATAGAGCACCAGAGGAATTCTTCCGGCAGCAAAGGGGACGGTACTGTTTTAGACACTTCTGGTATGCTATCTGCTGGACGCGCTTGGAGGTTTATTCTGGGGAAGGTAATTCATTACCAGTGTTGCTTTTAGTACAGAAATTCCCTGTATCCTGCATAATCTCCGCAATGCACAAGGGGAGGAAGTCGTTTTATTTCTGACGTCAAAAGGAAGTCTGGTGATGAAAGACTTGAGGGCCGGGTATTCGAGGTTAGCACTCAAGAGACCATGTGATCGAGTTCTACCTACGCACAGTGTTTAATATTTCCTGTCTCTCCTATACATACAGACATATTTAACATTGTTTGGGAATTTTAATAATGTAGTCCTTTCTTCACAACACGTGCAAGCAGAACGACCGATCTCTTAAATACACTGATGAATCTAGGAGTTGGCGCTTGATTAAGAGGTCATGAATTACTTCACAGTTTTAAATAGCACAAAAATATTTATAGGTACAAGGCACGGTAGTATACTCAGCTGTTTACAATTACGCCCTTGCACATTAAAAGTGTTAGTGCTTGTGAAACTTGAAGAAATTCACTGAAATGTTTATAAGATGTCCTAAATACCATCAGAACTATTCACTTTTGTTTTTATACCACATACTCACAGTAAGAATAGTAAGCATTGCACTCCGCCCAAAAATCGATACCAAAATTCTATGGAAACCTAAGAATTTTGAGTTTTGCTAAATCTGAAAAAAACACTAATGCCAGCAAAATACTTGCCCACTAAATATGTGGGCTGTTTCAGAATTTGACAGAAAAACTTAAACTGTTTATAGAAGATAGAACACTTAAGGTTCCAGCAAGTACTGGCTCAAATTTACTGCACAAAATTATGCGCTCTGGGACCCCAAGTATCCTATCTGAAATTGTTCTCTCAACAGCCAAGTGTAATTCCTTAAAGATTTATGGTTGAATTCTGACACATTCTGCATACACATATGCTGTGTGTGGATGTGCATAGGCATTCCTGAGAACAGCATACCAGTTTATAACCGAAATGTTGGATAAATTCTGAAGTTAGTATTTAAACTTAGAAACTCCTATCCAAACTGCCATTTATAAGGCAACATGTTTATGTGTGCATGTGTGTGTTAATATGTACAATATTTTTCATGGTTATTACAAGAGTATTTAAATATAACTGACCTTTTATTATAATTAGTCTGAAAATTCACCTAATGAGCAACGTCTAGTTGCACTCTTAAACAGAGTGCTTGGAAGTCCTGATTGCCTGTAAAGAGACGAGCACATGAGCATTCTTTACTGCTTATTCCTGTATTTTGTCTAATTGTTGGCAACTGCTTTTGACATTTTATTCTGGTCACTGAAAATGGTATACATTCAATCAATGGTACTTCTGAAACAACATTGGATTACAAATCCAATTACAGCTATCGAAGGGCTCACCAGTGGGAATTTGGTGTTCGCAACTCTCCCCGAGGAAATGCATTACTGCGATAGGTAAACAAATTGGAAACAAGGTCTTTGGTGAGTGACAAAGGCAAACACCGTTCATCTGTGCTGCTCATGGTTATTGCTGTCGTAATGATCCGACTGGACAATCACCCCGAATATATATTGCGTAGATAGAGTCAATCTGAAAAATTCAATGCCATGGCCGGGATTAGAACCACGGATTTCCTTATTTCCGTCCAGTCGCTCTTAACCTTTGAGCTACCATGGCCAACGTTCTTTCATGACATTAAATTCTCCAATTGACTCGTATGTTTTCCCGGTAAACCGCTAGGGATCCTCGTATTCGAGATACACACCGTTTGCGGCGACTTAGTATCGTAAGTACTTAATTCACAGCCTTTTTCATTAAACCAATATTATTAAGGTAATTGATGGAAATTAATTGTTCCTCCATACTATCCCTGTATAGGTTGAGATTTTGGATATATAGAGTCAACCCGAAAAATTCAATGCCATGGTTGGGATTTGAACCATAGATCTCCCTGTTTCCGTCCGGTCGCTCTTAATCTTTGAGCTACCATGGCCATGCCGTCATGAAATTAAATTCAGGTTGATTTTCTCTATCCAAAACCTCAGCCTATATACGGCTAGTATGGAGGAACGAATAATTTCCATCAATTAACTTAATAGATTGTGTACTAAGAACTTTAAGTGATACTTATAAGATCGAGAATGCATTTTGGGAAAGTGAAGCCCGTATCTGATAAGTATCCTACAGTTCGTGGTTAGCCAAATAGTTTTTGCAATACTTGAAAAACCCGTAAAAAGCAATAATAAATCAAAATTGCTTTTCCATATTTTATTGGACATTAATAAAAAATAATGAACTGAAATTTGAACAAATAAGAAGCTAAATCTAAATTATATGGGGGACGCCTTCTTAACTAATCTGTTGTTAATGAATTAATTGAAGTAACACTTATCCTGGTTGTTAGGTTATTTCTTTATGTAGCGGAATTGATTTTTTTTATTTTTGATCGTTATTATAAAGAAGTTTTTAATAGAACAATTAAAAAAACTCTTAAAGAATAAAGTAAGAAAAGAAACGCAAATAAGATTTTATAAAGAATGGGAATACCAGAGCTGGCTTATGGAAGTGAGGCATGGACAGCAAGGAAACAGGAGAAGAGTAAGATACAAGCGGCCGAGATGAGATGCTTATGGTCAGTTAAGGAATATACGAGACAAGACATATCAAAAATGAAGTAATTAGAAGAATTAGGGGTGTAACCAGTAGTATAAGAAATACAAGGAGATATAAATAAATGGATTGACCACCTCCATGGAATGACAGAAGAAAGAATACCAAAAGAAGCTATTATTATAGACCTAGAAGGCTAAGATAGCTTCAAGAATTATAAGACTGAAAGAGGCAAATGCCTAATCTGTGAGGGAAGAAGAAAAAGATTATAAAGTAGTAAAGTTTTATAAAATTAAACGACATTGCTATACAAGAAGCTGCGGATCTAACATATGTATCACTTTTACCAGTCGAATGAAAAATATGTTGCAGCTTGCAAATTTTTCTGAAAGTGGTGCTTTGATAAAAGGATTAACAGTTTTACTGTCATATTTTCATGAGTAACGTAAAAAAGTATGCTACTCCAGCGAGCTTATGGAGTGATTATTCTATATGTGATCGATTATATCTTTAAATAATAATATTCATATTTCCATACATGCGAAATTGAAGGCAAAATGTTGGATATGTTGCCATACCGTTGGGTATTACGTCATTTAATATTTTACCGTATTATGCTGTTGGTGTTACGTCGCTTCCTATTGATTCTGTGATACTGAAATTAATTGCGTGTTAATAGTAAGAGGTTTTATTCGACGTCATCAGTATAACGATACATTAAATAAAAAATATAAAATAGTAGAAGCAGATTAAAAGAGACATTTATATACTATAATTAATTAATAAGAGAGATAAATAATAATGAGAATATAAATAGTAAATAACAGTCAAAATAAAGAATAGGTAAGAATATAATAAATAAATGAGAATTGATTTGAAAGCAGTGATTGTCTAACGAACAAATTTTGAACTAAAGTATCAAACCGTTGGTCGCGTCACTTCAACTTGCTTCGCGTCTAGCTGGCAACGAGAAAGGGCCTATGTGGCATTCCGTCTCCTAAACTTCTTCATAAATATACAATTTATGAATACATTTGTTTCATAACAAGTGAATTAGTATTATATATGTGATGGGCATATTTCATCATTCATTCATTCGTCATTAGCACGACAGCCCTTGTGGGTCTTGGCCTTTTGAAGAATTTTTCTCTATTCTTTCTTGTTAAGTGCGGTGCTTCTCCTGTTCTTGATTCCAATTGTCCTTACATCCTCGCTCACCCCGTGCCAACATGATATTAAATTCTCCAACTGACTCGTGTTTTTCCCGGTAAACCACTAGGAGTTCTCATAAACACATGAGACAACTACCTTAATGGCGACTTACTATGCTGTAAGTACTTTAAGGCCCGGGCTTTATAGTTCGGACCACTATTGGGTACAATTAATGGAAATTAATTGTTCTTTCACACTAGCCGTGTGTAGGACGCACTATGAAAGGGTAGAGCCAGACTGAAAAATGCAATGCCATAGCCATGATTTGAACCACGGATCTTCTGGTTTCCGTCCAGCCGCTCTAACCATTTGAGCTACTATAGCCAACGTGCCAACAAGACATTAAATTCTCTAACTGACTCCTGTTTCTCCTGGTAAACCACTTAGGAGTTCTCGTAAGCACATGAGACAACTACCTCAATGGCGACTTACTACATGTAAGTACTTAAGGCTCGGGCTTTATAGTTCGGACCACTATTAGGTACAATTAATGGAAATTAATTATTCTTTCACATTGTAGGACGCACTATGAAAGGGTAGAGCAAGACTGACACGAGTCAGTTGGAGAATTTAATGTCATGTTGGCACGTTGGCCATAGTAGCTCAAATGGTTAGAGCGGTTGGACGGAAACCAGAAGATCCGTGGTTCAAATCCCGGCTGTCTGGCTCTACCCTTTCATAAATCAATATCATCTTCATATGCCAAAATTTGAATTGATTTATATAAAATGGTTTCCTTTGTGTTGATATTCACATCTCTAATAACCTTCTCCAGAGCTATATTGAACAAAAGGCACGATAATGCATCTCCTTGCCTAACTCCATTCTTGGTCGTTACAGCACTTGATAGCTATTCCGTTTCTTGATTTGATTCCGAGTATTTTACATGGTAGCTTTCACAAGAGCAATCAGTCTCTTAGGAATCTATAACTCTTCCATTGCTACATAGAGATTATTCCTATCAATACTATCATAAGCTGATCTGAAGTCAATGAAGAGATAATGTGTATCAATTCTAAATTCTGTACATTTTTCAAGCATCTGGCGGATTGTAAAGATCTGATCAATAGTAGACCTTCCTTGGCGAAATCCACACTGATAGTCACCAACCGCATTTGCCACGTAAGGCAATAATCTTCTAAACAGAATATTGTAAAATATTTTTATAAGTAATGGATAAAAAGCTGATACCTCCATAGAACATATCATGATATTACCTCTCTTATGTATCGAGCAGATGATACCTACATTCCATTCATCGGAGACTGTTTCAGCCAACCATATCTTGTCCACTAGTTTGTGAAAGTGTTTAACAAATTCTTTTCCAGCATTTTTTCACAAGCTCTATTTGTATTGAATACATTCCCGGGGCTTTGTTATTCTTTAACTTCTTAATGGAAAGCTCAACTTCCTCAGTTGCAGGTAACGGTACTTCTATTTCTGATTTTCTTGTATTTAAAGGAGGTAAGGTTTCTTGGTCATCAGCTGGACTTTCATTCTGCAGTTCATCAAAATATTGCACCCATCTTTCTAGTATTGCTTCCTCACTGCCCAATACTATTCCATTTTTATCTCTACACAACTGTGCTCTAGGTTGGAAATACTTACAACTATTATTTAACTTCTTATAGAAAGCTCTCACCTCATTCATCCCTTTCAACTGTTCCATTTCTTCCAATTCTTTCCTCTCATACTGTCTCTTTTTTCTCTTGTGCAATCTCTTTTCTCCTCTTCTGGAAGTTCTATACTCTTCCACTGCTTTTCGGGTGTGGTTCCTCTGTTGCATTCTCTTGTATGCTTCAT
The DNA here is from genome assembly GCA_030765055.1 of Mantis religiosa. NCBI lineage: Eukaryota > Metazoa > Arthropoda > Insecta > Mantodea > Mantidae > Mantis > Mantis religiosa. The sequence continues at coordinate 172,604,739 of CM060947.1, read as the reverse complement.
TTTTTAGGGTTGTTGCTCGTGCACAAACTGCATCAAACCAATTGTGCCTAACTTTCTCTTCTCTTCCTAAAACTTCATTTTCTGTTTTCAATAATGTGTATTTAAGATTCTTCCAGATTTCATCAATACTCTCACTATTAGGTAAATCGGTCAGGGCTTTATTAAGCAAGTTAGCATATCTCAAAGCAGTTTCGGGCTCCTTCAGCCGATCAATGCTGAACTTTCCTGTATTGGTTCCATACACCTTTCTTGCATTACATATTCGGCTTCTAATAGCTGCTACGATAAGGCAGTGGTCAGAGTATATATTGGCCCCCCTGTAACTTCTAACATCCATCAAGTTAGAGCACATTTGATGGGCATATTTAGAGCACTTAATATCAAGTTTTAACAATAAAACTTGATTAAAAGTTAAGCTTTGTGTCGTTTCTTAATAGTATCTACGCAAACCCTGAGGGTTACCTCTCATAGCTCTGCCGAGCAAGCTTGGGATTGGTGCGGATGCTGGTGAGATCTTAGAGATATTTAGTAATGATGGAGACCACTTATTTCCCGCATGAACTGTATCAATGACCAGCAAAGCTAGAACTATAAGTATTAATTACCTGTCTCATCCTTTTTGCCACGGCAATTGAAAAATAAATTTTAAATTTAGCTTAGATAACCAAATTCTTGTTCACAATGATTAACTTACAAATAAAATTTTGAAAATACTCATTAAGGCTTTTGTCGTAGGAGAGCGAGTACGTATACCTGAAAATTGTGTGAGAGAGAGCTACAACTGTAGTCTCATCTCATTATACCTAGGTATAGACCGAAACTCCCAAACAGCCTGCTTAATTTGACGTAAACACTGCATATTGAGTGTATTTCCAGCTGAGTATTAAAGATAAAAATGTAACAATTCTACATAAACTGTAGCTAAGAGGTTCTTCATCTAAATGAAGAATATGCACACAAGCCAAAATCTGAGTCTGAGTTAAGTTTCAAATAGCTTTTACTTTACGAATTAATTTTTATTTGTCTTAAAATATCATAAAAGAAAGATACTGGCCATTTCGCAGGCATGTATAAGTTAAAGTAAGCCTAAATAATGCAGTCTTTCTCACAGAATACTGTAGCCAGTGGCTCATTTTGCCCCTTCTTTACTGACTTGGCACGTGCTACTTGGGAAAATTGGAATATGGAATGGCCTTATTCTTTTCTATTTTTAACACAAAATAATTAATCACCAACCCTATATTCTGGCGAAGTTTCAAGGTCATGCAAGAACTTAGCAGCTGCGTTGGAATTCATTCTATTAGTATTCTTTGTACACACATGCAAAGCTTTTAGCAGTTACCCTTCTTTGCTTTCTGTTTAGCAGTCTTTTTGGCACGTCAAAATAATCGTAAAGAAGTCCCTTTGCTCTAATAATGATGTCTCACACAGAAATATTACCTGCGTTAGCACTCGATTTGCTAAGATAATTGACTGCAGCAGAAGAACTCCAATGTGCCCCTTCTTCAGCATTACATGTAACCTATTTTAATTTCAGGCAATCATCATTAATGTTATTATTTCCTCGTTTTCATTTATTCGCACATAATCTAGTTTCATAAATTAAGTTTCAAAATGTGGGCTTTGTGCCAGTATTTAAAAGAATACAAGGGCATCCCGACAGTCAACGGAAGGCATGCCAGGATTTACAATAAGCATTCCAAATTTAATCCATGTTTTCTATTCTTTAGCAAGAGTGTGTTGTTGTTCTATTTCTTTGCACTAAGTTGGCCTTCAGAACATTTACTTTGGTGTTGTCAGCCTCAAAGAAAATTAAACTGTACAGCCAAGTTAATTTAGAAAATTACTTTTTGCAATATTTGATATGTAAGTTAATCATTGTTAACACGCGTTTGATTGTGCAAGCTAAATTTACGATTCAGTTGTCAATTGTCATTGCAGCAAGGATGAAAAAGATCATTCATATTTACGGCTCCAGTTTCACTGGTCATTAATACTTAAGACGAGTAGGAACCGAACAGCATAATAACTTGCCGTACCAATATGAAATGACGTAGTATAAACATAATATGGAAATATCACCATTATAATTTAAAGATATAGTCGATCGTAACATAGAATAATAGCACCGTAAGCTGGCTGAAGATGTATATTTTTTACTTTTCTCATGAAAACATGTCTGTAAAACTGTCTCACTGGTGTAACTGTTAACGTTTTTATTAAAGCACCACTTTCTCGGAATTTTGTTAGCTTCAACGTACCTTTCCTTCGACTTCGCTGGTGAAAGCGATTCTAGATCCGCAGCTCCTTGAATAGCAATGTCTCTCATTTAACTGATTTGACTGATTTATAAATATTCATTTCGGCTACATACACAAATGGCATGTTGCTTCAGTTAATTCATTAACAGAAGAGTGGATAAGAAGGCTTTGCCCATATAATCTAGATTCTCTTTTTTAATTTACGTCCTCCAGCGTTAAGTCATATCGCACGATGAATGAAACGGGCGAAATGATGCTTAAACGAGTCCTGGTTCCATGGAGCCTAGAGCCACTCGACAATCGTCTCTCAGAATAAGGGGAGACCCTAGAAAAAGCCTTATCCAGGTAACTCACCCTGACCGAGATTGGAACTCAGAACCTCTTGAACGTGAGGTAGACACGCCACCATCTACGCTACCGAAGAAGGTCAATCTAATCTAGGTATAGCTTTTCACTTGTTCACACTTCAATTCATTATTTTTTCTTTATGTTCATTAATATCTGGAAAAACAATTTTGATTTATTACTGCTTTTTACGGATCTTTTAAGTATTGCAAAAAGTAATTGGCTAACACGAACTGTAAGTTACTTATCAGATCTCGTCCCTGCGGGTCTTTCATTCCCGATAGGCATTCTCGACCTGATAAATATCACTTACAGTTCTTAGTACACAATATAATATATAACAGTTTAATCAGAATTAATAAAGGCATATTTTAGAAAAGAAAACATTATACAATATGTTCCATTTAATTATTTTTAATATGGAAATAAGGTATTTATTCGTTTTGTGTGTGTGTATGTATAACATTTACATGTCATTAGATGCAATAGGAATCAGATAGCTTTTTGAAAATAGAATAAATAATAAGAAGAAGAGTAAAAGAAATAAATGATCATTCTGCATGGGGGAATGTTTTTGAAGATCCTCATATCCCAGTATTGGAAGTGAAATTAAAGATTGCACGTTCTTAAAAGAAATTTAAAAACTCAGAAACTAATATATTTTTCAAATATTTTGATATATATAATTACTTTAATTACCCATTACGATCAGTGATTTTAAAGCTTTATTTTGTGTATGTACTTTCTGATGGTATTTTCCTTCGATGTATAGTAATTCAACATTGATAATATAAGACGTTACACGTGCGTATAATATCTTGTTTCACAGTGGCATACTTTTAAACCATTTATTACATTTCCTGTGTGCCTAGTGAGAGCATTTTATAAACTCACGGTTTATCACTGACACGACGGCAATATTATTATAAATGGATTAACAGTGAGCCATATGACGCTACTTTAGAGAGGGAATTTTTCTAAATCTCATTCAATGGGAACATTATGAGATAAATACTAACACCATTTCTTTTTATTTACGTCCTCCAACTTTAAGGCATATCGGACAATGAATGGAATGTGTGAAATGATGCTCAGATCAGCCCAGGGTACATGGAGCTTAGAGTTACCCGACATTCGTCTTTTAACTTAAGAGAAAACCCCGGAAAAACCTGTTCTAGCTAACTCATCCTGGCCGAGATTCGGGACCTCTGGAACGTGAGGCAGACATGGTTAGTTAATTATAAAAGAAGGAATATTCTAACCTACAAATGTTAATTGGAACTACTATTTATTCTCGGTTCAATATAATTAAATTAAATATGCAAGCTATTCATTTGTAAACATACATTTTCATGTCCACTTGCACAATTCAGATTTCCTTTGTCAGTCCTAGTAAGCTTACATTTCGATGTTGAAGCCCGAGTCGCTTATGCTTGAAAGGCTGCTCTAGCTGCACACATTCAAACCAAATATTACGACCTTACTTGACAACCTATAAGATGTACATCAATTTCATCTGTGGTAGACTCGGAAAACAATACAATCAGTTATGACTGTATTACTGAGCGAGAGGGCTCAGGCCATCTTCTGTGGCCCTCATTCGGCAAGTGCCGGTTCGACTCCCTTGGCCGACCTACCTTACCCATGGGCTGTTTCGGGGGTTTCCCCGACTGACCAGATGAATGCTGGGTAGGTTAATTACATCCTCCGTATTTCCTATCCCTCCATTTCACCTCCACTATCATTTCATATCATTTCCCATCTGGTGGTCACTTTCAGGTTAGGAGTGTCGGCGGGAGTCTCGGCGTTGCATGGCAGGATAATATGCTTCTGGTAAACATTTCCTCCTTGGTAGGGCGGACTCCGGGCCGGACTACTGGGCTGTTTCAGGAACGCTGTAGGAGGGATGCCGGTTGTACTGGCCTGCCGGGGAGTTTCCAACTGGTCAATGGTAGTGACCCTGCCCTCTGCACTGTCCTGACTCCAACCGCCCTCTGTATCCTCTTACCTCATCTTTCCCCGCTTGTAGCATAGGTACAATAGACAAGACTGATCGCAGTGCCGAATCCCCTCCTAACGATTTTATCCTAACACTGGTGGAAGCTTCAAGCTGCAAGACAGCAAAATCGGATCTAATTTAAACTAGGTTTTAAAAAGCATAAAGTGTAATGGCTCTAATTATTAACAAATATTTCCCAAAAATTTTTCATCTTTCGTCATTTTAGAGGTTTCATTCTGTGATTAGGCCCCGTCCTGCAACTGACAATTTAAAGAAAGAAAACTGGATCCCGATAATCAACCAGAAAAATGCAATGCCATGGTCGGGATTTGAACCATGGATCTCCTAGTTTCCCTCCAGTCGCTCTTACCCATTGAGCTACCATGGCCAACGTGCCGTCCTGACAATGAATTCTCTAATTGACTCTATATATATTACCAGTAAAACACTAGGGGCTCTCGCATCCGAGATACACCCTTTGTTGCGACTTGCTATGGTAAGTACTTGAATCCCAGACGTCATCATTAAACTCTTATTATTTAAGTTATTTGATGGAAATTATTCAGTTATTCACAATAGCCGTATGTAGGCTAAGGTTTTCGATAGAGTCAGCTTGAAAAATTCAGTGTGATAGACGAGATTTGAACCACGAATCTCCTGGTTTGCGTCCAGTCGCTCTTACCCATTGAGTAATGGGTAATTGATCATTGGGTTAGAGCAACTGGACAGAAACCTGGAGATCCGTGGTTCGAATCCCGGCCATGGCATTGAATTTTTCAGGTTGACTCTATCAAAATCCTTAGCCATATACGGCTAGTGTTAAGAAATGATTAATGACTATCAATTAATTAAAATAATAAGAGTTTAATGATGAAGTCTGGGATTAAAGTACTTACGATAGTAAGTCGCTACAAATGGTGTATCTCAGATGCGAGAGCCCCTAGTGGTTTACTGGGAAAATATATAGAGTCTATTGGAGAATTCATTGTCAGGACGTGACAATGGCACGTGACGTCAGGCACGTTGGCCATGGTAGCTCAATTGGTAAGAGCGACTGAACGGAAACTAGGAGATCCATGGTTCAAATCCCGACCATGACATTGAATTTTTCAGGTTGACTCTATCAAAAACCTTGACCTGATACGGCTAATGTGAAGAAATGATTAATTTCCATCAATTAACTCTAAAAATGGATCCCTTTAATTTTAGTTTCTGATGAGATATTTTCCTAGCGAAATTTAGAGTAATATTTAAAAACTTAAATTGGATTTAATATGCCAACCATTCACACCAAGACTTGGAATATACTCGTAGATTTATTTTATTCAAGGAATAGCGAGAAACATACAACGCCACATAAGCTGATGAGAATTCTTCTACTCCCAAGGGTATTTAAAATAATTTATTCTCGCCAACCATTTGTACAGTTTCCTACAAACTGTAATCTCGTTTAATCCTGCAGTAAAATTTATATTTCTCTAGGACATGAAAGTGAATTACATAACATATTGCATGTGAGTAAAACAGAGGTGTGTATGCAGGCACGTATTTAGAAGTCAGTTTCCGGGCCGGTCCAAAGAATCTACGTTGAATTATTTACTTTTATTAAATAATTAATCAACGATGTGTTATTTTCATGTTAGTAAAAAATAAAAACATGTGTAACATATATTCACATGACTTTCTCCAACCAAGCTTCTACAAACTGTTCTTAGAAAAGTTTGTTTTTGTCTTGTTTCTTTGGATAATGTCTGTAGAAAGGCCTTGCACAATGCACTTTTTTGTTCTTATACCTGAGATAAAGTGATAAAAGCAGTAATCAGATATTTAAAAAGCAAACCACTGATTGATGCATTTGAAGTATTAGTTCTGCTTGAATGAAAAAGGGAATAGGAACTTAGAAGTTAAAAGTTACATACCTTTAAGTAAGTGTCTGGGAATTCTAATCAACAAATTATAATATATCGGAATTGGTTAACTTTTCAATGCATTATTGTAATTGACATTATTTGTGTATTTTAACGAGTTCTACAGCTGCTGTGCAGTAACTTTTTGTTTATCTCTTAAATAACTTCATGTCTGCTTGACAGTGAATAGAGACGTTAAGATGAGAAGCTTGAATAAACTTTCTCAATTTATTTTAAACTAAGTCTTATTTCAACTATTTATTAAAAGTATTAAATGATAATTCATTTGGACCCCCTTAAATATTAACAACGTGGGTAAGCAAAGTAAGTAGTAGAAAGTAGTAGTGGTAAGTAGTTTTCAAAATATTGCATGGTTTCATCTGAGCCTTTTTGTGATAGCAATAGACGGCAACGAGCGTCGAGGGCGCGAACAGGCCAAATTCCGCGCAGCCGGTTAGGGTATTTTATTCGCCCTCATTAATCCAAGTTCAGAGTAATCACTACAACAATAGTTGAACCCGGTACTACTTATCTATCACCTGAGTCATCCTTTTCCGCCTATTTTAGATGCATGGCGGAGAGGGAAATAATTCCTCTTTAAATTTCGAGGAAGTCAAAATAAGTGTGTATTTGTAATGAAGTGGCACGTAATACTTGTTCATAACGGGAGACTTGAGTAATGCACGGGTTAGCGCTCAGAACTTTACCACCTTAATGACCTCACATCGATTCGGTTCAACAACTGAACTCATCAGCAGATATACGTCATCCTTCGTGTAACAAAGCATTTGGTATGCAACATATTTATGAAGCATCGATTTTGTTCTCTCTTTGTGTAGAGGGAGTTACATGAACAGTAAAACCAACCACCCCAACAAGTCTGATTGTGAGAGTAAGGAGAGAGAATTTAAATAGCTTCTGCGACCCTGGGAGCGATGTTGCCTCTAAGGTCAAGGGTGAAAGGCAGGCGAGAAACCAAAAGTAGAGACGGTGAATGCATCAGAGTAATGTGTTAGAGGTCAGGGACGTAATTTAACGACAAAGTGGATGTTTCACTTGAAATTCACTAGTTCGTGGACCATCTTGGGAATTAGTTGCTGTCCACTGTTTGCGGACAGTAAATCTTCTCTGTCTTTGCCAGAGAAGAGACTTAATGACGTTGTTGTTTTTCTGTTCTTTTCTTTCCAGACAATTTAATTTTGTCTGCGGTTTTTCCATACTAAAAGTCTATTTCAATGTGCCTGGATATAAATGACGAAATAAAATGGGTATTTCGAAAAATACAAACATTATAAATGATTAAGGAAATTATTACAACCGTCACATTATGTTTAATAAAATATTTAAAGTGACCAGCGGATGTTCATATATTTATAGCAAAACATAACAAAAAAGTAAATGTAATAAAACATAACTACACTTTTTACGCTAATAGAAGTGTGGTTAGAAAGAAAAGCAATAAAACGATTTGTCATTTGATCTAGAATATATTGCCTTTTACCTTGACTACTGAGTCAAGTTCCCTTTTTATCAGTTGTTAGGCGTCGATAAAGTATATAGGCTGCAAAGAATGTGAAATTATGTTTTCTCTAACTGACTCGTTTTTAGGTTATTTTCAAATATTTACTTTTCAAGATGGACTTAATAGAGGAAATCGTAATGATGAAATTTAGTATAGCAATTACCATAGATTGCGAATGACGATACACTAAACATGAAATCAGTAATACTATGATCCATAGCAGGTAATTGGAGTTAAATGTTAAAATAAAACATATGCTTATTCCTGAAACGGTTAGAATTTATTGTCTTGAGCCATTAAAATAATATAAGCTAAGATTACAACGTTCCAAATATCTTCTAACGTGAACAACATATTTCCACTATTTTCGAAAACGTTGCAGTAACTAGTTGAACTGTAAGTCATAAATGCCTAATTCGACTTCAAACACTGTACTGTAAGCTTTTGGATTGGATTGGATTGGATTACGGTTCGCAGGGGATACGGCACTGCGAGCAGTCTTGGTTTATTGCAGAGGAAGACAGCTTTGAGAGTTGTGACGTATTTCAGTCGGGAGCGAGGCCTGCAGTGCGTGTGACGTCAGACAAAAGCCGTGTAGTACCAAGTTGCCTATATAAATGGCGCTGTGAGTACAGCACATGAGGGTTGAGTCAGGTGTAGCGCACTCGATGACAACAATGCAGCTTCCACGTACTTAATGGAACTGTTAAATTTAAAATGTGACGATTTATTGGAGGACAAATACACACACAAGAAAGAATTGGCTAACTTTACAAGAATGTCCCTCAAACCAGATTTCCGAGGTTGTATTCACTTGTCGCACGGACATTGTGTATGTTTGGCCCGACATATGTCTGCGAACTATTCCTTTTTGTTATGAAATTAGCTAAGTCCAAAACCCGAAGTGCCGTGTCGGATCACAGTCTAACATGCAGCCTTCGATTACAAATTTCCCAGACATTAATTACGTCCTGACATAGATAAAATAGTTAATGGGTCTCCTCTAATTTGCAGGGAAAATTACTTTATGTTTTATTTTACTTACTTTATAACATACCTGGCCTTCAGACATACTACGAGTTGAAGTTAAATATATTTTCTCATAGCACAGAAATAAAATAAAATTGCTTATAAACTGTGACCAATTGTCTAATTAAAGCATTCAGCATTAATATTACAACACCCAAGATGTAAATTGTACATATTATTAATACCCGATACGTTACCTGTCTAACCTATACTGTCGGAACCCCAACACATTAAACTGTTTCCTTCCTCTTGGGCAGCAGAAATCAGCGCGGTGACATATTACGCTAACCTGCCTTTCGTTAGGGGGCATATTTGGCGATTAGAGCTGACGGAGCTGACGTCACACCACCACTACCTGTCTTCCCTTGTACCTGTGCCTCAAGTGGGAGGAAGGATGAGGTGAGAGGAGACAGAGGTGGTTGACCCAGAGAGTCACGACAGTGACGAGAGCAGCGTCCCTACTATTTACCAGTTGGAAACTCCCCGGTAAACCAGCACAACCACATCCCACCCGCCGTGGTCTAGAAAAGTCCACCAGGTCGGCCCGGAGACCGGAAACCGTCCTACCGGAGAAGAAAGTGTTTACTAGGAGCATATCGTCCTGCCATGCAGCGCCGAGACTCCTGCCGACATTTCAACCCTGAAAGAGACCAACAGGTGAGATATGATATGAAATGGTAATGGAGATGAAATGGAGGGACAGGAAATTCGGGGGATGTAATTAATCTACCCAGCATTCCCCTGGTGACTCAGTAAAACCCACAAAAAATCCATGGTTCAGGTGGACCGGACACGGGAATCGAACCCAGACCTCCTGAATGCAGGCCACAGACGAAACCGCCTGAATGATCCCGCTTTGCCTGTAAACGCTTAGTTTGTCGTCTTCGCTCAGATTAATGTTCTTCTTTTATTCATGGAGTCTTTTGAAAGTTCCTATTAGTATCGACCTCAGAGAACTTTTGCTACCATGTAATTTCCTTTATTCCCACCTAACAGTTGCAGGTCCTCCTTATTCCGAAGACTGTTACAACATGAACGTTTCGAAATGTAATGCAATACAAGCAATTCATACACCATGCAGGGGTATGGTTTCAGAGCGTTCTGTAATCTCATCTCTTCAAATAGGTTCATAAGTATATATCTGAAGTCTTGCAGTGACGATAGAGAAAATGGGGTGTAGAACGAAAACATTACTGGTTTAAACCCTTCCAGACGGACACATTACCCTTGGAAATTATATTTGGACCGTCTGACTCATGGCAAAAATTGCATCCATCCGTCCGACCATCCATCCGTCCGTCCATCCACCCATCCACCCATCCATCCATCCATCCATCCATCCCTTCCTCCCTCCTACCCACCGTCCGTCCGTCCATCCGTCCATTCGTCCATCCATCCATCCATTCCTTCCTCCCTTCCTACCTCCTACCCACCGTCCGTCCGTCCGTCCGTCCATCCGTCCATCCGTCCGTCCATCCATCCGTCCGTCCCTCCATCCGTCCCTCCCTCCCTCCTCCATCCATCCATCCATCCGTCCATCCATCCCTTCCTCCCTCCTACCCACCGTCCGTCCGTCCATCCGTCCGTCCGTCCATCCCTCCATCCATCCCTCCCTCCTCCATCCATCCATCCGTCCATCCATCCCTTCCTCCCTTCTACCCACCGTCCGTCCATCCGTCCATCCGTCCGTCCGTCCATCCGTCCGTCCGTCCGTCCATCCCTCCATCCGTACCTCCCTCCATCCGTCCCTCCCTCCATCCGTCCCTCCATCCTTCCCTCCCTCCATCCATCCGTCCATCCGTCCGTCCATCCGTCCGTCCGTCCATCCGTCCATCCGTCCATCCGTCCGTCCGTCCATCCATCCATCCATCCATCCACCAAATTAAAATGGTATTTTGAATCGTTCTATGCGTTTATCCTAATATCATTTACCCTAAATCGGAAAGTACCAGAATGTCTTTTGTTTGTTTTTATGAGCTAAAGTTTCGCCTTTTGTTATGTGTTCTTTTGCAATCATTTGAAATATCATATTCTCTATTGTTTACTGAGTCTTTGTTATCTTGTGTGTATTTTGTAAAGTATTTTCGCCTGGCAGATAAATTATTCGTTTGATAGATGTACTCAATATTTTTATTGATTTTAACTTCTTCTATGTTAAGATATTTTGCAAGCTATTAATATGGAACCTCTATACAATAGAACGCTCTTCTCAAAACACGGAGAAACAATTTCTTCTTTATTACTGTTAATATCAGAAGGATTAATACGTGCTTAAGACAATATTTAAAAAATTCTAAATAGAATCTGAATTTGAATGTGCCAGGTATGATGTTATTTAACATATGCACAAATATATAAACAGGCCAAGTATGCAGAGCTCTTCAGGGATCAAAATTCCAATTCAGAGAGAAAGTAGATCTCTGTGGTGGTGGCATGCTTACTGGTCTTTTACTACCTCTTCCCCACCCTTGCCTTTGAACTTCAAGGGCTGTAAGCACTGACCTCTTCCAGCTACAATAACATTTCTGCGGCCGCCATCTAGACTATAAGTGGAAGCAATTCGGACTCCGGGAGTAACGATGCTTAAACTGTGTTGGTTTTGCACCATTAATCGTGAAAGGCAAGCTGCTCTTAGTGCCTCAACAACTGCGGAGTTTTCCTTTTAACATCTCCGAGCATGGTCTAAATGTAACCTTGGTTAAGTTCTTACTCAACAATGTGTATTTAAGTTTGCGTAATAGTATATTGCGATACTAATGCGATACTCACTTTATACGAAATGAGGAAAAGTTTGAAAAAATGAGGCGCTTCAATTTCCGAGATTCCGTTATGTGCTTAGTACATGTGTATTGCATACTATTTTTGCACTATGTGTATTTATATTAATCTGAAGTTTAGTAATTAAGATATTAGCTGAAATATTAATAAATATAACTGAAGATACATGTTAGATTTTAGAACGTGCATCGCCTATATGTGTTGCTATGGAGAAATAAATGTTATTGGTCATGTCGCCATATTATACTTGTTAAAAGTGTAAAACGAATTTAACTGGTTTTAATTCTAATTATGGAGAAAGTTTTATACGATGTTTGCAGTGTTTATTTATCGCACTAGTGCTTTTGGTCATTTTTTAAAGTACTGGGATTTCTTTTGTTTTCATGTCAGCTAAATTACAGGCGGGAATGTCAACTTACGATGCATAGCAGCAATAATGGTAAACATGCAATATTAGTTACACAGTGCAAAAAGTATTTAAAAACATTAAAGAGAACTGTGTTGTTGATTACTATTATATCTCTTTTAATATACAAATAAAACTTAATGCAAAGTTCAATTTCAAAAATCTACTCAGTCTATCACTTTTATTTTCCTAGTTCTTATATACACATATAGTAATGAAGTAATGATACAATTTGTAATGTTTTGATAGTATAAATAACTCGATTATCTATGATGTCTTAAGGATTCTGGGAGGTCCTTTTCACCAATATTTTTATCCCAGGTTTTCCACTTTTCAGTAGTAGACTTGTGCTGTACAGTTCTCCATACTTCTCTGTCATTCCTCTCTCCCTCTTCTAATCTTCTTTTCTCTATGGCCCTATTAATTCCTCCTTCCATGTGAATCAAGCTCTTCCTCGTTTATTTTGACCAGGTTACAAACAGCTAACAATCTTCTTTGGTAGCCTTTCCTTAGTCTTTGGACATTTCCATAAAATTTTAGGGCCCTTGTTTTATTCTGCACACAACATAATTTAAAATTCAAAATAATAGACAACTAATCATTATAAGAAATTGAAACTTGGCATGATTAAAGTATAAGAATTCGCTTATTATATTTACATAATCCCATGTAAAAGTGGCATAAATCACACTGTGTGTTAAAAAAAGTAGTACTTCAAGTACGCTTTTCTTGTAGGAATTTAAAGTTACAAGCACCATTTTTTTCCTAAATAGCATAAGAGAATATTTTATATGATTAGCTAAATAAATAATGATTGAATAGCACAAAATATGCAAGAATAGTAGGCTTAATAGGCTAAATAAAAATATTATGTAGCCTTTACTATGCACATAAAAATTATTTAGCTATGTATAAAAAGGATAGTATCTTTAACGACTGAAAAAAAATCCTTCATTTTATAAATCATATTGATATAAAAGTTAGCCTATGGTGTTCAAGAAGCATAAACAAATAAGCACTACAAATTTTCAATATATTTAATGGTTTGTTAGAAAAATACCTGTTATCTACTTTTTGGATTACATAGGATGATCCGTTTGAAATGTCAGAAAGGTAAAAAGCTATATTTGTAAAGTTAATATACGTATCTGTGAGCAACATTCTGGAATGTAAGCGGAAAGGTTGGCAGTTAATTATTGATGTTTCCAGTGGCATGACAACGCTATAGTGCAAAAAAGAAATCACATCTTAAGGCCGCATCAGACTGCTAAGTGTGTCGTATGATATGTGAAATTTTCGAGAGCAATAGCAACGCAGCGAACTTTCAGAAGTCATACAACTGTCGGTACGTACCATCACATCTAGACATTGTTAAGTAGTACAACATGCTCTTGTAAAATGGTCTGAAAATATCATGAATCCATCCCATGGCGTACCATTAGCCCAGGCTTAGCGCCTCCAGATCTTCTTGTGGAGCTACTGCAAGTTAACGCTGTATGCAAAAACATCAAGGAATACGTAGTAGCCGACCAGAGTAGAGAGATTACAGCGGTCTTTCAGCAAGTATTCCAGTTATGCTACAAGCCACATGGCGCAACATGGGTGCGAGGTATGAAGCGCATTCATAATGACAGTCATGTTAAGTGTTAATATGCTAGACACAAAACTCCTGAATTTCCTATACAAATGCATATTACCAACCAATAAACTTGAATAGTTTCCTTTATATACAGTCACCCGCCTCATTAGCGTAGATGGTAGCGGGTCTGCCTTACGTTCAAGAGGTCCCGAGTTCGAATCTCGGTCAGGGTGAGTTACCTGGATAAGGTTTTTCCCGGGTTTTCCCTTATCCTGAAAGACGAATTTCGGGTAACTCTAAGCTTCATGGACCCCGGACTCATTTGAGCATCATTTCACCCATTTCATTCATCGTCCGATATGACTTAACGTTGGAGGGCGTAAATTACAAAACAAACTTTATATACATTCTTACTTTTCTGACATCTCAAACGGAACACCCTGTATTAACAACTCAGAAGAATATTTTATTGCCGATGTTTAGAAAACTACTCAATAGTTCATTGCACACAGAGAAAGGAGTTGAGGACGATAGTGGGGGAGAGAGAGTGGAAGAGAAATAGAATGGGGAGGGAAAGAGAGGAGAAATAGTAAGGGTACAGATTATTATTTATATAATATCCTCCAATGTGGGTTATATCGACGATGAATGAAATGGGTGAAATAATTCTCAAATGGGCCCAGGGTCCATAGAGCTTAGAGTTGCGTGACATTTACCTTTCAGGATAGGGGAGAAAATGCTTCAGAAAATGCCTTATCCAGTTAACTCACACTGACCGCGATTCGAACTCGTGACCCCTTGAACATGAGACACACGCTAACACATGATAGAGGGGAAAGCGAACAGAGTGGAAGTGATATAAATGTGAATGGGAGAGAGAGGGAGATAGAAAAGAGAGAGAGAGAGAGAGAGAGAGAGAGAGAGAGAGAGAGAGAGAGAGAGAGAGAGAGAGAGAGGAAATGGGAAGCATTTCCAGATTTAATTCAAACGCGAGCGTATACAAAGGATTACGTCGATAATAATGTCACTTTTACTAGACATTTTGTCGCCAGCTTTATTTTTATCCATGTTATATGTAAATATATCTGAACAAAACAAAAGAGATTGAGATTTGTTTAGACCACTTTACATTTGTTTCAAAGAAATTAATTGTTATAATTCAAACGCTCAAATCTGGCAGGACTATAGCCAATCACAGCAACTAGTGCTTTTCATCGTCTTCTGGAAATGTTTATGAAACAAAAGAAACCTTTAGACAGAGCTTTAAGATTCATTATAATTGTTGTTAATTATACACAAACTTATGCCACTTTATGCTTATAGTACGACCGAAACTATACACTTTCGCTGGTTTTGGTGTACGTATCGAATAATGCTAACGAACAATTGATACACTTCTTATTAATACACATTTAATTATACAAACAGAAAAATATGTCAAATATAAAGTGTAAACCATTCAATATTGGCATACGCAAACCACATTGCCCCTCGCTATATATATAGCCCGCCTCGGTAGCGTGGTGGTAGCATGTCTGCCTCACGTTCAAGAGGCCCCGAGTTCGAATCTCGGTCAGGGTGAGTTACCTGGATAAGTTTTTTCCGGGGTTTTCCCTTATCATGAAAAACTAATGTCGGGTAACTCTAAGCTCTATGAACCCCGGGCTCATATGAGCATCATTTCACCCATTCTATTCATCGTCCGATATGACAACGTTGGAGGACGTAAATTACAAAAATTATATATGTATATACATATATATTGTTTATCAACTTAATAATGCATTTATATATAAAGTATTATCAATTTCACTATTATATGTGACGTCCAAATGTCTTTTGTTCTGAGTTATACTCTACAATATATCTACTTGGGAGTTTGGAAAATTTAATGTGCTAAAGAAAGACTGGGATCTGCTTCGGCTCAAAAATTTAGGATCCGCTGACCATGCACACGGTTTGTATGAAATAATAATTTATTGTCGTTAGTTAACTAATAGTTTGTTAAGCTGTAAAGCTCGGGACTCAAAATACCTGGTACATTTTAAGTTGCTATTGAGGCATGTCATCTCACAATACATTCGAGATCAACATATGGGTTTCTAAAATGAATGTCAGTCTACCAAGGAATTAAATGCCGTTTTAGCATGTTACGATGATAATTCAGCTGGTAGACTAACTGGTCGGAAACCCGAAGTTCCATGGTACAAATTCACACATTGAATTTTTAGTCTAATTCTGCCATTCCAAACTTATCCTTCACACGCCTAGCGTGAAAGTGCAATTAATTACTAAGCTGTATAAACATTTTGCGAAGGTATTCTTCTACCTAAATGCATGAACTCTTGGAAAATTTCTAACATGTAACATGCGAGCTACAATAACATCTGTTGGTCCCAATAGATGCTGAGGTAGTGAATTCTTGATGCCCGTCCCGAAGGTGTATTCATGTTCATCCAGTTGGGGCGCCTTGTTTGGCCACTGGGTCATCGGTCCTGTTGCCAATTATACGAGCACGGGCAGGTATCCAAAAGAGCACCCATAGATCTGATATATCAAAAACCTTGCTGTTATGGATGCGGAGGTCCAGGCGTTTTTCTTTTGAATCCTCCTAAAGATGGCCTCATTTGATCAGCACAACCACATTGTGCGTATGAGGTTTCTCATGAAATGTTCTTGTAAGTTTGAAAAAGTGAAAAACAGCGTATCATTATACTCCTATAAAGCACGTATCTTATATCTAAAAATATTTAGTTGTCAATTGCCAAGATTAATCAGTATGGGATGGCATGGGACATGTGCCATAATTTCGACTCGCAGGAGCTCTTTTGCAAGCCAGTTAGTCTACTGACAAGTCTAGCAACTATAATTCAGAAAATAGCAAGAATATACTGCATGATTAAGTGAGTGTCAAAGTCTGATATTTGAAATAATTCTGCTAATTAGTTTTGAATAATATAAACAGTTTTATAATTAACTACATTTAATAGAAAATTCGGCATATACAGGGTGAGTCACCTAAAACTTGCACCGTAAATATTTCTGAAATGGTATGTGCTATTGATATGCGGTTTTCACGGAATTGAACTATAGGCAGAGGCTCGCATTTTCAAATGATACATAGATTTTTATAATTTTTATAAAGTGTATTTATGTACAAAAGTTACATTTTTTAAATGGAACAATGCGTATTGACATTAAGAAAATAAAAGTAGAATAAATTAGAATGTCAATGGTGTTTTTGCACGATTCTAATGTAAGTAGTTTACGAGAAATCGTCATTTGAAAATTGAACGCACCGGCAGTTGTTTGTTCCATTCAATTGCTTAGCTGCTAGGCTAGGATGTTGTTATGTTTGTTTACAATGTGTTTTGTCTACACTGGCAGTTATTTTGTGATAGTTGAAGCAGTAGGACGTGCTTGGAAGATGGTATTTACCAATGCAGAAAAAGCAGATATGCTCATAGTTTATGGTGAATGTAGAAAGAATGCAGTTCTTTCTTGTACAGTGTACTTGGAAACATATCCGAATAGACGTCAACCATCTCGTCAATTATTTGTGAACCTCTTCAACCAATTACGTGAAAGTGGTAGTATAACGTCTACAAAATGCACCAGAAACAAACGAGCAACTGGAGAGCAAGGAGAAATTAATGTTCTAGCTGCTGTTGCAGTAGATCCCCACATTAGTTCTCGTGCAATCGCACGAGGAAGCGGCATCAGTCAAAGAAGTGTAATCCGCATCCTCCATCGTCATAAGTTCCATCCGTATCACATCTCTCTCCATCAAGTGCTGCATGGCAATGATTTTGAGAATCGTGTGAACTTTTGTACATGGGCATTGAGACATGATACTCCAAATTTGTCATGTATCTTGTTCACTGATGAAGCAACATTTACTAATCATGGCCAAGTAAATCTAAAAAATATGCACTATTGGTCTGTTGACAATCCTCGTTGGCTGCGTCAGGTAGAACGTCAGCATCCATGGAGTGTGAACGTGTGGTGTGGAATAGTGAACCATCACATCATTGGCCCTTTTTTCATAGAAGGAACACTGAATTCACAGAAGTATCTCAACCTCCTAACAGACGATCTTCCACAGATGTTAGAAGACGTTCCCCTTCAGACTAGGAGGAATCTGTGGTATCAACATGATGGCTGTCCGGCCCATAGTGCACGAATTACTACAGCTTATCTTCAAGGATTGTTTCAAAATCGGTGGATTGGACGAAGGGAACCTGTACCTTGGCCGGCCCGTTCACCAGATTTGACTCCTTTAGATTTTTTTCTGTGGGGGAAGCTGAAAGACACTGTCTACAAGGACATACCAACTACACCAGAAGATATGAAACGGCGTATTACTGCTGCCTGCGCTGAAATTTCCACTGAAATGCTAGAACGTGTACAGCAATCTTTACATACTAGACTGGAAGCTTGTATTGAAGCTGGTGGTGCTCATTTTGAACACAGGCTTTGAGGGTACAGTTTTGTTTACTTGTCAGAATCCTCATTTTTCTTCATTCACTTGTTTTTCTTTAGTTTGTCCTAGCCATTGTCCCGTTTTGTACAAATGACGATTTCTCGTAAACTACTTACATTAGAATCGTGCAAAAAACACCATTGACATTCTAATTTATTCTACTTTTATTTTCTTAATGTCAATACGCATTGTTCCATTTAAAAAAAAATGTAACGTTTGTACATAAATACACTTTCTAAAAATTATAAAAATCTGTGTATCATTTGAAAATGCGAGCCCCTGCCTATAGTTCAATTCCGTGAAAACCGCATATCAATAGCACATACCATTTCAGAAATATTTACGGTGCAAGTTTTAGGTGACTCACCCTGTATATGACTCAAATGGTTTAGAAATAATATGCAATTTGTTTACCTTTTATTACTCCATTTTAAAATTCCCTAGCGACAAAAAACAAATGATTTAGATCCCAAACTTCAACTTTAAGCTCACAAAGAACTCACTTGAGAAAATAACCTTTTAAATTTAAGTATCTTCCAATTTGGGTGCTAATACATTTTTAACTCATCCTTAACCTTTTTCCAATAAACGCTTACTAAATCTATGGGGAATTTTACATACATCTACAAAATTGTACATTGAATTAGTTTAATACAATACTTCTACGCAGTTCACATATTACAGAAAGAAAAGTACGTAAATAGCAATAAAACGAATTAAAATATTAGTAACAATGTACTTTAAAGTCCAAATTCGTGAAGTATTTTTAGAAACTTGCAACACATTTAGTAAAATTAAATTTGTGACCTTTGTTAAGCTTGCTCTGAGCTACTTGACTATGAAAATTGATCAGTTATAGTGACTGTTCCTTTTTCTTTCTTTGTTTCTTTTTATTTACCTTTCCTTTCTTTTTTCTTTCCTTCTTTTGTTTTCTTCATTACAAATTATCAGGGCTAGGAAGTTCGTACCGATTTGCTTGAGCATGGCTATACAACGCAGAGCTACTAGCAAGGGAAAGGTTCATCATAGAATGCAACTCATTACTGTAACTTGTATCCTAAACTAATACATACTACATGTTTAGCACATGCTTTACACTGAGTGGCCGAAACAATCAAATGTAGTAATGCAGGTGTAGACAGTTTTGTAGCTCACATGAAAAAGATATTTTTGAAAGCATCTTACAGGATTGCAAAGTTCAGAGAGTTAGCACTAGACATATCGCTACCACCATGGCCAGTTCTCACCAGATGGGGAACTTGGCTAGAGGCTGTAATCTATTATGCCGAACATTAGAACATAATTGTTTCGGTATTAGCCAATTTTGAAACCTATGGCATACAAACTGCGAAACGTCTAGTAGGGAACAGTTTCGTAGGAATATATTATTGATTGCACATTTGTTCAAAGAGTTGCCCACAACTATCACACTGTTACAGGCCAGAGGTATGGAGCTGACTGAATTTGAGCGACATGTAGAACTGTCAAAACTATTTACCAAACTTCGAGCATTCGACCTGAAATAAAGATGAAAATGAAAAGTGTAATTGAAAAGAATGCAGGGTTCGGTGCCATTTACCACATACGAGATGTACCTTTGGATCCCAACAAAAGCTATGATACTGATGCCGAACTGATAAAATATTTCAAATATGCCCCGATCACCTCATGTGAGGCCGAAGGAACGTTTTCGCAGGATAAATCTTGTTTTACGGGACATAGAATGAGTTTTTTCATTTAAAAGGCTTCAGAGGTACATTATTTTTTTAGTAATACGGCTGCAGATGAAATTCCTGCTTTGGCATTTTGTCTAGTAAGAGTCTCCAGATATTTAAGAAATTAATTTTATTATTCGTATATTATTTTACATTCGATCAGGAAATATTACAACCCGCGTTATAATTGTTTGGGTGTTGTCACAATGTGTCTATTTAAATAATGAAATCAGCCAGAGACAAACTCGTATGTACTATATAAGAATTTGTATGTTGTACATAATGATCTAAATAGGTGTGCATTTGCGAATGTCTCATAAGAAATTTTTGTTTTCTGGGCAACCGGTTTCAATGCCCCACCGCTGTGCGCTCTTATGTATGACTTCTTTGGAAACCGGAAGAAGGACGGTCGCAACCTGTATAGGGGACGGCGGGCGGTACAAACTTCCTAACTCGGAAAATTACATTCCGTTGAAATGGCTTTGCATTAACTAGAATACAAATAAATGCTTTTAGAAATGTAAACCCAAAATTAATTACAGTGCCTGAAACATACTCCTTACAACCTTATTTGCAACTTCAAATGTTGTGCCTACAGGTAACATGATTGCTCAACTTTACAATTTATTGTCTATATACCACGTGAGATTGCTCCGGTAGAATATGAGCCTCGATTTCTGGAACTCTCGGGTTGAATTCCCTTCGAACCTCCATTCTGATCTTGTGCGTTCACTGGTTTTCCCTGTTTATAACAATACTGAGGTGATTTCTCATAGCGCAAGCTTCCTTCCATCATTTTTGCCTTATTCCGTTTCTTTCTTATCCTCTAGGTGTGTTTCTAGGTTTTGTGGCACATGTCGGTACTGGATTCGTGACGCGGAAGATAGCTCAAAGAAAAGAGTACTCTACGTGTACACCGCGAAACTGCTTAGCTGCTTAGAGGACTGCTTAGTAAATTTGGTCAATTGTTAGGGACTTCCAAGCGTCTTTGCAACCTCTTTGAGGTATGAGTTTCCTTTAGTTCCTTTAATTCAACACTTCCTCATGCTGGGGGCGTAGCCACATTAGTAGATTACAGCGTATAAGGTGTCTTCCCCAGCCGTATAAAAGGTAATGACAGATAGACAATGGGGGAGCTCCACATTACCGAGTCCTAGCTGGATACAAGAAAAGTCAGCAGTCTCTTTGTGCCACTACCATCACTCTCAGGAGAGAAGGATGACAGGAGAGAGCTAAAGAGCGACCAGGTCCGGATGACGACGGGTGCAAGCATAGACGGGGTCCCTAACGCATCCGACACCACACTGCTCGATCTTCACAAGTGCCTTACACCCGGCAGTCTCTTCTAAGGACCCACTGGTATAAAAATAGATGAAATGGTAAAGGAAACAAAATGGCGGATAGGAAAGCCGTGGTTCGAGGCTGAGCACCTGAGCATTCGCCTAAGTGACAAAAGGAAAACCACAGAAAACCACAAATTAGGGTATGCGGTCTGCGGAGATAGAACTTATGACTTTCCCAAGGTTACCCTTTGTGTAGATGACATATTTGTGACATATTTCTCGCTGTTGATCGCAACTTTCCAATTTTTCAAGCTATACATTCCCAAAACATAAACTCTCTTGTTTCTGCATCACTCATGTAAATAGCATTCAAAATATCAGTTCCAGATTTCACATTCAATAAATGGAGTCATTTTAAGCAGAGATTAAAAGTCCTATGCCATCAGTGTTAAATCTAATAAATTCATGATCCATTATCCAAAAAGCATGCAAGATAGCAAACTCAACTTTTACATGTAAATGTGTGCCCTTTAAATACAGCTCTACTTCCATGGAATGTTTGTTTATTAAGAACGCTAGGAAAACCTTCCTAATTATAGCATCATTTGATTAAAATATGTAAGCAATTATTTTTGTAAACATTAACCAACACTATTGTTAACGCAAAATCCTTTGTTGGATCCTTCATGACACTTATGGAGTTTTTATATAATTCTAACATTTAACTTAACCATATTGTGACTTTGTGGGTTCGTAGAATTAAAAGTTCAATTTGCAGAAATTCCAAATGTTCTTTATTTCCGTTGAAATACACTGCTCAATTCTCACGTAACAACATATATCACATATACAACACAATTTTCCAAGGTCGATGACAATAACAATCAGTTCTCGTTACAACAACACTCTACAGCTGTTTACTACTACTCTAGACTCCCTCTTGGCGAATCGTCACCTTCTTAATACCTCATTGATAAGTTCGAGACTATTATGTAACAATCACGAGATATTTCTGGAATAAACAAGACCTTGAACGTTCTGTCACCTTCCAGAAGCGTAACTTAATCTATGCCGGCAAGTTCTTTATTACAGCTATCTTTATTTGCCGGCTCTTTGTGTACACAAGCCGCGCTATCGTAGATAACGGCT
This sequence comes from Mantis religiosa, assembly GCA_030765055.1. NCBI lineage: Eukaryota > Metazoa > Arthropoda > Insecta > Mantodea > Mantidae > Mantis > Mantis religiosa. The sequence goes on along the minus strand of CM060947.1, from coordinate 172,582,283 downwards.
TCGCGACAATATTCAATAGTTCCTGAGAAAACGGGTGAATAACAGAAATTGTCATTCACAGGTAAAGCTCTTTTAGCAATCATACATATATTTATTACCAAAAAAATATGGTACGACTAAATGGAAATAATAAGAAAGCAAATTTTGTACAGTAAAAATTTCCAGTAAAGACATACTAAAGTTTACTATTAGACGAAAGCTTGCGGGAGTTATTTTCTCAGATGAAGTAATGCAGCATTCTCATTGCAAAATAGCAAATTATGCACCACTTTAATGTTTAAAATATTAATATTAATGAAACATAATAACAGTAAGTAATCCACGGCTATTCAGGCTGTCTGCCAACCCGACCTCCAGTCTCAGGCCATGTACGCAAAGCACAGGTAAGTGGGCGATCATTCAACCGATAGGAAGAGTGGATGTGGTCAGCATCTCGGCACTCCCATTGAAAAGTTGGCATTATTTGACGAGGATTCGCTACCTATTGCAACTCTTCAAATTACTCATTATATTGAGTGGGTACCGGTCCTATAACCAGTACTTAAAATCTGCACCCACACAAGCGAGATCGAACCCGGATGCATTCTGTAAAAGGGAACTTGAAAACAACGCTCTAGCCACTATGCCTCGGCGCATACATGAATGGAAAATCATCAATTAAAGAGAAAATTTCAATTAATCTAAAGTCATAAAAATAACACAATATAATAGTCACAAACAGAATGGGTTAAACTATTTTTAAAAATAAGCTCTTCTTGCAGTTATTTGTAGAATATATTAAACTATAGTGGATAGAACAAAGCCTGTGATTGAGACACAAAGTTTACTTCTGAGCTTTTCTGAGCCTCCATTCCCCCAGATCCATATAGTCAACCCTGCAAACCTGAAGTATCCTGTGACGAGCGTTGTTATCTACACAGCCTCTACTCTGCTGTAATGAGTGAACCTGGTATTTTTACATTAATCTTTGTCTGTAGTACCTTGAACACCTTTATGACAAATGATGCTGGCAGCAAATGTGACGTCACGGCACCAGTCGCAGCTTTAAGGACCCTCATAGCAGAGACCTGCATCATCATAAGCCAAATGAACAAGAAGAAGGAGTTTTAACGCCACACGGTGTTAAGCATCCCACTTGGCTTCCTTAGTAATGAGCTTTTCAATTCATTTCCACACTTGGCTTTCAGGAGAGTATCTCACATAAGAGTCGTGTTTTTGCCGTTCGACCTGTACACCAAGAGTGTCATTCATTCAGTCAACGCGCTAAGTCTGGAACATCTGCCACTTTCCTTATGACAATGTAATAACATATTTTAGTATCTCAACAACTTTTGGTTAGTTTTCCTAAGCGGTTCTTCCCAGATAATGTAAGACTATAGATTGCAGCTTCACAGACATCTTCGAAAGAGACAATGTTGAGAATTCTAAAAGACACCCATGTATTCCCATGTCACCGGGCGAAATGATACCGGAGTAACGTATGAGTTTCCATTCAGATGGCTATGGGTTCGATTATGCTCATTCGGTCTCCTTTGTTTCTTTTTCTTTTCTTCTACGATTAATTCCCTGTCCCCGTCATCTCCTTTAATCTGTTTTATTTTTATGAAATTCACAGTTGTGGAACCAGTCAGCGACGATTTTCGTGTTGTAACGTAGAGTTCACGCTCCGTAGAGATCTGTTCCTGTGCTTAGATACCTTTGTTACTTCTTCCATGGGTTGCAGTTTCACTGGCGCCAAGACTGGGGTCATTCTGGAATTGTCAAGGAAATCGTTCTTACAAGCGCGCATCGTCGTAATGTCCGATCGTCCTTCGGCTGTACCTTCATCGGTTCTTACCAGAAAATACGTAAACACAAAGGGCATGCAATGGCTGAGAGCGTACGTGATGCTGAGGTCTAATGTCTGGGTACTCCCTTCAGCTAAGCAATAACATATTGATCATTCTTCTCGGTTCCATTTGAATAATATAAATCAGTCAGATAAACATAATGTCTCTATTTATTTTATGCGTGATGCAGCTCCAACGTTTTTATATCCTGCTAAAGCAATTTTAGTTAAATTATTCCCACACATATGACCATAGAAATGCAAGCTTTCTAATTCTTTTAATGTCACTCCTGTTTTAAATCTTAGGTGGACGTTTCCAAGGGCATTGTATATTCAGGGCTCTTTCATAACATGGAAATTATTTGTCGATGACTTGAAAAGTTCCAGAAATACGAGGTCATCCCAAATATGGGAGAGCTTGTCCAGGAACTTGTGCATTACATTCTGTAGAATTTTCTGTTTAGAAACTTTATGAGTTTCCATCATTTAAACTTTACTTTTGTACTACAAACGAAAGCAGCTAAGAAAGTAAGCAATATTTTATACAAACATTTATTTACTTTTATTTAATCTTGATTGTCAGATATTGTCCATGTTTGGTTACATCCTATATAAAAACTAGTGAACCACTTTTTATTCTCTGGGGACCAGACTCCAAACTTTGGGCATACAGAAATGTGAAACCTAACATGGATTGCAGCGCTGGAGATTCACAAATCCGTTCAGCCAAGCTCAGCAAACCTTGAATACCCATGCGGTACCATAAGCTGCGGAATTAAATTTTAAATTCAAAACACTACCCAAGAAAATCCAATAATAACATGTCTGGGCACGAGATCGAATACTAAATGTGGTGCCTAGTTTCGGACGTGAACTGGAAGATAAAAGCGTCGTTTTTTTTTTTTTGTTTTTTTTTGTACCACTTACGTGTAATTGGTAAGGAAGTATTGTATACCACCTAAAAATTCTATATAGAGACTTCATAGCAAATACACGTAAAACAATGGTGCATGTGTCTTTGTTTGACCGTGAACAGCATGATTCCAAAACAAGAAGTCGAAAAAAATGCTACATTCATTACTGAGCCAAACACTTCTGAAGTACGCTTTGGGAGCTTCTCAAATCAATTATCCCACCATAATATACTCCTTAGGTACATCATGTTTCTTTATTATTGTATTTTCTCAGAAAGTCTCTACCGACTTTAAATGAACTTTAAGATATTTGCAAAAGTAACAAATTTATTGCATTGAATTTTCTATTTAGTACTCTCTGTAACATACTGAACATAAACATAAAGTTAGCTGATAGAGTCAACATGAAAAATTCAATGCCATGGCCGGGATTTGAACCACGGATCTCCTGGTTTCCCTCCAGTCGTTCTAACCCATTGAGCTACCATGGCCAACGTGCCGTTCTGATATTAAATTCTCCATTTGACTCATATATTTCCCCGGTAAACCACTAGGGGCTCTCGCATCCGAGATACAACCGTAGGTAGCGACTTACTATCGTAAGTACTTGAGTCCCACGCTTCATTATTTAACTCTTATTATTTTAGTTAATTGATGGAAATTAATCATCGCATCGGTCAAAGACCGGATGCGAGAGTCCCTAGTGGTCTACCGGGGAAATATATGAGTCAAATGGAGAATTTAATGTCAGGACGGCACGTTGGCCAAGCTAGCTCAAAGGGTTAGAGCGACTGGACAAAAACCAGGAGATTCGTGGTTCAAATCCCGGCCATGACATTGAATTTTTCATATTGACTCTATCTATCAAAGACTTTAGCCTATATTCGGCTAGTATGAAGAAATGATTAATTCCATCAATTAACTAAAAACCAGGAGATTCATGGTTCAAATTCCGACCATAGCATTGAATTTTTTATGTTGACTCTATCTCTCCGTAGAGGAGGGGATCCGTCCCCTACAGCTGCTTTGGTGCGAGCTCTGCGCACCCTTAGCACTCGTGGTACCTCTGACGTTACTAGAGGAACCTCGGGTCGAACATTCGAGCCCCTCCCTAAATGGGAGTTATTCGGATTAGGTTGGACTCGAGGGGCAGTGTGTTCCCGCAACCCACGTTCAGTCGGGTACCTCCTGCCAGGTTTCGGCCGCCTGGAGGGGACAGAGGGTAGCCCAAGAAGTCCCGGGTACTAGCCTGCATAGCTAGTAGAAGGTGTGCTAGATCATCAGGCGGCCCCACCGAGGTTATTCGGTAGTCTTCCCTGCGGGGTTGACCCGCGTATATGGCGTATTCACTTCCACCCGTCTTGACGTTGTTGTCGATCGGGGGGGGGGAGCTTTTTAGACTCAAGGTATTGCCCCAAGGAAAGACCCCCGGAGTTTTCCGTCGCTCCCGGGTAACAGAGGCCGGGATCTTCGGACTTTCGGGTAGACCTCATTGAACGTTTGTTGACTCTATCTATCAAAGACCTTGGTAGTAGTATGAAGTCTAGTATGAAGAAATTATTAATTTCCATCAATTAACTAAAATAAAGTTAGATATTTATCCTATTTCGTTTTTAAGTTAATGCTGCCCCCCCCCCAACCCAGACACACACACACATACATACACACACACACACACACACACACACACACACACACACACACACACACACACACACACACACACACACACACACACACAAGCACATACATATGCTCGCGCATATACCAAAATATTTTTGCATACTCACGCCTTACTCTTCTTAATTCGCAAGTCTGAAAACATACATTGCCAGGTAAATCTCTATAATGAGTTTTGGTCAGAATACAATTCATTATGTACTTACTATGCCTACGTGGTAGAGAAAGTAGATATATCAGCAGCAACGTAATGCGAATTTAGTTCTGGTAAACGAAGTCGTATAATTGTATTAATTTGATTATCTTTTACTTGTATGTACGATAGGCATGGGAATTATCATATTCTACCGAAAAGTTACTGTCGAGATTTCATGAAGTTTTTTAATATCTCGATTCCAAAGAATTAAGATTGACACAAAGATTTCTCAAGAAAATCCTAAAATATTTTACATAGGAATGTTTCCAAACGTTTGACTTTCCAAAAAAGACTAAGTATTTTGATAGCGTACCACATATTTAATAATTGTCATCAAAAGTAAAATGTATATCTGAACTTCCAGGAAAATAGCCTTTAAATTTCTCTTCATTCTGGATACAATTTTCATAACTCTTCAACCGTAAGGGGTAGATAAACCTGCACTACACAAAAAATATACGATCTATATCAAATAAATTTTTTGTGAGGTTAATCATTTCCGAGATGTATCTTGTTATTGATTTGAATTTTCCGATAGTTATACCTTTCCGCCCGTCTCTATGGCGTCGTGGTAGCATATCTGCTTCGCATTCAAGAGGTCCCGAGTTGAATGTCGGTCAGGCTGAGTTATCCGGACAATGCTTTTTATAGGTTTCCGCGTATCCTGGAAGATGAATGTCGGGTAACTCTAAGCTCTATGAACCCTGAAGCCCATATGCGCATCATTCCATCCATTTCATTCATCGTCGGCTGTACCTAACCGGTTAAAGACTGTTAAACCTTTAAAAAGAAATATTTACCTTTCTCAAATGTAAATTCATCATATAACTGTCATTTATTAAAATCTCTTAAGCGTATTCTCCTATTTCCATTGTACGAGGCATGTCCGTAAAATAAGGTCTCTAAGGCGCTGGAACCGTGATAAACGCTATTACTCGAGATCCGGCAACACTGGCGTGTAGTTTGGTTTCACCCCTTCAAATCCCTATGACAACGAATCCGTTGCAACCATTAAACTTGACTGGGCAACCGTTTGCGATGGAGCTTCCTACCACTTCTACCGCCAAGCGCGAGTTGAGTGCAGTGATCCGGTTTTTGAGTGCCAAGGGCACTACCCTAACTGAAATTCAACATCAGTTATGCGAAGTCTATGGACCACAGTGTATGGAAGTCAAAAACCTCCTAAAGTGGGTCAGAGAGTTCAAAGACAGACGTACAGACATCCATGACAAACAGCATTCTGGTCGGCCTTCGGTTTCAGCCGAAACAATTGCAAAAGTGGAGCAAGAAATGCTTAAAGATCGGCGTGTGACAGTTCTTGAGCTGTGCGAACTTATCCCTGAAGTCAGTAAGACTACGATTGACAAGATTTTCACTGAATATTTACATTATCGCAAGGTGTGTGCGAGGTGGGTCCCCAAAATGCTCACCGAAGGCCATAAATAGCCCAGTTCGGATGGGACATCTTCACCCATCCCCCCTACATTCCAGACTTAGCACCTAGTGATTATCATCTGTTTCCTGAGTTGTAGTCACACCTGGCTGGAACATATTTCCAGACCGACGATGATTTGAAAAACGAGGTTGAGCGCTACCTGCGCAACTTGGCGGGGGAGTGCTATGACAAGGGTATACATACAAAAACTGCCACAGCGCATGCAAAAGTGCATAGATCGCAATGGTGATTACGTTGAAAAATAGCTGTAAGTTCCGTCTTTCGAACAATGTAACACTCATTTTCAATAAACATGTTTTCTATATTAAATAAAATTGGAGACCTTATTTTACGGACACGCCTCGTATCTACTTACAAGGAAATATATAATTAAAGCATTTTTGCAAATTTTTATTTAGATTAATGTGAATTGGATATCAAAATAAAAAATTTAAACAAGTTTCTTCTATAATGGGTAGAAAAATTCATTTGAATGTAACTCGTTAGAAAGTCTTGTTTATACTTATCTTCATTAAAACGACACAAAATGCACAATCCATACGGTTACAGTGCTGAGGGTATGTTGTGAAGCAGTGGCAATGCTGTATTTAGCCAATGCACTGCCTCATTAATCTCTTACCACAAAAACCTATTCATGTATTTATAACTAATTATTATGGGTTTAAAAAAGCGGAGAAGTGGGGTGGTGTGGCTGAGAGCAGGAGTGTGCAGATCAAAATGTCAATGAAATGGCTATCTACAAGAAGAATATAAATTACATGGGGGAAAAATTGTAGTACAAGACTGCAGCATGTACGAGTATGTAGTATTACAATAGAGGGAAGCTGAGATTTAGAGAAAAAATAACTAGTGGTTAAGAGTAGCTATGAAATGCATAACAAATGAACTTTGCACAAAAACTGAAAGTGCGTTGTAGATCAATATATAGAAAAAGTAAAGAATGGAGTAAATGAAAATTATTTTTAAAAGGAAGAAAAGAAAAATAAATTATAATATAAATAAGGACCAAAGTAGTAACAATTTATAATGTGGTTTGTGACTTACGATAGGCTCAATAGGAGCCAGGGCCAACTTTAATGGGATCCCTTTACATGTTATTTCTTACTACTTCAATAAATTATTATGAGTATTAATATTATTATTGGTTTGTAATTTAGAAGAATATTAGTAAACTAAACAAACAATATCTGAAGGTGACATACAGATCGTAATCTCCACTCTTCTTTCCAGATATTAGGTCACCAACAATAACGCTCTCGTCATCATTTGAGACAGCAAAAGGAACGTTGGACGTTTCTGAATTACTTATACACGATCATTAAAGTTTTCTGTTCTGCTAAACATTCGAGTGGCGGTGTTGCAACAGTATGTTGCTAAAGCCAGTTTAAATTACTCTCGTTAGTTGGGACACTTAAGATTGAATGGATAGCTATAAAAGTATTGCGCTCTTTAACTTTAAAACATGCAAACTGGGCCCGCTTATTGCACAAGGAAACCTCTCTCTTCATGCTTGTTAATAGCATATTGTATTTGCCTACTGGGCGAAGTAAACAGAGAAGCGAAAACGAAACAAGATATAAAAAATAAAATAAGAATAAAAACAGAACTTTTGTGGTTTAAGAGCACCGACTTATTCTAAAATGGTAAATCCTTTACAGGAGAATGCACTGCTTAAACTACAATCATTTGTTTCATTCATTTACACATACATGAAGGGCCTTAAATTTCCTTATACTCAAAGCACTATAATTAGTGAAATTTAAGTTGAATTTTACTGATCTAAGCCATGTACCACACACGATTAAATATTAAAAAGAATTTTTCTTCTACATATCTATGTAAGTTATTTGAACACAACCCGTAAACCTCTCATTTAACTTCTGTAACAGTTTTAACTCTAACGAAAATGCGTTTTAAAATGGTAATTTGATTATCTATTTAGATTACTTATAATAAAAGAACAATAATTCAGTAAACCATTCCAAAAAATATATATCATAGATTTAATTGTTCGATTATTTGGATTGTACTTGCAAACTTAGGGATATTTTGAACAAAAAAGGTGCTAAGAAATATAAAACTTCCAAAAATTAAAATAGTAATAAAAATAATTTTGATTCTGAACTTCTTATATACAAACTGTATAATGAGGCAACTTCTCCGGTAAAGTATTGCGACGTTATTATTAGGAATCTGTGTGCTTATTCCTGTAGTGCGCGGATTTCCTTTTATTTGCAACAGATGCACTTGAAAGAGATGCAGCTATGAAAAGGATGTGGAAAACATTGACCAAGATTCAGTTGTTTGTGTGTGTGTGTGTGTGTGTGTGTGTGTGTGTGTGTGTGTGTGTGTGTGTGTGTGTGTGTGTGTGTGTGTGTGTGTGTGTGTGTGTGTGTGAGTGTGTGTGTGTAAAATTTACGTCCTCCAACGTTAAGTCATATGGGACGATGAATGGAATGGCTGAAATGCTGCTCAAATGAGCCCAGGGCCCATAGAGTTACACGACATTCGTCCTTTAGGATAACGGAAAAACCTTATTCCGGTAACCCACCCTCGCCGAGATTCAAACTCGGGATCTCTTGAACGTGAGGCAGACATGCTACCATCTACGTTATCGAGGCGGGTGTCTATTCAGAGAAGAATGCCTATATTAGTAATTTAACTTGCATGCATCTCTACTGTAATATTTTCGAATGCGAAATAAATTCTAAAGTTGGTACTAACACCTACAGAATTTGGGATAATAGGGTACTGTCTTTTGTCGTAATCATGCAAATATGCAGGTTGTTATGTAATTCCCATTATCTACAAACTACTGGAGTTGTGGAAACGACTAAACAAATTATTAATATTTTCATTAACAGCTCTCCATCGAGAAATGAGTATTTTGATGCAAAATATGTTTGACTTCATATCTTCGGAATTGACTTCACATCTCCTACTTAACAAAAGCCATTGAGTTCTTGCCAGTGTATACCATAAGTATAATTCCAAGTGGAGACCCTGATGTTCTCCGCAATAATTATACTGGCGAATGGTGTTTCCATAAACACTGACCATGATATCTGGCCTGTGCTGAACAATTGCTGCTGCCGCAGAATTGTGCAAGAAGATCGCCCTCCGACTCCACGGAAGTCTCGTAAACAATGCTGTTCATGTATCTCTGAAGGCAAAAATTGAGAGAAGTTAAGTATGGCGACTTAAGTTCGTGACACACGTCGGCGATAGGGCAGAACGTACGGTTCAATCAGATGACCGTTAGTGATACCAGCCCATTAACTGATGTCGGATCGTTCATGAAAGCCACATGGATATACGGCATTAGGATTTTCTTCATCGGAAATGGGCTCTTAAAAGCAGCCTCCCTGGTTAAGTGATCCTCAGCCGCGGAAAGAACACGTGAGCAAATTCATGTTCTCGTCAGACAGGTGTAGAAATCAAACACAGAAATTGACAAATTTCTGGAAACATTTCTGCGGGGCCCACTGCATTTACTTTCTTCGTGGTACATTTGGAGTTGCTGGTCATGTCAAACACGACAGACTCTCACTCATCTGGATTTTATTCATGACATCGGCAGTGTTTCGCGTATTTGTCAATGGTTGCTCTTCTCTATGACAAAGGACTTCCTGGATAGTTCAAAGCAGTTCTTCTTGCTTTGAAGGTATCTGTTTTTCGCATTCATTGTAATATCTGACGAGAATTACATGTGATGGAGTGCAGTGATACGACAAACGTTCGTGATACATGCTTGTCCAGCTCGACCATTAGCTCAGCTTCGTTGTAAATTATGAACATCTCAGTGTGATCTTCAAACGAGTATTCAACCATCCTGTCTTGTCGTTTACTGCTCAATGGCTAAATCACAACTGATGTGTGTCGGTCTAGGTGACTTTTTAGTTAGCACTGACCTACTGATAACGAGGTCACGTTTCATACTCAGCCCAGACGTGGCCCAGACTGAAGGTGTTTAGTGTGCTTAAAAGAGACATTGTCATGTCAATAAATTTATTGGTATGTAAAAGAAATCCTGCGTAATGGAATCCCTTCACCTAGAAAAGCTGATACAATCCTTATATTTCTTAGCATCGCTAGCAAGCAACTTTTAAATACAATGTAGTGAAAGTTGGCATGTAAACAACGCGCAGTTCGTTCGAATCACAACTATGTGAAGGCCAACTCAGTAGATCTGATTTTAAGCAGAAATCACGTGATATCAGCGGACTAATAAAATAAATAAATGTGCTGTTTGTCAAGTGCCAGGATCATATCAGTATCTCAGTATGTAGCGTGACTGAATTACAACTCAACAGTTGTTACAACTCAACTCAACAGAACAGACTGTAACGATAAGCGTAGATGGTAGCATGTCTGCCTCATGCTCAAGAGGTCCTGAGTTTGAATCTCGGTCAGGGTGAGTTACCTGGATAAGGTTTTTCCGGGGATTTCCCTTATCCTGAAAGACGAAAGTCGGGTAACTCTAAGCTCCTTGGACCCTGGATGCACTGAGCATCATTTCACCCATTTCATTCATCGTCCGATATGACTAAATGTTGGAGGACGTAAATTACAAAAAAAAAAAAAAAAAAAAAAAAAAACACGGTATCAGGGGATCGTAATCACTGTCGGCCTATTTGCTTGCGTACCTTGAAGCAGGAGATTTTAAATCCAATCGATCTTCAAACTTATGTTTTATCGAAACGGTACATTTTTGGACATCGTTTCCTCATCTTAATCAGGTTTATCTAATTAATTCCCTCTAAAACTTCTTGAAGCTTTTCTGTATAAATGTTTATCTTACACAAATCTATAATTCCGCTGGCATAAAATATTGACATTATTCCGAGCAAAAGTCTTCCAATCTATCTAATTCCTGCAGAGAAAATTTTGCCAGTTGCAAGACTGTACTGATATTCCAAACGTTCGTATTTCTCATTCATATCACACTATCATACAGAGCATATTATTTCCCATGTCACATTACAGAAACAAGGTTACAATAACTCTGAATCCAATTTGAATTTTCTTTTCCTTGATTACAAGACTCGATAACAGAAATTTTGTTCGACGCGGTCTGATTCTTTCTTCTTCTGCTTCCTTTACCTTCTTTTGTGCTGAGACTCACAACTGGATCGTGGTATACACATAAACGCAAGAATTAACTCGACTCCACTCACGTAACTATTCTCCATTTTCTTCAAACACCACTACACGAATGCCGTCCGATCTTGCCCGGTGTATCTTATCTTCTAGATAATTTGAGAGCAACTAAAACAGGGCCAAATAACAAAGATCTTCCAGAATATGTACCGTCTACTGATCAGTTGTAAATGCGATTGCTCAGGACACAACGAAGGGCTTTCGCAATAAATGAAAAAATAACTTATGGAAGAAGCTCCCCATCGAAAATTACAGGATTCTCAGCTTATTATTATCATTGTTATTACTACTAGGCACTTCTTTTGTTTGTATAGTTGTTAATTTACTCAAAAGATGAGAGCTTGAGAAGTGAACAAGTTTTTATTTCTTCATTGAATAGAGCTTGGGTCAATGTTTGCCTCGTCCTTTTCTTAGCTGCATCTCTTTCAAGTGCATCTGCTGCAAATAAAAGAAAATACGTGCACTACAAGAATAAGCAAACAGATGCCTAATGATAACTTGGCAATACTATACCGAAGAAGTTGCCTCATTATACAGTTTTATCAATATCCACACTTTTATCGGGCAAAGCCAGATGCTCTGTTTGAGTCAGTCGGATTCATAACTCTCTCTCTCTCTCTCTGTCTCTCTCTCTTTCTCTATCTCTCTTTCTCTCTGAAATGCAGTGACACAATAGAGTTTTTTCTTTAATTTTTGCTCAAATACATCTTTTTGTTGCAATATCCTATATAGAATACTACCAAAAATATGTATATATCCGAAGCGCTTTGACCTTCTCTTACAGACTAATTTATTTACGAGGTTCACAGGTTTACTCTCTCCTTCAAAATCTGGAAGCTTAAAACACTTTAAATTTGTCCTTATATATCTGCATGTGGTAGACATGTACCCAGCCATGAAGTTTAATGTTTGTATTATGTACCTAGTTGCTAAGATGAATTAGAAAATCGCTGTTGTTTAAAGGTTATTTTCCCTTTCTAATGACATGTAAGTATAATTCTCAGATTATAATATTGAATTTGTTTTCAAAGATGGCATTACTGGCTCTGTTCCTGCAAACAGAGGAGTGTTCGGAGGTTGTGAATATGTTCTACAGAAATTTAAATGCCACTTATGAGACAGATACATTGAATTGGTGGCCTGTTAGAACATCCCTCAATAGAACGATTCAGTGCGCATTTAAGTTACTTCTGCCGCCAATATGACCATTGCAGTTACAGGCGAGCTGTATAAATGGAACAAAAAGGTATTTCTATCCATCTATATTTACTACTAAACTGTATGATTCTTGCATATAATCCTTATAAAAGTCTACGTATCACTACCATAGGCGGCAATATGCCTTCTTCTACAGATGAAGGCTTTGGCTTATGCATCCTGGGCCGTTAATAACACAGTGAACACTTGAAAGTGTATAGCCTATCGCTTCCCGTAGGGGAGGGAATCCGTTCACTTCAGCTGCTAACCCTTAACACTCGTGGTACCTCTGACGTTACCAGAGGAACTTCGGGCCGAACATTCGAGCCCTTCCCGAATGGGAGTTGTACGGATTGGATTGGACACGAAGGGGCAGTGTGTTCCCGACACCCGCGGGAGATCGGGTACCTCCTGCCAGGCTTCGGCCGCACGGAGGGGGCAGAGGGTTGCCTAAAAGGTCCCGGGTACTAGCCTGCAGAGCTAGTAGAAGGTGTGCTAGATCACCAGGGGCCCCACCGAGGTTATTCGGAGGCCTTCCCTGCGGGGTTGAAGCGCGTAAGTGGCGTATCCACTTCCACGCGTCTTGACGTTGTTGTCGATGGAGGGAGGGGAGGGCTTTTCAGATTCCAGGTATTGCTCCATGGAAACAGCTCCGGAGTTTTCCATCGTTCCCGGGTTGACAAGGGCCGCGGTCTTCGGATTTTCGGGTAGATCTCGTTGTACAAGCCTATCGCTATAGCTATTTAGATACAATCCAATGGGAAAAATAGTTGGTGACCCTGAAATAGGGTTATTAAATATTATGAGTAACTTTAAAGCTAATAGAATCTCACCTCCAAAAGAAAGTTTGCATCAAAATCTGAACGTAAAAGGTATCTTAAGACCCATTCTCAGTGAAATTTACCTATTAATACAAAAACCAAGTACCGTATAAAGCAATATCTTCTGTGCCACCGTGACTACAGGCCTAGCTGCAGATGTCGGGCTGTGAAATACAGCTGACTGACTGATGGCTCCATCCGCTACCCCTCTATCCCTCTCACTCCGATTAAGAGCTTTCTTCATCGGCTCCACAGTTTTACTCGTATTCAGTTTCCTATTTTACCTCGACTAACCGGCACGAGCTTGACACAACAAGAGTTGGAAGTGTTCAGTGAAGTTTCCTTTTAATTGTTAGTAATATATTAATGTTCATACTTTCATTAGTTACCATATAGAAAATTTAGCGATACATTTTTCATGGCCTGGGAATTGATAAAGAGATCACACTTTTGTAAACAGTTTTCTGGACCTTTAACAGATGACATGTGCTGTTTTCTGATGGTCGATATTTAGATGCATTATCAATTTACTTTCATTTTGCGGAAGCTAGGCAATTTCTTGCCTATTATCTCCGTGTGAGTAATCCAGATAGCTTGTTGGAGTTTAGAAAATAAAATCAAGTCTATTTGTTTTCTTTATAAATACCTACTAATATCAATATATTTGGAATATCATAGTATTACGCAACATGGCATATATTTCTAATGTAATGTTTGACAAATTTCATTTCTAGATACAGAATTACGCGCATTTTGGCAATTATTAATAGCAATTACTGGAACAAATTTGAAAGTGCAAACTACTTGTGTGTGAGCACGAATGCAATGGGAAGCAGCGAAATGTGTGTGTATGTATGTATGTTTGTTTGTTTGTTTGTGTCTGTGCGTGGAGAGAGAGAGAGCTGTGTAACGTGTGAAACTTTGAATCAAGGCTTCTCTTCAGTTACTATGCGAAGGAGAAAAGAAATCATCGGCCTCGACAGAGCGTTGAGGCGTATTGACCTTCAGGTGACCAGCACTGTGATCGTCCCTTATCGGGTCTTATCTCGACGATTAGAAGAGTGAAATATTAGTGAATTGAAATATAGTGAAATATTAGAGGTACCGCAAGTTATGAAACACAAATAGAGCGATTGAAAGCTGCGTGTTTCTATATGATCTGTTATCTCGCAACTGCCGATGCTGTCCAGAAGACATGATTATATCTGAACAAAGTATAAACTGGACTCACCGTGTATGTACGATAAGCTGAGATAAACATCTCTGTCTTGCGAATTTTTTCCGATACGCCTTCTCGCTTTGCCATGTAGTACAAAAATTCAGCATTAGATGGTTGAAAACAAAAATCCAAACTTGTGTGCGATATTTTAGTAATGACGTTAATGGCGCGGAATGGAATACAGATTGGTCATGTTTACTCCTCTCAATATTATTGTTTCCATTCCACAGGTTAACATGTCATTTTAAATGTTGAACTTGTAATGCAGAAATCCATCAGTATTCTACAAGAAAGCCAGTCTGATAAGTATTTTTTGCTTAGTCTTTGCGCGACTGGTCACCAACTATTTCGCGTTCTCGTAAAAGAGAAAATTGGATTGTCTTTTCACTTCTAACGCTTTAGATCTGCATATTCTTTTCAGGTTAGTGATTGATAGAAAGTGTCGACGTGTTTCATTCATCACATTAATTCTTTAATCAACACTTTGTGCTTTCCTGGTATATTTTTAATTTTATTTGGGAGTAACATGTATTAGCCTCCATTAAATTTTTCAGTCAACTTACGGAAGTACGTTTTCACCCCCACCCGCGTATACTCTGAGGGAAAGATTCTACAGCTCACCACTGTAACATCCGACATCAGATTCTTCAATGGCGGGGATATTGAAGACGACATCAAAAGTGTCGCAGAAGGTGCGCTACTTTCGCAAAATGAGTTTGCAGATTAATCTTGAAAGTTCAATCCGCTCAGTCTCCACTAAGTCGCAAAATAACTAAATTCTAAAATTATTTGATTTGTTTCAAAGGTATTACAAAATGTGTATGATTTTACTGGTACGTTGAATAAAATGTTGGTAACCATGTTACTAAATGTTTATCCGCTACAAAGAAGATGCTGTCTGGCTTAAAAGTGTAATATTACTTTGTTATTTTTATGTGTTATATTGGTTTATGTGTTTTTAATGGGTGCATGTGTTGTTTTGTGTTCAATAACGGCTCTTCGTTTAAGAGGGCGGCGTGGTACAGGGCTAACCGATTTTCCACTGGCAACCATCAGCTATATAATATTTGTGAAGAACACGTAAGCAAGATATTTTGACCGCCTCGGTAGCGTAGATGGTAACGTGTCTGCCTCACGTTCAAGAGGTCTAGAGTTCGAATCTCGGTCAGGGTGAGTTACCCGGCTACGGTTTTTTCCAGGGTTTGCCGTTATCCTTCAATACGAATGTCGGGTAACTCTAACCTCCATGGACTCTGGACTCATTTGAGCAACATATCGCCCAATCCATTCGCCGTCCGATATGACTTAACGTTGGAGGACGTAAATTAAAAAATGCAAGATATTTTGAAAATGAAATTGTGGATGGATATTTCAATACATACTGCCACAATGGTTTGGTTAATTTTCGCTGCCACAGAGAAAAAATAATCTTAAGTATTTTCCTTAAATTACACTAACTTAATGGAACATGAACACTTACAATGGCACTTACTTCCCCTTCCGTAGTCGTATTGCATTAGGATCGTTGTCTGGGGTTCGCAGTATATTTCTCAAACAATACAGGTTGTGGTGAAATCCAAAAAGTACCATTAGAATGTATCCCATAAAGCTATGTGTACCAGTTAGTGCAGCCCAGCGAGATGCTTCCGCACTAACGTGCATTTGAGATTCGATTACTAGCGACTGTCCTCTCTGACCATGGGTCGGTCTCCATCACCACTTTCCTGCCGCCCATTCATTTCTTCAAAGCATCCTTGTCATCGTCCTCTTCATCACCTCTGTTTCAAGAATGCAGCACCAGATGACGATATGCGAACAAGTTGTGGCTGGTCGCAGACGAATTCTCCCTGACATCGGTAGGACTTACAGACTCACTTTCTGGGTGTTCACTAAACAGGTTTCCTTTAAAGGGATCCCCGGCGGTTTGGGGCCCGTGGATGGAATTGCGAAGCGTCACATGCGTTCATGTTGAAATGTTAGGTCCACTACCGGATATAGTTGCCCTTTGAATTTCTCACTCAATCCTCCATCCCAAGGGTCACATTCAAAGTAAAAGGGTCATATTTTACCATGTGCGGCGCTCGGTCCCCTTGTGCGTGCCCTTTCATGATAGATACCTACCTCCCTTTTCCTTCACCTGTCATTGTAGGTAACTAACGTCTACTTTAGCTACACTAATACGTATGCCCGCCTATGTATCGTGTCTGCCTCACGTTCAAGAAGTCCCGAGTTGGAATCTCCGTCAGGGTGAGTTATCTGGATAAGGTTTCTTTTCGGAATTTTCCCTTCTCTTGAAAGATAAGTCAGGTAACTGTAAGCTCTACGGATCCTGGTCTCATTTGAGCATCGTTTCACCCAATTCATTCATCGTTCGATATGACAACTTTGGACATAAATTTATAAAAGCTAATATCTGCATTGATGATAAGTAGAAAATCAAATTGTGAGTGGACATTTACACAAAATATTGTGTTTAAGTGCGTTAAGTTTTTTAAGAAAACCATATTTCTATTTTTAATAATTTTAGTGTTTAATTCGCAGCTAAAGCCATTAGTCCCCTTTAAAGTGATATAATGAAAAATGACTTTATATATTCACTTTATTTTTAATCCATGTATAATTTTCAGAAAATTTATAGAATATTTTTTTAGATTCTGTTTCTATTAGTAAATAATATTTCTCGCGTCACAAAACGTTTTCACATAAGAATTTGGTCCCCGTTGGGTTTCAAAACAAGTTCTTTTATACAAATGTCGCCTATACTCCAGTACCAACATTATGCAGTCAATAATCATCATACACTCGACCCTTCATTTTGTGAGTAATAAACAAGTTCTGCTTGTTTCATTTGCATGTGAAAGAGATTTCTGTTAGCATCATGTACAGAGGACTGGCCGTAAATTAGCCTCTTCACTTGAACAGTCGAATCTGGAGTGCTTAGTAAATTTATGAGGAAATCTGCTCCGCAAACATTCAGAAACTATCCACCACCTCGAATCATAATTAAGATTTTCTAAACCAATAAAGCAATTACACTGATGTACGTTAGGACCTGCTAAATTACTGAGTGTTTTAAGGCAGCTTTTATCTCCACCACTAATTTTTCGGAAAGAAGGTACTTTATTGTTCTCTGATATTGATTGGCCAAACTTCTAGGAATAAAAACTTAACAAGCTTCTAGATTACTTCGCAAACAGCTTGGGATTCTCAGGATCAACATCTTGTGAGAGCAACACGCCGTCAGTTATTAAGAATAACTGATTCACAATCTTTTGGGACCGGTTTCGAAGCTAATTTTACTTCATTTTCAACCTGTCAGCCTGACACGGTGACACTGACACACTGCCTGGCTGACCTTGACCACTTTTTTTTTCAAAAGTACTAAACTTTTTGTTTAACCATTTTGCCAGGTTATAGGTGGATGAATTTACAGAATTTATAATCCTATCATTTTATTTCCAGGCTTATGAATCTTAGGCAAGGCATAAATCCTCGGTAAAACTGGATTACTGGCTGTAACCATATGCTATTCCTTTTTGTGTATGATTTTAACCTCATTAAGTGTTTTATTCACATTTATAATGCATGATTTTAAAGGGTCATTTCTTAATGCTTATGTAATCTTCTCCTCGCAGAAAAAGTTCCACTCTGTTAGCGTAATCCTGTTTGTCTAATATTACAATTTTGTTCGCTTTATCAGCTTTAGTGAACATTTTCATTTATATTCAGCCTTTTCTTTTAATGATTTATTAATATGTTTATTGTAAACATATATGTGGTCAACGTCAGCCAGGCAGTGTGTCAGTGTCACCGTGTCAGGCTGACAGGTTGAAAATGTAGTAAAATTTGCTTCGAAACCGATTCCAAAGAATTGTGAATAAGATAAGTAATAGTGAAGTTGTGTTACTATAGTGTTAGTTATTCTTAATTTTCAATATCCTCTAACATGCAAGCAATGACTAGAATTCTACATCAGTAGGCTTCGGTTACTGAATGTAGGACATGAACTGTACAAAGACAAAATTTGGAATATTTTACGAACTTTACATTTATTTCGTCAGCTACACATCGTTTGTGAGTATTTTACTGCAAATTAAATAACATTTATTATGCGTAAATATCCAACACTGTCTATATTTAATCCTAGTCATCTGATAACCAAGATAATTCATAAAGGAATGTTCTCTCCTTTTAACAATCATGCAAATTATCCAACATCAAAATGTAGCAAACTACAGAGTAGCTGTAATAGATTTCTATCCCCATTCTATGTTGTATCTGCCTAAAGCTGCTGAACCAAAAGAAAAAAGTCTCAGGACTGTACTTTTGGAACAAACCGTCCCAAATGCGTAGACGTAGGACAATTGCTACCAGATGTTTGGGACGGTGACAAAATTCCTTCAGCAATCGTCCATTACAAAGTTTGTGTGCGCAGAGAAGACAATGCTGTCATGTAATGAACCATTCAAAAACGACCTAACAGTGATTAATATTTTACAGCTAGTGTTCATTATTGCTTAAACAGTTATTTCTCGTTTTTATTATATAAGAGCAATTGGCATATATTTAAGGGTAATATTTGTTGATAAATATTGGTTTGAAATGAAGTAAGAATATCTTAATAGTTTAGAGCAGTTTACTTAAATGCAATTCAGTATATCTTCACCTATGTAATAATCCCTTTGTCATAAACTTTATATTTAGACAGCTAGATATTTTAACACGAACCTCTCATACTAGAAATTGAAGATTATAACACTGCCTGAAATAAAATTGATACAATAATAATTTGTTCTTATCACTCTTACTTCTTTATAAGGAAATTTTAAGTACTGCTCAGCAACGCAAAGAAGGTCCCCGAAAGGAATGCGTCCCCTTACACAGTGGAACAACGACAGTGAATGTGTGTGACAGAGAATGCATGCTACACAAAGAGCAGAACCGTTAAAAAACATGCGTCCTATTCACTCTGTAAACTAAAACCGAGAAGATTCATTCACAAAAGTAGAAGGCGTCAGAATGTTTTTGAATGGTCTGTAACTCTACTGACCTGGAGTGTCATAAACCTGTCCAGGGAGGGTGTGGGAACCTTTTCCAACGCCCCTGCTTCTCATCCCCCGGAGAATTTCTCTTTTGTGGGGAACTATACCTGTATTAAGCGGAGTCCTTGTATCGATTAATGTAATGATGGATTGTCCGAATGACTTATATTCTTCCAATAAATTCAACTGTTTCCAATTCAAGCTATGTAATCAATAGTGTGGTTAACATCAATTGTACCTTTCCCACGAAGAATTAATAATTTGTAACAACTGCATAATTCACATTATCATTACATCAAAATAGTAACAGAAAAAATAATAATGGGTTAAATAATTATATATACATATATTTAATAATTAAATTATTGTTACGCCTGTTTTGTTGATTTATTTCATTGTGTACACTTCAGAATCTTATAATAGTGTAAATGAATGACGTCAGCACTGGTGCAATGAAGGTAAAAAAAAACAACGAAGGCCAAATGACAGCTCATTGTGAGTCCGAATGTATACTGCTATGTCCATACAAATTTCAGCTGGATACTTTATAGTTTAATATTCGGAGTAGTATAAAAGATAGTATAAAACTTCAATATCTGTTTTGATTGGCAGAGTCAGACTGAAAAATTCAGTAACATAATCAGTACAAATCTCCCTGTTTCTGTCCGGTGGCTCTTAACAATTGAACTACTATGACAGCATGCCAGCATGGCACTAAATTCAACTGACTCGTATTTTTCTCGGGAAGTACTACGAGATCTCATACTTAATGAGATACATGCCTTTTTGTGGAGACTTATTATGCTCTGAGTCCCAGGCTTTATAGTTGGACGACTATTAGGTCAATTGATGGAAATTAATTGTTCTTCTACACTAGCTGTGTATAGGAAAGGTTTGTTTAGGTAGAGTTCAGACTGAAAAATGCATTGCCGGGATTTGAACAACATATTTCTAATATCTGTATATATATATATATATATATATATATATATATATATATATATATCAAAATATCCAGCAACTTTAATTGTATATAATTGACAACTTGCCTGTTTTCAACAATGCTTGTAAAATTATTATTATTATTATTATTATTATTATTATTATTATTATTATTATTATTATTATTATTATTATTATTATTATTATTATTATTATTATTATTATTAT
This sequence comes from Mantis religiosa, assembly GCA_030765055.1. Lineage (NCBI taxonomy): Eukaryota > Metazoa > Arthropoda > Insecta > Mantodea > Mantidae > Mantis > Mantis religiosa. Next base: position 172,561,600 of record CM060947.1, on the reverse strand, counting down.
TATTATTATTATTATTATTATTATTATTATTATTATTATTATTATTATTATTATTATTATTATTATTATTATTATTATTATTATTATTATTATTATTATTATTATTATTATTATTATTATTATTATTATTATTATTATTATTATTATTATTATTATTATTATTATTATTATTATTATTATTATTATTATTATTATTATTATTATTATTATTATTATTATTATTATTATTATTATTATTATTATTATTATTATTATTATTATTATTATTATTATTATTATTATTATTATTATTATTATTATTATTATTATTATTATTATTATTATTATTATTATTATTATTATTATTATTATTATTATTATTATTATTATTATTATTATTATTATTATTATTATTATTATTATTATTATTATTATTATTATTATTATTATTATTATTATTATTATTATTATTATTATTATTATTATTATTATTATTATTATTATTATTATTATTATTATTATTGTTAGTGTGTATGGATTTATTAAAGCAAGTTAGTATTCTATTTATATCACACTACCTCTATAGCTGTGTTCTTAAACTGTAAAATTCATATGACGTGGTTCTTTTGTGTATTTAACACTATACTGAACTGAAAATATATAAAATAAAAATATCTCTTGGTTTCCTTCCGGTTCCTCTTAACCATTGAGCTACGATTATGTTTATGATTATTATTATTATTATTATTATTATTATTATTATTATTATTATTATTATTATTATTATTATTATTATTATTATTATTATTATTATTATTATTATTATTATTATTATTATTATTATTATTATTATTATTATTATTATTATTATTATTATTATTATTATTATTATTATTATTATTATTATTATTATTATTATTATTATTATTATTATTATTATTATTATTATTATTATTATTATTATTATTATTATTATTATTATTATTATTATTATTATTATTATTATTATTATTATTATTATTATTATTATTATTATTATTATTATTATTATTATTATTATTATTATTATTATTATTATTATTATTATTATTATTATTATTATTATTATTGTTAGTGTGTATGGATTTATTAAAGCAAGTTAGTATTCTATTTATATCACACTACCTCTATAGCTGTGTTCTTAAACTGTAAAATTCATATGACGTGGTTCTTTTGTGTATTTAACACTATACTGAACTGAAAATATATAAAATAAAAATATCTCTTGGTTTCCTTCCGGTTCCTCTTAACCATTGAGCTACGATTATGTTTATGATTATTATTATATTATTATTATTATTATTATTATTATTATTATTATTATTATTATTATTATTATTATTATTATTATTATTATTATTATTATTATTATTATTATTAGTAGTAGTAGTAGTAGTAGTAGTAGTAGTAGTAGTAGTAGTAGTAGTAGTAGTAGTAGTTATTGTTGTTGTTGTTGTAGAAGTAGTGGGGGTTGGTGGTATCTCTGCTGACGAAGTAAGTAGAAGTGTTGTTAATTGAACAATAATGCCAGCCACTGATTGCGCTGTTTCCTTTACACTGACGAAATTTTTTGTCATGAAATTTCTATAGTATTTTGGTAAATTTTACTGTGGGAAAGTTTACTGGGACATAAAACGTCATTATCTGTACTGTTTACACTTTGGAAACGCATTTTTGCATACAGTTTGAACAAAATACCTTGGTACTTTTATTTGTTTCATGGAGATGCACACTAACCATCTGGGTTTTATTGATCTACCGTTATACGCGCTTGATCTGACGTTTGTTGAAAACAAGCAATTCGTTATTGAGGAACTTCGTTAAGGTTGTGAAATTTTTTTATCTATGCTACACGAAATCAGTGACGCTATTTTCAGTACAGCAAAGGCTTCAGTCAGAAATAGCAGTCCGTTTTTAAACAGGAATGGCAGTGAAAATCTATTATAAAGTCTTATGAAGGCGTACCTCATGTTATGAAAAATGTTTAAATATAAACTAGAATTATTTAAACAGTAACTTAAGGAGGAATTAGATAAAATAAACTTTTTCAAGTCTTTAATTTACTACGCGTTGGTCTTTATTAATTAAAACGTAATTCATAGCTATGACTAATTTTTATAAGAAGATTTTTTTATTATTTCAACAATTTAGCTATGTTGTGATTGTGACATGTTCTACTATATGAAATGTCGGATACTAATTGTATGAAAGCAAAGTATAAGAAGCAAAGAAACAGTTCATATTTATATACTTGTTCAACTTTTATAGTTTTTAGATACATTATTGATACACTCATTACGATTTAAGTAAATTATCCATTGGATAGTGATACGTAGACGTACCCCTGGAATTTGTTCTCATTGCATATTCATTTTAATATCGCTAGCTTTCAGTGCTGTAACAGTTAATCTAATTCCGTCTCTGCTATGCTTGTCCGGATGAGCGACATCTACCTCAGTGGATAATGAACTGAGTTAATGATGTTAGAGCAGAGATTGATGTTTGAGTGCATATCTCTCTGTATGCACAGTGCAGTTCCACTAGGCTCACGCCTTTCAGCACATGCAACTCAGCTACATTATATATTAAACGCTGTGTTTAATGCTTAACATTTCACGACTACATATTTTCCCTTTTCTTGTAGCACCTCCTTATAAGCAATATGTTCTTGGAAATTAATTGTTCCTTCACACTGGCCGTGTGTAGGCTAAAGTATGGAAAGACAAAGTCTGACTAAAAAATGCAATGCCATAGCCGGGATTTGAACCACGGTCTAACCCTTGAGCTACTACGGACAACGCGCCGACATGACATTAAATTCTCCAACTGACTCATGTTTTTCCCGGTAAACCACTTAGTAGTTCTCATAAGCACACGAGACAACTTCCTTAATGGCGACTTACAAAGTGTAAGCACTAGGGCCTAAGTGTAAGGCCCGGGCTTCATAGTTAACCACTATTAGGTCAATTGATGGAAATTAATTGTTTTTTCACACTAGCCGTGTGTAGGCTAAAGTATGGAAAGATAGAGTCAGACTAAAAAATCCAATGCCATAGCCGGGATTTAAACCACGGAGCTTCTGGTAGCCGTACAGCCGCTCTAACCCTTGAGCTACTATGGCCAACGTGCCGACATGACATTAAATTCTCCAATTGACTCGTGTTTTTTCCGGAAAACCACTTAGGAGTTCTCATAAACACATGAGACAACTACCTTAATGGCGACTTACAACTTGTAAGTACTTTAAGGCCCGGGCTTTATAGTTAACCATTATTAGGTCAATTGATGGAAATTAATTTTTCTTTCACACTGGCCGTGTGTAGGCTGAAGTATGGATAGAGTCAGTTTTGGAGAATTTAATGGCATGTCGGCTGGACATACATTCACAGGCCGTTCCCTAACGACTGTTTTACTTTGTATAAGTTCCACAAAGTTTTCTTAAGAAAGATTATTTTCTGTCTATTTCATGTTACATTAGACAAGGTTTTGCATAAAGAAAAACTCGTATTATATATTTTGTTGAAAATGCAAGAGGATACACCGTAAGATATAACTAAATGATTTGAGGGTCATATTTTTAAAATTTGGTATCTATATGTTAGCCAGAAGTTTCTGCTCTGTCTATCATATTTGAAGAAACAAATAAATAGCGTAGACAATTTAAAATACGAAAAATAGAAGCCAACAACAACGGATAATTAGAAATGGCTGATATCAGGAAACTTTATTTTAAATAGTGTGCTCTGTATATATTTTTTGTGTTTTAGAGTATTGTCACCCAATTAGGGAAGGGACGGACAGGCGACAGTTGGGAGGGACCCTAGGCACTGGGCCACGCCCACTCATCGGTCTCTGTCACTAACTGAGGGAAATGTCAGTTGTCCCTCGAAGTTTCTCTCCCCTTCTCCTCTCCTATGGAACGTTCGGGTAATTTGCGGAAAACCAGAGACTTCTAGAATAGCAGGATATTCCTATAAAAGGGACTTCGATTAGGAGTGAGTTAGTGTTAGTGCTGGACGTGCTAGTGAAGTAGCGCCGTGCAACGGAAGCAACTACGTAATTGTGTACGTGCATCGGAACGATAACGGACGAACTGGTGAATCGTAATTGTGTGCATTACGTAATTTTGTGTAATTGGCAAGTGTTTAACTGTAAGTCGGTGGAAATAAAGAACATTTTTGAGTGGTGAAATTGGACTTTTTATTTCACGAACCCACAAAGTCACACTGGTGTCAGGAAGCGGGAAGATAACATCACCGAACATTCCAACCATGGACGCGGCATTGGAAAAAATTTTGGAGAAGATGATGGAAATGAAGGCCGAATTAACAGAGAAGACGGAAGCGGCAAATAACAGCCTGGCCGCGAAGCTGGAGACTACAAATAACAACCTGGCCGCAAAGCTGGAAGAAATGAAGACGGCTAACGATAACCTCACGGAGAAGATGGAAGAAATGAAGGTTGCGAATGAGGCCCTCGCCACGAAATTTGAGGAACAGTTGGCCGGCGTGAGGGAGGACGTCACGGGACTCGGCAAGCGGATCGGCCAGGTGGACGAACGCGTCGGAGACCTCGCGAGCCGCGTTAATGAGCTGGAAGGAAAGGCCGATAACAGCGCCAAGTCCCTGAGCGATGGTGGAGGACGTCGTCGGCAGGAGGTTGAAGGATTTGAAGGCCGACGCACTGGGACGCGACATAACATCGCCGCGCGTCAAACCTCCCAAGTATGACGGCGCGTCAACGTTTGAGGTCTTCCGCCGCCAGTTCGACACAGTGGCCAGGCACAACGGATGGTCACTGGAGGAGGAGGCCACACAGTTAATAGCCAGCCTCCAGGGAAGAGCCGCGGAAGTCCTAAACGCGGTGCAGACGACGGCGGCGCCAAAGGACATCTGGGAAGCCCTGGAGGATCGCTTCGGGAACCACCGCTTAGCCGCAGCATACCGCAGCCAGCTAAAGGCAAGGTCACAGCAGCCGGAGGAGACGCTGCAGGAGTTCGCCATTGCGATCGAGCAGCTGGCTAGCAAGGCCTTGGTTGACCTGCCACTGGAGTTCGTATCCCGGGAAGCCGCCTACAATTTTGTCGACGGGGTACGGAACACGGAGATTCGTCAGCGCCTAATGCTCGGGGAATATAAAACCATCCACGAGGCGCTGACAGCGGCATTAAGGATGGAGGCGGCCAAAATAACATCCATCCCGACGTCGAGAACGAGGAGTGTCCGCTACGCCGGAGACAGAAGACCAGCTGAGGGACGCCGGCGAACACCTTCTGGCCTGTGTTGGGGGTGTGGACAGCCCGGACACCTGCAGAGAGACTGCCCACACCAGGAGGAGCAGCAGGAAAACGAGTAAGGGCCGTCGTGGAGAGGGGCACGTCGGCGCCATCACCACCATCCCCTCGAGTGACACTGCGCGCCGTCAGCCGGCGTATGGATGACAGCCTCATCGCGGACGGTTGGATAAGAGGAAAGCCGTGCCGCGTGCTGGTGGACACCGGGGCGGCCGTGACCATCATCAGACCTGACGTGGCGAAGGGTTTGCAGACAAGGAAGCCAAGCCGGCCATACCAGCTTGTCACGGCATCGGGCGACACCTTGCCTGTGGAGAAGGAGGCCCTGCTGGAGCTGACCTTGGGACGGAGTGCCGTGCGTCTGTGGGTGTTCGTCGCGAAGGTGGCTGAGGAGGTGATCCTGGGACTGGATGCCCTCAGGAGCCATGAGGCGACGGTCGACGTCGGCAAGAAGGTCCTGCGGCTTAACGGAGAAGAGGTTATACTCCGTCAACCTGAAGAGCGCCTTGGAATTTGCAGGGTCGTCTTGGACGAAGACGTGGTTGTCCCCGCGAGGAGCGAGGTGGTGGTGACGGCGCGACTGGAGGGCCAGAGAACCAGGAACATGATGTTGGACCAGAAGACGCCTGTAAACGGACTGTGTGTAGCCAGGGCATTGCTGCCGTGCCGAGAGGAGGTGCCCGTGAGACTGCTAAATCCTACGGACGCCGATCACAACGTCCAGGCCGGGACGGAGTTGGGAATGTGCGAGCCCGTGGTGAGCGTAACAGCTATCGACGAGACACAGGAGCCGGCGCCGAAGCAACACCTGGGGCCCCGGCTAGAAGGCTTGGTAGAGAGGGCGGCCGACCACCTGACCACAGAACAGCTGGAGAAGGTTCGACAACTGCTAAGGCGGTACCAGCGCGTCTTCAGCCAAGGTGATAGTGACTACGGCCGCACGGACAAAGTGCTTCACCGCATCGACACCGGGGACGCCCGGCCTATTCGGCAACCACATAGACGCGTTCCGCTGGCGAAGCAAGGGGCGGTACGAGACATGCTGGAGGACATGAGATCCAGGGGAGTGATTGAAGAGTCTGAAAGCCCTTGGTGTTCCCCGGTAGTCTTGGTGACAAAGAAGAACGGCGAGCTGCGCTTCTGCGTAGACTACAGAAAGTTGAACGCCGTCACCCGGAAGGACTGTTTTCCCTTACCCCGGATTGACGACACCCTGGACACGCTAGCTGGTGCACAGTGGTTCTCGACCCTGGACCTGAAGTCGGGCTACTGGCAGGTAGCTCTAGACCCGAGAGACAAGGAGAAGACCGCATTCTCGACGGGCCAAGGTCTTTGGCAGTTCACGGTTATGCCCTTTGGCCTCTGCAACGCACCAGCTACCTTCCAACGCCTCATGGAGTCAGTGATGAGAGGGCTGACTTACGATGCCTGCCTGCTATACCTGGACGACATCATCATCGTCGGGAAGACTTTTGAAGATCACCTCGAGAATCTGAGTAAGGTGCTACAGAGACTGCAGGCGACCAACTTGAAGCTGAACGCGAAGAAGTGCCAGCTCTTCCGCAAGGAAGTTAACTACTTGGGCCACATAGTCTCAGCAACCGGAGTGGCCACAGACCCGGAGAAGACAAAGGCTGTGAGAGATTGGCCTCGCCCAAAGGACAAGAAAGAATTGCGCAGTTTCCTGGGGCTGTGCAGTTATTACAGGCGCTTCATAAAGGGGTTCTCCAACATCGCAAAACCCCTCACCCGCCTGACAGAGGAACACCGGCCTTATGTGTGGACGGAGGACGCAGAAAACGCTTTCCAGCACCTAAAGGAGACCCTGTGCAGTGCTGCAATTTTGGGTTTCCCACAACCGGGTGGCGCCTTCATTGTGGACACCGACGCCAGCGACCATTGCATTGGAGGTGTCCTATCGCAGATCCAGGAAGGCCATGAGCGGGTGATAGCCTATTACAGCAAGACGCTATCCAAGGCAGAGAAGAACTACTGCGTCACCCGACGGGAGTTACTGGCGGTAGTAAAGACATTGGAGCACTTCCACAAGTACCTGTACGGTCAGCCATTCCACCTGAGGACTGACCATTCCGCCCTAACCTGGCTATTGAGCTTTAAGAACCTGGAAGGCCAGACAGCACGTTGGGTCCAGAGGCTGCAGGAGTACGACTTCACCTCGGAACATCGTAGAGGGAAGAGCCACGGTAACGCAGACGCCATGTCCCGAAGACCCTGTCCAGAAGAGTGCGGCCAGTGCACAAGAGTGGAAGAGAAGGAGCGTGCCGCAGCAGTCCGAGTAGTTGTGGCAGTGCCTGCTGAAGGCTGGGATAGCGCAGGCCTGAGGAGGGAGCAGCTGGCGGACGCAGACTTGGGGCCACTCTTGAGGGAAGTGGAGGCAGGGATGAGACCAACCTGGGAGGACATCGCACCGAGGAGCGCCACCTACAAGTCGTACTGGGCCCAATGGGACTCGTTGAAGATCAGAGAGGGCGTGCTGTTCCGGGTATGGGAATCACCCGATGGGAAGACGCAGAGAGAGCAGTTGGTACTTCCCCGGAGTAAGGTCCCGGAAGTCCTGGAGGAAGTACACGCCGGTGCTTCGGGAGGACACCTGGGAGCGAACCGAACGATTGACAAACTACGGCAGCGCTACTACTGGCTGAGGCTCCGAGCAGATGCTGAGAGATGGTGCCGTCAGTGCCACGTGTGCGCGGCGAGTCGCGGCCCCCAGACTAGGAGGAGTTATTGCTTTAGTTATATCAATTGCAATTTTATTTTTTATACCTCGGGGTCGCATGCAGCAGTACAACGTCGGAGCGCCATTCGAACGGCTCGCCGTTGACATTGCTGGACCGTTCCCAGTTTCCGACCGAGGCAACAAGTACCTAATGGTGGTCGTGGACTACTTCACCAAGTGGCCGGAGGTGTATGCCATCCCAAACCAAGAGGCAAAGACAATCACAGACTGCCTCGTGGAGCAAGTGTTCTGTCGATTTGGGGTGCCGTTAGAGCTACACAGTGACCAGGGTACCAACTTTGAGTCCAACCTAATGAAGGAGGCATTACAAAGGCTTGGGGTGAACAAGACTCGCACTACGCCTCTACATCCCCAATCGGACGGCATGGTCGAAAGGTACATCAAGACCTCAGAGGAACACCTGAGGAAAGTCGTGGCCAGCCATCAGCGAGACTGGGACGTCAAGGTGCCACTGTTCTTGCTGGCCTATCGCTCGTCTACACACGACACAACTGGGATGACGCCAGCCAGCTTAATGTTCGGCCGAGAGTTACGCCTCCCTTGTGACCTGGCTTTTGGAAGCCCTCCGGAAGCGAAACAGCCAGCGACCGAGTATGTGGAGAACTTGGTGGACCATCTCCACAACATGCACGAGATGGCTCGCCAGAACATCCAGAAGGCGAGCGACCGCATGAAGACCAGGTATGACAGGCAAGCCAACAGCCAAGGGTTCCAGCAAGGTGACCTGGTCTGGTTGTACCGTCCTACCCGGACCAAGGGACGCTGCCCGAAGCTCCAGCAGCCATGGCAAGGACCGTACCGGGTTGTGAAGAGGATCAACGACGTGGTCTACGGCATCCAGAAGGTTCCCCGAGGAAAGATGTTGGTGGTACACCTGGATCGTCTTGCACGCTACGATGGTGCTGTTCGGGACGACCAGCTTTGAGGAGGGAGCAGTGTCACCCAATTAGGGAAGGGACGGACAGGCGACAGTTGGGAGGGACCCTAGGCACTGGGCCACGCCCACTCATCGGTCTCTGTCACTAACTGAGGGAAATGTCAGTTGTGCCTCGAAGTTTCTCTCCCCTTCTCCTCTCCTATGGAACGTTCGGGTAATTTGCGGAAAACCAGAGACTTCTAGAATAGCAGGATATTCCTATAAAAGGGACTTCGATTAGGAGTGAGTTAGTTAGTGTTAGTGCTGGACGTGCTAGTGAAGTAGCGCCGTGCAACGGAAGCAACTACGTAATTGTGTACGTGCATCGGAACGATAACGGACGAACTGGTGAATCGTAATTGTGTGCATTACGTAATTTTGTGTAATTGGCAAGTGTTTAACTGTAAGTCGGTGGAAATAAAGAACATTTTTGAGTGGTGAAATTGGACTTTTCATTTCACGAACCCACAAAGTCACAGTATATTTCTGTCATCTCTTGTGGTCTACGATTAAACAACATTATAAACTGCTTTCAAATGAAGCAGCTTCGCATATATTCCCAGAAAATTCAAGATGTTCTTTTAAAGTGAAATGTAAGCATTTTAAGTATATGTAAATTTCATCGAAATTGTATGAATATTTGTGAGAATATAGAGCATTTCGAAAAATGTAAATTGTAGTTTGAGTGTAGAGAATTTCTTCAAAGGTATCGTGTTCCATCTCCGAAAGACTGAATACTGAATACCACCTTCAGTATTTATTGGATATTTTGTTATTGGTTTATAATAACACACAATACCTTCTCTACCTATTAGGTGTATAGCACAGAAAGTGAAAATATTAGGTTGAATAATAGTTTGTCAAGGACAAACGAATAAATTTACGTGTAGCACAATTTCTCGATTTATGTTCTTGCGTCACGCGTGCTACGAAAGACTGCCTTGTGAATACTAGCCTCAACATAAATACCCTCCAGCTGATATTGATTTCGTAACCATAACACATAAATAATAAATTATGTTTGGAAAAAATTTATAGCGGCTATCAACAGGGGAGCTACAAGCAATACCTTAGCATACCTACATAAAATAGTTATAAATTTAAGTGGAAAGAAAAATATTACGGGTACCAGCTTGATAAATACATATGTAAACTTATGTAGCATAAACACTCAGTATTTATTCCAGGAATAAACTGCACTCAAAATCACATTGAGCCAAGTATAATCGTAAATAACAATTCGCATGGAGAACTTGTAGGTGATAAGAGCAATTTGAATCTGGTTTAGGATTGTGTATCATGATCACTTCTAGAAATGCAAATAGAGGTATCGTGTACAATAAAATTGTTGGGGCAAAATCAGAAATCTTTCACCTTGTAGAGTACAAGAAATCATCCAAGCACTTTCCGACCCGATCCAGTTCTTACTATATATAAACGAATCGATGTTTGTTAGTCTCGCAAAAACTTGAGAACGTTTGAACCGATTTGTCTAGTTTTGTTTTTGAAATATTTAAGTTCAAGGAAGCCTGAAGTGATATGGACCGGGTTATTAACTAAGTATAAAAGTATACACTAAACTCTTGCGGAATACATACACCTTCTTTTATTTCGACAAACAAAAGCATTACAAAGTAGAAAGATATGCCACTCCTTGCCAAAGTCTTCAAAGCTATTTCACGTACACATATTCAATTAAATAACTTTATAGTTTGTTATCAAGACTGAATATTTTTATGAAGCCTGACGATATACCTTCCGAAGATTAGACACAAAATTAATTTATGAACGCACTGTAACACTATAAATTGAACATAGATAAATTTTTTCAAAAATAATTTATGTTTGTGAATTTGTGAATGTGAATTGAAATGACACAAAGTTAATTGAATTCTTTTGTGACTTTGTGAAGTTCGCGGAAACGTTTTTACTCTACCAAGAAATCGACGACCTGACTTGGATCGTAGAAGTCAGTAAATGTGCGACGAGGTACGTCACGTGCTGGCCGCAATGATGAACGTCAAGACGCAGCTAATACTAATAGTCGTGTTGGTGTGTCAGAAATGCGTTCTAAAGTGTCTCTTTCTCCCGGGGAAGTTGCTTTCCTGCAAATCGGTTGACACATTTATAAACCAGAATGACATAGTCACTAACACACAGAATTTTTAAATTCATTAGAATTGTCTGGACTCCCACCTCACAAATTAAAATTAAAAGTAGGATCAGTTGTGATCATGCTGCGTAACATTAACTAAGCACGGCTGTGCAATGAAATGAAACTAAATGTGAAAAAGCTATGAACAACGTTATGGAGCCAATAATCAACAAGAAAAGTACAAAGGAGAGGATATCTTGATCCGGCATATTCCGATGATTCCAACGGATTTACCTTTTGATTGCAAGCGACTATAATTTCCCGTGAGTTTGGCCTTGCGATGACCACAAATAAATCGTAAGGGCAGTCGTTGGAAGTTCGCGGAACAACTTGGAATTTCCATGTTTCTCTCATGGACAATTAATTATACGTCACATGCTCGTGGCTTGGAAAACCATCGTCTTTATATATTTACGTACCACAAAAAAGACAAAATACAAAAGAAAGCTTTAAATTTATTAACTTAATTGTAACTGGTTGTATTTAAACTTCACCCCCAAATGCAGAATAAATAACTAATCCGAATTTGTGTTATTAATATAAATAAGTTCAAACAACTTTTATTGGCGGAACGAAGTTCACCGGTTCAGCTAGTTTCATATAATTACTGATAGAAAATCTGCTTATGGTGACAGAATATAAGTATTGTCTGGCTACATTACGTTTTTTATTATCGTTCAATATAATGTATTCCGCCGGCAGCGTCTCTGTACATACAGGTTAGTAAACACACGCGTAAACATAACCTGCAGCACCATGATTACTATATTTGAACTAACAGTAATAAACAATAGCAGCAAAGCCTATAGATCAAATCATTTAGCAGTAATGATAATAACAACATACGAAAACATAGATGTAGTGTTTGGATTCGGAAATAAGGTAGTTTTCTTTCAAGAATCACTAAAACGGTTGTTATAATAAACTGGATATTTAGATTCTAAGTTTCATTTAAAAACGCATTAATAAAATTTAAAAATTCAGTATTTGGCTTTTTAGGTAGTATTATTAAATGTTACATAAAAATTTATAAACATTAGATACCTATATAAAATGCTTACCAGTTATAATTACATAGTTGTTATCGAATTGAAGAGTAAGCCATGAGTACAAGTTTGTGCACAATTAAACATTTTATTTAACATTTGATGTTTAAGAGAACCTCAAAAGTATAAGATTTATTGCTAGTTTTCAAAACGTCACTGACATGCACATTGCACAAATTTGGAAGAGCAATATGGAGCGACAACAGAAGGAAAAATTAAAGAATGGAAAAGTTGAACGTAACGGGAGAGAAGGAGAGAGAGGAATAAGTCGATAAATGTAGAGAAATAGGAAAAAGGCGATATATATATGAAAGTCTGAGAAAGTGAGAGGAGAGGAGTGTAGCATCTTGCAAGTAGAGAAAATCGCGTGCAGGTTTCTAAAATCTGCTAGCAGGAAGCAACAAAAATATTACTAAGAAAGAAAACCAGCAGGAAACTAGAAAGGAACAAAACAAAATGGAGATTGAAATTTAAATTCTGTGGTATACTTCTGTAACATTATTCTAAAATTTTAACGATCAGTATAAGCTAGTATAAAACTTCAGGCGAAGTAGGTATTGTCAAAGTTTCAAATAAAATGCGAAGATAGTGATATTGCAAAGATATTCCACAAATATTAAAATGATAGAAAAATCAAACGGGTGAATCTGGCCTTAGCTATGTGGCTCGCATTCATGAAGTCGTAGGTTCAAATCCCAATAATTGTGTAATACTGTTTGGTTTCCTCTTGATTAATGGTAAATACTAAATTGGATATTTGGTATCTAGTCCCAACACAGAGTCCACTTTTCCTTTTTCTTTCTTTTTCCCACCTTCAGAGTAAACGTAATAGTAATCAAACTGATAGTCAAAAAGGTCGACTGCGGAATTATACCATCAATCAATAAATCACTAAAGCAAATGGTACAGGAGATCGATTGCTCAGCTAAAACAATTTTGCCACACACTGAGTCATGTGTACTGCGGCAAACCCGCATACCAGTGTTAAATTGAGTGGGTTCTAATTGGAGCTATGAGTTCTCTTAACCTCAGATGAATGGTTGTAGGAAGTGGATTTTGGTGGTTGTTGGCTACTCAGTCGTATTAATAAAACTTTGTTTGTTGCAGAATTATTTGATTTAATTCCTACCAAGTTTGCTTATCGACTTGGATCGGTGACCACCTGTTAGTAAAATTCTTAACATAAATTCAATTTTACCTGAAGCCCTGGATTACTTGTTTAAAGTTACTTCCGCGCGGTTTCTATTTCTTCTTTATACGGCGACTACTTTGCTCTAATAAACTTCTAATGCAGCTTCCACTTACGCTAGTTGCGCTATTCCTAACTTCCCTACATTTCAGGCTTTAAATCTTCGCTTCTCTCCTTAACGCGCATGAACACGTCCTTCCTGTCGTAATATCACCTTTTAAGTAAGTTTCTTTTACTTCACGACTCAGTTCAAACCTTATTCTGACCACCTCTCTAATTTTATCACATTACCAAGCTACCTCATCCTTCTCAAATGTTACATCATTATTGGTTTCTCATTTATTTCGAATTTTCGCATTGGTTTGCAAAACTCATCTAACTCATTGACGTTCAGCATACCCTCAGTTGGGGAACGCCTACCCTGAGTTGTTTGTAACGGTATACATCGTTATCAAATCAGCGAATTAAATCCCTTTAGCGTCCATGCTCAACTGCATTTTGAAAGTCCTTTGTCCCAACACATTCCTGGCTGAAAGTATACAATAGTTCTCAGATACTGAACTTTTCCTAGCACAATGAAGGTAGCGGTCCTTCCTTCCTGTCTCTCCGAAATGTACAGATTTTTACAAGAATATTTGTTTTCCTTGCCTGGATGCTAGTATGTATGCTATATTAAATTACATTCTTCCCTTCTTATTCTTTAAGTCAACCGCTATTTTAATCATTACTTTATCCATTCTAATTTCATATTACTATAACAATATTTTTATATTAGCTTAGCAAAGCATTTTTATTAATTTTTCTTCTTTTTTAATTATCTGATTTCGAATAATTCGCCTCCAAATTGCTGCCTGATACTGCGGTTACAGTACCAAAAGATTTCGAAGGTATTCATGGTATGTACTGTTTCTAAGTTAAACTACAGTTGAATAAACTTAAAAAAAAAAACAGGAATAGAAAAGAAAGTCAGAAGAAGGCAAGGAAGGGAGAAAGCGAGAAAGAAAGGGAGGAAGGAGATTTAAGTATTTTGTTTCAACACACATTTAAGCATTTTGGATCCCTAGGGTGAGAATTGCATTTTAATCATACCCATCTAGTAAACATCGAGAGGAATATATAAAAATATAAACAGACATTAAACTTAAGATAGAACCAGCAGTTAGTTTTACGTTTTATAAGATACAAGGGTTGGATAAAAAGTAATGAGAACATTTTTTCTCTGAAATGTCTTTATTGACAGGGATACTTATAGTTACACAACTTCAGCATAATTGTCCCCGTTATTTATGAGCTTTTGCCAGATATTCGAAGGACGTTGTGTATCATCTGAACGTCTATTTCTGTTGATGTCCCGCAGTGACCGACCGGCCTATTGCCTGGATTATTTCATCTCTGGTGCGGTACCGGAATCCTCGAAATGGTTATCTCATTTTTGTAAGGAGATTATAATCAAGGGGACTCATATCGGGAGAGTACGGTTGTGGATGATTCATAATCTCCCATTGCCAGCGTCGTAAGAAGTCCTGGAAGAGCAGCAGCGGTGTGGCATCTTGCGTTGTCATGAGGAATGATGGGATGCTGTTCCATGAAATGTGATCGCCTTTGCCTGAGCACTTGACGAAGGTGGTGTTGCAGGAATGTGCAGTAGTAAGCAGCGTCTACCGTCACCTTTTGTGGTAGAGCGTAATGCAGTATTACCCCATCATTGACATAAGTCACAATGAACATTAGTTTCATAGCAATCAGTATTAGTCTGACTCACGTGCTGTAATAACGGAGTGCAAAAGTCAGCCTAAGCTAGTTGTAACCTAGATGTCAGAGAGTCGACAAGCAGTGTGCTAAAGTGAGTATTAGTCTGTGAACACTGAGCGACGAGAAGCTTCGAGCAGCACGAATTGGCATCAGCAAGAGGGGCATAAAAGAACATTAGCATTGACGTGTTTGCTATGTGTGTATGTATATATGTCTGTATTATTTATATGCTGTTCATACATCCACTTTACAATACTTCATGGTTTCAAATTGAACATGAGGAGTTTATGTACAAGAAGCTAAGATTACACCGAAAGAATGAAATATTTAAATCAAACCACCTTATGAGAGAAGGGCTATGTTGCTACAGCCAGGGCAAAAATGAATCCCTTGTTTTCAAACACTCCAATTTCAGTCACTGTGGCTTCATCCGAGTATCTCAAACTCAAGGTATTTAAAGAACATCTAAAGCTATTTCCAAGAGAGTAAATAAAAATATTTTTGAGAAGGAATTTTACAAATAACCTTCAGTTTACTTACCTCAAAGATGGTATATCTACAAAAACTGCTAAATACATATTTTGTTTCAATTATGATCATACAGCTTTCTCGATGATTAACTTCTTCAAATCTGGCATTTCAATACCTGATGTTTATATTCAATTAAGCTATGTTTGGAATAATAAAACAGGTAGACATTAGCATGTTGTAAACTTTGATTCTGAAAGGAAAGAAGAAAGCAGAACAATAAGAAGCAGAAGAAAATAAAGAACAATAGAAAGAAGAGGAAGAAGCTGCAACAACAGTATTCCTCAAAGCTACTCCTCAAAGCGATTCAGAAACTGGTGCCTCATTGTGTGCAGTTTTGGACATGAGATAACGGAATAAAAACGCGCACTTAAATAATATTTCTGTTAACTTGCGAGTGGTTACACCATATTTTCCTCATTACAGGGCAAGTAATGTGATTGGCTGCTGTCACGACAATGTTCCCGTTCATCCCACAATACTCTAACTGCATCAGTCACAAAGTTAATTAATCAAATACTAATGAAGCTACATGTATGTTTTTCGACACATGACTTTTTTGCATCCTTTAATGTAGGTCATATATAAGAATGAATGAAATGGGACAAATAATGCTCAAATGATCCCACGGTACATAGAGCTTAGAGGACTGGCGAAGTAAGCACAAAAATATTTCGACATCGTCATTGTCGCCGTTATCATTATGGTCGTTCTATCACCATCAACCTTACAGTAAAATTCTGGTGTATTGGTTCGATTCAGTCTCAAATCAACACGTCAACCCTTTTCATATCGGGTTTCTCTTACCATTCGGTCTATAATTCACAGCTGCATTTGGATATTTTGCTTTTCTCTTTTAATGAGAAGCATTCACTCCGAGGTCTTACAATTTTTTTCATGTTAAATTTTTATTTAATTGCAAGTAATAAAACACGCTTAAAATAACGTAATGACTCATATAAACAATTAGATCAACAAGAACTACCAAAAATCAAGGTAGTCGTGAAGGTCGTTTAAAGACCGTAATAGAACGATAATTTTAACAGCTATTTAAATTAAAATCCAATGCCAAGATTCTAAAACAGCGTGTCTGTGATTTTCCACGATCTTTCCAAAGTTCAATCCTCTTTACAAATTATTCTTTCACTCAATAGAGTCATTTTGATAGTTAATTTAGTAAATATATAAGGATATTGCAAACTGATGGCTTGTAAATGGCACCTAAAATATAAAAAAAAAACCAAGGTGATTTCTTCTGTCATGCCGAAAGCAGTCATGTTGCAAATATTTTCACTGTATTTGGGTTTATTTCCGTAGGGGAGGGGAGCCGTCCCCTTCAGCTGCTTTAGTGCGAGCGCTGCGGACCCTTAGCACTCGTGGTACCTCTGACGTTACTAGAGGAACTTCGGGCCGAACATTCGAGCCCCTCCTGAATGGGAGTTGTTCGGATTGGGTTGGACTCGAGGGGGCAGTGTGTTCCCGTAACCCGCGGGAAATCGGGTACCTCCAGCCAGACTTCGGCCGCCCGGAGGGGGCAGAGGGTTGCCTAAAAGTCCCGGGTACTAGCCTGCAGAGCTAGTAGGTGTGCTAGATCACCAGGCGGCCCCACCGAGGTTTTCCGGTAGTCTTCCCTGCGGGGTTGACGCGCGTAAGTGGCGTATCCACTTCCACCCGTCTTGACGTCGATAAAATATCCATATCTCATATAAATAATATATTATATATAAATTATAATTTATTGTTATAATATAATAAATATTATAATGATTATTATAAATTATATCCTCTACCTTAACCTACAGCAGTCATGCAGATGGAACATGTTTGTGTCATCGTGATAAAAGCCAAATGCTCAACTTCTCTCCGCTAACTCCCGCCAAGGAAAGGTTCAGCAAGGTTCGTAATTCAGCAGTCTCTTGTGTATGGAGATCAAAGCGATACAGTTTATCCATGGATTGCGGATGCAGAGCCTATGTCTTTCCTTTTCTTACAGTCCTTTATTTCAAGCTCTTCATCACAGGTGAAAGGCCTCAACTTAACGAATGTATAGACCTTAAGACAGTTCCTAAAATACTTTTATAAAAATGTTTTTCACAATTCAGACCCGTATATGAATTGCACAACCTTATGTTGATGAACCACTTCTGTATGCAACTCATATACTTGTAAATATTATCATATTTTTATTTTTTACGTCTTAACATAGTGTATACAACGTAAAGCTGATATTGCATATTGGTCTGTAAATATATTTTAAAATTCCATATATGGACATATAAAGTAAACATGGCCATCTTAAATTCAGTGTAAATCAATAACCAAGAAGGTCACGTAGATGATGCAACGAATGCTTAGGTTTATTGAAATCCCAAATTCAGGAAATTCCAGAAACTAAATCTACACAAATTGTGACGTCGGACCAATCAAAATTAAATATTTCGATAACCTAGCAACGAAACAGAGAAAAGAACCAATAATTTTATACTTAAATTTCTTTCTTCTTCTTGCTTGTACTCTCGAAGCGTGTGGAAGTAAAGGCTCTTGAAACTACAGGAAGTTATTGGAGTTCACCGTTCACTAACGTTTAGTAAACGATTAATATATACGCTGAATACGCGACGCGACGAGAAATACTTTAAGTGGAAAACCGTTGCATCATTCATAAAGGGAAGGAGAAAATTAAAAGTTAGTAAAGTGCTATACCAGTGAAAAAGTCGCATGTGAAGAAAAAGATGTCGAGAAATAAATATGTGTAAAGTGAAACGGTGTTCATAATTTTATTTCATAGTTGCCCAAACTCAAAATCCCTTTTGTATCGATAGCATGACAGAAAGGTTTCAGATCTCATCGCTCGCTGCAGCTACCGGAAGGAAAATTTACAGAAATCTTCGAGACCATCATCTCCACGGCCTCGGGACAGGAGATGTCATCGCTTCTACATCGAGGTAAGGTTTGGCTTCTCAACGCGTCGCCACACCGAGGGGAAACGCGAAACCTTTCGTGCCTGTGGAGCGTGGATCTCACGTCAACGAATCCTACTTCAAATATGTCACCGCATCGTGTGGCATAAATCTACCTTCACCCATATAACCACTCCAAACGTGAGGACACACCTCGCGCACTGATATCTATAAAGATCTATTGCAGCAACCATCTCCCAAGAGGAAGTATGAACTGAAGGAACTATGGAGACTGGTATTAGATGGCATATAAGGTGGAGTTCGAGAGGGCTCGCCTAGCCTCCTAACTTCTTTGGGATTAAATTTAACACCAACAGTTTGAAATTCTCGGGTGAGTCCCCTGCTACTAGTGAGAGGATAATAAAGTTTAAATAAGCTCTCTTAGAGGTCAGCTCCTTGCAGGAATGTAGCTGTGTGCCATCTGTTCAGAAATATTAGCTGCTGGAATTGCAAAATAAAGATGGCGGAACGCAGAAAACAGCATCAAGGCATTTATCATGCAGGTAAGTATTTTTTATATTTGCTAAATAAGGTTTCAGCTAATTTAATCACTATACTTATTGCTATAAAACGTATGCTCTATTTAATGGTGTTGGTTATAATTTGGTAGTATTTTGAGGTAATCTACTAGTGAGGCGGGAAAAAAGTGGTGTCAATTTTAGCACCTCAGGTTCCACTGACTACAAATCAAACTTTATCTGGCATTGCTAACTGGTTGGCATATAATTAACTTTTATACTGTAACTATTTCAGGGAGAGACTGGGATGAAATCTAAGCTATATTGGATGAATCTGAGAAAAACTTTAGTTCTGATCATGATCATGATGATGATGATGACGACGATAATGATGGTGCTACTGCTGCTGCTGCTGATGATGATGATGATGATGATGATGATGATGACGACGACGACGACGACGACGACCACGACGCATTTGTAGACGGTGGCAACAAAACACATCCATCGATGCTAAGCTTGGGAGGACCTGAAGTTGATCCTGAAATTGATGAAAACAGCAACGATGTTGAAAACTCGGATGATGATGTCCGTATTTTATTCTGGAATTTAAAATATATCATTTTGGTCCACTTTGATCATTTGAATTTTCTATACAATTCAAAATTAGCACAGTGTATCTGTTTATTTTAGAACAAGAAGTGTTTATTTATATTTCTAAGCCAGGAATAAATGTAACAACAGGTCCTTCCAAAAGCCCCAGATCAATGTAATGTAACCAGCGTACATTCATACCAAGATTGACTTTGGTCAAATATTGATTGAAGAAGGAAAAGAACAAATTGAGAACTCTAGCAACTCAGAAGAGAGTCAGGGTGGTGATTCTTTGGCATCAGTTGGAAATCTTCCTCATCCAAGCAAGAGGATACGGACTAATAAAGCAGACCACATGCCTCAACTGCAGCATAATACATACAAAGATGTCGACTTCAAGGTTGCAGAATCAAAACCAACGCTGAATACACAAAATATAAGATGTTTATATGCCTAACATCGAAAAGAAATCATTATACAGACTATCATGTGTACAAAAAGTTTGTTAATAAAATTATAAAGTTTCAGAGAGTATACTTATTGAGGCCCGATATCCTAAATTTCACCCCATTCATTTTTCAATAACTTATTTAGAACATGTTTTTCCTATTTACTCCATAGTTACTGCCGTGCTTTCAACACATTTAAAGTACTTCCAAACGAAAAAGCTGAAAACATTTCTCAGGACTTAGGAGGCTAGCGTGACTGTCCTATTACAGGCGTGCAGCGGTGACTAGTTCGGAACGCACTGTACAAGCTTGAGCAACAGAGATTTCTCATTTTCATGTGCCCAAAATTTCTATTTGAATTTCGAAATTCTAATATACCTTGTTATATACGGCAAGAATATTTAGGCAGCTTGTACAAAGGCCATTTCTCTACGACGTATAATTCTCGAGTTATCGCTTCGAGAATAAACACCTGACTCCCATGTTCATGCTTCAACTTCCAATCTTGCAATTGTGTTATTCCGTTTCATCACGCATTACTGAGTAAGACATTAGGAATGTGTCGTTAGGAACTGCATATATATATGCAGTTCCTAACGACACTTTCCTATATATATAGTTCATAAATTAACTGACCACGGATCAAAGCAGTCTTGGAGCGCGCGTGTGCACTCTTTGAAGTTCGGTTGAAGTCCATAACGCAAATTTGAGTGTAAGCTGCTTTGTGTAACTGTTACAAGCAGAAAATTCAATGTTTGCATTGTGAACTGTTCACAATGTCACTTTCAAAGCCTGGTACCAAAGGCCCATGAACTAAGGGTAGAGTACTCCCAGGCCAGAAGTATTTTTTAAATACTCATATCTTTAAAGTACAGTCCATTACAATTTCTTTAAGAAATTTTATCTGAGAAAGTGTGTGACCGGATCAATTTTTCATAAAGCCGGGAACTAACGACACGTGCAACGTGAGTGTGCTTATTGTGTTGCTTACTGTGATACAGGGCAAAAAAACTTCTAGCACAGAAATTGGTGAACCTTTATTATATTAAAACTAGCAACTCCTCTACAAGTTGTTTCCACAAATCCAGATATGTTGTTTTCTGTAAAGAAACATCTTAATATTGAATCTTACAGTTTATAAAGTTATCATAATTATCCTTTGCTGCATAAGTTTACGTTCTGACAATTCGTCAGGCGACAAATGTTACTTTCCTCGTTCCCTTTCTATATCTTTCTCTGGCGCATCAGATGGCAACATGGCAGGCACCGTGTGCATACATTGCTTCAGTTCATATGCCTTCTGAAACCGTACGCCATATGGAGGCTGCAGAGATGCTCAAAAGTCCCTAGCACTTTAGGGCTCAAAGACTTGACCTAGAGCTTCTCGAAGATCGAAAATGAACGACACTTACCACTAACCAGCCCTCTAGTATCCTCGGTAAATATTCCTTTCTTGAAGCAAGTATCCGCACTATTTGTCCAACACTCCTTACAGCACTGACCTGCTCGCCTCGGTAGCGTGGTGGTAGCGTGTCTGACTCACGTCCAAGAGGTCCCGAGTTCGAATCTCGGTCAGGGTGAGTTACCCTCATAAGGTTTTTTCCGCAGTTTTCCCTTATCCTAAGGACGAATGTCGGGAAACTCTAAGCTCTATGGACCCTGGGCTCATTTGAGCATCATTTTACCTATCCCATTCATCGTCCGATATGACTTTAAGTTGGAGGACGTAAAATTACAACAAAAAAATGAAGCACACCTGAAACAGAATAAAAAGAAAATGGCAATCAACTACACACCAGGGAAAACTACCAAAACTCAAAGTTCAAACTGGGCAGTGGATGGTATCGATTGGTTCTTGAAATACAAAAAAAAATTAGCGAGCACAAAAAAAAAAAAAAAAATAATTTTAGTTACATTTCTTATTTTATTTATCCCACGTGACAAATGTTTAAGTGTTTAAATGTTTAAAATGTTTTCACGTGCCTTTAGTCACGAGGAACCTTTCATGGACTTTTTTTACTTAGATGGACTTATACTTTGAAAGTGTCAACATTAATATGTTTATATTGTTAATATCACAAAAATGAAACTTGATTTGGCTTTGTGTTTACCAAAAAAGACTGAGTGAGTGAGCGACAAAGTGAGTGAGTGACTGAGTGAGTGCGTGAGTGACTGAGTGCGTGAGTGAGTGACTGAGTGAGTGAGTGCGTGAGTGCGTGAGTGAGTGAGTGAGTGAGTGAGTGAGTGAGTGAGTGAGTGAGTGAGTGAGTGAGTGAGTGAGTGAGTGAGTGAGTGAGTGAGTGAGTGAGTGAGTGAGTGAGTGAGTGAGTGAGTGAGTGAGTGAGTGAGTGAGTGAGTGAGTGAGTGAGTGAGTGAGTGAGTGAGTGAGTGAGTGAGTGAGTGAGTGAGTGAGTGAGTGAGTGAGAACTCGTTGACAGCTAGATCATTTCAGACCGACCAAATATAGGTCAAGTACCTTCTATGCACCCCCATAATTTAATCGTGACTGTATTCACTGTTAACTCTTAAAAAAAGAAAAAAAGATTTGAAATGTTCTTATCGATATGTGACTGTCTGATGCACAAATTCATTACATATCCGTTTCTCGTGGCTATTTCGTGATTAATAGCCGGTTCGCCTGCTCTCTTTGTGCTAGCGTTCACATAAAGCGCTAGATTATTGATTGGTTCGATATGACAAATCTGATGTAATCATTCACATTTTCCCTATTTTCTCTACCAATGATAAATTTAGGTTAATCCCCTGTGTAATATTTGGCCCGTAAGTTTTGGCGGCTGTTACGTGAAACTTTTGCATGCAAAATAAAGTGTTTAGGCAGTGCATTTTGTGTTATTTGATCGAGACTTATGTGTTCTACAAAATAGTGTACTCAATTTTTATATGCTTACATGCTATTTGTACTTTTCATACCAATATGAAGTATCCTAACAAAGAACATTTTCCACCTCTTTTGCTTTTTCCGTTTAATCAAGGTGCCAAAACCACAGAAGCTGCCCGCATAGGACAAACCATCAATATTCATATAAAAAGTGTTTCTTCTATCCACTTTACGTTGCTCATCTTTTGTCCAGAAAAGATTTCAAATTAAAGCGAAATAGTTTACTTAAGTGTATTAATCGGAAACAGCGTTCAAAACTATTTTATGTGAGATTTCCCTGGGATGTTGAATAAGTGAATGATAATCGTCTCTAAATTTGTAATGGTGGCTAGAAACATTTTAATTCAGACATTTTTTCATCTATGTTAAATGTTCGCTCAAGTTAAATGTTTGCATTTATTATTTTCAGGAGATAACGTAGCAGTTATAGTACAGAACAAGCGGTCTTATTAATTATGTATGGCTCATATGAGGATTTTAAAAGCAAAGTTAAGCGAAAGATTTGTATGGAGAGGTACAGTTCTACCTTTCATACTAACAATGCAAAGTTAATGGAAATTAGTCAATATACAATTCACAACGCCGGGGGAAACCTCACTCAAACTACTTATATAATATCCATTCTACTTATCCTCTCTCCAGGAAGAGGAAATGAAGTGAAGGAACCGCAGGAGGCTATAGGCCGCAAGCAGACAGGCTAGAGAGCACGCAAAAGTCTAATAGTCCATGGCTATAAGACCTGTGACATTACTGGAGCTGTCTAGAGCGAGAATTTAACGATCTCTAGAAGCAGACAGCTCTCTAGTACCAATTAAGAATATTTTTACCTTTGAGCAAGCATTTGTTCACAATTTTGTTAGACACTGCCTCACGCCATGAAATCTAAAAGTAAATGGAAATTAAATAGAAATGACTAAAAGAAAATCGCTGTAGATTAGAAATAGTCCCAGCATTCGTTTATTGAAAGTCCCGAGAAACACAAGTTCAGAATGGACACCGACGGGAACCGACTCCAGGACCTCCCAATGCGAACCTCCCAGGTAACCGCAGAGCCGTCTTGTTCAGTGTTTTTTTTTCCTTTCTTTTGTCTATATAATATTGTGCTTGGTAATAAAATTCAAAAAATTACTTTGCAATTCAGTTACAGTTCTATAACATTAAACTACTTGTGCCCAAATGTAATATTAGGTTGTATTTCTTCTTTTGAGGACTCACATCTCACTGTTCGGGATGGCTAAGGGAAGGAAAAGTTGATTGATAAGCAAATTCCAGCAAAATATTGTACACCAAACTTGTATATTTAATAAATTTCGAGGAAAGTTGGCTCTGAAAGCTTGGATTTATTTAAACTTTCCCCCTCTCATTTTAATCGCGTTCAGCTTTTAAGAGAAGTTGCACTGTAAGTTAGTAACTTGTATTACAGCCATATAGCGTTCATATATTTATTATTGTAGTATATTCTCTCACTCGTTTGATGGAAGCCTTTTCATGTATTGTATCGTTATTTCCTCTAAGCCGCATATTGTACGTGAGCACGCAATAATTAACGCGACCTCTTTACATATTTTCTCTTGCATATTTATTCCAAATGTAATAAATTCATTCCTAAAATGTTGAACTGGAGTGCTTCCCCTATCAACTTTTTTCTTCTGTTTCTCAGTTATGACTGATCTACAGATCTTTGGGTCTGTTATTTTAGTGTCGCATTTTCCATTCTCTTTATTTTCAAGCCTCCGTGATCATTTTCCTGTTTAGTAGTTACCTGCAATTTCACAGAGTGTTCATTTGGAAATGGGAATAGCGTCCATGAAATCTTGAATTAATCAATTTGCTTGCTTTATATTTCTACCATTGCTGTTTTGATTTGAACTTCCGCAACCCAAAATACATTGGGAACTTTTAGTGCTATATTCCACGACGAAAAAGAGCTAATTTTTCTCTACCCATTAAAAATTGATCTATGTAATTCCTTACATAATAAACTATTCATGTAAAAAGGGACCTATATTTACAGAAATTTTTCATTATATATTTTTAACTGAAAATAATCTGAAATTAAGCATGTAAAACACAAAAAACAAAACATAATTGTTTGAAATAAGTTTTGTTGCAAATAAATCTATGATGAAGAAAAGGAGAACCGCTTAATATGCCATTCATATCCTTTATAAATGGCATATGACAGCTTCACATTTGTAAATTTAAATTGGATAAACGACTAATGCTGCGAAAAAATGTATTTGACCTAAAGTGAAGGTATATTTCAAGCAGAATTACATTTTTTGGCAGTAATCTATTTTCTTAGGTTTATCAGTTTATTTGTAAATTATTCAAGAGTATTTAGACTATAGTGGGCTCTTCTCAAGATTTAAAATTTCAACTAAAATTATATAAAATTTTAAAATTCAAATATTTTATGATCAAATGTTTTATGATCAAAATCGATCATCAAAATATTTCCATGCAATGGTAAATTGGAGTGGTAGGATTTTCTTCAAGATCTTCAAAAGCGTGCTATGTTTTAATTGTGCTTTAATTGCCAATTATTATAGGGCGCAATATGCGGTGAGCACTGGTGATGAATTAAACAATAATAATAATAATAATAATAATAATAATAATAATAATAATAATAATAATAATAATAATAATAATAATAATAATAATAATAATAATAATAATAATAATAATAATAATAATAATAATAATAATAATAATAATAATAATAATAATAATAATAATAATAATAATAATAATAATAATAATAATAATAATAATAATAATAATAATAATAATAATAATAATAATAATAATAATAATAATAATAATAATAATAATAATAATAATTTTATTATGATATTATTATCATTATAAATTATGATTATATTTATCCGACTGTTCATTATTGAATTATACTGTTCAAAGACACATGCCGGATGAGATGGCTCTGCAATAACATGTGGGTCTCGCATTCGGAAGGTCCACAGTTGACTTCCCGAAAGACGTGGAATACTTCCTTTCCAAATATCATGTCAGTGCTTGGTCATTGATATCCACTAGTGCCTTGTTTATCTGTGAGGCCGAATGTAATAAGAACGAACGTTAAACGCTGCTGAAAACAAACAAAGAAAGAAAAAACATAAAAACAGCATCACGACTCGCATTCGTAGTTGTCGAGATTGATCTAGACGACTACCCTCTCTTGCTTTTCGGGCTTCCAGGGATCGATAGGCGAATGTTGAGGTAATTCTACCACGACTTTCTTCACCTTCATTTCCTTCATTAGCATACATTTCAGGATTGTAGTACCAGGCGACGGTGGTCAGTAGGCTGCGGCTGAGCACTGGAAGTGATTTTGTAGTAATTTCTTTTCAGGAGTTGATAGAGGCTGTGGAGGCCGCCAGATGTTAGGGGCTCAGAGGATGCGTTCAAATTGGAAACGTTAGAAACCTTTATCTTAATAATCAGACCCCACATATGTTGACCTTTCTTTTAAAGTAGTTTCTGGCTTCTGTCAAATTTCAGTATTAAATTGTTGGGGCGATGCAATGCTTCCTCTAATTCCCTCTGTGAATTGTACTCGAGGCTTCCCGGATTCAAACACCCTATACCGGTTACTGTAACATTTCTTAGAGGTTTTCTTTTCTTTTTTTCTATCTCTTGCCCCTCTCAGCCACCAGGTAAATAATGATATTGGTACTGTCTTTCTCAATACAAATGGGAACTAAATATCTACAGAAAGACGACTATGTAGCAAAGGTTATCTCTACGTATCCACTGAAATACGTATGCGTAACAAAGGTAATGTAAAGAAAAATTAAAAGGAATCTTAATTTTGTTCTAAACTTGGAAATAAATTCATTACTATAAATTTGATCGTGCCGCTTCATTATAATCTCCATACTGTCCTGTAACACAGATAGTACTTGCTCCCTCTGATAAGTTCTTATACATGATTTACAGATAATTTTTCTCCAATTTCCCCTCATTTCGGCTACCTCTCAAAATAATTGGGCAAATGCAGGATCAGTTTCGTCAATTTAATAAAAAGAAATAAGAGAAGAAAATATAACTGCAAGTGATTGTGTGTCTGTGTGTGTGCACGCGCGCATATAGTGTCTCATAGGAGAGATCATCTCGCATACTGAGTTCTACTAGAGTCAGTTGTAGACCCCCCAGGAGGAAGGAACGAAGTAAAGAAAGCTCTAGACCAGGGGCGGGAAGGAAGGCACTGTAAGTGTGAATTTACTGCCCTTCTCGTCCCCACTAGAGAGATCTAACTAAACCGGTTATACTCACGTGTCATCTTGTCTTCTTACAACGTGAGTGAACAATGAAACCTTAATCGGGACTAGGAGAACAAGTACTTTTTTAGTTCTTCATAATGGAAAGGTATTGTTTAGATATGTCCTACTAACATTGGATACATCACGAGCTCATGCTGGAGTCCATAAACCTTCAAAGCAACACACTTGGCGCAGTTCAGGAAAATGTGACTTGGATTTGTTCACACGTTTCCCAAGCTGCACCCTTTTCAAGCAAATTACTGGCTATCTTTGATACTACTTATCAATATGAACAGCTGTATAGAGTATTAGCACTGAACAAGAGCCAGTAGTGTTTCAGAATAACATCTTCGATGTCTTCTACGTTTAAGTTAATCTAGTTTGTAGCCGAGCATTGAAATTAAAATATCAGTAAGAATACCAAACCTGTAAATTAAGAGTATGTATCTGTAAATTAACAGCTCACTTAGGGTGCCCATCTATTCCGCCCTACTCTAGACCGCAGGCAGAAGGACTGCAGTTCCGGGCTTCAAGATCCTTTCCACTGCTGGAGTTCTCTCAGTCATACCAAGCAGCCCTCAAAAATGTCCACAGGCATCTGCGCTATCTGCCGGTACCGCTATACTACACGAACCCTAGAAGCACATATGAAGGAAACTAATAAATGAAAAATAATAGAAAGGAAATCCTGATAGGTGAAAAACCACTTTAGCAGTCCTTAGACAGGAAAAATCACGAATAACCCAAGGTTAGAATAGGCTGTTGAGGGTAATTGAACCACGGACTAGTCGAATGTGAGCTTCACAATTTATTGCGGAGCCACATTGCTTTGCGCTTCATACTTTATTGCTTCATACCATCTGCGATTGTGCAGATACATCTTACTCCACTCTGCGCCTCTCCAGCATCCCTATCATGTACAGTAAGAAAACAGTTGCCTTTATTGTATGTATGTGTGTTATCTTTGGCCTAAATATAATCTCTATTTAGGAGACAATGCATTTAAGAATTTAGGAAGGTGTGACCATATTTAATTTGATCAAATTGTATGAATTTATTGTATATAAAATGATAAATCTTATGAATACATTATGTCGCAAAATAACTTGTGTTATAAATGTAAATCAGAACGTCTTTTTGCATATAATAAAAATACCAACTGAGAAAAGCGTACACAGAGGTTAACTGTGCTTTCCTCTATGCGGTAGACAGCAAATTAAGTTCAACGGAAGTGGAAGCTGGAAAAAAATCAATACCCTTCTCTTAAAAGGTAGCCATTAAAGTAAACAACATCGTGTCGCGTTCAACACATTCACACAAATTCAAATAGATTGGAATAGTTTTCATGCACAATGGTAAAAGCCGGCATAACAGTGACGGACCCAAATGACAAAGCTCTTGACGGGCCCTTAAAAATTCTTAGCATGGTTTCCTTCGAAAGGGAAGTAAAGCCGACGGTCTGTGGTATAGATCTACTGCTACACAAGAAGAAGCTTACGGCTGATAATGGGGCCTCTGACTAAAACTAAGCGGTCATTCATACCCAATATATATTGGGACGCTGGGAATCAAAGCGTGTATAAATGAGATGACAGAGCCATATGTTATCAGACGCAATGTCTACTCGAGTCATCAATAACCAAGTATTTCTAACACCATATCTCAGCTCTCTCTAATTTTACAAATTGATCGAGGTATAACAATTTGGCACACATTTTAATATTTTTAAGTGTTCTGAAATTTCATTAAAATCTAAGTAAACGAATACGAGAGACCTAAAAATATTCTAACCGACTGCACGGTTAGAAACAGGCGGTGCTTTGCCTGTCCGCACCCTTGGCGCTTGTTGCCGTCTGTCCCTATCAAGAAAGGCGCGGATGAAACCATGCATCATTTTTAAAGCATGTACTTGCCCATATTATTGAAGGAGATGCTGAAACTGGCCACCGCCGTTGTCCACACATATCTGAACCTCTTTAGGAAACGCTCCATCACTAGCCGTAGGGCCGCGCCATGGCTGAGTGGTTAGACCACTCGACTTTCACCACGGCGGCTCGGGTTCGATACCAGGTGACCGCAAAGTAAGATTAGTGGTGGACAACACGGCGCTGGAACAGGTTTTCTCCGGCATCTCCGGTTTCCCCGCCATCTCATTCCACCAGTGCTCCATTTTATTTCATGTATCATTTGTGTCACCGCTTGCTGTGCCACACGTAATAAAAGTGGGCGTTTAACACTACCCATTACATTCCAATTGCCGTAGTTCACGTCGAGAACTGCTGGCCATTTCCTAACGGATATTTTGTTTTAATTCATTCAGGGTGTGTGGGTTTTCTCTTGTGCCCTTTATACTTTAAATTAACCCAAAGATAGAAATCACAGGAGTTTAGGCCGGAGGTCCGAAGGAACCACAAATCTCTACTACTGATAGACCGCGAACAAAGTGCGGTCGCTGTGCGCACGCGCGAGCACAGTTGTCTCTCCTCCTCAACATCCAAGCATTATACTATGACTCCCTCCCCTCCATACGTTGGCCAGTGCAGTACAGCTTGCGCTATGGAGGAGAGGAGAGGCAGCCTAAAATGACGGTAGAGGTGGAAAGCTGGAGAGCTTCAGTTTTGGTAAATCACGCCTCCAGCTGCATTTTGTTCGCGGTTTACCTATAATAATTCTGTCCTGAAACACGTGTTCAATTATTCTCATCGAAAGCAATGCATAAGGTATTGCTGAGTCTTGATAAAAAGGCGAAATCACTCTCCCTGTCTGTTAATTCTCTTAAAATGTGGCTTGGAAAGTGTATTATGTAAGTACGGGCGTCAACTTTTGACTCAAAAAAATATTGTCTGGAACTCTTTCTTCGCTAATGGAGAAGTAACAGCATTGCTCAATGTAAACTATGGTCAGTTTCAGCATCTCCTTTAATAAGATAAGTGAAGCTTTTAAAAGTAGTTTTAAAAGATTGCATGGTTTCATCCGCGCATTTCTATGAGAACGGCAGGCGGCAACGAGCGCCGAGCAAACACTGCACAGCCGTCAGGATGTTCTTGGATCTGTCGCTACATTCACTACTTAATGATGAATGGTAACCAAATTAGGGTTGGTTATACTTTGTTATTTTGCAAATAATGGTTATAAAAATAATACATTAATGCTTTCTTAGAGTTATGCAAAAGACATATAGGTAACCGCGTTTTAATGTTGCTTTTTAACTCAAAATGCTGTAATTCATATTCACTTGCACTTTCCCCCCTGTAGTCTCTGTAATTCTTCAAAAGTGCATTTGTTTTTGTTCTTTAAAGTGTATCCTAAGAGTGTTTGGTACACTCTTGGCTTAAATATATTAAGTAAAGCTTTTTAAATATCTTCAGAATAACTCAAGGCTCTTGAATAAATGCAGCCTCAGTCTAACAGTAATAGGATTGGGATTGGCATTTCATTACGGAGGGAATTCGGTACGTAGGCTACCATGCTGGACCCATTGTTCCTATGCCCCCGGGTGGAAGGATGAAGCGAAGGAGACAGAGGGCAGCCGACCCAAGGAGCCACGACAGTACAGAGGGCATGGTCCCTACAGTTTACTTGGATAGAGACTTCCCCCGACAGGCCAGGACAACGAACCGGCTCCCCTGCAGCGGGACGGCAACAAGCCCAGCAGCCGAGCCCTAATGGTCCCAGGCAGCCGATCCGAGCGCCAACGATCCCTGGCTGGCGGTCCCGAAATGGTCTCAACAGAGGAGCTGAAGTCGGTAATCAACCTACCTGAGAATGAAGCAGTTTACCTCAGCATATCATCCTGCCATGCACCGCCAAGACACCCGCCGACACTTCTACCCTGAAAGAGACTACGAGATGAGAGATGATGTGAAATGATAATGGAGATGAAATTGAGGGACAGGAAATTCGGGGGATGAATTAACCTACCCAGCATTTGCCTAGTGACCTGGAAAACCCCCGAAAAAACTCATGGGTCAGGTAGGTCGGCCATGGGAATCGAACCCGGGCCTCCCGAATGCGGGCCACAGACGAAACCGCCTGAGCCATCCCGCTCGGTAACAGTGATAGGAATAAATCTTCAAACCACAGATAAAACCGGGTACTTCAGCTAATTAAAATAAAAGTGCGTAATTAAAAAGTATGCTCAACCATACGATTTTCTGTATTTTCAAATTGCATATAATAATAATTGTAATTACTGTAATAGTTCCTCTATCCTCATGGTTATGCAAGTGCAATATGACATGGTAGTTTATTTTAAAATTTCCGTATAAATACAGTCATATTCCACATGAATGGCTATCATTAAAGATTTAACACGCCTGTAACATAATAATCCTTCTAATTCAGGTATTTATGCACATTTTTCCTTTTCCGTGTAGACAACTTTCCAGTTTAGGGTATAGGTAATTTAACATAAGAACCAGCTCTGTCCAGTATTTATTTTACATATGCTCAAATGAGCGCAGGGACCATAGAGCTTAGATTTACCCGACATTCGTCTTTCAGCATAAGGGAAACCCCCGGAAAAAAACCTTATCCAGATAACTCACCCTGACCGAGATACGAAATCGGGACCTCTTGAACGTGAAGCAGACACACTGCCATCTACGTTACCGAGGCGGGCGTGTGTGTGTGTGTGTGTGTGTGTGTGTGTGTGTGTGTGTGTGTGTGTGTGTGTGTGTGTGTGTGTGTGTGTGTGTGTGTGTGTGTGTGTGTGTGTGTTGTTGTTGTTGTTGTTTTATGTACTTTAGTTAATTTATACTGTAATAATGTATTATAAATAATGTTTTCAAATAACAATAAATAAATGTATGGGGTCAGGTTTAGAGAGATTTTATAGAGTTTACCGCTATCTATATAAACTTTTTAATATGGATATACTAGTATGTATCATCCACCTCTCATTCTGACAATAAACAGGTGATCTTGGGCTATTTACGGAAAATGCAAGTCATGCATTTATTTTTCATTTATTTATTTTCGTCACACAGATATCTCAAATATTCAATCAAAATGATTATAGCTATTTTAAAGAAAATAATAAATAAGTATTTGCATGCACACTTTGTTTTATATGAGGAATCTTTTGGAAATCTTCGCCTTCTTCACCTAAAGGATGCCTGAATTAATGTATTTTGAACCTATCTCACCTTTACTGTTATGCTGTTCAAGTATACAGATACACGCATGTATGTTATTTCAATTTAATAGATTTTAAAACTTGAATTTCACTTAAAAACCCAATTATGAACTTTTTGCTCCAATTAATGACAGCAAAATGAAATACTTTTTTAAAAAAAAATCGTGTAGGCTTACGTGAGCTTTATTATCGAGATGTGTTTACACTCTTTCTTATAGGAAAAAAAAAATACGTCAATTACTAACCCGTTATTGACTAATATCATATTCAGTGGTAAATGGTAGTAGCCACATACTGAATACGTATATCAAAACTTTGATGTTTTCTATAAATTGAGTAAATGTGTTGAGCGTGCCGCCGCGCAACCCTTATCGCAAATAAGGTTCCCGGTGAAATGCAGCATGTGGCTGGGTCAGGAATGACGAAGTGGTGGGGAGAGCTGGCCGGGACCTGGATCGCGACGCCGCCCAGCGTCGGCACCGCGATGGAAAGAAGAAGGGGTTTTGGCAGCTGCCCTAGAACCCAGTGAGCTAGATCTGGCTGGGGTTTCGGCGCTTAGCACCAGGTGGCTCCCAACTGGTGGGGCCAAGCTTATTTAAGCGATGGAAAATCGGTAATGGTGCCCCGTTTCGTCCAGCAGCGCAGACGTTGCAATTTTACAAACAATTTTTTTCGAAAGAGACTTTTTAAGTACTATGTTAAAAGGGGTGTAATATCCAAGGAACTGAAGGGGCCCCTAAGTGATATTAGACTTTCTTTACGTGTGTACTTAAACATATCGAATTCGGGACCATATAAGTGTTAAACTTGGTAAGTTCAACCTTAAGTGTGCTTCGAATGTTATTACAAAGTGATTCTGTGTGTGTCATCAACGATGTTGGTGCTTCAGATGCTCTCCGAAGGAAAATTGTGGATTACAGCATTGCATCTACTAGAAGTGCAACGTGCAGTTGTGCGATACTTCATTTTTGTTATTGTTCTGTACGTGCTTGCCAACGGCGAAAAGTAGAATACCGCTAAATTTGTCCAGTATTGTTTCCTCGACGAAACAAGCATTTGCAACTCCACTAACAGAGACTGTGGAAACAATAGTGGTGTTATTGGACTGTACTACTATTTACGGTAACAAGATGTTCGTTTGTTTATAAAAGACCGGCAAATGTTTCCATCTCAGAACATATCTGCCATCTGACAGAGTGTAGTGACAACTACTTGTCTGCGAAAATAGTAGTATTTTAAACAAAACAAACGAGGTTTCACTAATTGAAAAAGTTCAACAGACTATAAAAAGGTTATTCTGGTACATGCCAAATTTCATTGCAGTGGTGAGGAGGCAGTTGTAAGAAAAATAAATCATTAGTGATTTTTCATCGTGTCTGCTCGCGAAAATTATCTTTCGAAGTGACTGAGAAACTTAAAGTGTTAGTTGTGACGGAAAGCGTTGAATATAGCATAGCAATAAACACAAACAGAATATTCCTTTTTAAACAATGATGATGGTGAACAGCTAATGTCTAAGAACACGACCTGTGTGCCTTGAGTTCGTGCTCCGACTTAGTGGTGTGGGTTTAATGGTTATCATAACCTGTACTTAAGTGTACTTAATGATATTGGTTGGCGAAATTGTAATTTAGCTATCCGTATAATAATAACGCAAAATTCTAGATATACTTAAGTTCCTTAAATACATTGTTTAGCGAAATGCGTCATTTAGCTATCCTTATTATATTCACACAAAATTCTAAAGAAACCAACACTGTGGTGTGGGCCCAGCGTGTTTGGCTCACATTCAAAAAGATTTAAATCTCAGGGCGAATCACCCGAGTAAGATCTTCATTCCTTTTCCTTATCCTAATAAGAATAATTTTCGACCACTTGGAGCTTCACAAACCGTTGATCCATTTAAGTATCACTTCATCTTTCTCGTTCAATGCGAGCTACTTGGTTAATGGACGTTAAACCATAAAAATAATTTTAAAGAACTCACACGAGCTAAGGCAGGAATTTTATCAAACTACGTTTAATAAATAGAGCATTTTAAAGTAATTTAATTTCTACGATAAGCCTAAGCCTCGCCACTGTCTGAAATTTGTTTAGTTGTCACAATGTGGAAAACCTCGATTTTCTTAGCTGAACTTTTTACATTTAAAGAAATTTTTAAGTCATTGGGTTTAATTTTTGAATTATAAGAGGTTTTAAAGTATTAGGTTTTTTTAGGTCAAAAACCTCAGATAAAAGGGATATTTTGCTTTGGTTCATAGGACCTAAACAAACATTGTATTTCAGTTACTCCAATGAGAGATTAATAAAGTAAATAGCCTTACACATATTAGCCAATCGTGTTCTTATGGTGCGAACAAGGACAATTTCCTGTATAAGGACTTTGGAGGATTAGTTTTTGGGCTATCATTAAATCTGCACTTTCGTTTACTTGTTGAAAACTACGCTTCTGACTAGGATGGGGTATAAAATACTATTAGTTAGCAAATTTAAGTTTTACAAAATTGAGGAAAAGCTTTCTAAAACCCTCAGAAGTGAATCCTATTCCCCAAAATTCTATTGTGCAATATACTCTGCGAGGTGGTAAATTTTCAAATTTACGGAGTATCTAAACATCTACCTCGCTCAGGTGAACATCTGAGCAATAAAAAAACCCTTGATAACGTAATTTGATACTATGGTGGAGTGAAGTAAAGTGAGGAGTCATTCCTAAATCATGACACTTAGCATAAGCAAAAAGTGGCAATTTTATTTACAAACCAATGAAAACAATGAGATAGAATTAGTATATAAGTGGCGATACTGATTTTCTTACAGAGCTTACAAACGCATAGACAAAGCTTATATCCTGTGTAGATTTGTTTCTACCGAGTTTATTGCATATACTATCGTTTCCTCTGTCTGTCTACCAGAAACATTTAAAAGAATGTCCTGAACTAATATAGAGTTGAAAATGCTCTAAAATGTACGCAGAAGATTTTATGAGGTGTGAAACAAATGCCTGTCTTTTTAAAAACATTTGTTCATTTTGCTTTGATAATAATGTGTAAAATTCGTTTCTCAAAATCGACGTTTCTCAAAATTATTATATCCGATCTTAAATGCGTTTAAATGGAGTATTCAGAACTCAAATTTATTTCCATATTTGTAGCTGGAAGTTGTTCATTGAGATGGCAGATATATTATAAATAAACATAGAGCTTAGCTCAAGAATTAGTCAACAAGCGATGACTTATGAGGATTGACATCAACCAATCACGAACATTTTTATGCGAAAAGCACATTATAGTGCTGTCCTTGTCTAAAAGTAGAATTACTTGTGTATAGGCTAAGGGCGAAGGGAGAAGGGATTTATAGTGCAATTGTGGTCATGTTTAAGATAATTATTGTTTGCGCATTCAGAAAGAAAAGAAAAGTATATTTGGAGAACAAAAACAAATACGCCAAGTGTTACTCTATAGAAACCACACCATGATGCAGAAAAGTAACTCTCACGCCTTTTATTTCACTTTAGACTATAAAATAAATGCCACTTATCTAGGCACAATATGCTAAACATTTCCTCAGCATTTTATTTTCCATTGAGAATGAACTTTATTTTGTCAAAACTGCAATAATTTTTTTCACCTTTTTCAATAAGCAAACCGAATCTCTGGCAATCAGGTACATTTCCTGTCAGTTTGAATGGCTCGTTGGTTAGGAGCTGACCTACTGATCTCAAGGTCACGTGTTCACATCCAGTATAGATTTCTAGCATATAAAATAATTTCTGCGAGACAAAATGCCGGTACACCGTACCGATATATCCTGGCATTTAACAACCTCTATAATTAAAAAAAAATACAGTTTACGTACGTTTCCTGTAAGTAAACAAATTAAAGCTGACATCTGAATTACATCACAGTGGGTAGATCATAGACGAGTGCGCATAACACATCAAGCGATGCTTCGGCTAAATGCAGCAATAACATGCAAGTTAATCTCTGCTCGAAAGTAATTTAAACGCATTTCAGCTGAATTCTTTTTCTGTCACAAGAAGCTTTGCTATGTTATACGCTACCCTAGGGTTACCATATAAGAAAATAGAAAAGGTAGGTGTATTTCGTTTTCACATGTGCTACTTAACATTTCACTCCACCGAACTTTTGTAGGAAATTCTGTTTGCTCGCAATACTATTATTGCAGTTTTGTTTTCTAAAGTGAGTTTATTCTGCTTATTTGTCCACTGAAGATTTAGGAGAGGAAATATTCTTTCCACGGCTGTCTTATGCAATGCTGCTTCCGTATTGATAACATTTCTTTGCTGTGCTTTTTATTTATAAAATTGCACAGTTATCTTCAAAATTTTCTTAATTTAACAAAACTGTTTATCATCACTGATATTATTTTGGTCTTTTGGATGTTGATAATGATCCAAAATCATTTGGGTAATGATCTCAAAAACGGGTGGTACCCATTAAAACCGAGTGTTGCGATAACCCTAACAATGGCTTAATAATGAAGTAGAAATGATCGAGTGAATGACAAACAACAGTGGGATTTTTCTTCATTCTCTGATTTTCCTAATTGTTTATGAATAAACAAGAAAATCATTTACCTCTTTAATAAAAATAATTTACCGAAGCCGAGATCGTAAAAGGCGCGGACTGTGAACGAGATGTCCACTGTTCATATCCAGAACCTTTCTCCTGAGGGAAGTATTTTACCAGTTTTCCTCTGTCTTCAAAACAGAAATTATCGTGCTTGAAACGTTTCCATCTCAAATTTTCTTTCTCGGTTATCATTTGGTTCTTGTATCATCAGTGTCTGTGCGTATGATACTGTATGTAGTAAAAAACGAGTCTTAAACTTTACCAAAAGAAAATTAATAATAAATTAAAGCCTTTCCTCACTTTATCATATCTCGAAGAAGTGAAACCCAAATAAGAAAGGAAACAGCGAGAGAAGGAAATCCTAAAACTTTATAATGAAACCCCCTTCTATTCACACAACGACGGATGTTTCTGGCACCAGGCGTTCATAGGAAAGTTAAAGTGCAAGTTTCGACATTTACATAGAAAATCAGCCATTGAAAATGCATTATGTTTCTGGCGCCGCAAAGTTAAACTTTCCTGGTTTACGAGTTACACAGAGCGCCGAATGACAGACCAGCTCCACCCTCCGCTAGAGGGGGGATATTTCCCCTAAACTCATTATTTCTGTTCGGGAAGTAAAACTTCAGGCTACATTCAATTTCGAGCGTTGTTCTAAAATCTAAAACAAGTACGTAATTATTTAACAGGGCATATAATAAAAGCATAAAAATATTCCTGTTTTTGTACAGAGATATAAGTAAATGAAGACACGTCTTTTTCCACTTTTACTTCCATGCAGTAATCAATATTAAATAATTAATTCAACAGTTATTTTTTCTCATTCATATTTACAATCCATGTTAGCTCCATTAACGGACATTAGGCTACGTATTTTTTAAGAACTTTTACTATGATCTAGAGGGTTTCTATGGTGTATGCTTACTTTTACCCCTAGGCTCCGGGGTATTTCTAATAACAGTTTAAAATTCTCAGATATTACGCAAATAAAAATGAAATATCCGGGACGATTAACTCTCACCGACACTCTTCCAAATTCTGTAAGTTTTAGTAATTAAAAATAGTTGGAATGTTTGAGTGAGCTTTAGATTATCACACTAGATGAAAGTTTCAACTGTTGTACATACTCTTAGTCTCTGTATTTATTTAATAAAATGAAGGCTTCGCAGTTTTTACGTGACACAGAAACCCTTGATGAAATATGGGGCAAAACCAATGAATATGAAGTTTACCCATCTAAGGCTACCAATTTTATCATTTTTAAAATAAAAATAGTCTATGACTAATGAGACAAAATAATCCTGTGATTTGTTAATTATAAATATTGGATGAATAACTTCTGAGTTGTAATTTTTCATACAGAAAATACAGTAAAGCGATTTGCGTAAGATCTTTCAAAAGACTTTGGTATCCGTTAACTTCATTCACTGGAGAGGTACATCTGTAGAACTAGAATAAATGTTACGTAGATGCTATAATGCTAAATTCCGCAAAAATCTGCAAAAATTCGGCAAAGTATAAATTAACTATTACAAAAGTATTTTATGCACGTGCATAAAATCTTATAAACAGGAGCCGATTTTCCCCAGATTGTGTAAACCTTCGTTTTCTTTAACTGCTAATCTTAGCTATCTATGTATATTGCTTTAAATTAACTAATTAACTAACAACAACTTAGCTAACAACAAATGCATGGCTGAAGTCATGCAGAACAGTGTTCCCTCAATATCAAAAGAATTCTCAAGATCACTCACACATTTCCCGCCAGGAATGTCCCCAGTTTTTCCAGATGTGTTCCAGGTATTTCGCAGTTCTCATAAATGGCAAATGCCATGAAGGTACTCTAAACTTAGGCATGGAACGTTTCCTTTCCTAATTTTCTAAGTTATTTCATTTCATATATCACGCGTAACACCATCTGTGGTGATATGTGTAGTAAGATCCGGTGTTTAACACTATCAAAAACACGTACAAACGCGCGCACATACGCGCTTATACTTACTTAGTATTGGAACATTTAGATTATAACAGGATAGTACCTATTTCATAATATAAATACGAATTGTAATATGTGCGACATGCATTTTTGACTTAACTGACTTAGGAATTTTTAATCATTACAGAAGGAAAAATAAAATATTCTTGCTAGAAGCTTTAGGTTTATATGACTCAGCATACTTTTTAAAGCCTTCTAAACACGAATTTTACTAAACAAAATCCTTGACATTCATTTATAGACATTACCTTTAAAGGTGATATGGCCTATCTATTTCAACATATATTCCAGAAATCAGAATACCGGAATTTTCACAAACTAATCAAAAAGAACTGCAAAATTATTAAAGCGGTTAATAATTTTCATTAAAAACAAATTCTAAAATAGAGCTGCAAAGGAGGTTATAATTTCGATATAATCAAAATGCCTTAATAGTTTACTGAAGCCATGAAATATATCGCTGTATACCATATATAAATTAAATTATATTTAGGTATACATTTCACAGAAAGGTATGGAATATAAATAATTACTAGATTCATGAGGATTTTAAAATCAGTTCAAGCAACGATGTAAACGTTTTAAATGTATCCTGTTGTTACTTAAAGTACTCCAATAAGTAAGCGTGCAATCCGGAAATTGACATTCCTATATAAATATTAATTTCTGCACCATAATCAACTTGGAAACCAGTTAATTTCCTCATTTTGGGTCAAACTACATTAATCAAGAGTGCCGTATATGTAAATAAACACTTCTACAACTCATTTCAACGAAGAAAGCTGCATGGATTTCTATGACTTACATATTAATTATTGTTCAATTTTTGTTTCTATTTCTTTATTCGTCTTTACTTAATTACCATGTTCTTTCTGTTTATGTGTATTTAAATTCAGGTATTTTCATATTAAATAATAATAATAATAATAATAATAATAATAATAATAATAATAATAATAATAATAATAATAATAATAATAATAATAATAATAATAATAATAATAATAATAATAATAATAATAATAATAATAATAATAATAATAATAATAATAATAATAATAATAATAATAATAATAATAATAATAATAATAATAATAATAATAATAATAATAATAATAATAATAATAATAATAATAATAATAATAATAATAATAATAATAATAATAATAATAATAATAATAATAATAATAATAATTAATAGTTCCACAGGCTTTTGCATCAAAAGTGTAGATTATGAGATAGCTATGAGCTTTAAAGTTTGTAGAACTATTTATAAATATCCTTACAGATTCTGTGGCAGGTTTCAACAAAAACTTGTAATATTTAGATACGTATTTTTTAAATTAAATTTACGTCTTTCAACGTTAAGTCATATCGGACGATAGATATCTGTAGAATATAAGCCATGATTATTGCAATGCACGTTCATGCATCGTATACATTTGAAGTTCACTTGAGAAGGAATTCTGAAGTCTAATCTTCTGAAAAGAGGCTTCCTTTTTCAATTTTCTCCTCATTTCCCAAAATTCTGTGTCGAAACAATAATATTACTGCGGTTAATGAATACTGAGTTAACTTGACATGCATTTGATAATTTCACTTGGCAATTTGCGGTGCCGTTTGTTTCTCCATCATTAATGTCTAGGTCCCTGAACTTCAGATATATAATTAATAAAATTTATAATATGACCTTTTTAGGTATACCTAGTAATGTACCAGATGTAAAAATAATGAATTTTCAATTACGAAGGTAGTATTGCTTTTGCAGTTTCTTCCAAAAGTAAGACTGAATTTATTTTATAGTTTTGAGATATGCATACTGGTAATTCGAGTTGAAAGAAAAATGACAACTGACATATTCAAGGAAAAAAGCAAACAAGCTTGGAACATACATACATAATTGCAAATATTTTTGCGTAAAAAATTTCATCAGTTCCTATTATACTGTGTATTTATAAATGTAACTTCCTGTTGATAGACATCGTATTAAATTGAAGGCACGTTTACACTCTTAAAATGCCAGGAAATTATTTAATTCCTACTATAAGTTAAACGTAAGTAGCGTTATAAAGATTATTGAAACACTTTCACGAATCTGTAACAATCTTTGCTTGATAGTACAGTTTAAAAGTATGAAAAAAATTTAAATGCCAACAATGTAGTGGAAGAATAACGAAAAGGCCCCATTGTCTTATCATTCATACTATGATTAGACTTATTAGTACTTTCATGGCTAAAACTGAGACAGCAATTAATACGCAGTAGGTGAAAGTATGTAAAAGCGCTATTGTGTGTTATGCATAAGAATACATTTCGGCATTACTATTTAACTTGGTCGTATTTGGGTTTTTATAGAACTAGTAAAATCCGCTTTTAATGTGTGCTATCCAGAAAGAAAAAAAACCTAGACACTGCATATTTAAAATATGTTATGCTAAATATTAAGACTGCACATAGCAAGGCATCAAATCCAACTGGAGAAATTTTAGAGCGATGTGAATAAACAAATATATTTATATATAATATATTTTAATTAATTGCTTTATTGCATTTTATTTTATGCAGAATATTTAGGATTGTTTTCGGTTAATTTATTGCCATGTCAAACCATTTCATGATTCATTTTAGGATGCTAGTAATTTAAATTAAATCGTTACACTTTAATATAAACACTGGAAACTAATAATTCTTATAAAATTAGACTGCATAATATTCAACAACAACACACGCATTTTCTGATATTTTATGAGTTATTATACTAATAGGCTTGTGGTATTTAGTGCCCTCCATTTTTCTTGCAGCACCACAGCCTGTCAGTATCGCTTTTTTTAAATTAACGTCATCGGATGTTGAATAAAATGTGTGAACTGATACTCAAATGAGCCCATGGTACATAGAGCTTCATTACCCGACATTCATCTTTAAGGATAAGGAAAATTCTTCTGGTAAATAAAAGATAAACCTCTCGAATATCAGGCGACATACTACCATCAGGTTATGGAGGCGGGTTATGTGATTAATGAAGAAGAAATGAATTTATTGGGAAAGGAAATTTGCGAAGGAAATGTTCCAGGCATTAAATTTAAGGTACCTCCCTAGTTTTCGCATATATGAGGACTGAAAATCTCTGTCATGAAGAATGGTCCGGGTAGGATCTGAACCCCAAACCTCTCAAGCTTTAACCAGCTCGGCCACCTGAGTCGGTCGTATATCTCAGTTATATGATACCTATAGGTCAATCATGTGCTAGATAATGTCAAACATCAACTAATCACCCTCTTTATCTCTAATTAGAACGTGCTCTATGCTTTAGGCAAATTAGTTCAGTACCTTTTACGATCAGGTGTAACGAGCGTTTGCCGTGGAAACAAGTGCTAAATTCAAACAACAATATGCTCTCGGACAATTTATCCTGGCTATGAAACCATATAAATCAAGTGAATTCTTACAAACTGCAAAACTAAGTACCAATACAAGAGATCTCAAGTATTTTCATGGACTGGTCAGCTACACGAGAATGATAAACAAAAAATAGGTTACGGATTCATTACAATATCCAGCGCTTTTTAAATATTATTGTGTGTGTGTGTGTGTGTGTGTGTGTGTGTGTGTGTGTGTGTGTGTGTGTGTGTGTGTGTGTGTGTGTGTGTGTTCGTGGGATTGGATGACTTTTGCAAAACGTAGATAAATCCTTAAAACGGAATATGTTTAAAGTACTGCCATTTTTTGAATATGATGAATTTCACAATTTTTAGGAATAAGTGCAGAATATGACACTCATTTGAGACAAGGGAATGTTATGCTTTCCCACTTTTTCATCACGGAGTTTTAGCACATCGCCAAATTACGTAACTACCAATTAGACTGTTCTGCACATCCTAGTTCAGTATCACATCAGTGGCTTCTTTTCTTGGCACCTTCTCACTATAAAAAAGGAGAAAGAAAAAAGAGGGGATGTCCCAGAATAACCAACTCTTTTAATGCTGGTTACGTTACTCTGTATAAAACAAGACATCTATTTAAAGAACACAGCATTTTGTCTCTTGGGGGGGGGGGGGGCGCAGTAACCTTGGTCAAGGGAGACGGACGAGTGCTTCTAAATGGTCCAAACGAGAAACAAATAAACCAAAATATGATGTCACATAGTAGTGTTTTAAGAGGCGCACAAAGATTTCTTAATGATTACAAAAGCCCCATCATATGAGCACAGTGCAAGGGCATAAGAAAGCTTCAGAGGCCTTTGAGGTAAAAAAAGGTCTATCTCTCACACATACACGCATCTTGCACTTGACTTTATGGAAAGAAAGCGCGGTTTGCATTACATAACTAAACTTCGAGAACATGCGTCTTTAAACAAGCAGATCTACTAAAATTGGAATTTGCATTATTGGCAGAATTTTTGCATACTGATGTTTATTGCATCTCTCTACGGTGTTTAGTTTCAAAGAAAATTTATTACTTAACAATACCTTTAATAGAACATTTTCAAACCTGTATAAGAAAATAAAAAAAGTTAAAGACAAAGGTCATTCTATCATCTACTTCTATTTAGTGACTGCATTGTCTTTTGGTTGTTGGTGCAATCTGCGTTAAATGTGCACAAAAAGTAA
Organism: Mantis religiosa; assembly: GCA_030765055.1. NCBI lineage: Eukaryota > Metazoa > Arthropoda > Insecta > Mantodea > Mantidae > Mantis > Mantis religiosa. The sequence continues at coordinate 172,517,964 of CM060947.1, read as the reverse complement.
ATACTTCTTCCTCAGAATTATTTGCAATAACCATTAGGTCACACATTTTTATAAAATTAAAGTTGTTCTTTGTTCTCCACTAATTTGGAAGTCTGCAAATGTCACTAAATCGGTCTGTTTGGAGGAATCGCATTTTTCTCCCCCTTATAAATAGTGAAGAGCGCAATACAATGACAATTTAAACTGTTCAAGTGCTTTGTGATGCTCTTTCTTTGGTTTAATCCAGGAGTATTGAGTGTGCCTACATTCACGGATCACCAAATATGCAACATGCATGACACCACACAGCAGCACGTACTGTCCACTAACGCAAAGTAAGTCCCTGAAAGGAATGTGCCACCCAGTGCCACCCTGACACAGTGGGATAAGAACAGCGAATGTGTGTGACAGAACGCATGCTACATAAGGGGTAGAACCGTTAAAAAGAAAACATGCGCCCTATTCACTCTGTACACTAAAACCGAGAAGATTTATTCACAAAAGTAGAAGACGTCAGAATGTTTTTGAATGCTCCCTAACTGAATTGACATAGCTTGTCATAAATCTATCCAGGGAGGGTGTAGGAACCTTCTCCAACCCCTTCTCAGGGCCCGGAGGCTTTCTTTGCTGTAGTATACTGTAGAAAACGTAACAACCCAGAGAGGGGTAAGCCAGCCAGGGGCTCTCATAGCCCTATTTAGAAATTAAAAACGGTTTGGTTGAAAGGAATGCATGTAAACCGCAACGTGTTATGTATTGTTATTTTGACTGTAAGAGCAAAATATGGCTTCACAGCATCACGTTCAAGAATCAAAATTCTGTTTATATTTGTTACATAGTAAGAGGGATGGAAAAATTGTTTCGGCAGCCACGATGCCACAAGTCGAATCAACAACAGCTGGGATTTATGCCTTACATTGACAGACTGAAAATTCTCTTTAACTAATGAAATGTATCATGCATCTACCCAGTAAATTCTTAGTATAGTGGTGATCATCAAAATCCTTCAAGGCAAATCATACATTCTCCGTGAATTGTATAAAAATGGCGAATGCGGAGAAGTTCTGAAGTGAGGCGGTTGTTTTCGAAGGAAAGACAATTAAGGTCATGTTTTGTATTAACGTACCAGGTACTCTTTCCGGTAGCTTTTTTATCCTCTATTCAGCAGCCACTTCTGCACTACTGCTCAAAATGAAATCATTTGTCATCGTTTAGTGTAAGTTTTTGTACAGGAACCTTATTGTACAAACGTGGAATTTATTGATCACCAATCGTCACAAATAAAATGGTGTGTTGATTGAATCCAGAAGCGCGTTAGACCATGCTTTGCTGTCACTGCTCTCTATCCAAACCTTGGCCTATACACAGCTAGTGTGGAAGTACGATTAATTTCCACTAATTAACCTAATAATAGAGGTTTAACTATGAAGCCTGAGACATGTATTTACAATAGTAAGTTGCCACGAGATGTGTATCTCGCATATGAGAACTCTAGTGGTTTACCGGAAAAAAATACGAGTCAGTTGGAGAATTTAATGTCATGCCGGCATGTTAGCCACGGTAACTCAATGGTTAAGAGCAACAGGACGCAGAGTGGGAGATTCGTGGTTCAAATCCCAGCTATGGCATTGAATTTTTCATTTTGATTCTATCCTAACCTTGGCCTATACACGCCAAGTGTGTAAGAACGATAAACTTCCATTAGAGAGTATGTTGATAATAAATTACCTGTTTTGGTGGAATAAACATCAGTGCTTGTGATGCTAGACACTCGGATTATATCCCTATTTGCTTTTTACTTACCACGTACATAGCAGGTACAGGAGTTATTACATTCCATCCAAAAATTAGATATCGAGATGCCATGGAAATACAGATTTTAATACAAATTTTGTTTTAGAAAAGCATTCCTCTCTATATGGTTTTTATGTGTGTGTGAGAGAGAGAGAGGTTTTTTTTTTTTTTTTTTTTTTTTTGTAATTTACGTCCTCCAGCGTTGTCATATCGGACGATGAATGAAATGGGTGAAATGATGCTCAAATGAGTCCGGGGTCCATGGGGCTTAGAGCTACCCGACATTCGTCTTTAAGGATAAGGGAAAACCCCGTAGAAAACTTTGTCCAGGTAACTCACCCTGACCGAGATTCGAACTCGGGACCTCTTGAACGTGAGTCAGACACGCTACCATCTACGCTACCGAGGCGGGCTTGAGAGAGAGAGAGAGAGAGAGAGAGAGAGAGAGAGAGAGAGAGAGAGAGAGAGAGAGAGAGAGAGAGAGAGAGAGAGAGGACAGCATAACTCAAAAATGAAGAATCTTTTAATCACAAGGCTTGGTATTTCAGTTCAGCTTCCAAGGATGCGACACAATTTTTTTTCAGGTAAACAACCTCACCGTAAGTTATAGTTTACATGGAAAAATTCTCTCGTTCATGACTTCTGAAAAGTCAATTTTGATTAAAATGCATATGTTTGCAATACAAGTGAAATATATATCCTGAATTTTGTGTGAAAAGAATCTGAAGTTCGCTCGTCCTCTACAACTTTTTGCATAACTGGTAAATCGCAAGAAATAACAACTTTTATGATACGAAAATATAAATCTTACACAGCTGTGCTATTGTTTGTTTCCCCCTTTCTTTTTTCACAGTAACCATTTTCGAGTATTTGTTTGAATTTTTCAATACTTATAGTTTTCTCAAACAGAAAGTCGTTATCTTTTTGGTTTTTTATAATGCAAAGAAACTGGAATATCAAAGGCATCACATAACGACCATCTCTTAAATTTTTGTACTTCACTTTCCTGCTGTATTCCGCTATTTCCATCATATCTATAAGAAAATGTGTAATAAAAACGAACGTTTATCTCGGTAACATTAAGTACATACAAGAATAAACTATTTTAAGGATAATAATCTAGTCGACAAATATTTAAGTTTGAGAAAATATATACTTGTCAAATATCAGTACAGTTAATCATACACCTTAAATAAATGTAGCAACTTCAGAATAATTAAATCATATTTCCTTTGAGCTGGCGTAACAACTACAGATGTTATGACTGGAGACATGTAATGCTATCCCGGCAATTATCTAAACTTTTTTGAGGTTTGTTTTCTTTCTTTCCTTTTTTTTATGCTTTTTGCATTTTAAACATAAGCTTCGAAAGACCGTTATTTACAGGGTTCTAGTAAACAAATCTAAATGTTAACAGTTTCAAAAAGATTGCATTATTAAATAAACCTTATACATGTAAAATATTGACTTAGCGCCATAAAAATATATTTGCAGAAATATGACTAGCTCTGCTTACTCTTTTACAAACCATTCTGATAAACGCTTATTCTTCTCTTTACTCATATTAATCGAGATACATATTTGCACACATGCTTCATTGCATCATTTCTTGCAGTTAAAAAACTGGATTAGAGGAATGCGATAGAACACGATGGGTCCTTAAGTGATCACTTTAAAATTCCGTTCTCTATGTGATCAGGAGAAGAAAGAAAAGAATTACTTCCAATTTGAGACAAATGCAAATCAGTAGCAAGCAACATATTGGAAATGGTTAATTCGTAGAAAAGTATTTGACATAAATTATTGCTTTAAATGAGACCTACGTTTTATGTAGTATTTTGTCCATCTCTTTCGGTTTACCAGTTATGCAAGTCATTCAGGACGAAAAGGATTTCAGAAGCGATCCCTAGAAAATTCAAGAGATGTATGCATTTATTTTGTATGGAAAATTTCTTAAAAATATATTAATCAATTTCCTTAAAGACACGTTCGAAAAATACATTTAAGAGGTGGTTTGGAGTGAGGGGTATTTTCTTGTAAAGCTTCGTGTTGCATCCCAGGTAGATGCTGAATTTAATTATCAATTTTGGGTTTTAGTCAACTATTGAGTTATCCTTAATAGACATACACAAGGATTTTTCTCCAAAAGTGCCCTTTTTTAGTAACTGGTGTTCAGAACACATATTTTTGTTGAACTTTTAACACCAGAAGAGTTTTACTTCCCCTACTTACTGCAGGCAATGGAAAATTTAAAATTCGAAATAAACCTGGCCGCGCCATGGCTGAGTGCTTAGACCGCTTGGCTCTCACCTAGGCGGCCCGGGTTCGATTCCTCTGGGCCTCCGGTTTCCCCCAGCATCATTCCACCAATTGCTCCGTCATTCATTCATCTCAGGCGTTGGGCCGACCTCTCAACCCTGATTTCATCTCAGGTCAGATGCTTCGGCTCCCTCGCTCTGAGGGAGCATTGACGAGAAAGGGAGATAACAAAAAAAGAAATAAAACCTTGGACCATTGTTACAATATGTAAAAATTTATGATCACCTTAGTCATATCCAAAAGTAGGATAATGGGTTTAAAAAGGACGTTTACGATTAAACTGTTGCTAATATTTACAAAAGGTTTGTTGGAATTCCTGAAATGTGGCCAACAGCTGTTTGCAGACCGATGTCAACATCTACTGTAGAAAAGCCTAACATCCTCTAACATGATGTGGTTCAACCTACTTCTAGGTTTTAAAACACCGTGTACAGTCACCTCAGTAGAGTAAAGATAAATGCTTCTGTCAGACCCGCGTTCGAATCCCAGCTAAGTCGAGGGGCCTGGCTAAAGTTATTTGTGGTTCTCTTCTCACTACTGAGGATGATATCAACGTTGAAGAGTACCTCTCCGCCTTTATTTCAATCATTCATAAACCAATATCCATTTCGGTTAAACTGGGTAATTAAACCAAAAGAAGAATGAAACAAGCAAACAAACAAAAAGGCATATTATTTCGAGTACACGAAGACTATAAAGTATTTCTCTTTTCCAGCGGACCATATAATTTCTTAATTAAGGGAGCTCTCTCTCTCTCTCTCTCTCTCTCTCTCTCTCTCTCTCTCTCTCTCTCTCTCTCTCTCTCTCTCTCTCTCTCTCTCTCTCTCTCTCTCTCTCTCTCTCTCTCTCTCTCACACACACACACACACACACACACACTGCCTACCGTGGCCGCGCCGTGGCTCAGTGATTAGACCGCTTGGCTCTCACCAAGGCGGCCTGGGTTCGATCCCAGGCGACCACAAAGTGACATTTGTGGTGGACAACACGGCACTGGGGCTGGTTTTCTCCGGGGTCTCCGGTTTCCCCCGCCATCTCATTCCACCTGTGCTCCATCTTCATCTCATGTATCATCAGTGTCATCGCCTGCGGTGCCGTATGTAGTAAAACCGGACGTTAAACACCGCACATTTCATTTCACACTGCCTACCGTATTGGTAGGACAGTTATAAGAGTTAAAATGCCTGCTGTAAACGTTGTTTATTCTCTACCGAGTTTCTTATTTAAACCACAATATTTTAAACCGATTCGTACTTCTCTTAGAATGTTAATGAATACCACCATCTCTACCCTTTAATGCCTACAGAATACTTTTACACGGCAACTTGGTTCTTTAGATATTCTAACATGATTTTTGCGTACCCTTCACGAAAAATACTGTAATTTAATTTAAGCATTAGCTATCATTTATTAACAATGGTATAAATATTTATGACACATTCTGTATGAAAGTAACGTTTTATGTTTTCTCTGTTGATGATGTGTAATGATCACACTCAAGTCGATGGGTGGCGTTGGATTAAAAACAAAGATGTTACGTATTGCAGATGTTAGGTGTAATGAGGATGAAAAGGAAATTGATTAACGGGTTTTCTATAAACAATGACAATGTTTAAAGAAGGGTTCATGTATAAGAATGGAAAAATTAACACTATAAGGTTAAATATTTATGCAAAATTCTGAAGTTGTGTTATGGCTACTTCTTGTTCTTTATAATGTCTCTTATTCGACAACTTGTACCCTTTTTATAGGTATATAAGAAGTTCTTTGGCGATAGGCGTTTCCATGGATATATAATATCTCAACAAAGGTATTAAAAAGGAAATAAAACAGTAAACCATTCTTACGAGCGAGCAGGAGATATATGAGATGGATATATGTAGATAAATCTGTTCTTTCTTTCATCAGTGAGAAAATAACCACGACGATTTGATGAGTATTATAATGATGATGATGATGATGATAATAATAATAATAATAATAATAATAATAATAATAATAATAATAATAATAATAATAATAATAATAATAATAATAATAATAATAATAATAATAATAATAATAATAATAATAATAATAATAATAATAATAATAATAATAATAATAATAATAATAATAATAATAATAATAATAATAATAATAATAATAATAATAATAATAATAATAATAATAATAATAATAATAATAATAATAATAATAATAATAATAATAATAATAATAATAATAATAATAATAATAATAATAATAATAATAATAATAATAATAATAATAATAATAATAATAATAATAATAATAATAATAATAATAATAATAATAATAATAATAATAATAATAATAATAATAATAATAATAATAATAATAATAATAATAATAATAATAATAATAATAATAATAATAATAATAATAATAATAATAATAATAATAATAATAATAATAATAATAATAATAATAAGCTAATTATGTCTTAAAATGCTTCCGGAAACCTATTTTTTTAAATAAACCAGTTATTCTATAACCACGGAACCAACATTTCCAAAATTTGGCATTAAATAAAACCTAGATTTTTCAAATTAAGCATACGATTGCTCGCCGCAGAACTGGTAGCTAATACGAATTCAGGCACTTATAAACACTAAATCGCGATTCCACGAGATGCGTATTGTGAGATGACGAAATACCTAACAGTTGCTTGCGTTTTCTTTTGAAAGTTTAATGTCTTAAAGGTTTGAAGCCGTTGCCTCTCCTTTCCTTTGTATTTCGACGAAGTTTAATAACGTATTTTAAATTTGGTTTTTAACGATTCTTCAAGTGACACCACAACATACTAATTTCATTATTTAATTATATTTCTTTAAAGCACAACCTACTCTCATATCTTCTCATAATTTACATTTATTTGTTAAGTTCTTTCTTAGAGCTGCTTTTGCTCAGTAACTTCAATAGTGAGGGAGAGAGGACAGGAGATAGAGGGCAGCCGGATCAGGAGTCACGATAGAGCCGCGGCGGGTTAACTACTTTTTCAGGCTGAAAAAAGTGGCAGCTGATACAACCGGCTTCCCTAAACTCAGCAGGCTTGCACATTACAAGGAGGCCCTTTTCGCTGGACTGACTTTACAGAGAGTATCCTTTCATCCTATCATACAACACCGAGATATTGAAACAGTCAAGTAGATGAAAGGTGAACTGCAATGATAAATGAGGTAAAATGAAGGGACAGGAACATTTGCCCAGCGATCCGGGAAAACATCGAAAAAATCGGGCCGGGAAGGTCGGTCGCATGAATGAAACCCGCACATCCTAAATGCGAGTCACATGCGCTGCCGCTTGCAGCACCTCCCTCGGTATGTGCAGTTATAGATTCGGTTATGATTCAGGATAATAGCATATGAGAAAGCGTCAGTTAGACTTATTGGCACTAAAAGAATTTCCTTGCGACTTAACTCCTGCACACCCCGATAAGATCCTGGGTTCTTAAGCTATTTTGAGAGAAAAATTTTCTTCAGTGACTCCATTATTCCTGATAGTTCTTCCGAAATTTAATTGACGTTAACAATTACATTGATCGTTATTTCAAAGCGAATGTCTAGGAATAATTATTTAATAACTAACATGATAGTGAAACCTAATTAAGTTACGTAAGAAAAGTTATGAGCAAAAGGAGGATTCCGCAAGATAAACAACGGGATAATGATGTCCCTTTATATTTTATTTATTTGTTTATTTATTTATATATTTATTTATTTGTTTATCTATCTATCTATTTATTTGTAAGTTTATAATATTGAATCAGCTTGCCTGTTTTATCTGTTAATATACGTTTGTTTTACATTCTGAATTAGCATATAACCAAAATGTGTAATATTTACAGTTTGTACCAATTGCTAGTAGTAAAAAGGAAATACGATTAAGCTTCTTGGAATTCTAGTCAAATAGAAACAGAGGTTATAAGAATAAAAGAATGAATTTGGGAAAGAACAGTGGTTGACCACCATTCTTTAATACTCTCGATTAATTTCGATCCTGATTCGTAAATAAGGCGTTGGTTAGACCGTACATTGACTGAAAGGTGCTCACATGTAATTAATTATCTCTGAAGTTGCAACATTTTCAAAATATGTTTCTATTTAAATCTCTGAATATTTTAAATCTCTAGTGCATCTCTATAATGTGCCTCTTTAACATTTAAATTCGCTTCTGCGTGATTTATATTGTAAATACTCCGGTAAGGTGGTAGGAAATTTACCGCATAATTCTTCATAATTCTTCTTTAACCCATTTTTCATCATTGCATATGTCTCATGACAAATATTTTTTATCTAATCTTAAATATGTTTTATATTTACGCATATATATACATTGATTTTGTTGAAATTTACGCCTTAAATTGGCGAAAAGTCAAAAAATAGTTTCCAAATGTTTCACACCATGTAGTTTGTATACAGTCCTTAGAATGTTGTATATCTATACATACTTATTCAATATGTTTGAAATTTATACCATACATTCGCGAAAAGACAACAAGGAGTTTACCGATAGCTTTCTATATATTACACCCTCAAAATTTTCGTGTTTATGCATTTATATTGCGCTTTATTTAAAACTGGAATAACATAACTTTTATGCTGTTTTTCTGGCAGTATACGGGCAATATATAAACATAATGCTTAGCTTTAAAAGTTAAGCTGTTCTTTTTATGTCTGTAATTTAAGTCCGCAAAAATTACAATTTCTGGTTAATTTCCCAACTTTCAAAAATGTCTTTATTATCTTAATGATGTTATTATCATTCAAATGTTTGAGGTTGTAAAATGAAAGCTGTTTACTTCTTTGCCCAGCGATGTAAGTAATTTTATATCAATATCTGGAACATTTTTCTTCGGTTTATAAGTTATTTGTTCATTTAATTTTGCTCTTTTTCTATTATAACTAATTTGGTTTTACTAACAGAACACCAAATATCGTATTTAAAAATGTTAGCCATAAAACTAATGCAAAGAAAATGTTTTTTATATGTCTACACAGTTTACATGTTTTGGCAGTTTTTATTATTATTATTATTATTATTATTATTATTATTATTATTATTATTATTATTATTATTATTATTATTATTATTATTATTATTATTATTATTATTATTATTATTATTATTATTATTATTATTATTATTATTATTATTATTATTATTATTATTATTATTATTATTATTATTATTATTATTATTATTATTATTATTATTATTATTATTATTATTATTATTATTATTATTATTGTTATTATTATTATTATTATTATTATTATTATTATTATTATTATTATTATTATTATTATTATTATTATTATTATTATTATTATTATTATTATTATTATTATTATTATTATTATTATTATTATTATTATTATTATTATTATTATTATTATTATTATTATTATTATTATTATTATTATTATTATTATTATTATTATTATTATTATTATTATTATTATTATTATTATTATTATTATTATTATTATTATTATTATTATTATTATTATTATTATTATTATTATTATTATTATTATTATTATTATTATTATTATTATTATTATTATTATTATTATTATTATTATTATTATTATTATTACTATTATTATTATTATTATTATTATTATTATTATTATTATTATTATTATTATTATTATTATTATTATCATCATCATCATCATCATCATCATTATTCAAAATTTTATAGAGCTACAATTTTTGTGAAATTGGACAAATTTCAAAGTTAGAAAACGAATTTACATTCAGATTTGGTAAACATGATGTCATCGAAGTATCATTTAAAGTGAGAACAAATATTTTTTGAAGTTGTAAAAGCCACATGAATCACGAAATTCAGCCAATTCCTCTATAATTCAGGAGTTTGCGGATGTATTTCTCTGCCATTTAAGTTGTTTTAAAGATATTTCAAAGCACTACAACAAATTCGGCTACTAAGTGAATGTTAATTTACGCGTAAAATTTCAGGATACGTTGAAAATTTTTTACAAATTTCCTAAAATGTTAAAATGCATAAGGTGATAAATACTGAACTAACTAAAGCATATAAGTGGTATGAATGTTATTTCCAAACATTGAAAATGAAGAAGTCCCTTCATTTTGGTTACTAGACCTTTTAACCGAATATAGGAACGCTTCCTGCTTTTTGTTTATAGCAGAATTTGTAGTCCAAAAATTTAGAATAATTTTGTTATAGATTTTTTAAGACTAAAGGTATAACTTCGCAGTTTAAAATGTATTTCAAGTTAGTTACGTTGCTTTCAACAGCATGGACTTCAGGAAAGCGTAGTGAAAAGCGTTTACCCCTACAGACAGGAAAAACACCATAAAATCTAATCGAGTTGGTAGGACGAGTGAATTGAATATCCTGGCTCTTGTCGGTGGCCTTGGAACATATTGCAGGTGCTCAACCGACTGAGCCATAGAGCCAGCCTCAGTTGTTTTTGTTTTTATTGCAATTTTTTAAAGTGTAATTTGCATAGCCTCTTTTAACTTCTTTAGTCCTATCAAGGGCTCTTATTTGAAGAATAACTGATGATGTCATTACGTACTGAGCAGTAGGTTTTCTTAGCGTTAATTTGTTATCATTTTAATGCTTTATCATTTTAAAGAAGCACGTTCTCTTCCGATCAATTTCCAATCACGTTCCCTTCCAATTTGTTTGTGGTTGAAAGTAGAAGATTAAAATAGAATCTGTAGATTATTCTCTTACTTTCAAAATATTTAAATCAGCTTAACTAATAGTGTAATCTGATACTCACTGCGTGCTTTTAATGTATCGTCTCCATTATTTTCACAAATTACGAATGTAACAACGTAGTTGGCTTGTATCAGTATTTCCTGCATGCTAAATGTTCTATTTGCTGATTTCCATTAGGTATTACAGTATTTTCCCAACTCAAGTCATGTCTCACTTAAAACGCAGCCACAAATTATCTTTAAATTCTTAGGTATGAAGAATCAAGTGCTTCTCTTCAGCTGAAACCGTGAATTTTTGGGAGACTATGCCATTAACTACCGTCAATTTTGTATTAAAACATGTAGAGGAGTGTTGTTCAAATATTTATGTGTATAATTTCAACTTCATGCACAAAGCAGCCCGTAGTTATTTCATTCTGGTGGAAGAACAGTGGCTAAAAGCCTTGGTGCTCTGTGATAGCTAATGCACTTAAGCCCGATTTCATTAACAGATATTAAGACTTAACACGAGTTTAGCAATAGTTATAACAAAATTTGCATTTCACCAACAAGTGTTAGCGTATTAATCGTATTAAATCTCTTGTTAAACTAACAAGCCAAATTTCTGATGTTAAGTCCTTAACAATTGTAAATAGTTAAGATGGCGAGCATGAACACAGCTGTTGATATCGATATGTTATATATAAGACCGTCTAAATTGCATTCGCAATAGAGTACGGCCTATGAGGAGAAATGATTTTGAGGAGCTATCCGAAGAAAAAATTTTAGGAGGTATAGACTGTCGAAACAAGTTGCTGCGGAAGTACAAGAGAGGTTAGAACATGCATCGAAAGGAATATGGTGATCTCGCCTTTGCTTCAAGTATTAATAACCTTGCTATTTTATAATCCACTGAATTCGTGGATAATACATTGTCCACCTCCCGTCTTGAAACGTTCAAGTCACTTGCCCTTCTTCGCTCCTCGTTTTAAATTTACGTAATACCTACTGAGCTAGAACATGCATCCAAAGGAATATGCCAATCTCGCCTTAGCTTCAAGTATTAATAACTTTGCGATTTTATAATTCACTGAATTATGTGGATAATACACTGTCCACCTGCCGTCTTGAAACGTTCAAGTCACTTTTCCTTCTTGGCACCTCGGATTAAATTTATGTAATAATGAGTTAGAATATGCATCGAAAGGAATATGCCGATCTCGCCTTTGCTTCGAGTATTAATAACTCTCCGATTTTATAATTCACTGAATTATGTGGATAATACACTGTCCACCTCCCGTCTTGAAACGTTTAAGTCACTTGTCCTTCGCACCTCGTTTTAAATGTACGTAATAATGACAAGTTGTTTGGTGCTTCTCATGCATTTGAATTAAATTCGTTCCCAATATTTTCCCCGTGACATCTTTCTCTTTTACATTCCCCGCATCCGTCCCCTTATTTTCCACGATATCCTTACACTTTGTCTCCAATTCAATTAACAATTCTTTCTCCATCGATGAAAAATTTGTCTCACGGCTTTATTTATGATTTTGTACATCCGCCATTTTTCAGCTTGTGCATACGAAAATGAAAACAAAAGCGCATCGCAGTACGTTGAGAAAATAATACGACTCATCCACAGCCTTCTATAGCTGAGATATTTACAAGTTTCTTGGTGTTAACACAGGTTTGTTAACATTTTCCGAAAACAGGTTGGTGAAATGCAAGAAATTTAACAGATTTGTTACCGCTGGGACAATTTGCACGTAATCTCAATCCTCCTCTTCCTCGACGGTATTTTCCCTCAGCTTAAATTTACTGGATAATCACACGGTGAATTATTATTATTATTATTATTATTATTATTATTATTATTATTATTATTATTATTATTATTATTATTATTATTATTATTATTATTATTATTATTATTATTATTATTATTATTATTATTATTATTATTATTATTATTATTATTATTATTATTATTATTATTATTATTATTATTATTATTATTATTATTATTATTATTATTATTATTATTATTATTATTATTATTATTATTATTATTATTATTATTATTATTATTATTATTATTATTATTATTATTATTATTATTATTATTATTATTATTATTATTATTATTATTATTATTATTATTATTATTATTATTATTATTATTATTATTATTATTATTATTATTATTATTATTATTATTATTATTATTATTATTATTATTATTATTATTATTATTATTATTATTATTATTATTATTATTATTATTATTATTATTATTATTATTATTATTATTATTATTATTATTATTATTATTATTATTATTATTATTATTATTATTATTATTATTATTATTATTATTATTATTATTATTATTATTATTATTATTATTATTATTATTATTATTATTATTATTATTATTATTATTATTATTATTATTATTATTATTATTATTATTATTATTATTATTATTATTATTATTATTATTATTATTATTATTATTAATCATAAATTATACTTTGTGAAGGTTAAAGCTCAAGATTAAAGCAGATGTGAAAGACGGTCCCAACCAACTAAATTGTACAATGTGCTTCATTCATTCTGAAATGAAACTTAAAAATCTTAATATTGTGTGGATTTCCAGTCCGTTATTCGTCACAATTGTTTTATTATAGATAATTAATTTTCTTAACTTAAAAGGACGCCTCTCGTCTTTGTTTACATATCAGAAATTAAAATATTTTAGGAGTCCATTAGTTCAGCTTGTTTATGTAGGTATATTCATCCAAGACAGTGGAACTCCAAGCCATAGAGTATGCATGTCAATTTTGGATTCGATTAGGTAAAGCAGTTGTTGCACCCATTTACAGCGTGATATTCATTTGTTTACGCTGCATCCCCCCCCCCCCCCCGGGGGTAACAGGTATACTAGCCAGACTGCTTCGTATACAATGATCGGTCTTGCAAATGTGTGGCTGTTGATAAAGCGGCAGTACCAGCGAGATGCTATATGAGTTGTCATCTAGACATAAAAGGATAATGCAGAAAGGAGTATGTCAAATATGGCACTCGAATTCCAAAATGAAGATCTTTTCTTTAATTTTGTCGCAGCATTTATTAATTGTTGCGATTAGGAAGCAACTGATTATTTACACTGTATAGCAGTCAAAAATGCCTTATCCCTATGTTGGTTCTTTTTTATACAGAAATCAAAATGTTTGGGCCAACTAAGCCCATAAAAATACTATAAGCTCAAAGAATGCACTAAAAGAAGTTTACCACATAAATTCTAAAGTAAACCTAACGCTGCAGAAATAGAACTTTGTTTGTTGGAAATGGCCTTGCTTGTTAAATAACTCTTTATATTCCGCTTCCTTTAAAAATTAAGCTCATTCCTGTCTTCTACTACTATATCCTGTGTCTAAACGTTTATAATACATGAACAGATAAGATTTTAATGGTGGTGGAAATGAATTTTTTCTGTAAGAAACCCAGGGTGAAGAATCTAAATAAAAATATAGTAATATCTATTTTACGCATGTCATAATTACCATCCCTATGTTCTATGTAGTACATTGGACATCCTTTGCAATGGCTTTGCTGGTTTCTGCCCACCTCGCCAACTCAGCTTTCATGCCACTCATTTTCATTATATCATATTATTTTAATTTTGAAATAGTTTAAACTTCCAAGGTGTATGACAATGTATAAAATATTCTAAGTTTAACTGTTTCTGTAATTTTTAAATGACCTTCTTCAATAACACCAACTAAACTCAAATTTAGGCACATTCGCAATACATAAAATAAATGTGAGATCTCCAAAATATACTTTTGTATTGTTAAACTCATCACTACGTAGGCATTAAGAAGAAATATTGTAATATAAAAACAAGAAAGTAAATCAAAATAAATGATAATAAAACATAGGGGAAAATACAAATGCTTAAACAAATTTGCGATGTACGAAATAGTTAAATGTCGCGAGTAATGATATGACTCAAAAGGGGAAAACGTGAGCACCTTCCTATAAAATAAAGCTAAATTCACATAAGAAAATGAGATTACGTTTGTAGTGAGCATTAATGAAAAAATTGAGGGAAAAGGGCATTACAACTTGTAGAACTAAAAGCAGGCTAGAGAATGAAGAACAAGAAGAAGAGAAGAGTAACATCCGAAACCAAGTACAAGCACTCTTTGTTTTGAAACAGCAACAAAGAATATAATGTTTTCCCTTGGCAGCTTTATTTGGAGAGATCTAAATTGGTGCAGGTAGAGACAGAAGAGAAGGGGTCAGGGGAAAGAGGTGAACACATACATTGGCTTGGCTTCGCGAATTTGTCATCCTTGAAGAGGAATCGCACAGTGCTCATTCTAACCTTATCCTGGCCCCAGCTCGGTAACCAGTGCCAAAATAATTAAGAAAGTCATCCCTGATGTGCTAAAAGTGTCTGCTCCAGGGGCCTTGTGAACACAAGCATTTGGCTCCCGACGATGATTCCCAGATTGTCCTAATATATGCTAATTTTGTTGCAACAAAGTGTTTGTTCTATTATGCAACCCTAATTTTGTCATTATTTTGTTCTAGTGGCTATTTACCTATAAAACTATTTATAATCCTACAGAAAACTCTGAAAGTGGCAAAATAGAAAAAGAAGAAGAAATTCAGGTGCGGAAGGTAAAATTACCACCTACGATTGTCTGATTCAGTGCAATTAACTTAATTTTATTATGGATGAAGAAATTCTCTTGAATTTTGAAATTCTTTTGGATGAAGAAAATTTTAATCATGGAATTCTTTTCAAAATCGAATTTATGTTCTATAATCCAGGAGGTATAACCAAAAATATATGTAAAAATTTGTATTAATAATATAGGTATAACCTAATCGTAGTGGATAAAAGGTCTGCTAATTGAATAACCACACATTTATCCTCTGTGCTCTGAACCCAGTTAAGTCCTGTAAGCATTTTAATTTATATAAAATAAGTTGAGATGTTTCAAAATATCTATTTCCATTAATGTTCAACTGCCCTTTTGGTAAATAAATCACATTAAATTCAAAGTATTATTTTTGTTCGTCTTATTTATTGCCATGATTAACTTTCATTCCATTACAGTATTTATGTCTTCAAAAATTAAGCTATCCAAGGATAGAATATGTTAGACCTTAATATTACTAAATAGTAACTTCTGTGCTGTAATATGAAGAGATAATAAAGTTAAGATGTTCTTTCCATTGTGATTATAATTAATGTCGCTCCTGTAGTATAAAATACGACAACTGTATTTCGCGCTATAAGAATCATCTGTTTAATGGCCGTCTTCCTTCCGACACGTGATCAACGATAACCAATAACCTCATTCCACATTTTCTGTTTCGAAAACCGTTATGTTCTTCCATCATTTCACGTAAAAACGTAAGCAAAAATATTCACGGAGTTCAGAACTATGAAGAGACAGCGATTGTTGCGAATAATTTTCTCCATTTTTATATATTAGTACGCTTTTACGAGTGCTTACTTTGTCAAAGACACTTGTAGTACCGGATTGTAACACAGTGCGTCGCTGCGAAAAACAAGAAAAAGTTTTTAGGCCTACAAAAGAAAGGAAGGCTCGGTCACGCTTTAGTAGAGGAAAATGTGCTTCTGTAGTGTATTTATTCAACGTGTCACAGTATTTTATGTATGATGGTTATGTTAGTGCTGGTTTTGTGCTTCCAAACGGGATAAATTAGCTTTAAGTTAGTGGAACAAGTTGTAAAAACTATCAGTATTGCCACCGTCTTCCTAAACTTTGTTTAAAGTACTGAATGTATAGATGGTGAGTTTTCAGTTTTTACATTATCATTTCCGGTTATGTGGACACACTGCTGTATATCTATTTCATTGCTTTAACACGTTATAGTAACCATAATTTCATTTGCTTTAGAAGTTTCACGTGCAGTTTTCACGTGGTACCAAATGAGTTATTTTTCGCAGCGAAAAAAAATCAAGAGTATTATCATGTTATGACCACATTTGTAACATAAATTTAAACAGTTTATACTTACATTAATACATGAATTTATACATAAATATACATGTCACTTATACATGAAGTTAAAAAGTTTTAATAAGCTTAAAATTAATGCAAATTTATCTTTAGGAAATTGTAGCATTGAATGACACCATGTATTTGTGTGTTTGTTTATATTTGAACCTAAAAATATGAATTCCTAGTTGTATATAATGATAACCTCAAAATTTCTATTCTCTTAACATTCTATTATTTGATTTTCTTACAGATTAAGCAATATCGCCTGTTGAGAATTTCATGAACACCACTGTTTAAGCAAAAGAACAACCATGGAAGACGCCCACGCCAAAACGGTGGAAGAAGTTTTAAATTATTTTGGCACAGATCCGGAAAGAGGGCTTTCAGCGGACCAAGTGAAGAGGAACCAGGAGAAGTATGGCCCCAATGGTGAGTTTCCTACTTTTATTAATGTAGCTAATGATCAGTTAGGTGTAGTGAAAATATTAGGTATCTGTGAGATTAACTGATACAAGAAACGTGGTAAGAAACAATACTTGTTAAACTAATGCTGCATAATAACTGTGCACAATGAAAGATCATAGAGGTACAACTTTAGGTAACCAGTAGAAACATGTGATGTGGATGTGTATTTTGTGCTTCCCTACTCTGTATTTTAATTTACTAATGTGCAAATATAACTATACTCTTAACATTGGTTAAGATTGTAATACTACCAATACTATTAAAGTAAGTTTATTTTGCTGAAGTATTTGCTTTTGAATGCAAATAATCTGTAACAAAGGAAATAATGCGTGTAAGGTTAATGTTATTGAAAACAAATGCGTGAGCACAGTTTCAGTTCATTTCAGAGTTTTTTAGCTTTGTAGTTTTCACTTCCCGTAACACACACTTGCACCCAAACTAAGTGTGAACTAATTCTGCTGAAAAATTAGAAAATTCAAAGTAGCACAAGATTTGTGGTTTATACCACTTACGGTTTAATGTGCATACTATATTTAGACTTTTTCTTCTGGCAGCAGATCATAGCAAGATTTTTATAAATTAGTAGATTTGTGTCAGTTACATTTTTGGATGGTTGAGATTCAAGGGCTATTGTAAGTCAATAGTTGCTTTGGATTTGGTGGTGGCAAGCTGTAAAGGTTTGACTTCGCTGGTTAGTATTGCGATTGACTTTTTGAGCTTTTACTGATGGCTTTAGATATTACAGATGGTAAGCTCTTCTGTATGCTTTTGTCATAAATGTTGGCTTGGATAAATAGAATTTTATATTTTACTTTAAAATAATATATGCAAATCATTTCAATTAAAAGAAGCTGAGATACAGCTAAATGAATATCACAGTCAAGTAACTTATAGTAGTGCTTGTTGTAATATTACGTCCTCCAACATTGCCATATCGGACGATGAATGAAATGGGTGAAATGATGCTCAAATGTGTCCAGGGTCCATGGAGCTTAGAGCTACCCGACATTCGTCTTTTCAGCATAAGGGAAACCCCCAGAAAAACCATATCCAGGTAACTCACCCTGACCAAGATTCGAACTCGGGACCTCTTGCACGTGAGGCAGACACGCTACCATCTACGCTACCAAGGTGGGCATAGTAGTGCTTGCAAAGGTAGTAATGTGTAATGATTGACGATTAGGTTAGACTAGGTTTGCAGCTGTCATTGAAATTTTTCAAAAAGTGGTATGTTAGCGTTAAAATGTGTGAATTAAGTTCATCCCCCTTTAAGTATTCTCTTAATGTTGTTGTCATAAAAGTTACTTTTTCTAACAGCAAAGCAGTAATCATTCATTCATCTTTTGTAAAGTTAAAGGAACTGCTGGTTCCTTGTTGTTTAATTTTCATCTTGATACCATAGATCAGTGCCACACTTTGAGCTGCAGTTTCTAAAGCGAATATTGTTCTTTTACAATTTTGTGATGTACGAGAGATGTTCATAAAGCCACAGAAAATTATTCAATTTTCAGAACAGTCGTGCTGAGGAAGGTAGATGCCAAGGAAGTTTATAAAGGTTACATTAACAAGTTATTAATTTGTGATTTACCCTCTATTTTGGAAGTTTCTGTAAATATTGTGAATCTCGTTTTTCCAAATTAAGTTCTGTCACTCTTGGGTTAGGTGAATAGAAGAAACCTATTATGTACATCTGTTTGTAAGAGTGAATGTATACTAATTACTGAAGTCCCATGGCTGTTTTATTAATGTGTCATATTATTTATCCATGAATACATTTTGGTTACCTTTAGTATAGGAGCTGTAATTGTTGACCTCACTGCACCTTACTGCATTAAGGATGACTTGAAGTCAAAATGCTTGAAACATCACTTGGCACTAAGATGTTGCTGTAAGCTCCTACAGCAAAGTTCCATTCATTGTTTTTGCTTAACCTAACTTGAAATTTAGCTTAATATTGCATTATAGCACATTAATTAGTAACCTGTTTTAATATAAACATTGAGATAAAAATGATGTTACACATCCACACAACTATCTCGTCCAATGACAAATTATATAGTATATCAACTTTGTGTTACATCCTTTATGTAGAAAATTCTTTTCTATCCATTTACATTGCTCACAATAGTTTTTCTTAGGAATTATTACAAACTAAGCAACAAATGTGTATTTAAAATGATACATGCGGTAAGAACTTTCAAATGTTTATTTCTGGTAACAAAATTTTAATAATGGAAAGAAAGAAAGGAGATGGATTGAATCTCAAGTTCTCCATCATATTAGTTTGGTGACACTTCTGAAAAGTCTAAACATACATATGGAACATTTAAAGAATGGCTAATGCTATGAAAAAATGGTTAAACACAAATTGTGTATTTTAATGGCCTCTATAATGTTCCTTTATTAAATTGTTCTGTTATACAAAATTATAAAAGTATTAATAAACAAGGATGACCAAAGGACATTTACAGAAAATTAGTTATACATTTTATTCCTCATGTCAATATATTGGGCTTAAGATAGCTTAATAAACATCACTAACAGCAGTTTTTAGCAAACAAATTATGAAATGGTTTTAAGATTTGAGGTAGGATATTTTTTGCAAATCTTTATTGCATCCTTGAAAGATACAGATGCTAATTTTCATATTTATTTGGCTTGATGTGCTTCTCACACACCTTTTTTTTATAAAAGTTGTTTGTTTTATTCACTTTACCTCGCCACCTACTTTCTGGCAGAATGTTAATATAAACTTGTAGGGTCCAATGCTCTCTTTGTCTTAGAAAAAGTAAAAATTTGCCAGTAAACGTTTGAAAATTAATTTAATTATTAATTTTGAAAACTCTTTATCATCAGAAGGATAAATAAATATTGAGAGAGAGAGAGAGAGAGAGAGAGAGAGAGAGAGAGAGAGAGAGAGAGAGAGAGAGAGAGAGAGAGAGAGAGAGAGAGTAGTGAAATGTAGTGTTTTGTCTACTAGCTATCTATTAATATTGGTAATTCAATCTTGAATTTCTACTAATGTTTTTTGTCAAATTTTGGCCACTACAGGGAAGCATTTGAGTAGGCAGAAAACTGTTTTCATTACTTGCTAAAATAGTACTTAATGTCTTTCTAATTTCTTTCCTGTTTACTTTTTCTGCTGCTTAAAGTAGGTATTGGAAGTCTTCAATTCTAACCAAATGTTTGATGTCAAGAATTCACCAGGACTACCCTTTTAGCCTGTGTGTCTATGTACACAGAACAATATTGTCATAACTACAAAATGAATAGTTGGTTAAATACCAAACTTGTTCCTATGAGTAAGGACTATGTTATTTGAATTCAGTGTCCTTCCCTCACTCCAAACTACCCATGATAGATAATTTTCTAGAGATGGATTTTCTCAGAAATTGCAAAAAGTTTTAATTAAACACATATTTAGGATATTTTCATGTATATCTGAATTTTGCAGGAGTCTGCTCTGAAGACCTCTTCATTCTGGATACTTTTGTATAACTAGTAAATTGTAGGAGAGACAAAATTTTACTGAATATACATGTACATTTCATTAAAGCACACAATTTATAAATAAATTTTTTGTGGAGTTAATTGGTTTCAAAATATTCGTTGTTAGGTTTCAATGTTCCATTACCTAAACAGGACAGTTGTCCTGTCCATGTCAAAACCAGGTATCAGTTCTTAAGATTTGACAGTTCCTTGAGCTTATTGTATTCTGCTATTCTTGTTGTGCCTGAAAGGAATCGTGTAGTAAAGCCATTTCTATAAATGTTTATCTCAATTAATATGAAGTAGGTAGAAGAATGAGCATCTTCAATAAGAGAAGTTTGTACAGAAACTTATGTGGGTGCACACATCACATATTTTCTTTTATATATAATATATATATTCTTTACAGAGTATTGTTTGATTAAAATATTTTACTACGAAAATTATTTTGTGGAACTTTGTTAGTACCCTGTTTGGCTTCTGCTCAACCTTTGACATTTTAAAATGATACACCACTGGCCTTACTTCCAATTATATCATTTAGTGAAATCAAGGTCACATGTGCTTTTAGTTAAGATTATTTTTGTCGTGAAACTGTAAATGTTGTATTTTCTGAAATGTCTATTATGGATGGTCTGGTGCTGTGTTTATGCAAGTACTTAGTACAGAATATGTAAAATGTTGTTATACCCTTATGATGAACTTAAGTTAGGTTTGGGTTTGGTTACACTTAAAAATTACTTTCATATAATTCAAATTGAAAGATAATCTAATCATTATAAAATGTTGATAAATTTTGAAAATATAAAATACATAAACAGGTAAATATTTTGTGAGAAAAGGTGTGTAATAGTATATTGGTGATAAATTGATAATTTTACTAATTGGCTATTAGAATTTTTGCATAGCTTGCTAATCTGATCAACACCAAATTAAGAGAACTGCCTATCGTGACTTCTTTGTTAGGTTAATTAAACTTGTTCATATTTCAAAGCACATTTGTGCTTTATTATTGAATGGTTACTGCCGAATAACAGCTTAACTTTCAAAATTTGTGTATTCCAGTCAGAAAGAAATGTTGGTTTTATTCAATGTTTGTTTCCTACAATATTTCAGATAATGTACTTTTTAATAATGTTAAATCTGTTTTGTATATGTGCAAAGAATACCTTATCATTTAATAGCTGTACATATTATATTTGTAAAAAAATAAGCTTAAAATTGGTTGTACTAGCTATATTGTAATCAGAGCCTAATAAAATTTCAGTATTGATTCATAACATCTAAATTAGTTCTGCGTACTCATTTCCTTTATCTATTTCTTACATGTGCCAAAAATTTGTTATAATGCATATTTTTCTGAGCGTTACATTCCTATTAACCTTAATTTTAAGCCTTAAATTTAGTTTAGTTACCATCTTCAACATGATCGTTCTTTTCTTTTAGTTGCACTATTTAGCACACACATTCCAGAATTGTATAGGGAACTTGGGGTAAGTCAAATAAAAACCTTAAAAGTGTAATTAAAATCAACCTTTTGCACAGTTGGCATACTGTTACCATTGATGTGGGAAATACCCAACGATGACGAATACTGCATACAAGCAAATGTGATCACAATATGAGTTTAAAATGGCTGCCCAATCTGCAGCATGCACCAGGAAAGAACAGTCATACATTTACTGAACAGTGAAGTTACAAAATCTATGAAATCCATTGCCGATCCATTATGATGCATGCTTATCACTGCAGCAAGTGTATAAATGAAGTAGAAAGTTTGAGATATCTCTGTGCCTGGATCAGGCACATTGTTTTGTGGCACTTGAAGTCATTGTGATGAAAAATCACTGTATAACAATAGAAGAGATAGCTGAAAATCCAAACATTAGTAATTCAGTAATTCATGACGTGCTTAAGTTCTGCAAAGTATCAACAATTGCAACCCTAAATGACTGCAGTTTGATACTCTTCCACATATGCTATACTCAGGAGACTTCACACTGATTACTATATATTTAGACCACTTAAAGAGGCAATAGAAAAAAGAAATTTTGTTCTGATTTAGAGCTGCACGAGTCTATAATAACCAAAAGAATTTTTTTTTTTTCCTGGGGGTATCTCTGTACTTCCTAAGTGCTGGAGGAAGACCAAGTTGTAAAATGATATTTGTGTTCCCCTGTTGTTAGAAAAAAAAATATTTAAGGTTATCATTTGACTCCTCTTTGCCGTCAACTATTACATGCAATTTTTCTGTCTGTAATTTTCTACTATTATTGCTTGAAGCATTTTTAAATAAGTTTTAGTTTGTCTCACTAGTTGATATGCCTGCAAGCAAATTGGATTAACAGATAAGAGGAGAAAAGATTTCTCCTTGCACCCTAACATATGTAAATGGCAAATGTCTTGAGTCCATGATAGAAGTTTGCAGTGGGTGCTGCCTAGCATGTCTCCATTCTGAAGTCTGAGAATAGGCTATGCTATGAAAATTCTACTGCTCTGGGTATATATTTTACATATAATTGTTTCCCAAAGTGAATTAAATATAAAAGCATGCTGTTATTTTGTCTTTTCATTGAATCTAAACGTGGCAGGCATTTGCTTTTATGTTTTTTAAAAAAAGAAAGAAAGAAAGAAAGCCCAAGCTTTATTTCACGTCTACTCTTGGTGACTTAAATATTATCAAGAAGTACTGCTAGAGTTATTTCAGCATTGTTAGCCAATATTTAATATTACATTGTAAGACAGAGTTACAAAAAGCTTTTTCTGCATGCTTCTAATGCTAACTATATCTTTAGCTTGTAACAAGTGAAGCAGAGTAATTGGAATCATTTGAAATATGAAAACTAAAATATTTTGTTTCTTAATGACACTGTCAATTACCAGGATCATATTAGCCGAGCCAGTATGCAGAAATGTCATCCTGCCAGAGTTCTTTTACATGCAGCAAATCTCCTGACATGTGGCTTTCACTTTTAAGCACACTTAGAAATCATCAGTCTGGGCCGTGATCAGTAAGTCATTACCTAAGCAACTTAACCACCCAGGCTGACTGGAAATGAATAGATGAATCATTGAATATGTGAAATTACAAAGTAAATAATGAATCTGTTTAAAAAGTGGGAACAAGACCAAATCTGATATGGAAGAGAAAATTGCTGAGATATTTGATGAGAAGAAACTCTGCTAAGAGAAGCACTGGAGGAAACCGCAATGGAAATAAGTTTGGTATTTAAATGAATGATTCACATTTATTAGAGACATGGAAAAATGTCTTTGTTCCTTAGCAGAAAGCTGTAGTTGATTGAGTTATCTGAAAATATGAACATTTGTAATTGTTGCTGGAGGGAATACTGATTGTACTCTGATTGCATCATACATGGATGAAGAAAATGGCTTGGACGTGAAGGGAATTTAGTATGGAAAACTATAAGAAAAACATACTTTGGGCTTTGTGAAATCATTGAAATTAGCTATACTCAAGAAAGTGTACATGACTTTTTATCGGCTTTTTTTAACTTTATTACAGCCCCATTGCTATAGCCTTATATGGATTACTTTATACTGGCAACTTTTGAGACCTGTTTCAATCTACACATATAACTCACAGTGAACAGTACCCAATGATTACAATAGATAGAGAAAACATACCACATTTTGGAATTAACCGTTGTAGTTCTTTCTAAAAGGCCCGTAATTCAATCTCTCTCTCTCTCTCTCTCTCTCTCTCTCTCTCTCTCTCTCTCTCTCTCTCTCTCTCTCTCTCTCTCTCTCTATTATTCCTCTCACTTAGAGGTTGAACCCACAGTTCTGTCAGTTCTGTTAAGTGCACAGTGCATCATAGGGGGTGCTTTCTTTTGTAGACTTTTGAACGAGTTTTAAGACTTTTTCTATGTTATCCAACTTAATATTATTAGGTGTTAAATAGGTATTAACAGTTGTCGCAGTTCTTCATAAAAGGTCCATGGAGCTTAAGATTAAAAACATTTTCTTTTGATACGAGAAAAACCGGAAAATGTGTAGGTAATGCAGGTAATTAACCCCAACCAAGGTTTGAACTCAGAACCCATTGAATGTAAGGTGTTATCCCCACAGTCTGCAGCTAGGATTTCTGGTCTTTATGTTGAAATATAGTCCTTTTATTTACCAAGCATAAAAGGGAACTTTAAGGTATTGCATTTAGATTGAATGTTCTCACTTGATTTTTCACTTTTGTTTAGAGGTTGAATCCATAGTTCTGTTAGTGCAGAATGCATCTAGTGGGGAAAGTTGCAAAGCAGCCTTCTTTTGTGAATTTTTGAATGAGTTTTAAGAGTTCTTCAGTGTGCATTAATAGCTTAATATTTTCCTAAACAATTGTCATGTATTGATATAAATTATATTAACCAGAAATTCAAACAAAAAACTTCTTTACAAACTGTTAGAAAAGATTAAGGCAGATTTAGGTGTACTGATTTTAAAAGATGTGATTTTATTATCTTCTCATACCCAGAACTTCAAGACATACCTACAAATGTTATCACAGAGGTTAAAAAGATGATGTTCAATAACTTGTGCTGAATCTAAAGCTTGACATAGAAAGGACTTGATGCCCGCCTCGGTGGTGTAGATGGTAGCATGTCTGCCTCACGTTCAAGAGGTCCCGAGTTTGAATCTCGGTCAGGGTGAGTTACCTGGATAAGGTTTTTTCCGGGGATTTCCCTTATCCTAAAAGACGAATGTCGGGGTAACTCTAAGCTCCATGGACCCTGGGCTCATTTGAGCATCATTTACCCATTCCATTCATCATCCGATATGACTTGATGTTGGAGGACATAAATTACAAACAAAAACAAGGACTTGAGTTGTGGATTTAGGTGATTATATGAATCTTACTTTATATATATAAAATTATGCTCTCCTACTTTAAGTCATATCGGATGGTGAATGAAATGGGTGAAATGATGTTCAAATGAGCCCAGGGTCCATAGAGCTTAGTTACCTGATATTCATCTTTCAGAATAAGGTAAAGCCCCAGAAAAAACCCTTATCCAGGTAACTCGCCCTCACCTAGATTCAAACTTGTGACCTCTTGAATGTGTCAGACATGTTATCTATACAGCGGACACTCTTCAATTAACAATATACATGCCATACAATGTTACATATAAAGATGCTTTAAAAACTAATTTAATCACTTCCTTGTTCCAAATTAATGAAATTTATTCTTTTTAATTTATAGATGTTTTTTAATTTTTATAAATGAAGTCAAGTTGCTGTTAATCTAATGTATTAAGTTGTGCAATCTGATCACTTATGTAAGATGTATATTACACATAATTTGATAATCTTATGTAAAAAGATGCTCTTAAGTTACTTTAAGAAGTATTATCTGTAGGTACATAATTAGATTGCCACTACTTACGGTTATCACCTATTTATTGAGTATTACAGTTATCTAATCCATTAGAAACTTGTATCTTGCAAAAGTGTGATAAATTACAAATGCAGTTGGTGCATATAGAAAAGACTTGACAATGTTATATATGCTTGTATAGTTATGTTTGGGGTCTCCAAATGGTTCCAGAAAATGAACTTAAAGGCAAGTCCAGCTGTTAATTGCTGATATACACATGAATAATCATAATTATAATTTTGAAGTTTGACCATCTTTCCAATAACAAAGAGGCTGCAGTGTCTTGGATTAAAGACCTCACTTTGATACTCTTCTGTAGACCTGAAAAAAATAAAATTATGTACACTGTTTGACTGAAGATTTGGAGCAGTTTGATAAAGTTAACAGCAGTTACTACTTCTGATGTGATTGCTATTTTAAATGTTTCTCAGCTGGAATTTAAATTTTATACAGGCTGATTTTTTTTTTTTACTCAACATTTGAAGGAATTAAAGGGGCAAATCAGCTTTTATAATTTGGCAAGGAATAATCCTGCAAAAGAGTGTTAATTATATGTGAAGACATCTCCATTATAAATAGTATATATTAGAAATAATACAAATGAAAGTGTTAAGTTTTATCATTAACATAAAAAATAGGCTTATGTTCAAGATTGTGGTACATGTAGTTTATTTTGCTTTTGATTTAATGAAATAAAACCTTACGCTTTCTAAAATGTTATTTTCCTCGTAGATCTTGTAAAGCAGAAGTAATTAGCTTGTACTCCTCTATGAATTGTTTGGATTTGTCACTGATGTAATACTAACATGTCGTTAAATTAAATAGATCTGCAATGCAGCATCCATTATCTGGTTTCCTAATTCAGGATGTATGTTTCATCCCTTGTGCTTACATATGTAATGTCATTATTGTACAGATAAATATAAATAAATTTTCACAATGTACAAGTCTAAAAATTAACAAGAATGGAAATAAAGCAAACTGTAAATTAAATGGATAAAATAACATAAAATCTATGCTAGCCAGTTAGTTAACAGGTTGCCAATTAAATGCTCTACTCATCTGCTTATTCCTAAACTAACCTGCTAGCTAGTAGTAGCATAACCTAATTATGCTTTAATTTAATAACTATTAATGTTTAAACATCTAGTGTAATCTAATCTCTTAATACATGTTTCCTTTTGCCAAGCACCTTAGCACTCGCATATAAATTCCCAATATTTTAACATTGCAGATGCATACGGTTTTAGGGATATTTTGCCTTACTAACAATTCATTCTCTTAAGATTCTTCAAAAGTTGATTTCATTCCGTCGAGTTTTCGGTTTTTTCTCGAATGGCCCCATGACTGGATTTGTTTCAAGCATGGAAGCTCCTAGATGGCAATCTCATTTTCATTTGGCTGTGAAATTTAAGAGCCCTAGGCATCCCGTGCAAGGTCAATAATGTACGATGGTTCTCGAGCAGCACTGGCAGAAACCTGATTTGGAATTTTATCAAAGTGAAAGCGTTCATACGTACATAATCTAATGATAACTAGCAACTCTTCCTGGAGGGCCCATAACTCGATTTGTGTTTGAGGGAAGTTGCCTACGGGCGAAGTTAACGTACATGCGTTTACCAGTAGTCCGGAGAAATATGATGTAGATGCTAGTTCTGCGCGAGTTTTGTGAAACTTCCACATTAGTTTTGTTCATAAACTTCTGCGAATTTCATCTGAAGCAGCCGCTCCAATTCCGATTGGTGATTGAATAAAATTCGCATACAAGTTGGTCCCTTTCATGTATTGAGCGTTTTTCAAATGCTTTTTTTTAGCATCAGTTTTCCAGCTAATTTAGGAATGAGCTTTGGAAATTGAAGAGTCGAAGGTATACGACATCAAGGAAATCGCCAAAGGCTATGGTGATCAGAAATACAGATCTCTACTATTTTAGTTCAATGTTTATTTCAAAACTCGGACAATAGTTTCGCATTTCTTAAGATATTAATATATTTTTTCCTCAAATCGTCAAAATATCTGTTGTGGAACTTGCCTAGTTAGATGCAAGTTGTATGCAGTCTAATTCTTTCTAAATGAAGTCTTTCTGCCGACATTGTCTATTACATTTTCTAGGAATGCCGCCATAATTGCCAATAACTACAGCACGGTAAACAAAATATAAAGGAGACAAAAGAAAGCTGTTAATAAAACCTTATGTATTACAGCTTTGGCGCAGAAAGCATTTTCATTGTGTAGCCTAGGAAAAGAACCTCAGCGTATCGTACTGCAGGATTTTGCGATCATAACTGATAAGATAAATATTGGAGAGAATTATCTGCAATTATAACAAGTGCTTGTTGCGTTTCTTCCTATTCATTGAAATGTAACTCCGTGTTCTTGTTCTAAGTTCAGTACATTCAAAATTGGATTCAATTTCCTTACTTTAAATTAACTATGAAGTTGTAGCAGCGTAAGAGATATTATCTATGCTGTCTCTTAATGCAGTAAAAGTGCATTAGTTGAGCTAAGGTATCGAATTGTTTTCATAAAGCTGCGAATTTGCCTCATAAAGATGTTAATTAAGCAATTTCATGAATAGTGCATGTGAAGTCTGCCGAATTTGGGGGATGAGGCCTCGATACTCGATGATATCGAAGTTATTATTATTATTATTATTATTATTATTATTATTATTATTATTATTATTATTATTATTATTATTACGTAGGGACAAACCTTTAATTTTAGATGTTTTAAGTTTATAATTATTGCTTGGTGTGTAACTGTGCTAATACGGAGTAAAAGACGACACGTGTCCCCAGAATTGCTGGAGTGTAGCTCTTGATAGATCTTGACAGCATTTCCTATGGATGGATGAATGAAGCGTTTCATGAACAGGTATCTATAGGAAAGTATGCAAAAGCTATAGGAGAATGGAGTACTCGTGTAACGTGCAGCATTAACAGAGTTTGTGAATGAAGTTAATTTAGCTGACGTATTAAATTATGTTTCTGCTGTAGCCTGACTGGGTGATTTGGCTTACTCTTGGCCATTTACCAGTGAGTAAAATCGCTTTTCTTTCCTATCATCTGTTATGTATTTCATAAATCAAACTCAGCTCACAGCCATACCTCACAGATATATCGTATGACTAATTTCCACTAATATTTTGTTTTACTACTCTGCAATATAAATTAAACACAAGTTAAGCGTGGAAATATTTTTAAATGCAAAATTATTTCACTATGTTGAAAAACATAAGCGCGGCTTTAAATGACTCAATACAATTGTATATTTTAAAGAAGTATCATTGATACATCGAACGGAGTTTAAAGAACCTCTGTTGGAAAAGCTGTGCAAATTTCCCGTCATTGTTGATACCGGACATATGAAACGAGGAGCAAAACCAAAATTGGTTATATGCTTCTATGTACAGAAAATTGGTAAGAATATAAAAGGCAGTCCTTCGCCTTAACCCCTTCTTATAAAGTGAATATCGAGAAATGGTGGTAACGTCCCATCACTAGTAAAATTCAAATGAAGTTTTCCCTTTGTGTAAGCAAACGTGAATTAAATAAATTATTTCACAGGTTAGCTCGGACGGTGAACCTAAATAACATACAGAATAAGAAGTGAATAAAATGTAAGCAGAATTCCTCAACCAGGCTGTTTTGCCTCGCGTATTACCGCCAAACGGACAGGGTGTGAGCCAAGGACGTTATCTCTACATAAACGCAATGGTTCTTTAGGAAGTCGGCTACGCAAAATGGACTAGCTGGCTGCCCGACATTGGACGGTTAGCTTTGTGTATTCGAATGATGACGGTGGGGTTAATTTAATTTTTCTCTCCACGTTCTTTATAAAATGTTTGTACAATGATCAAGAAAATGTTTAACGAGTTCTTCTCTTTATGCACTAATTGCAGTTGCTGATGTTCACGCAAAAAACATGTGAACATCCCACTTGTTCGCCTCTGTAACGTAGGTGGTAGCGTGTGTGCCTCACGTTCAAGGGGTCCTGAGTTCGAATCTCGGTCAGGATGAGTTTTCTGGATAAGGGTTTTGCTCAAGGTTTTCCCCTTATCCTGAAAGATGAATGTGGCTTAATTTTAAGCTCTGTGAACTCTGGACACATTTGAGCAACATTTCACCCATTTCATTAATCGTCGGATATGACTTGAGGTTGGATGCTTAAATTGACGTAAATTAGAAAAAAAGTCCCTCTTTTTTTTACTTCTTTCCCAGTCTTTGAAGTTCTGAAAATGCTCCATAGGCTATATCTTTGGATCAATCATGGCACAGCAATTGTTTAATTACAGGTGGAAATGTTGATTCCGTAATTGTTTAATAACACAAAAGTCTCATAATTTTCACATAATACAGAAACCCTTAATATACATATACAGTTCCAGTTACCTAGTTAATCCAGAGCTTTGAGCCCGCCTCGGTAGCGTAGATGGTAGCGTGTCTGCCTCTCGTTCAAGAGGTACCGAGTTCAAATCTCGGTCAGGGTGAGTTACCTGGATAAGGTTTCTTCCGGGGTTTACCTTGTCCTGAAAGACGAATGTCGGGTAACTCTAAGCTCCATGGTCCCCGGACTCATTTGAGCATCATTTCACCCAATTCATACACCGTCCGTTATGACAACGTTGGAGGACGTAAAACAAAAAACAAGAGCTTTGAAAACAGTTTGCGACCATCGAGAAAAAATATTTTCAGTTGGCACCTGAATTATTGTCGGATAAGATTATAATGGTGTAAATAAATGGAGATAGAGAAATAACTGTTTGCAATTATTTCCATATGTTAAAATCACTATGTGGAGGAAGTAAATGTTACAATTTATCATGACATAGTTCTTAGCTAACTTCCGTATTAGGGAAAAGCAGTTATAGCTAAGGCAATTACAGTTCTAATAAATTCAGTCGACAAAAAAGAAAAACCTCAAGTCGTACTTATTTTGTTCAGAAATCAGGAAGTTGATAAACCATGTCGCCAAGATTCCGAAATTTAGGAGGAGTATGAAATACTTCGAATTTAGCCATGCACAAAGTAACAGTAGTGTTTCAAAGGCGAATAAGAAGCTTCGATATTGGCAGCATAAAAAAGAACGTAAGTGGACTTCAGTAGATAGAAAGTGTTTATGAATTTCGTATCCTCCCCTTCCTTTTTATAGCCTTACAAATTGGCTACTGTGATCATTATCGGCTGTCCGTAACGCCTAAAGACTCGTTCAGGGATACAAATTTAGCACTTGCTGCCATAAATTGGCATTTCAGCTATTCACGTCAATTTCTTTAAATTGTAAAGGATATACGTCTGTAGTTAGATTATCTCTTCTCGTTTGTTTTAGGAAGAGATTTTAATTTGGTACCAATATTTAAATTAAGAAAAGAAAATTGAATAATTTTGTATGGAATACTTCTTTAACTTTCTCAGTTGTACCACTATCGTGGTGGTGAAGCATTCTTGTTCCTCTATCCCTTTTAAGGAGTTGAATGATAGGAAAGAGGATGGAGCAATTGGTGGAATGCTGGCGTGGGAAATCGGAGAACGTGGAGAAAGCCCCTCCCAGCGCCAAGTTGTCCACCACAAATCTCACTTTGCGGTCACCTGGGATCGAACCCGGGCCACCTTCGTGAGAGCCAAGCTAATCACTCAGCCATTGCGCAGCCGGTATGGAATACTAAGTTTAATCAATAATTTTTGCTGTTATTGGAGGAAGTATGTTACATTGCATAATTTTTAACTCCATATTTTATTTGTTTGTATATTACAAGTGGATTCGGTTCCCATGTTTCGCATAGCTACTAAATCCTGAGCATGTAGTATAGGTTACCTCACAGAAGCTTTTGTCATTAACTCATTTGAACATAATTTACTCTCCATTTCGTAACGATGATCTCTTTATTTGGAAGCTCTTGTGGCTACCTAATCTAATGACTTGTATATTGATTTTTATGTTGAGATAAAGCAGGAAATTTATTGGATGTTAGCAACAAATTCTGGTTTTTTAAAGTGAAGCAATCGCATTTTGAGGACTGAATTCCAAAATTTAGCGTGTTTAATTACCTACGGGTTATTTAGAAAATGATGCAAGAACCGAGTTCGCGGCTTCTAAAGTCATTCTTGGTTGCATTAATCTCAATATCCAATTATGATGGTCTTAATTTTTCTATAAATCTCTCGATTCTATCTTCTTGAACTTATTGCCACAGGTAATGGGTGTATGTGCTCTTTACAGTGCCACATTACATCGTTCTAGCTTTTAGCATGTCATTCTGAAGTGTAGAGCGTACTAGGATTTACGAGGGCGGCAAGAGGCCTGAGAAATGCACGTGAATGTCAGGGCTGCGAGGAAGAGGATCAGCGGTACAAACCAACTGCAAAAGTAGTCCAGTTAGCAGTAGCGATTTCTTCGTCTTGTCAGTTAGAGGAAGAGTCGATTCGGAGCGCGGGTGAAGAACTGTTGACATGAATCTAGTACTTCCAGGTCTAGATTTTGTAGCTGTCGTTCTTACTATGTCCAGATGCATCAAGATCATGCCATCAAATTTTATCCTTGTAGATTTTCAAATATGTTGATTTGGGGATCATCCTTTTGGTTGTAAACACATTTTGGAGAAGCTTAAATAGTCATACTTTTAAACCTAAGATTTACGTAGTTTTGATTTAGTTTTTGCTGTATGTACTCCTTTTTTTAGCGCGTATTTATTCCTATTAGGAAATTCTTTCTGTAACATTTACATTTGACAGTTACACAACTTCAGCCTTTTTTTTTTTTTTTTTTTCGTCTTTCTTAAAACCCAGTCATCAGGAGCGGACGAAAACATGGCAATGGGCTAGTTTTGGTTTCGGCCCTTGAGATACCGATGTTAACATAATGAGCTCGCTGATGATGCATTTGAATTACCTACAATAAAGGAAATTGAAAACGAAAGAAGTCTAAGATGTAACATATTTTGTAAAACATTTAATGGTGAACTTTATTTTCGTGTTCGGATAAGTTGACCATGTTCTTTGCAAAGGCGTGGAACTATTACGAAACATATTTAACGGAATATTGAAACACATTAATCATGTGTCACATATTCTAGAACCTTTTCCTGAAAAGATAAAGATGCCAAAATTACATTTAAAAACTCTTGAGATATTTTACATGTTCACAGTACACATTTCTCGAAAAGTTAATTTAGCTCTCTTTAAATTGTTAAAAACTCAAACACTAAACGGTATGTTTAAAACAAGTGTTTCGGGGCAAATGATGTTTAGGAGTTCCAAGCGTAATAAAAATACCACAATTGCCTAGAGAAACAGAAATCCTTATTACGTTTGTGTCTTACAGTCGCAGAAAGTGTCGCTTAGCTGTTTTAAGCTTTCTGGCCAGTTATAACAGGATTGGAAATAAATATGTGCTTCTAGACCAGCCTTGCACATAACGAACACGTAGAATTATGATAATTATGTGAACTCAAATCTTGGTAGCAGTTCCATGATCAATTATGAGCTATTTTGCTTCGGTAGATGATTTGCAGTATAACGCATTGTTCGCATTATGCAACCTTGAATGTGACCACTCTGGAAAGCACACTGGCGAGATTACAGATTCCGGTAACTTAAGACGAATCCACTCATGTATCAAAGGTTGCGTCCCATGTAGTATACCCAGTGTAAGACAGTTATATCACATCAAACTGCTCTAATGAATGAGTAAGTTTTATCTCCTTAAGATTTTTAATTGTAAAGTTATGTCATCCTAAGCTTTGTCTGTTTTTCGATGGCATTTGAAAACACCAAGAACTTTCTCATTTATAAGAGACAAACTTCTACGTAGTCAGTATCGAGTTTTTCAGCCTGTATTCATATTTCTCTAATATGCCTAGATTATTTATAATTAAGCAGAATTAATATATCAGAGTAAACTAAAGTGGCATCAAAATAGAAAAATGCGCGCGTGGTATCAAAATAGAAAACAAATGCCTATGCTATTATTGTGCATTTGCAAAATTGCTACGCATCTTGAAAAGTTTGGGATTTTAATAGTTGGCAAAAGAAGTAGCACGTCCGACTTGCAGAGCTGCTGTCATTGACAGGATTCCGAGAAATTTCAACATTCGTCCATTCCATAGGTGCATTTTACATAATGTTGACGAAATGTGACGTAGGTAAACATAAGCCGACGTAGTGTTTGCGTAACAAGCAGAGCGTTTTGGTGTAACTGATGCAGTAAAAATATACGTGCTTGAAACGGTGTGTTCGACAGAGAATTGGAAACATTTGACTTGTTTGAAAAGTCGATGTAGGTCACTTGTAACGCACCAAGAGTCCACCAGATGCATGGGAAGCGACGTTTCCTTTATCAGCTGAAAACGTATTAAAATGTGGAGCTGTGAGTGAAGGCCGTGTACTTTGTACCATTTTGTCGTGAGAAGCTAACCACTTGTTGATCCCGCTATTTGCTCTTTTTAATGTATTTTTGCCGTACAACAATGTTGTCACTGTTTATATAACCTGTTAAATGTTCTTAACAAGAGCGTTGCATTTGATTTACACTGCAGATAAGACTTTAAAAATGTGCATTACGATAAAAAAGTCTTCCACTTCTCAAACAGAGCTTAGTTTCTGCCTTTGCATGTTTTGGATTAGCTATGAGTTACGATGGAGTGTTAAATTTTCCAGTAATTTTGCTGTACGGTTATTACGCGACAAAGTGATGTAACATATAACGACGGAAGTAACCAGTGTCACGTGAAGTATTTGTGACCTCTCAAGTTTGGTGGATTAAGGGAGCAAGAAAGCGAAAAGGAAACAGATCCACAGTTGGAACTGACCATCCGGCTTTTGTTATTGATGGTATTGCTCCCTGGTGCCACTGTAGAGTAACTTTGAACGGAAGGGAGGAAGAAAAATCTATTTCTGTCACTTTTAGCTGATAGCGTTACGCGTGCATAGATATCAGAAAATGCTTAACTTATT
This sequence comes from Mantis religiosa, assembly GCA_030765055.1. Classification (NCBI taxonomy): domain Eukaryota; kingdom Metazoa; phylum Arthropoda; class Insecta; order Mantodea; family Mantidae; genus Mantis; species Mantis religiosa. The sequence goes on along the minus strand of CM060947.1, from coordinate 172,482,802 downwards.
TGGAATCAGATATAGAAGTAAAAATGCAGGAGATTTTACAGCATTTATGGGCGCGTTTTTTCCAAAGTATTGCCTACCTTCTTAGTCAATTTTTCAGTAAACGTTTTCCGAGAGTGATGTCAAATTCGAAATGTCTTTGCTACAAGAACGAGAGCAAAGCAGTTCCTAGTTTAAAACTCCTGTGATGTAACTTGTGCACAAGAAACAGATTATCTGAAAGAAAAAAAAAATAAAACTATTTTTAGCAGAGATTTCGTTGGACTTTTCTACACGTGATGAAGTAACGTGTAACGTGAAGTTAGATGTAATTATTGCTAAACTGTCTAATCAGAATGCACTTAACATAACGGGAATGATATGATTGGTGGTAGTTTTTATTACCCCATGCTAGTGCTTCAGCCTCTGCCATCAAACTTAACGCAACGGGAAAGAAAAATTAAGTTTTGTCGCATTAAATTTAGTCACGTTAAGTCAAACCTAAATGCCTCCATATGTTACATTCGGTTAGCTTTTGAAATTGCGTAGCGTTATGGCCTTATGTGCATTGTAATCCCTACTTTACATCTCTCAAAAAAAGGCGAATTTCGTGGACGCAAAGGGTAAATTGGCTTTGAAACGTCCCTATGTATAGGTACGAGTATATTCGTTACTTTTTTGTGTGTGTGTGTAGTTTAAACTTTCTAACAGTATAAGAGCATCCTATAAAACTATGAAAACACACAGCACTCCAGGTTAACTCTCACCACAGTCGGAAAATATGCCCTATGTTAAAGTGCTGTATTTAAATAGCATTTTCATTATCTAAAACTGTGATCGGGACAAGAGAAAAATGCCCAGGAAATACAGCATGCCACATATATAGACTGTGCAATAAGTTATGTTGACTAACTACTATAAGCGTTAAACACTCACAATTGCACCGCGATATACTCTTTAGTAACGAAGTCTACTGGCATAACTTTCAGTAACAGAATGGGGTCCGATTTTTTTGCCTTTAACTGCAGTGGTTATATCGGCGGCCGTTCTCCTTTGGAACATATTGATGGTTTAAACTCTTAATCGTTGTGTTGTAGCATTAGATCATGCGCACATTCACACTCTCATTCATACTTTCAGACTCTGGGGAAGATGGGGGAATTATCTTGGTTGGAGAAAAATCCCCACCCCCAGCCGGGAATCGAACCCGGCACGGGGTGTGAATTGGAGTCGAACAATCAGGTTGTAAAACATGCTGTTGAAATAATGAAAGTAAATGCACTTCAGGGATAAAACTTGATCAAACTTCCTATGTGCTACAATTCTGTGCCGTGGTGAAAGAATATACAGTGCATTCCTGAATGCGGGATGGCGGAATAGAGCTTGTGCATGCTCCGCGCACTATTACACTGGATGGTTTTCCTTTCTAAAGCTCCGTGTTAGTTAAAAGTTTTAGTAGCATGCACTAAAATGAGTGCTACCCTAGTTAGAAATTATGTTGAAAGTGATAACCTTCTTTATTGGGACATTCCTGGCATCTTTATATAAAATTTCTATTTGCACGCGTAAGTTTCCTTAATTCACCTCTTATACTGTCTTTAAGTTCCTCTATGATATAGAGATTGTTCCTACGTACTTTACTTTTGCTCCTCTTGCTGTAAGGTACACAAAAACTCTTGTACTAACAGGAACTTTACCATAGCATTTCGGTAGACACAAACGCAACAATAATATAAAGCAATTCATACACATGTCTTGTTTAGTCACCTTGGATGTGTACAATGAACAAATTTTAGTCTTTCCAGCTCGAATGGAGCACAGACACTGAGTATATTTTGTTACTCAGCTGATCAACATAAATTTGAGATGGCCATTCACACAAGTGCGTAGAGGAAAAATACCGTGATCGCTATAGTGAAAGCTACACATATGCCGATCTCTGGCCCCGCTAGAAGGCGAACGCTTGACTTCCTTTCTTGTAGTTTCAGAGGTTAGAAGAATTTTTCTCTATTTATACTGCCTATGACTAACATATGTAAATTCACCAAGGGTGGAGAAAGTCTTTTGAATGTTCACTATTGTGCATCTACTAACTTACCAGAGTTACTACTTTTCCATTTTAATTCTTTAAAGAAATAAAACTACATAATATAATTTAAAATCTAATCTTCAGTAACAACTATGCATTGCTTTTGTGAAAATCTACTTTCACAGCCCTGAATCAAGGTGTACAAATTGCATCGGAAAGGATTTGAAAAAAAAAAAAAAAAAAAAAAAAACAGTTGGGGTTTATAAAGGAGACTGATGTTACACTTTGATGTGTTATAATAGTAACTGTGAAATTACTGAAATGTCAACTATGAAAGAAATTAAAACTGTGCGTTGCTTTAGAAAACCATTTTAAGTAGAGATTTCGATGAACTTTTCTAAATGTGACGAATTAACCTGTAATCTGAAGTTATATTTAATTACTAGAGAAATAATGCAGCCAAAAACCTATGCAAAATAGCTTTAAAAATCACATTATTGAATACATTTTGTAGTAAAACTGTCCAAAGAAATGTAAGCAACAGCTTATTGTAAATATAGTTGAATTTCAAGCAATATTAAACTAATCAAAATAACCCACAGCCATGGATAATAGCTAAAACATTTTAAACCGAAGTATCTCAAGACCTCTGCTTACCTGCATGCTTAACATATCCTCCCCTTTATACATATTCACCTGTAACATTAAGCATTAATTGACCAATTTTTGAACCCAAAATTGGTGTGTTGTATTCAAGCTTCTTGTCACTATGAGGTATTTGAAGGCAATTATTGTTAGTTTAAGTATAGTTACTTTTAATAATATTGTTTAGTAATGTATTCTTTTTTTGTTTTTCAGAACTGCCAGCTGAGGAGGGTAAGTAATTTGTATTTCATGATGATTCGTTCTTCTAAAACTTTCTTCTAAAAGCTTGCTCAGCTTTTAAGGCATTTTTACTCAACAGTTGGTTGTGTGTAAACCAACATGCAAAGCAGAAATCAGGTAACTGATCAAAATCAAGTAACAGAACACCGTTTGTTTCATATTTGAGTGATTTACTCATTAAATAATTTCTTAGAAAATCAAAGTATTATAGAAACAACCATAACCTAATACTCAGTTTTCTGAACCCATTTATATTTAATGCTAGGTCTCGTCTACTAGGACAGATAGTTTTGTATTACGTCATTTAATTTTTATCACTTTTATGTATGCGTAATATTCCAATTCTTGGAAGTTTTGTACTTTATTTCAGATTGCTTATTCGTTGCTAGTTATGTTTTCATATTAGTTTAAATAATTTGTGTTTCGTTTCTGTAATAGTATTTTAAATTTCACAGTGTGTATTAAAGTTAATATGATGACGATTATAAATTAGCTGGTCAGTTTAAATATATACATTTTTGACATAGGTTCTAATATTTAATATACATGTAATTTCTGGAATAAAATTATCACAATGCGATATGCATTAGTTAATGTGATTTACTCTAGGCTAAATTCAACTAATATAGGTTCAGCACTACGCTGAATTATATTATATCTATTATATTGATACGTTCATAAATAAGCGGTGAGGAGAGATGCACCATTCTCGTGCGTTACTGAGTTGGTGTATACGCACCTCTTTTCCAGTTAAAGTGCAGCAATACACCAACCGCGTCCGAAGTCTATTCATTATTAATATAGGGTAGTTTAATTATAATCGAACCCACTCGCGGCCTCTCTCTACTGCGCCAGACGGCCGGCAGTCGCCGGGAACTTACCCCGGCAGAGGTCGATTGGAATCCTTACCTTATAATAGATGGTGAAAATTTTGACCTTCTGCTCTCAAACAGGCAGCATATTTTGTGTAAATATTATCGCGCACTCTCCGAAACTTAGCAGCAGGTATTCTTGTGATTTCTTGCACAGTTTTTCCCAAGTTCCTGCAGTGTGTGAGGATTGGAACGATACACGTCTGTTGAAATTGAATCCCTATCGCTTTATACGTGTAAGTGTTAAAGCCAAATGATTCCGCTAAACGGGTGAATTATTGTAGTTGGTTTCTCCAATCCGTAGAGAGGAGTTTCGTTGACCCACGCCTTTTGTTTTTCACTGATGAATCTTGGTTTCTTTAACTGGGCGTTTAACAGTCGATACTGGGCTTCAGAAAAAACTGTGCTACTGGATGATACGCCTCATTATGATAGAAAAAATTGGACTATGGTGTGCGATAAGTGTTAGAATAATAAAATGGCCTGTATTATTTGATGAGACAATAAATGCAGAGCGATATCACAGGTTAATTTTGAGACCATTTTTTAGTTGCTTGACAGAAAAGAATCTTATGGTTGGTTCCAGTAAGATTCTGCTGCAGCACATGCTGCTGTCAAATCATTAAATGCACTAAGAGAAGAAGTAGTGGTGATTTGTGACCCCTTGTACTCCTGACCTAACGTGTAGTGACTTTTATTTATGGGTTTCTGTAGAAGACAGTGTATCGTTCCAGGATACAGGATCTTAGGAAAAACATTGTGCAAAAAATTGCAAGAATACCTGCTGCTGACTTCGGAAAGTGACCGAGAATATTTATACAAAATATGCTGCCCGTTTGAGAGCAGAAGGTCAAAATTTCCAGCATCTAATACCTATAAAGTAAGGATTCTAGACCGCCTCTGCCGGCGTAAGTTAACCCGGCGACTGCCGGCGTCTCGCGCAGGCAGAGAGAGAGAGAGAGAGAGAGAGAGAGAGAGAGAGAGAGAGAGAGAGAGAGAGAGAGAGAGAGAGAGAGAGAGACCGTGAGTGGGTTCGATGAAGCCAAATGCTTCAGGGTTGTCTGGATACGGTCTTTCCGCGATTTTCCCTTATCCTGAAAGATGAATTATCAGGTATCTGAAGTTCTATAGACCTTGGGCTCATTTGAGCATCATTTCACCCATTTCATTCATCGTCTGATATGACATAACACTGGACGACGTAAATTTAATACATATAATGTCGAGTATTTTAAAATTCCTGTAATGATTTGGTTGAAAAGGCCATTATAGGTATATTTAGGTGCCAAATATATGCTTTGAAACTAGAAAGAGAAGCGTGCTAGAAAAATAAATCTAAAATAATGTAATTTATTTCAAATACTTTTTGGTGGCATTTAGCCCTTTCCGAGATATGTGTTACAATTAGTTGAAGTTTTCAATACTTTTTTTTAATAAGGTTGAGATCGCTCTAACCAAATAGGTCTTATCACGGGTGATTTTCGAAATGTTTACCATTTTAAAGTGATATTCGGTTGTTTCTCGCGATGCTGCGGAGAGAGAATTTCAAGACAACGTATAGCGTCTCGCTTTTAAGCATCTTACTGTCGATTTGATTTCCTCGACCCTTCCTGTACGTATAGCGAAATATGTTGTGTAACGTTTATCGCAGTTAACATGATGTATACAGAAAACAAGTTTATAAGGAATATTTTGTAGAATATGTTTAAAAATAAACTACAGTGGGTAGTAAAGTCAAGTCTGTCAAATTGGAATGCTTTAGAGGCTAGCTTTTCGCTGTAGCGCGATACGTAATTTACAGTTACTTCAACTGTATAAAAGAAAGTAGATTCCATTGTATTGTATTGTGTCGGTTCTCACACAGGCTGCATTGCTATTCCTTGAGCTCAAGGTTTTATTGTTGCTGCTGCCAATGGTTATGGGTGACGTACAATGCTGCAGGTCTGCCTTGAGAATACCTGCGCAGGAAGGAGCTTATCTGACGTCAGTATGGCAAACAGTATAACACCCCAGTGACAAAGAATGTTATTCACGAATAGTTCACGGTTCCGTACAGAACACGAGTCTTTGCTATGAAAATTCAGTCTTGAGGCGTTCGTGGATAACGAGATTACAGATTTTTGTAAACTTTATTTCACAATGCACAGATGTTAATTTGTAAAATTTTGGAAGAAAAAGGTTTACACCTTTTGGCTAAAAAGTTACAAATGTATGTATATTTGTCTTTGTAATGTAGAGTACATTTTTATATAATAAAATACTCGTCCTCTTCTTCTTGTCTTGCAACCTATCCCAAAACTCGGACGGAGCGTTGGTACTTACTGAGTTTTCTTTTACTCTTGCCATTTGAGTACTATTAAGTTAATCATATTGGTAAGGACGACGATAATCAATTTAGCAATGCATTTTGATTACTAAGATCATATCAATGTTTTTGTTACTGTGTCTAAATGCTTATGCATCGTAGTGGAAAGTACATATCAAATAATCACTTTCTTTGACCATTTGGCCAATAATAGGATTCAGTTCTTCGAAGAAAATAGCCTTGGCACACTGATGTCCCTAATCTGTGGTGGCAATAATTATTTAGACGTAATTTCCAGGCACATTTCAGAAGAAAAAGTTTGAAAAGTTTATGTAACTATTACGCATTTTAAAACTTATGTAATTTCTCACCCACCCGTCCTTCTAAAAGGTCGGGTCCCTCATCTTATGACATTGATATATCCCATATATATATATATATATTTGTTTACACCAACCAGAGTTGAATGCATCAAGAGACGTTATTCGCTTCAGAAACATAGGATCGCTCCTTGGTTACATTTTTGTTTCAATCCAGGCATTAAGAGAAACAATGAAAGCCTAGTTGGAGTCTAGTATTAAACAGTAGTCGAGGTCGTTAAGGCTTGTACTCGAGAACGGGAGATCCGTGAATTAAATTCTGCCAGGTTTTTCCTGATTGTGATTTTTCTCAGATTTTCCTCGGTTCTCATAACTGGCAAATGTGGAAGTATCCTAAACGGGCTGGAACGGTTCGTTCCCAAATTTTCTTTCCCAGCTACTTCACCAGTGTGCATTACAAAATATAGATATTCGCACTGCATAAGTTGTGTAATTTCTTCGTCTTTTTAACATCTTTCAAAAGCACCAATTGTGTATGTTTTACCAGGCTTGATACACCAATAACTCTATATAAAATCACTACTACGTATATCGAAAGTTGGATGTAGTCTTTAATGCGCATGTAAACGTTAGAGAATCTAATGGCATCAGATAATCTTTAGTCACATCAATTACATTTACTGGCCAATCAACATCAACTCCCTCGTGCATAATTAGCATATTAATGCCTTGGAAGCTCCAACCGCATTCCAACCAATGTAAAGCAATATAAAACCATTATTTTGAGGCTTTTGCGGAGAACTAACTTTAGCGTGAATCCCCATAAAGCCAGAATTCCCGCGTTTAGTTCCCGACTTTTGTGATGGGAATACGTGTACTGTTCCTGCTCTCCCTGGAGTATGACAGTCTATCGCAATTAGCAGAAAGTAAAACCGAAAATTGGTTTACCAAATATAAGCCAATTACACTAGATTATCAAGGCTTAAACCAGAGGTCTCGGGATTCGATTCCCTCAGCGTGAGCAAATGTGTTACGCAGTCTGCTTCTTTGGGAATGAATACCACTGTTTCTGAGTAAGAATTAATAATGAAATCGCCGATAAAAAGACCAACAATGTAAAGGAATGCCACCATTTGTTTCAAAAGACAAAGCTTTACGGATTTTAAAGGAAGCTATTCAAACTAATGATATACGTATATCAAAAATTCTCGTCTCCTTTCTTCCTCTAATTTCATTTCTATCCACTTCTGAAACCCCTAAAATACTGCTGCACAGTTTTGCGTAAACTTAAATGTTTCCCTATAACGCTACTTAACTGCCATTCCCATTCATATATCGTTCCTTTACAAATATAACTAAATTTGCCGTCAAAAGGTCCGCGTCCCAGGTTCGATTCGCGGAGGGAACGTAGGATTTGTTTCTTATTAGAAAAATTCTATACCCTTCCCCAACCGTCACGCAAGGGCGGTTCAATAAGTACCCGTGTTAAAAATGAAGACACCAGTTTTTACAAACACACATTATTACTCAACATAATCTCCATTAGGAATGTACACTTCTCGCAACGCTCCTGCCATTTTCAACCCCTCCAAAAAATAAGAACTGTTAACTGAGCAAAATACGTCGGTGTCCATGATCTTATTTGATCTAAATTTTGTTCCTGTTAGCCATTTCAAAATGTTTGGAAACAAGAGAATATAAGAGGTGTGGCAGCGATGCATAACGCAGTTCATGCAGTTTGGCGGCGGCAACTCCGGATGAATGTGCTGGGGCACTATGTGGTGAAACACAACTTTCTTCGACATATGGTGCCGTGTATCCAATTTCTTATCGAATTGGGCCGATTACTCAAATATGCTCCAACTTATTGAAATGTGTGTAAAATCCAAACTAACCTATGAAAATTAGCACCAAATTAATTTTGACGACGTGTGACAGTACGTGATGTAAACACAAACTTCCCTCAGCAACACCATATATTTTGAAACACGAGTACTTATTGAACCGCCCTCGTGAAGTATGTTGAATGAGAGTGCGTTTCTGAATGAAAATTAGTAAATAGCAAGGTAACTGCTAGCCACCTGAGGTCGCGGTTTCAAACTCAGTGACAGCGCTAATTTTTTTTGTTTCGTAAAAATACTTAACGGGCCTTCTTTCGGAAATGAAGTAAGAGAACCACAAACCTGATAGAGACCTCTGAACCAGTCTTCCACGCTTAGTATGGAACGGGGTGCTGAGAACCACAGCAGTTAAAGAGCGTCCATAAATAAAACTCAAATTTCAGTTAACAGTAAGGACCTACAAATAACGTGTTAGTCATTCTAAAGTCAAATCCCTGAATATCACTACAGAAGTTAAAGAAAAGTATACAAATGAGACAGAAATAAGTCTCGAGCCTTATATTACAAATAGCTACAAGCGTGAAATAATTGCTACTACAGTTAACTCTAATAAATTTCAACCTAAAAGAAATTACTTTCGTTGTAATCTTCAGCTTCATCGTTATGAAATAGTAATAAACTACTTTTATCTTTAAAAAAAAATTTAACATTTTTAAAACAAATATTTGTAGGAACCCATGAGAAATGTGTGTTTTGCAGGTTGTAAGAAATAAGGTTTTGGCATGATTCTTGTCCACTTTGATACACTTCGAAATAGCTATCGAATCCTTAGAGGCTGTGTTCAGCTTTGAACCACAGCTTGGCTTAATGTCAAACATTGAGACCAACATAGGAAAAGCTAATGTTGCGTCTAGATGTAAATTCCCAATTGTAAAGTAGGAATTTGTCGTAGCGCTTCAGCAATTATGCTTTATACACAAGTAAAGTCTCTGTTTTCATTTTAATCCCTTAATCCAACTAAAAGACCGTCTTAAGAACTTTCTCTTCTATTTAGAGTCATGCTGGTAAGGATCATAGAAGTAGATTTCAATATTCTGGACACTAGAATACATTTCTTTTATTATTGAAATATCTTACGATAATGGGCCTAATGAAAATTACCACTTAAAATTTTTGGGATGAGAAAATGTTAAAATTTGAGAAGTACTACAAAGATGGGAGGGTAGTAAGTATAATATTTCAACTTATTTTGCTGAAAAAAATACACACTGTGTGTAAATAGGGTGTAAATGTATGTAAATTACAAAAAAATTACACAGCATGTTACACACTACCCTTATTGATACGTTTCTACTAATTATAAATGGGTTACTGTTCCTGGGTCCAATATGTTGTGACTGGCTGTAGTTTAAAAAAATCGGTTACCTAGTCGCAAGTCGACTCACTCCAGATAAGTGATGTTCTATTCTTGTCATCCATTCAATAAACGATGGAGAGAAACACAACCAAATCACTGACTGAAGAATATTACTTATTCCGAATCCAGTTACGGGTATGAGTGTTAATATTAGAAATTAAATAACAGATTTATTAAGAAATTAAGTTTGATGTTAAAGCCTTTGTAAATTTATTCCACTTTGTGCTCAGAGTGAGCTAGCTTAGGACTTTTAAACGGATATCATTTAAAGCAGAGTGGTTACATTCTGATTCTACCCTTTAATCTCTAATTTCGCAAAAGTAACTTCGTCTACGCATGAAACTGCTCACGAACCTTTCTAAATATAGAGTTGAAGTATAACATAGGGTCGAAAAAGTAATATGTATATATTTCAAATTGTTTAAATTAGGATTTATAGGCAATTTTTCTATCAATTAGCATTTTCGGAGTATTTCATAGTTAATACATTTTACTAATGCTGCTCTTAATGTAAAAATGAATCTACTGAAACGTAACACTGCTTACATTTAGACCTACAGTCTCGTGCTGTTAGTAAAATTGATTAGGTATGAAAGGATGCTAATGAACTTTAATTCTTTGGTACGTAAATAATTTGGTGTTAATCTTCTAAGGATAGTAGAAAACTCGAGACATGTACCGTATGGGAATCGAATATAGTCCCACAAAAAGTATAATAATTATTATAAAAGTTGATAAATCATATAATTTGCTAACAAAACTGGTTAATCTGCGCGTTGCCGTTAGTATATAACAAATATGTTGGCAACACTTTAGTATTAATATTGCGTATTTGTGATCCAAAGTTCATTAAAGAAAGGTTTCTTGGGGCAGAGGATGCCAGCTATCAGGCCGGTGATCTTTCAGTGAAGTGGTTGCATCCTCGACTGCTCTCCCTTTGACATTAAGAACCAAAGGCACGGAATCAATGCAGTTAGTGCGGCTATAAACCAAAAGTCCTTAAGTTTGTAGATCTGGTCGTAAAGAACTTATCTTTCCAAGCACTTTACCTCTACCTTAGGAGATTAAAACTATCGCAATATCAGATACTACTACGTGAGCTGTGAAAGGGAAAGACGTTCTTCATCACATGATTATGTTCGTTTGGTTTTATATTGGCAGTAACAGTGGGGAAGAAACAGAAATAACTTGCTGATAGCAGATTTATCAAGACACGCACTTGACTGAACACATTTACGTAGGTATGGAAAAAGAAACGTACAAAGTTGCATAGAAAATTTGGTGCGCGTTATTATGGTCAGATAAGAAGGAAAAAAGAAACAAAATTCGTCGCTTATTAGCCATTGGTTTAGATTGTTCAGTTGTGAACCAAACTAAAACTACATATAGTCCATTTTATAATTAGACTGATATCGCAACCAAGCTGTTCACAGCAATAAAGCGGAACCACTTAATCACCGATTTGCTGCATGTGAAGAAATTCTGGATACTGGCTATCTAAAGTATGAATCCAGTAAGAATCGATTCTTACTGGATGGAAGCAACCAAATCCTTCATTGGCTGGAGTAGAGTTCGTTGATATTCGCTCCCATCCAGTGGACATTTATTTAACTTTGGCCAGAGACAGAATATTATCTCCACTTGGAGTAAGTCGCCTCATAGGAGCTGGTTTCGCTTTGCTACAATGAACTAGTTGCAATGATTTGTGTTTACGGGTTGCTTTGATCGAATAATGTTTTTGTAAATATATTAGTACAAAACTTGCGAATTAAATTCAATCTGAGAAATCTTCTGAGGAGAAAGAGACACGTCAATCCCCTTTTATTTTTCTAGAGCTGCTTTTTTTTTTTTTTTTTTTTTTATTAGTTACGTCCTCCAGCGTTTAGTCATATCGGACGATGGGTGAACTTGGTGTAATGAGTTCGGGGTCCATGGGTCCATCCTTATCCAGGTAACTCGCCCTAACCGAGATTCGATCTCGGACCTCTTGAATGCACGCTACCGAGGCGGGCGATAAATGTGCGTAGGTACACATTTTCTGCGTGCTCTTCCAGCTGTATTTGTGGTTTGAAGAATGAACCTTAATTCGAGAGCGTTCGTCTCCACTTTAAAAACATGAGCAGCCAAATTAAGTATGAAGTTCTTAAGTTTGCAAAAACAAAAGTACGTGATACTACAGTTTTGGAAGATTTTATTACAGCAATTCAGCTTTTTCTTACATGGCATTTAATTAATTTATATGCACTTAGAACAACTCTATATGTTCCTTCAAACTAAACCGGCGTGTGACAAACTGCAAGAAAAAGAAGTTAAAATAAGTATTATTGCGAAAGAACGTTATATATAGTTCTTGACCTTAATTTTTTTTTTCGCTGGCATTTAAAATATACTTTATGAATTTCAGGAGCTATAGTAAAATAATAATAATAATAATAATAATAATAATAATAATAATAATAATAATAATAATAATAATAATAATAATAATAATAATAATAATAATAATAATAATAATAATAAAGCACTAACAGAGCATTCCCATAAAAATCAAAATATACATTTTATTTGTCATAAAATATCTTAAACATACTTTCTGGACTCAAGATCGTTAAGAGCAATAAGAAACTAAGAGATAAAAAAAGATTCGTGAAGAGCTTTGTGGCGGAGGATTTTCTTACAGATCTTCGTGTGACATATTTGGAAGCTGCAAACCTAATATACCTACCAAGTTTGGTATTTATAAGTCTTCTTTTTTTTTAGTGAAACTATTCATAGAAAACACGAACCACCCTTTTTCTAAATAATAAGAGTTGAAATCCCGGAATCGTGTTTTTGGTAGAGTGCAGTATATATTTGCATAGAAAAAGTAAAACGAACTTTTACAGAGCTGCTTGGAGCATGAAGTTTAACACTTCTGGATCATTATTACGCATCTGTACGTAGTGAAATCAAATCACTAATGTACGGGAATGCGTCTCTTACTCAAGTGGGTTACCTCAGCCTTTTATTCTGTAAATTGTTGGCTCACTACCTGCGAAGGATGATGCAATCTTTTTTGGATACAAGGTCCTTAACAAGGATTCGTCTTTTTACGCTAAAAGAAAGGACTAACAACATTTTGTTCATTTTACTTGGAGCAAATTGCTGATTCCGCTTTACTGCTCTTAATACCTTAGTTTAATTATAAAATGGATATACAATAGAAGTTGCTCGATCAGAAAATTTTGCTAGAGGTCACAGTGCTCTAAAATTGAATATCGAAGTGTCAAATTACTCTCTTCTATCGTTCCTTCTAGTTCTTAAACGTTCTATTGTTGCTTTATTGTTAAGCTTCAATGTTTATCATCCGTCGGTATCTGTCCTTGGGGATCGCCCCCACAGCTTGAGAACCAATGGTTTATAGCGCTGATGATATAAAAATAATGGCAGAAGCAGGTGATACTGTTCATGTGAACATCGCGTGAAGTGCCTTTCAGGCAAGAATTATTCTTCGAAGGTGTGTTATTGCTACACGTGTCCCACTCTCATTTGTGAAGAATGCTAAAACCTGTTTGCTTTAGCATTTAAGGGAGGCATCACTTCTATGTCGCTTAGGTAAATAGAGCAATGGTGCGACTTTGAACCAATTTTATCAGCGTCTAGCTGCTTGATAGTTACATAAACATGTTCGTTCGTCTTGCCAGAACTACATATTATGTGAATATCTTCGCGGAATTAAACTTGAGTAAGAAGTGGCTGTCAGCAGCAGAAATGTTGGCGACATTTAAAATTGATGCTACCGAGTTGGATGGCTCAGGCAGTTTCGTCTATGGCCCGAGGCCCAAGTTCAATTCCCGTGGCCGACCTACTTGACCCGTGGGTTTTTTCGGGGGTTTTCCGGGGTCGCTAAACGAATGCTGGGTAGGTTAATTACATCCCCCGAAGTTTCTGGCCCTCCAATTCATCTTCATTATCATTATACATCATCTCTCATTTAGTGGTCTCTTTCAGGGCAGAAGTGTCGACGGGTGTGTGCACTGTCATGACTAGTCGGCCGTCCTCTGCCTCCTCTCGCCCCATCCTTCCTCCCGGGGATGCCCCACTTGGGGCAAAGGTACAATAAACCACAGGTTTCGGTGCCGAATCCTATCCGTAGTAATCCAAATCCTAAAAGGGATGCTTCTGCATGCATGTACAGATGTCAGGCACCGTGCAGTATAATCTCTCACTACATCCACCTAAAATTGTGACAGCGATGGGAATGTAGGCTGCTGTCAGAATTTTGTGACAAGAATTGGCTCCTATATTGAGATCAGAGGAAATACCGCTTGTTTGTAAATTTACTTCGTTATTTCTAACGTGCATTACTTCCTTCTTTACTATTTTTGAATGATTATTTTCTAGAAGCAAGGAAATTCATTCATATGTCTAAGAATGTTTATGTATCGTGTCTCCATTTTATTTTACATCTACAATTCCACATTATAATATTTTAGGTATGTTCGCAGCTGTAATGTATGTATTAATGCCTTGTTTGATCACATGAAACAATTCGAAAAATTTGCTGCATATAAGTTGTTGAATTATTATCGCCAAGATAGTGTTGGCAATTACTTTTGACCTAAAATGAAAGAATTATACACAGGTTTAGGCTTGTTACTGATTACGCAGGAAAAAAATTTCGGCATAATTTGATTACAAACAAAATATTTTTCGAACCGAGTGAGAGGTTAGTCACTCGGGCAATGCAAAACGTATTTCGCAAATTCAACCAAAAAGAATGGGTGGACCCATATGTCTAGCTAGTGGAAGTTTTGGGGCAAAATAAAATGTTCTGGTGATATACGTTGCTTGATAACAGAATTAAGTGCTCTACAAAATAGTGTGTTTAGTTTATGCTTCTTTGTTCTTTTCAGGTCACCAAATACTTCTTATTGTCAATTTAATGCTCTTTTTTATTGACCTGATAAGAACAAGTGATGTCAGCACCTATGCTATAAGAATAAAGGCTAAACAACTCACCTTTGCGTATGTTAGGACATATGCTGCTGTTTCCAAATAAACTTTACCTGGTTAGAATGAGTAGAGCCAGATTAAAAACTTCAATGCCATAGCCGGATTTGAACCACGGATTTCCCGCTCTCCGTGCGGTTGGTCTAACCATCTGAGCTACTATGGCCAACATGCCGACATGACATTAAATTCTCCAACTGATTCGTTGGCATGTGGGCCATAGTAGCTCAGATGGTTAGAGCAACCGCACGGAGAGCGGGAGATCCGTGGTTCAAATCCCGGCTATGGCATTGAATTTTTCAATCTGGCTCTACTCATTCAAACAGCCTACACACGGCTAGTGTGGAAGAAATGATTATTTACAACAATTTACCTGAATAACATAGTGATTTAACTATAAAGCTTGGGACTTATGTAGTTATAGCATAGTAAGTCACCACAAAACGTGCGTGTCTCATAGCATATGGGAACCCCTAGTGGTCTACCGGGAAACATACGAGTCAGTTGGAGAATTTAATGTCATGTTAGCCATAGTAGCTCAGATGGTTAGAGCAAACAGCACGGAGATGGGGGATCCGTGCTTCAAATCCCGGCTATGACATTGAATTTTTTAATCTGGCTCTATTCATTCAAACCTTAGGCTACACACGGCTAGTGTGGAAGAAATGATTATTTACCTGGTTACTTCATAATTTAAAATCAGGACTGTCCAAAAAAATTTATACGGTTCCAGTGGAACTGCTGTCTCTCCCCAAACTACTTGTGAAAGTATTTTTTTTTTTTAGTTTTATTTTTACTTTTACACATGCATACTTATTTTAACTGGAATAGCCGTGTGGGCGACCTTTGCTTATTGGTAGCGGTGTCAACTCTACAATCATTGAACTGGGTCACTGAATTTTCTGTGGTTTTTATGCACTAGGGCTTACATTCAGGCATCCTTCCACACTCTGGGTGGATAGGAAGTTGTTTTGACTAGAACAAAATTCACACCGGGAACAGAATCAGGGACCTTTCGTACAGTAGTATAAAACGTGTCAAATAACTAATTACTTGTTGATTTCCACACGTAGACATAAATTTTGTGATAACGTAGTTATCAATTACATTACCTGGAACCACATTAATAAAACATTCAGGAACTAACAGACCTAATTAGCCTAATTATAGCTACGGTGAAGGAATTTAGATTTTTAATTTAAAAAGTGTAGCTTAGCATAACATTCACAACTCGGACGATGAGCTTTTAGATGCAGCCTTAAGTGCATGTGCCGTGTAAAATCTTTTCGTCCACTGCTCGCTTGTTAGCGCCGTGAAAATCCATAAGCATCATTACCATAGTCGCGATGGCTTTGGGCAGGTAGATTTAGGACAGTACTAATGATGCCTCGGCCCCAATTTAGGAATTGCTAAATATATTGGGATGGCGTGATAGAACGATAGTACGAAACTTGAGGCATAATTTCACGTTGAGAGCATTGGCAGTGGTTCAGAATAGTTGGCCCAGACACGAACGATTCTCATCTAGGCGCATGCGGTTCACATGACGACAGCTTTCACTACCAGCCCGTCATCGCTCATTAAAATGCTCGTTATAGTCTTTGTCGACATGCGCAAATTAATAAGCAGTTCATTCGATGATGGCACTAACTAAAGCAGAACCATGCAAGCAAATTCTGTTGTAAGTTGCAGGTTGGAACAGCCTTAATTAAATGTTTTGTATTTGAATAAACATTGTATTGTACTTTTATTAAAGCATCTGTATGTGTTAGCCGGTTGATAATTTTAAGTTCGATGAAGATGAAATTAAACTGAAGGTGTTAGTAATGGAATTGCTTATGGAAAAGCTCGTAAAAATATTAAGAGCAAAGATCCCACTATTCCTTTTGGCATTTTACCCAAGTTGTAACTCTGTTAGGTAGAAGTAATATGTATTTTCACCCTAAAATCCAGTACCCAGATCTCATTTTTAAAAAATCCTGTTTTGACACTCAATAAAACAAAATTCCCTAGAAAGGGTCTTTTTGTCTACGCCCTTAAATCGTATTACGGTGTGAACGTCAAATTTAAAAAAAAAAAAAATTGATTTGAAGCTCAAAAATATTTCAGAGCTTCCAAGATTGCCTTAAGAGTAAAATCAATCAGACACACCTTATAAACAAAATGTTCAAAAAAAGTCTGACTATTGCTACGGAAAATATTTTGCCAAGCAATTTGAGACCAATTAGTCCTGTCCGATAATATACGTACAGTTTTATTCCCAAACTGCCTTCAGTAAAATACAGGGTACATTAATAAACCAAGGAGAATCGGAAGCAGGTGACCACTGTTCAGTAGCTCATAGTATGTACGAGAATTAATGCGTCATGTTTAAAAACAGGGTCATCTAGTTGCTGCGATATTTGCATTTATTCCATCACTGAACTTCAATTTTGGAAGTTTTGGAAATTTTGGAACTCTTCCGTTTCTGTGGTGTGCACAAATATAATAGAACGCTGTCGTACATTAAGATGTCACACACTCGTACGTGACAATATTTATAACTTAAGCTTAATTACTTTTATGGCCCACTGTGGAAGAACAGCGCCTTCTTCGTACTCTTTCCATGTTTGAATTATGTTATTTCTGCTTTCAGTGAGGAACTATAAACAGACAATTCAATTGTTTAGACTGGAGTGCTTTTCTTACGACAAGCAGCAGTTGGCAAATGCCAAAGTTTCCTTTCCCAATTATCGTTTCATTTCTTGTAACAGCGTCCATCGCTTGTAGTGCCATGTGTACTAAGATGGGACAACGCCATTATCAAAAATAAAACAGTACATCAACACTACTAGTTTGTGACTTGGAGGCAGAGTTCTGCAGGTGCAGTTGGATGCTGTTCGCAGCAGGAGTATAGGATTACCAGAAGTCCGGAAAATTCAAAACATATGCTACATTTTAACCTGCATTCGGAAGCAATTTCCGACATTTTGTGAATGTCGTACATTTTTAAGCGGATCAGATCCAGAAAAAATGAAAATAGCCGAAATTTATCATAGTAACATGACTTCTCAGGAGGGCCTGGAAGATACCTACAGTAGGTTAGTAATGACGGGGTTATACGCTACCTAAGTCTCGTAAACATAGCGGAGGGGATTGAGCGCCATGCGCACATACTCCTACAGTCAAGGTCATCTATCAAACGTATTCACACGACGGACACAAGTGTTTTAGGATATATTGCACATTTTTCATAAATTATACAAAACAAACTTTTCTCTTGCAGATATATGAATATTGTCACCCAATTAGCGGTAGGCATGAGGGCAACAGCTGTGAGCAAACCAAAGGGGAGCCGTGCCACGCCTCCCATTAGTCGCTGTCACTAACTGAGGGGTGGTTAGGGAAGTGCCACCTGTTGCCAGACGTTTCTCTCCCCTTCTGTGGTCTGGAACGTTCGGTGATTAGAGACTTCTAGAAAAACACGGACATTCCTTTAAAAAGGGTTTGAGAGAGACAGTTAGTCAGTGTTTGACGTGCTAGCGCCGTGTTAGTGTAACGGGGAGACTGTGTGTAATTGTGTACGTGCATCTGAACGGTAACGGACGAACTGGTGAATCGTAATTGGTGTATTACGTAATTTTGTGTAATTGGCAAGTGTTCAACTGTAAGTCGGTGGAAATAAAGAACATTTTCGAGTGGTGTAACCGGACTTTTCATTTCACGAACCCACAAAGTCACAGTGGTGTCAGGAAGCGGGAAGATAACATCACCGAACATTACAGTCATGGAATCCGCATTGGAAATGCTTTTGGCGAAGATGAACGAACTAACAACAAAAACAGAAGCGGCAAATAACAGCCTGGCCGCGAAGCTGGAGACTACAAATAACAACCTGGCCGCAAAGCTGGAAGAAATGAAGACGGCTAACGATAACCTCACGGAGAAGATGGAAGAAATGAAGGTTGCGAACGAGGCCCTCGCCGCGAAATTTGAGGAACAGTTGGCCGGCGTGAGGGAGGACGTCACGGGACTCGGCAAGCGGATCGGCCAGGTGGACGAACGCGTCGGAGACCTCGCGAGCCGCGTTAATGAGCTGGAAGAAAAGGCCGACAACAGCACCAAGTCCCTGAGCGCCATGGTGGAGGACGTCGTCGGCAGGAGGTTGAAGGATTTGAAGGCCGACGCACCGGGACGCGACATAACATCGCCGCGCGTCAAACCTCCCAAGTATGACGGCGCGTCAACGTTTGAGGTCTTCCGCCGCCAGTTCGACACAGTGGCCAGGCACAACGGATGGTCACTGGAGGAGGAGGCCACACAGTTAATAGCCAGCCTCCAAGGAAGAGCCGCGGAAGTCCTAAACGCGGTGCAGACGACGGCGGCGCCCAAGGACATCTGGGAAGCCCTGGAGGATCGCTTCGGGAACCACCGCTTAGCCGCAGCATACCGCAGCCAGCTAAAGGCAAGGTCACAGCAGCCGGGGGAGACGCTGCAGGAGTTCGCCATTGCGATCGAGCAGCTGGCTAGCAAGGCCTTGGTTGACCTGCCGCTGGAGTTCGTATCCCGGGAAGCCGCTTACAATTTTGTCGACGGGGTACGGGACACGGAGATTCGTCAGCGCCTAATGCTCGGCGAATATAAAACCATACACGAGGCGCTGACAGCGGCATTAAGGATGGAGGCGGCCAAAATAACATCCACCCCGACGTCGAGAACGAGGAGTGTCCGCTACGCCGGAGACAAAAGACCACCTGAGGGACGCCGGCGAACACCCAGTGGCCTGTGTTGGGGGTGTGGACAGCCCGGACACCTGCAGAGAGACTGCCCACACCAGGAAGAGCAGCCGGAAAACGAGTAAGGGCCGTCGTGGAGAGGGGCACGTCGGCGCCATCACCACCATCACCACCATCCCCTCGAGTGACACTGCGCGCCGTCAGCCGGCGTATGGATGACAGCCTCATCGCGGACGGTTGGATAAGAGGAAAGCCGTGCCGCGTGCTGGTGGACACCGGGGCGGCCGTGACCATCATCAGACCTGACGTGGCGAAGGGTTTGCCGGCAAGGAAGCCAAGCCGGCCATACCAGCTTGTCACGGCATCGGGCGACACCTTGCCTGTGGAGAAGGAGGCCCTGCTGGAGCTGAACTTGGGACGGAGTGTCGTGCGTCTGTGGGTGTTCGTCGCGAAGGTGGCTGAGGAGGTGATCCTGGGACTGGATGCCCTCAGGAGCCATGAGGCGACGGTCGACGTCGGCAAGAAGGTCCTGCGGCTTAACGGAGAAGAAGTTATACTCCGTCAACCCGGAGAGCGCCTTGGAATTTGCAGGGTCGTCCTGGACGAAGACGTGGTTGTTCCCGCGAGGAGCGAGGTGGTGGTGACGGCGCGACTGGAGGGCCAGAGAACCAGGAACATGATGCTGGACCAGAAGACGCCGGTAAACGGACTGTGTGTAGCCAGGACATTGCTGCCGTGCCGAGAGGAGGTGCCAGTGAGACTGCTAAATCCAACGGACACCGATCACGACGTCCAGGCCGGGACGGAGTTGGGAACGTGCGAGCCCGTAGTGAGCGTAACGGCAATCGACAAGACACAGGAATCGGCGCCGAAGCAACACCTGGGGCCCCGGCTAGAAGGCTTACTGGAGAGGGCGGCCGACCACCTGACCGCGGAACAGCTGGAGCAGGTTCGACAACTACTGGGGCGATACGAGCGCGTCTTCAGCCAAGGCGATAGTGACTACGGCCGCACGGACAAAGTGCTTCACCGCATCGACACCGGAGACGCCCGGCCTATTCGGCAACCACATAGGCGCGTTCCGCTGGCGAAGCAAGGGGCGGTACGAGACATGCTGGAGGACATGAGATCCAGGGGAGTGATTGAAGAGTCTGACAGCCCTTGGTGTTCCCCTGTAGTCTTGGTGACGAAGAAGAACGGCGAGCTGCGCTTCTGCGTAGACTACAGAAAGCTGAACGCTGTCACCCGGAAGGACTGTTTTCCCTTACCCCGGATTGACGACACCCTGGACACGCTAGCTGGTGCACAGTGGTTCTCGACCCTGGACCTGAAGTCGGGCTACTGGCAGGTAGCTCTAGACCCGAGAGACAAGGAGAAGACCGCGTTCTCGACGGGCCAAGGGCTCTGGCAGTTCACGGTTATGCCCTTTGGCCTCTGCAACGCACCAGCTACCTTCCAGCGCCTCATGGAGTCAGTAATGAGAGGGCTGACTTACGATGCCTGCCTGCTATACCTGGATGACATCATCATCGTCGGTAAAACGTTTGAAGACCATCTAGAGAATCTGAGTAAGGTGCTACAGAGACTGCAGGCGACCAACTTGAAGCTGAACGCGAAGAAGTGCCAGCTCTTCCGCAAGGAAGTTAACTACTTGGGCCACATAGTCTCAGCAACCGGAGTGGCCACAGACCCGGAGAAGACAAAGGCCGTGAGAGATTGGCCTCGCCCAAGGGATAGGAAAGAGCTACGCAGTTTCCTGGGGCTGTGCAGTTATTACCGCCGCTTCATAAAGGGGTTCTCCAACATCGCCAAACCCCTCACCCGCCTGACAGAGGAACACCGGCCTTATGTGTGGACGGAGGACGCCGAAGACGCTTTCCAGCACCTGAAGGAAACCCTGTGCAGTGCTCCGATTTTGGGTTTCCCGCAACGGGGTGGCGCCTTCATTGTGGACACCGACGCCAGCGACCATTGCATTGGAGGTGTCCTATCGCAGATCCAGGATGGCCATGAGCGGGTGATAGCCTACTACAGCAAGACGCTATCCAAGGCAGAGAAGAACTACTGCGTCACCCGGCGGGAGTTACTGGCGGTAGTAAAGACATTGGAGCACTTCCACAAGTACCTGTACGGTCAGCCATTCCACCTGAGGACTGACCATTCCGCCCTAACCTGGCTATTGACCTTTAAGAACCTGGAAGGCCAGACAGCACGTTGGGTCCAGAGGCTGCAGGAGTACGACTTCACCTCGGAACATCGTAGAGGGAAGAGCCACGGTAACGCAGACGCCATGTCCCGAAGACCCTGTCCAGAAGAGTGCGGCCAGTGCACAAGAGTGGAAGAGAAGGAGCGTGCCGCAGCAGTCCGAGTAGTTGTGGCAGTGCCTGCTGAAGGCTGGGATAGCGCAGGCCTGAGGAGGGAGCAGCTGGCGGACGCAGACTTGGGACCACTCTTGAGGGAAGTGGAGGCAGGGATGAGACCAACCTGGGAGGACATCGCACCGAGGAGCGCCACCTACAAGTCGTACTGGGCCCAATGGGACTCTTTGAAGACCAGAGAGGGCGTGCTGTTCCGGTTATGGGAATCACCCGATGGGAAGACGCAGAGAGAACAGCTGGTACTTCCCCGGAGTAAGGTCCCGGAAGTCTTGGAGGAAGTGCACGCCGGTGCTTCGGGAGGACACCTGGGGGCGAGCCGAACGATCGATAAACTTCGGCAGCGCTACTACTGGCTGAGTCTCCGAGCAGATGCTGAGAGATGGTGCCGTCAGTGTCACGTGTGCGCGGCGAGTCGTGGCCCCCAGACTAGGAGCCGGGGTCGCATGCAGCAGTACAACGTCGGAGCGCCATTCGAACGGATCGCCGTTGACATTGCTGGACCGTTCCCAGTTTCCGACCGAGGCAACAAGTACCTAATGGTGGTCGTGGACTACTTCACCAAGTGGCCGGAGGTGTATGCCATCCCAAACCAAGAGGCAAAGACAATCACAGACTGCCTCGTGGAGCAAGTGTTCTGTCGATTTGGGGTGCCTTTAGAGCTACACAGCGACCAGGGTACCAACTTTGAGTCCAACCTAATGAAGGAGGCACTACAAAGGCTTGGGGTGAACAAGACTCGCACGACGCCTCTACATCCCCAATCGGATGGCATGGTCGAAAGGTACATCAAGACCTTAGAAGAACACCTGAGGAAGGTCGTGGCCAGCCATCAGCGAGACTGGGACGTCAAGGTGCCACTGTTCTTGCTGGCCTATCGCTCGTCTACACACGACACAACTGGGATGACGCCAGCCAGCTTAATGTTCGGCCGAGAGTTACGCCTCCCTTGTGACCTGGCTTTTGGAAGCCCTCCGGAAGCGAAGCAGCCAGCGACCGAGTATGTGGAGAACTTGGTGGACCATCTCCACGACATGCACGAGATGGCTCGCCAGAACATCCAGAAGGCGAGCGACCGCATGAAGACCAGATATGACAGGCAAGCCAACAGCCAAGGGTTCCAGCAAGGTGACCTGGTCTGGTTGTACCGTCCTACCCGGACCAAGGGACGCTGCCCGAAGCTCCAGCAGCCATGGCAAGGACCGTACCGGGTGGTGAAGAGGATTAACGACGTGGTCTACCGCATCCAGAAGGTTCCCCGAGGAAAGATGTTGGTGGTACACCTGGATCGACTAGCCCGCTACGATGGTGCTGTTCGGGACGACCAGCTTTGAGGAGGGAGCAGTGTCACCCAATTAGCGGTAGGCATGAGGGCAACAGCTGTGAGCAAACCAAAGGGGAGCCGTGCCACGCCTCCCATTAGTCGCTGTCACTAACTGAGGGGTGGTTAGGGAAGTGCCACCTGTTGCCAGACGTTTCTCTCCCCTTCTGTGGTCTGGAACGTTCGGTGATTAGAGACTTCTAGAAAAACACGGACATTCCTTTAAAAAGGGTTTGAGAGAGACAGTTAGTCAGTGTTTGACGTGCTAGCGCCGTGTTAGTGTAACGGGGAGACTGTGTGTAATTGTGTACGTGCATCTGAACGGTAACGGACGAACTGGTGAATCGTAATTGGTGTATTACGTAATTTTGTGTAATTGGCAAGTGTTCAACTGTAAGTCGGTGGAAATAAAGAACATTTTCGAGTGGTGTAACCGGACTTTTCATTTCACGAACCCACAAAGTCACAATATAAACAATCGAATCATTAATATTTACAATGTGCACAGTAAATGAAAAAGCTAATTCGTTGTGGCAATACATTATGTCTATGCATATGCCTCAGTGTACCAATAATTGCCTGTGCTACAGTCCGGAGTTTCTAATATACTGAAGTACGTCTTCGTAGCACAGCTTTAGGTATTCCTTGCATATTGTGGACTCGGATGGCAGTATTTTTTCTGTATATTTTTCTAAAAACTGCTTGAAATATTTTCTACTTTCCAGAAGGGGATTTGCTCCCACCATCACGTTGCACACAAAAGCTTCTGTGTCCTGCATTAACATTAGACTCTGAAGGCCTCTTTTCCTCTCTCTGTTTACCTACAGCACAAGTTGATGACTATCACAGTTGACAATCTATATCTCGTGCTCAACTAACCTCACGAATTTTTGGCTAAACTTCCGAGCCCTACTTATAAAATGTCACGTATACCTAGGTTATGGACATAAATTGATAGGTTATTTGGGTATGATTCAAGTAGCTTGAATATTTATATAAAAATAAAATTATATTGGCATTAACGGTGGCATTATTGGCATTAGTTTTTTTTTTTTCTTTTGGATGTTTATTTTCATTTCTTGGATGTTCATTTATCTAATGTTCTACATTTTGAATGAGTGTGTTCTTTATTTCATAAAAACAATAAGCTAACAGTTCGTAAATTTTATTTAAAAAATAATCACAAGCTACTAAGTAAACTGATTTCACGTTATGTATTACCGCACATTATAGTATATATAAAGGAGATGCCCTTGGAGGCAAAGAATACATTATGTTTAGTGAGAAATACTGAAAAAATGTATTAAGTGTTCGAAGTGCTGACGCTGTTTTGCGTCTCCGTTTGTACTCATGTAAGTGTGCGTGTGTATACGGGAGTAAACATTAAGCACGGCAGTTGATAAACCTGCGAAAAGAAATTTAAAAAACGAAACGTTGATAAAAAATGAGAACATTTTCTTCTTAATATGTATTGCTGCCCCTTGTCTCCAGTGAGTGACATTTTGCATTACGTACGTATTAAATAAAATAAACTAATTTAGAATTCGCAAGTAACCAATGCAATGGTGTTAAGCATTTATGAGCGATGGCCATTTGTTTAGGAATCTTCATCCCTTAATGCACCATTTCAAGAAAGTGTGCACTGCTCGTTTATCTTTTTCACAAAGCTTTGGTTTCATAACGCCGGTAGAGTTAGAAGCTTCTGCAATTGTGAAGAAATACCGTTCATAACTTAAGCTGTAACAGTGAATTTGTTATTGCTGTTTCGAATTCACTAATATTTATATCGTATGTTTGGGCGTTTAAGTGACCTTTAAACGCTCATAATTACTATTATATATTTATTAAGTTATTAGGTAGGTTTATTATATTATCCTTTTATTGAAATAGCCATGCGCTGTTTTTGAGTTGGAAAGGGTGAATTACAGTAGGGGTCAGTGGTTGCGCCGCTGGTGCGGTTTGGAAGTCAAAAGTTCATAGTACACATAAGTATATGTAAATGGGGGGGGGGGGGCAAAACGGGGGAGGGAAAGATCCGGAGTATGCGTAGTAGGGAGTTTTTGTCATGGAAATTAATTATGTCACACAACTATTGACGGTCGCTGTACATTGCCATTTTTATTTTAGGAAAAAGCGTGTCTTTTTCCCGAAGAGTACCCTGTTTTAAAGTAGCGCTGCAGCATTATAGATGGCCTTTACAGCGGCATCAAACAAGAAGCATACTTCTCACACAATTCTAGTGAGCCCGTTAACGTTTTTCCAGCCTTCCGCTCTTCTTCGTCTCATATAAATCACTGCAAGAGAGTGTAGCGACAAAGAACAGAACGAAATAGTAAGGGTACATAGTATTAAATTTCAGAAGCATCCGTCACCTTTATCTTTCGTATTTTGGATGAACAATTCCTAAACCTGGTTAAATTGTTGGAGAAACTCTGTATAAACCAAATTTGAAATTGAGCTATAAATACTCCTTAATATCTCGAATTTCAAACGCATTCTTACAGTTCGTCTAAAAATTGATTTTCATAATAGTCTCCATTTAGATCACATGATTCAAAGAGATGAAATATATAACAAACTTCAACAAATTTTTATATGGATACGTAAGCTTTCATATGTTTACTTTTGTACATTTTTATAAAATATTTTCTTTCACAACGACGCTGTACAACTATCATGATCATGTCAGTGCGAAATTACGTCCCTCAGATGTTTTTAAAATGCCAATAAATTCCATTGAGCATGTCGCTTTTAAGCACAGTTGCAAACCGTCGGTCTGAACCTGGTTTGAGCCTGCAACCTTGGGATCAATAAACCAGTGCCAAACCAACTAAGCCACCTAAACTGACACATTTTTATAAATCACTCATAATTATGTGCAGATGAGTTAACTCCCTCTACATGGCCACCTACATAGTGGCCATTGTTTCTTTCTTGAAAGTAGAAGCAATTAAATCAACGCAAGGCTGGTCCCGTAGCTCAGTCTGTAGAGAACCTGCCTACCGTGCTAGGGGTCCCCGGTTCGACTCCCGGTTGGATGAGCTGATTTTTCTCCAACGAAGATGATTCCCCATCTTCCCCAGAGTCTGAAAGTATGAATGAGAGTGCGAATGTATTAAAATATCCAAAAGAACCCACAACCCAACGTTTATGAGTTAACACCATCGCCAATTGACGATGTGTTCCAAAGAACAACGGCCGCCGATATGACAGGCGGACAAAGGTGCAAATATCGTTTCTGCATCGGATATTCGTCATATGGCCATTCATAGGAAATGAGCCAAATACTTCGAGTTATGACAAAACCAAATACTATACGGTAATTTTGATACAGTTTTCTGAAGAATAATTGGCAATAAGATATAATAGTTCTTGCAGGCCGTTAGGTGCTTGTTAGCTGTGCAACTTTTAATATGTGTAGGGCTTATGTGAATCAACTGCGTTGGATATACGGAGCCAATGTTCTGTACTGTTTGTTCATTCTGTAGGTGTATGAAATTGGAAAGAAAATAAGCACTTTGGAATGTTATCGACTTCGTGGGAAACTGATCGTTCCAGTTCAACAGTATTTGAGCCGTTAGCAGCTGTCATTTTAGATAACAATAAAAAGCAAAATAAAACACCGAAGGGAACGTTAAACACACCATTTTCTGATAACAAAACTTGTTTCTCCGCACCAATTATCTAATTGCATGTTTTAAATGAAAATGTAACTGCTTAGAAAGGTTTTTAAATTTGCGCTTATGGACATTCCCGTCAGGTAGAGAGCAAAATCCAGGTCATATATATATATATATATATATATATATATATATATATATATATATATATATATATATATAATAAACACGATATTAAATGGCGTTAAGGAGGTAGGAATTAAATCACAGTTCAAATATTTAATCTTAATTTTCGAATAAACATTTTGAAATTTACATTTTAATTTATAGAGGCTCTTTAACTGCTGTGGTTCGCATCTTATTCTACATTGGGCGTGAAAGGTCGCTTACATTTTGCTCAGATATTTTTATCAGACTTGAGGTTCTTTTACGTGTCGTAAATCTAAGTCACGGAAACTCCGGCTTTACCTCTCTTCCGGAGGAAGCCATATTAAGGAGTTTTATACCCGAAAAATAATCGATTGTCCTGATTTTGGGAACTTGAAATTGGCATTTTGTGTTAACGTCAAAACACTATCGCATCAGGGTCGCAGTGGTAGATTCCTTTTCAGCTTCTCTGGGGCTGGTTATAAACTACTAAGCAAGAAAAATGACAGTTACAGGTAGAAGGATGCAATCGCATCGCATCGCAGGTACTGACAGGCTGTTAACAGCCAGAAGGTTTTTGCTGCGTACCCACCCAGGTTTTTGGTTTAACCGCATGTTGAAAATTTTGGTGATGCAGGATGGGGTGGGATTATTTTGTTGAGGAATTTTTCAAGGTAGCTTTTCTGTGCTCTCTTTATACTTTTCTAGTGTTGCCCTAAATTTAAATTCAAGTTTATACAGTCCATTGAAGAAAGTACAGCGACGTGGTTTACATGTGGCCTCAAGAGGAGATAGGGGGTGATGTGTTAGACGTGTTTTTAAAATATATATGATAATTTAAAAAGAAAAACATTTTCCAACTTCTTAACCTTTCTTATACCGACGAGGTACAAGTGTATCCCAGCCGTATTTTTTATTTTTACATGCCTATGTATTTCATTCTTAAGTACATTGTCAAATAGACTGCTGAATATTTTGTTGTAGACTAATATAAAAGTAAGTCCTAATTTTCCTACTTCGCTTCTTAATATTTTATGGGGTGTAGTTGTACCCCGTAAACGTTTTTCTTTATATTTAAGATACTCTCGGGAAACAATCCAGGTGAAAAGACCATTAGACATGAACGTTTCCGGAGCGCACATCGCTCACATCATCTAGATATGAAGAGTAAGAAATGTAAAATATATGAAAAATGTGTGAATATGAATGAATATCTTGAGTATATTCGTCACCGGGAAAGCTTCAGGTCGCATTTTACGTTAGTCTTTTGTATGCACAGCAGTATGAAATTTATATTACTAATGAATTTGTTTTATTTTGTCAACAATGAGAAGCAATGTCAACAATTGAGAATGTATCTACCACTACAACAATGAATAATTTTTAGTTCCACGTCTGTATTGTAGCAGTATCAAGTGAATTATAGCGAAGTAAAGAGGCATATATTCCTCTCTGATTTAAACATGTCCTAAAGGAATATAACCTTGAAGGTGCAAACTTTTAGGAAGAAGTGATAGAAATGTTATACGATGATGATGCTGACGATAACGACCCCGTTCTAGTGCTTCTGAAACCGAAGACTGTGTTGAAGAAATTGAAGAGTTGATGTCCTGCTGTATCCTGATTGCAATGATAAGTCACCTGACAAAAATTTCTCTTGAAATTGAGACAAGAGCTCAAAAGCCAGACGTCAAAGTCAGAATCATGAAGCCCAATGGTTCACCATCACGAACTGTTGCTGCAATGAATGACCCACTGGAAGCTGAATATGCAGAAGAATCGGAGGGAACCGTGGCAACAATTCTTGGATTCGTAAGGTGCAAACTGTGTTCAAAAAAATGACAGGATATCAAGAAAGAAATGCAATAAGGGTTTCTGTTTTGTTTGTAAGGAACATTCTCAAACTAATCCTGTTACTGTATGCAAGTCCTGCTTACATAATTGTAAATTCTTTTGTGCGAAAATGTACTTTAAATTGTTCAATTTTATCTAAAGTAGATGTTTAAATTCCTTGTATAAATTAAGCAAGAATACATATTTAAGTTGGGAAACAGTTACACCCTGCTTGATAATCCGCATATGTTTTAAAGCTTGGTGCTCAGAAGGTTATCATTCATTTCCTTACTTCTCGTAGTCACGGCCATTATTTGGCCGCTTATTGTAGAAAAAAAAAGTTTCTGTACTTTAGTTAAAAGAAATAACACCACTTGTGAAGTTAGAATTTCTTCAGATGAAAAAACCAAATATCGCTTGGTGCCAAATCCTGACTAGAATGGGTGGTCGAATTGTTCCCAACAAAATGATGCCATCAGAGCTTGAGTTTGTTTGCATGTGTGTAGCAGGGGTCTGTCATTTACCAGAAGTATCCCACGCGAAAGCTTTCCACGCCTTCTGTTTTACATTACCTGACGGAGCTTTCGTGATGTCTCAGAGGCCTTTGTTGATTGTCGCATTCCTGGGCAAATATTCAACCAGTAAAACACCTTGTCTGGTCCAGAAAACGGTGCGCAAGACCTTGCGAATGGATATCGTCTGTTTAAATCTCGTCTTCACGGAAGTTATGTGCCTCCACACTGTATTGTTGCTTTGATACAGTAGTGATGTGAGACCAATATCTTATCAAATGACCGCCTTCCTCAGCATATTACATGAGAAAACTGAGTGCGGTGATAGATCGCTTGTTGCAAATAATCCATATGTATAAATTATATATTATGAATTATAATGGAAGAAAATTGGCCATTTTAACATTGAATTAATCGCTTGTTCACTACAGTGTAGGTAAAAATTATATGTGCAGAGAGGGCGAATGAATGGGAAAAAGAAGCTGAAATGGGTCTGGAATCCATAGAACTGAGTTACTCATATTACCAGGGTAAAGAAACGTCCGAGTTAAAACCTTCCATCTTAGCAGATCCCCGTTGATAAAATGAAGCTTAAATAAAGTGAATTTAAAAGCAAGAATTGAGAGCAGATATTGAACAATTAAATATATAGCTCCGTTACAATGACCGTAAAATAAGATTTCTAAAACAGATGAAAATCTGGTTGACAAGAGTTTCAAAATTACAGCATTCAAGAGAGGAATGTTTCACCGTGCACTGTAGTGCACGGACCCCGTGTACAGACAAACACACGCTTCATGGCCTTGCCTTACATGGTTACATTTTCATACGGCTTTTACAACTGCAAAACATAGAAACATTTTAAAAATTAGTTTTACCAAACAAACTAGTTTGTTTTATGTAATGCTTTTCAAAATCATGAAACAACAGTTCTTTATTAAATATTTAAACTTCGCTTAAAATGGAATTAGTATGTAGCTACAAATTTAAATGCAGAACTAGTAAGTAATGTTAAAGCACGGAACTAAAAACACCAAAAATGTAAGTAACATAGAAATTTGATTTGAATGAAATTTGAATGAAAAATATGTTAGGAGTAATTCATTGCCTAAAACGGCATTTGGGAATATCTATATACAGCAACAATCCGTACATCACAGAAGGGATTTTTGTTGTTTTTAGTAAACTCATTTACTGTGTAGTTAGTTTGGAAAATAAGATCACTTTTCTGCATCTAAAATTCTTCCTCCCCTCAAATTGGTTCTCTGAGCAAATACCCAGTTCACTCGTAAATCGGGCATAAGCTTAATTTCAGTCCTACAACGATTACAGGCACAACTCAAAATATATATTTGGCCTGAAGCAATGGGAAAACGTCGTTTTATTTGGCTGGGCTTTTAAGCTTTTTAAAATATTTAAGATATAAGACTTAAGATATTCCATTAATTAGGAATATGTGGAATAATATTGTCTCCAATAAATATATAATTGTAAATACTACATTCAAGAAATAGTAAATGACTAGTATTGTTATAAATGTAAAATGTTTTTGTGGTTGGTCATAAAGTCTCTTGCATCTATCGTAAAAGTTGCCTACTAATACATAAATAACCTGCGTTGAATGTAGTGGTACATCCTTGTAAATGTTTGAGAACTCCTGGTCTAGAAGTGTGCATTATCTGTATTGGTTCATTTGTCTATGTGAGCATTGCTTTTGAATAACCTAAAATTAGAAGCAGTGAAAGAGCAAGCAATATCGAAAGGTTTATTTATAAAGCTAAAAGGTTGTATAGCTACTCTCAGTTTAGTATTCAGTTGGAGTAGTGATTGGGGTTTGTACATTTTGGATCTTGGCTAAAGCAAACTACGGGACATTGAACCGATGCTCAAATAACCGTGCCGTGTTCAGCGAACTGAAAGCGTTGTACATTGTCTGTTTCAGATATACATCATTATTTTAGAGCATTGCTGGCTAGTCCCGTAATATGTGACGTCGTGCAGATTGTAATATTCAGTTCTGGAAGACACTGGTTTGCAGAAAGCTCGGTCGATTTCACCATTTAAAGTTTGTGGAGTGTAAGAGCAAATGGTCTGTGATCATGAGCCCTAATTAGCTCTTTTTTCCCCAACACGAGTTATCGGAACTGCGTTCTTTCTGTTCGTTTGTTCTTCTGTTTTAATGTATTGCATCTTAGTGAAGTTTTAAGCCTATAAATTTTCTCTAACACGTACTTAGAGGTAGAGTAGGTATTACATTCCACCTAAAAAATTCGATGCCGAGATTTCATTGGAAATGACCGTTTTGAAGTCCCCTGAATAAAAAGGGTATTTTTAGAAAAATTCCTTGCATGTGTGCCTATGTGTGAGCAGCATAACTTAACAATTAAATAATCAAACTTGGTAGACACTTAGTATTCTACAAAGATGCGACACGAAAATTTTCGGAAAATCCTTTTTTTTTTTTTTTTATTAAGAAGTTTACTACCTTTCAAAGATGTGTATCAAAATAGTTTAATGAGATATAAAGCGTTAGACGAAAACGATTTACCAAATAGTGTAAATCTCTTTAAAACAATTTATTCCAAATTTGTTATGCCGTAAGCTATTTCCTGGGTGTCTGTAATTAATGGATCCAACTGTTCAGTATTTAAGAGTGTTTCCCCCCCCCCCTTTAAATCCTACACATTCAGTTTCTTGCAATTGAATTGATATACTGTGAATTTTAATGGTCAGCACGGAGCACCCAGTTCTTAAATATTAGACCATTGCTTCTCTGTTACATATATTCGAAATGTGGATGTATCTGTTTATACAAAAATTTATTTCATTAAAATGAAGTAGATGGGAAAATATTGTTACCTAGGAATAGTTTTTACACACCAATAAACCATATAGGGTAGTGAAGGTCACGTAAATGTAAAGCCGCAGTTTTTAAATGCGCAAAATACCTTAGATACATTTTAAAAAAAATTTTATTATTGAATTAAAGTAAATGAACTTAATAAGATAATGCATTATTGTATTCATGCGCAGGAAACTTCCATATGATTTTAGATCAATTGAAATTGAGAATTTTCTAAAGTCCGCAAATCTAAGATTGACGATATAAGCTTTTTTTTTTTTCAAAACAATTGAACAAATATTTTTAATCACTAAGATATTGTACTAAAAACCAGGCTGTGAGATTACAATTTTGGCTCAGCAATGGAGAGGGAGGGGGCGAAGAGGTCATTTGGGATACTCTGCTGCCTCCAGAAACTGCAGCTTGACTCTCCTGTCCCTCGCCTCGAAAACATTTGTTCAACTGATATCTGCATACAACAGCGCAAGATATAGTATAGCAACGCAAAGAAAATCCCTGTAAGGAATGTGCTGTGGGACAAGGACAGCGAATGTGTGTGGCAGAGAACACAAGGAGCGGACCGTTAAAAAACTTGCGCCCTATTCACTCTGTACATTAAAGCCGAGAAGATTCATTCACAAAAGTAGAAGCCGTCAGAATGTTTTTGAATGGTCTGTAACTGAACTGACATGGGGTGTCATAAACCTGTCCAGGGAAGGTGTGGGAACCTTCGCCCAACCCCCTGCGTCTCGTCACTCGGAGACTTTCTCTCCTGTGTAGGAGTATATAGTGAATTATTAGTGTTAAAATAGTTCCGTTAACGCAGTGTGCTAGAAAAACATTATTTTAAGAGGGGAGTGAGTTGGTCATCAACGACCATTTAGCGATTAGAATGTTCATATATCTATTGAACTCTCTCTCTCTCTCTCTCTCTCTCTCTCTCTCTCTCTCTCTCTCTCTCTCTCTCTCTCTTACACACACACACACACACACACACACACACACACACACACACACACACACACACACAGCGCGCGCTCATACTTCCAGATTCTAAGAAGAATGGGGGTAATCCTCCTCAAAGAATCAGTTTTATTCATATGTGCATTGTTCATTATTCTAACCTTATTAGAAACAGGCTAGACACATTAATTATAATTATTACCTATTGTTTGAACGAGAAATGTGTCCTTTTTACACTAAACTGGATCTCACGGAATTTCACGTGTGTATTCTACTTCTGCTTTATAAAGGAACAAAATGCTGTTATGCTTCATTTTGATTCTTAGACATCTTGCCACGTGTTTACCTTCAGCAGTGCATACTCTTAATTCCACTTACATATGGTTAGGTGTCGATCTGTACGTGACCACAGTAGACCTGTCTGAAGACGACCAAATAGTGCAATAATTGCAGGATTAAAACATTTATCGTTCTTCTCAGTGCATATGTGAGTGGTAGATTAGTGTTCTTCTCACTCTTGAAACTGCGATTAATACCTACAACAAAATAAGGCATATTATGGTGAATTCGCACAGCAGAATTTTCGACTCCTAACTTATTTATGTAACCTGTATCAACCTCAACCTTTAAAAAATCTTAGTATGTTTAAAATACGTGTCGGTTTCCAAAGGGACGGAAAAATGGAAATAATTCCAAAGTAATTGATACTTAGGATGCAGGTGTTTTACAGGCTGTACTCTAAGAAACTTTTCACTGTTGTGTGGTGAAGAGCCATTACAAGACTTAGAAGCTAAAAGATATTCAGCACATCTGAATAGAGGTCTTACTTGAATGAAGATATCTTGTGTATGCTATAATTATTTGATTGAAACTTCTCTCATGCAAGTAAAGAAACAATGAAAGTATGACCTGTTAATCAGCAGCAGTGCGACTAAGAATGCATATGGTAAGAGAAAATGTGTATCCTAATATGCCAAGGTACTAGCAAAACATTGTAACTGAATTCTCCAAAAATACTCACAATGCTTTTATTTTGTTATCTCTTGAAATCGTGTGTCTTAAGTGTATCAGAATTTTATTTGAAATTGGGGAAATTAGGTTGCATGCTTCCTTTAGTTTATAAAAATTCGAGTTTATTTTAATCCCTATAAATTCTGTTTACCTTTCTTACGTCAGGTACGCAAAGGCCTGCCAGCTATGTTGGATATACATGTATAATTCTAAAAAATGTTGAATATTAATTAAAAAGTGATACAAACACAGGTATGTTTATATATTTTTTTCATTACAGGCAAGTCAATATGGCAGTTGGTGCTGGAGCAGTTCGATGATCTGCTCGTCAAAATTTTGCTGCTTGCAGCTATCATCTCATTCGTAAGTATTTAATATTTTCTGAATTTTATAAGCGAGTTTACATGGAAAGTGCTGTTAAATAAATGTTATAACTGTAAATTTTGTAATACATTCTTTAGAGAGCATATATCTGATATACTTTTTCTAACAAGCTAAGATTTGTTGAATGTACACGAAATACCTCACCTCAGAATTGGCGTGCTCTGCGAGTCCTGCAAGGGAAATTGCTGTAGCATATCCGTCATTGCAAACAGACTCGATTGTCTTACAAAATACTTC
Source organism: Mantis religiosa (assembly GCA_030765055.1). Taxonomy (NCBI): domain Eukaryota; kingdom Metazoa; phylum Arthropoda; class Insecta; order Mantodea; family Mantidae; genus Mantis; species Mantis religiosa. Next base: position 172,448,205 of record CM060947.1, on the reverse strand, counting down.
CGTAAATACTGAAATACAAAGGGCAAATATGGATAGCAGCGAGCTAGGATTGCGTGGACAAAAAGAAGTCATGAAGTGCATCCCGATTATCGGATTTTTGACACTAGCTGCTCATTCACAATTCGAAAATGAGGTTGCAGGAACTCAGCTGCAGCTGTTGGGGCCTGAGTTGCTGCTTAGTACACGATGCAGAAAAGAACTTGACGGATTTCATTAATGCCCCTTTTCTGCCGTAACGCTTCTTTAAGCGAATTAAACATAAGTTATATTTGATATTTAACCTCCTTGAACATGTCCTTAACTGTAGGGTACCTCTTTATGATGTTTTAGCAGTTGAACAGTTTACTTATTTCGTTACGCTTTGATGAACTGGGTCTGCTATTTCAGGCAGCTGGATTAGTTTGGAGCACTTTCAAAAGATTATATTCACTTTGGGAACCCTGCCTAACTTTTGAAAACCGGAATACTTGAGTTTCATTAAATGGTTTTACAGGACAAGTTTGAAATTCAATAATGACTTCATCCACGACCATTAGGCCGTTCTTAAAATACAAGGTAGTCTTCTAGATTTCATCAGCCCTTTTTCCTAATAGTTCTGTGGTATTGTTTTTTGTATGTGCAGACTGAAAGGCGGCATAACACGCAAGGATCCAAAAGGCTTTTTGATGTATTGTGACGAAAATACAAAAGACAAAGTTTGAGGTAAACTTCTTTGTCACCGTAATCATTATCGCAATTTGTTTACACAAATATAGAAGTTCGACACGTCTCTTTAATGTCTTTGTTGCACACACCAACATGTGCTACTAGTAGTCTGACGTACACATTTACCTATCACACGGAGCTGCACGACGACTCAGAACATAACTTCGATATTCGCCTGTTCTACTACCCGCTTATTTTTCACCATTAAGCCGCACCTACTGATTCCAGTATTGCTTCCTGCCTGCCGACTCCTTTCCACGCAGTTTGGAACTTACCATATTTCTCGGCCTGTTCTATCGATTCACACAACTCGACTGACTCTTGAACTACTCCACTGTACCGACTCCTTACCATGGAGTCGCACTCTTCGAGTGATACTCGAGGCTCTCAACCCACAAAACTAAACATTGTTTCTAAAAGCTGCCCTACCAGGGCTCGTACCATCTCTTATATGCCTAGTTATACCGAGGGCGGAGATCGTTCCAGTAGTCAGATGTTCTTGAATTACATTCTAGAACGTATCTGCGCAGTAATACGATTCACTTCGTGAGGCCAGTTACAGTTCGTCTGGTTTAACTCGGAACACGGGAATTAGGAAAAGAGCGCACTATTGCTCTCGCTGTTGTAGGTAAACCATGACTGCCTAGTCGTGCATCGCATCACTTCTATATAGTTTGTCTGGTTTATCTTGAAACATGGGAATTAAAGAGGGGGGGGGGGGGAAGAGAACTCATTACTGCCCGCGTAGATAAGCCATAACTTATTGTATTACTTCCGTGCAATATTCTGATTGATTCCGCGTGATTATATTGTAGCTATTCCTTTAATACTTTCAAGCACAGCGCTTTAAAGACTACTGGGATTTTTTTGGAGAGTCACTTTCTTCTAAATTTATGATGAAATTGCCCAACGTATCAGTTAATCCGTCATTTTCCCATCACATGTTTTCTACCTTCATTGATTTTTGCCCATATTAGCTCGATAGCATTCGTATTACAACGACACGGAGGTAAGGTATGTCCATTTAATTCAGATATGGAGTCGATTATATACAGTTTGAACTTATCTTTGTTTCTCTTAATTATCTCGTACACACCGGTTTTGATACCATATTTCACTGCCAATATAAAGCCTGTTTGTAAATAAGCAGGCCTTGTACTGGTTGCCTGATCTATCGCTCTCTGACGGAGGCTAGGCAGTCGCGGATAACAGTGCCAATGTGTTAACAAAACTTTTCACCCCTCCTTTGTCACAGGGAGCGGTAGTGCTAAATAGGTAATGTTTCATCCAGACAAACCTTAGCACTTCCCAAGGAAGGCCGATTTTCTCCTGCACCTCCAGCCAGCAGAAAGCAAAGGCGGACAATTCCCCTATTCCCACTCAGCACCCACACAAGCCCTCAATGGCGCAAACGTGATATTATATTCGTTATTATTTATTTATAATATAATTATTCATACTGCATGCTAATTGAATTAGAAATGCAGAACCAATGTATGGATCGGTATCTGCACCTCTGCGTGTTCCGTACCATACTGAAAACTGTGAAAGCCAAATAAACACAATATCTGCATATGCCGTTGCCAAACTTGGATGCCTAAAAAGCAGTTTTCTTGGCAAAATACACGATAGCGATGTCAAAACATGCTACATTGAAGGTTTACCACTTATTCCTCAGAGGTGACAGTTGATGTACAAAATGCGCTAATAGTTAACAAAATCATGCATGGTCGGGTTTTATATCAAGATTGGTGACTATTCAGCTATGTACAATTAAATAAGCTGTTGATAATAAGCAGAGTTTTATTGTAAGCGAACCTGAAACTTTCATAAATAATCTCAAACTCTAACAGAAGTAGTACCACCAACACTGTAAATTCGCAGTTTGTGATATATGCCGTCAGTTGTCTCCTAAACCATGTATATATTCTTCAGTTCAGCTAAAATGACAAATGCATCTATATGTTTGAGACACAACGCCATTGCTATTATTCTGACGACTAATGCCAGGTTAGGCAAAAGAACGATAGATATATGAAGAAAAATGTAAGGGATTGTCTTCTTTTCTTGCCCTTCAGTTATACCAACACCAGTTACTCCGCTAACTTACCAAAAGATTGTAACACTGCACCTCCAATGATGTTCTGTTTCGGTTTAACTAAAACTCTAGTCAAACTATGTTCATGCGTCATAGTACAAATTCTAAGCTGCCAAAATCTCCAACTGCGTCCTTAATTTTCGATGTAGTTTCACTGTTGCTCACAGCGCATGCGTACTCTTATTTCATTAAAGTTCTATTGCAGCTCGTAAGATAGATGACTCGATCACACATTGTAAATATGTTTCTGCTAATTACGGTATTGTTACTACTTGGGTACGCTCTGTTGCAGTTGCCATGGAGTGCCACAAATGCGCAGGTTTTTCCGCTGCTAAGTTCGGTTTCGAGGGCGTTGTACCCATAGCTGCGATCGTGCGTGCGCGTACATGCCGTGAATACTTATACCGGTTTGATGTGCGATTACGTTGGAAAGAAATCGGCCAAGGTATTGGTATAGTGGTACTGTTAACGAAATTTCTTTTTAAATATAAAAACCTTGACTTGTATTTAAATGGACACGTGTTTTTTTAAATACTCCTTGGACATCTGTACATACATCCCGTCCTTCGTCATGAGAAAACATTCGATTATGTTGAAACCCACTCAGATTTATTCCCACATTGATACTTCTAGACTCTGGACAGAAGGGAAGGATTCTGCTTAAAAAAATGTCCCGCTTTGGCCGAGAATTGAATCCGGTGTCTCTTGGTTGGCAAGTCAGAACGCTAACTTTCGACCACATAGGCAGTCAGATAAATTCATCATTACATATTAAACATGACCTGTTTTACTTCTCTCAGTTCCAGAATAATTTGCAGGCATTTATTTGAGAAATCAGTTAAGATATATTTGTCTGAATCAAAGATTAGTTACAAATACTTCCGTCACATTCACATAGTTTTCTAACCTTTCCTCTACAAAATATTCTTGCAAAACTTCACTCTTTTCTCTGCTCCATGTTAATCCAAATAAGCATTCGCGGAAATTTTCCTTACACATTTCGTTGTAGGTACAAGAGGTACAGAAGACGGAAGTGTTGCTTAAATCCTTGAAAAGGTTGCTGCACTTGAGTTCCCTTTGAATAGCCAGAGAAACAAATGATGACTTAGCACGTCAAAAACGGTTTACGAGTAAAAGTCCAAACAATGAATTTCTCGGAAATGGCATGTGCTACAAAATTAGATCGCCGTAAGTGTGTTTTTTTAATAAGATCTACTTTTTTGATTAGCAAGTTTTACCTATATCTTAGTTTACGTTATACAACACTGCAAAATTCAAAATATAGAATACATTTCTTATGCACATATTTTTATACGTATGGTATGTTAAAGTAAGTGAGAAAATAGAAACTGACAAAAATATTTGAATTTAGAAAATTGTTCGGGTTAAACAATCTTTTTGCGGGGGGGGGGGGGACGTTCTTGTCAAGTTTTTGGATTACGCTGTTCTCTTCTCCTCTCCCTCCAACCTTCGTCTTCTCCTTTCCCCATTTCCCTCTTCTTCCTTCTCTACCTCTGTCTCGCTATACACGTGTGCACACAGCTGTCTTTGCTATAAAAGTGTTTTTTTTTTATTTGAGGGATCTCAAAACTTGTATTTCCGAGGAAATCCTTGCATCGTAGTTTTAACTGTTAAGTACTAGAGATGGTGAGAAACTATAGGGAGGCATGTACTAGAAATGATTATTACAGCGAAAAATATTGACAGGAGTTGTTCATTTTAATTATCTCACACGTTTCCTATCGTGAGATTTTGTGAGAAAAGAGGATTTTCCGGATATTTATGCAATATTTTAAAATATATTCATTTTATTCATGTCAGTATGTGAAACTTAATGATATTGCAGTAAAGATTATTGACGCTGATTTTAGAAATAAGGCATAATAAAAATGACTTCACGAGGACTTACTTTGTCATCCTTTAATGGTCTCAGCTTAAATACGAAACTTGACGCTTTATTGGCATTTTGTATTTATATTTGCATGAAATTCCATATTAAATGCTTGATCTGAATGTAGTACTTCCTCTGCCTAAGCTACTGAGAAAAATTCATACGTGCGTAACTGCAACCATTTCGTGTTAAATTCTTTTCTTCTTTTGTGTTGCCTCATTTGTCTACAATGAGGTATGACAAGGTTCGATGCGGGAACTTATCACCTCGACGGAGTATCTATGGAAGATATGTGCGCCGGCCCCTTCTCCTGCAAGTAGTCTGGAAATATATTACATAGAACATATTTCTTATTTTGCTATATGCAGACTTCTGCCGACACTTAAAACAGGATGAGGGTGAGGTGGAATAGACAGGAAATTAGAAGGATGTAATTAACTTTTACAACATTCGCCTAGTGGAGAAAACCTCCAGCAAACCTATGGGTCGGGAAGGTCGACCGCGCGGATCAACTCCGCGATCTCCAGAATGTCCCAATTATTGTTTTGTAATTCCTTTTTATTTCACTATGTATAACATATTTGTAATATCAGTTTAGTCAGTTTTAAGGCAAGGCTACACTGAAAATTCCAAATTCTATAATAGTAAACCTAACATTATGAAAATTTAGCCATATAATTAGAGTATCATTTTAAACTTGCATGCAAATTTTTATGTTGCTACACCAAATAGTTCATTAATTATTTATTATTTTTGTGAAAATATTGTAAAAATTAAAAATGTTCTACGCGTCAAAAACTTTGAGATTTTAAGTTGAATCTTTGTTTTTGGCTAGTACAGAGCAATTCTAAAAGACCCCACATTCTTATTTTTTGGAAAACTCTTGTAGCATTTGTTCTAAAATATTTTCCACGTGTTATCTCTCAAAATTTTGAAAATATTGACTTATTTTATTACTTAACACCATAAAGTTTTCAAAACATAAGCATTAATAAAAAAAGGGGGAATGTGAAGTTTCTTATTTACATATTATGGACATATCCTGTAAGTTTTACCAAGTTAAATGGAAAACTTTGACGCCTGGGGCATTTTGTATACTGAAAAGTGTTAGAAAAAAAGTTTCTCAGAAAATCAATTTTAAAGTCATGATTGTTACTTTTAACGATTGTTCTTACGTGACGGCCTAAAGTGGTGCAAATGATAAAAATAGCATGCCATCTATTACTACATACTCTAAGCTTCCAAAAAAGAAAATTCCATGATTTTCGACATTTTCGGTGAATTTTCAGTGTAGCCTAGCCTTAATTTTTTTTTTTTTTTTTTTTTTTTTTTTTTTTTTTTTTTTGCATAATTTTGAAGCACCCTAGTCACAGATATGCTTGTGTATTGCGATTTGATCCGTCCCAAGACTTTTTTTGATTCGGGGGAGGGGTTGATCCTGTGTAAACTTCGGGAAATAAGACAAATTTCAGAAGGAACATAAAATGTTGCCGAAAATTAATGTAAATTAGCGCGGGCTCAGTTTGAAATTGGAATGGTGTTTACAGCGATATGTAGAGCACTGTGACTTTAGCTGCTCGCAGAACGGGGAAAAAGTGAACACAAATTGAGAAATGTAGTCTGAGCATGAGGAAAGGATGAATAGCAAGATATGACAGTACTACTTTTCTTCCTTTTTAAAAAGAAATTAAAACGCTGCGTTAGCTGAGGTATATATTTTCAAATGCTTATATTTCGGAAGAAAATTTTAGAAACCATATTTATTATATTAAGATTATAGTGTCCTAATTTTTTACGTTTGCATTTCCGTAAATCATTCATTCCATACAAAAAATTTCATTATGCTATTGAACAGCTATTGGATAGGATTGAGTGCTTTACGGTTCTGTATTTAGATTCATCCCTTTGATATGTTTACATTGCATTCGTGTCCCTATTATTCACACACTGTATCTTGAGCCGTAGAATGTAGTCCAACGTACGGTCCGAGTCAAGAAGGCGTATGCTTTGCCAAAGTTACAATTCTCTGGTGTTATCATACCAGTTAATTTGTTGCGTGGAACCAAGTCGAACAGTAATTTTAAGTACTAAATTACTGAACTATATCCAACATCGACACTCCTGTAATAGTAAAAGGGACCATGTGCAAAACCAGTTTTTAAACGGTGGAAAATGCCATTGGCGCCCTTCTGATATAATTGAAAAGCAGGACTACGTAAAAGCATGGAAAGTCCTGTTGTGTTCGAAAGCCACGCGATTTGAAAGCTCAAGATAAAGTGTGCGAATAGTACCAGGACCATTGTAGATGGTCCTGATAGTACCTACTTGGACCACATACGTGGAAGGCAATAAAATGTGTTAAGGTCTCTCTGCGTGGCCAGGAAATGTGTAACGGCTGCTGTCGTTAAACCATCAGAATAATGGTTCTCACATTTCAGTTTAATACGTCATCCTCTTCCTTGAAAACCTAATGATCGAGACAAATATGATTTGTTCAATATTTAAAAGCTCTGAAGGATACTAAACTGCGGAAAATCTTGTGTTACAATCAGGATGGCTTTTTGTGCCGATTAGTTATTCGCCACTTATTACAAAACTGAACTCTCTTCTAAACGTTTTCAGATAGGATTTCATTAAACATTGATTTCTTTTCGTGTTCAAGGATTTACGGACGCTGAAATGATAGCGAAATCGACAAAAGGCGGATCGCTCTATTGCTCTTTGCCCAACACGATAAACAAAAATGCTAACTTGGCATTTCAGAATATATATGAATACCTACAATGACAACGAATATTTATGAAGAGGTAAATAAATGCCTTAAAACATCTGCATGTGAACATAAGTTGTTTTAACCAGAGATTTAAGTTTTTGTGTAGGAAGTTTGGTATATTTTACGGTTTACAAGTTATACAAAACAGTTTAAAATTATTTCAGTTTTGAAAAGAAATTCACGGGTTATTGGCAGAAAATGTAACATGTCCCTTTCAAATCTCTTAAACATAATTATGATATTTTGGATAAAATCAGAAATTAAATTGCCCCATTTAAAAGAGCAATTTGAGGTGTAAGGGAATTTTCTTGAAATCTTACATGCATCCATGGAAAATGTTGAGCTTAAATACCAAGTTTAGCATTATTCATGTCACAGGGATTTGAAATGTTACATCGCCATTCTTTTGTTTCTGCTAGAACCACGAAAAGAATAGGTATACATATCAAGGCCAGCATTTAACGTCCTGCCTCTTAACACTCGATTCTCATCCTAGCCCTCCGTATTCTCTGTTCAGCTCCAAGAGAATGTTTATTGAAAGCATTTCGACCAATATTTATTACCAGACACATTTCAAAGCATTAAAGCCAGGAAGAAAGGAAATGGTTTGAAATGTTACGTGAGTTAACGCAGTGACGAGATAACTATCTCAATCCTCGTACGGTGTGCCGACCAACCACGAGACCGCGACAGTGAACTGGGCTGTTATGTACTTTCTTCGTATTAGTGCTGGTTTGAGCGTAGCTAACTTGAAACCAAATGTTTAAACACTACACATTTAACTTGAAACCAGATGTTGAATTCAAAAGTGTTTATCAATATTAACCAAGAAGTAGACAGAGAAACAAACATTTTGTAAATAATCTGCAGGAGAAGCCGAATGATAGATAACTAAAGCACTGTGATTATAGCGCATCACTGTAACCAATTTTATCATTAAATAAATTATAATGCATCATTATAACCCATTTTATTATTAGATAAAATCTCCACATTTTTGCAGCATATCTTTAGTTATATATCCTCTAAATTGCATGTATAAATTAAATATACAAAGAAAAGTTGAAACAAAAATGTGCTAAAATAGCCACTTGCAATGAAACTATTTTTTCCCTTAGTGCAATGTCGAACACTATCTATGGACTAGTAATTGTGCCTTGTTTTATTATTATTATTATTATTATTATTATTATTATTATTATTATTATTATTATTATTATTATTATTATTATTGTTGTTGTTGTTGTTGTTGTGTTACTATGCTGTGCACTTCGCTCGCTGCTTTTGCGGAAACGGCAGAACAGTATTAACCATATCATCCATCGCATTGCTTCGACTGTCGGGGAGATAAGATCCTAGTTATGTAATCTCTTCTGCATTAGTCACGTCAATGGAATAGTGACTCGCTTTAAATGCACCGTTTACACTTAATCATGATATAGTAGAACAATTTACAAAATTAATACTGAAGAAACACTTGACTTATAGCTGAAGGGTGTATTTTTATTTTCCCTGTTACTTATCAGTTTTAAGTAAAGGTATTATTACATTATATTCAAATCCCGATATTGAATTTTTGTCGGAAATATACTTTTATAGCTCCCAGAATAAATAAAAATGTATCTTAAGGCAGAGGTGTGAATGGAAGAGGGAGGCAAAGTCAGAAAACAGAAAACTTAAAAAGATAAAGCTGGACGATTATCGAACTTGGTACTGAGAACGAAGCTTCAATAAATCCTCTTCCTTAAATTGCCCTTTGTTTTATTTTTTATGTTGCTTACGTTAAGAAGTAGAGAAAATAAAGTGACATGGCGAAAAATAACACTCAGGGGTAGGCTAACAGGCCGCCCCCTAACTACATTGAGTTAGAACTCCGATAATACACTCTGAGGAATTAAGTCAATATGGGAGATGTAAGACACACGTTAAGCACTGGAATCAGATGTATCACTCAGAAGCAGGTCCTATGGTAGTCTCCTCTTTAAGCTTGAGGGTTGGCGGGTGCGGACGCCGATGTTATAATGCACAGCTCCTGGAACTGCTTGCAGCGTGGAAGAGAAACGACGGGCGATCCTGCGAATTTAGTCGTGAAGAGTTAAGAGTCCTAATTCGTGATGGAGCTGCTGATTACGAATGAACCATGGAGCGTTGGTAGCGAGGGCATGAAGCGATTCTGTAAAACTTGAAGACGACGCAGATGATTTGTGTGTGTGCGACCCCCTACACTTGGCAGGCATAAGTAATAAGCGGACGAACAAGTGACTTGTAGAGTAACAATGAAGACTGTAGGCCGAGGCTGGAACGGCGATGTAACAGAAGTGCGAGTTTTGAAAGCCTCCCGTAGGCCAGTGATATAAGACGATCGATGTGAGCACGCCAGGTCAGTCGAGAGTCCAAAAACACCCCAAGGTATCTTACGGAAGTCGTAGTGGGGAGCCAATGGACATTGTTCTTATAGAGACACAATGGAGAAAGCGGAGTATATCGGCGAAGAGTGAAGATGTTAGCCTCGGTTTTCTAAGGATTCAAAGAGATCCGCCAAGTGCTGAACCAATGAGTTAGGTGATCTAAAGAGAGTTGTACTACTTGTGCGCGCTGGAGATTAACATGAGAATAATATAGTACGGTGTCATCAGCGAAAAGAGCTAAAGAAGTTGGAGCTAAGTCAGGAATATCAGAAATGTAGATATTAAATAGAGTCGGGGCCAAGATAGAACCCTGTGGGACTTAAGACTCCTGCGGTAATATTACGTGAGGATGAAAGCATTCCACCAATGCGTACTAAAAAGCTGCGGTCGTAGAGGAAACTGTGGATTAAATGTTAAGAAGACCCATGCGGTAGAGCTTAATGAGCAAACCATCATGCCAAATCCTGTCGAATGCCTGTGCCACATGAAGGAAAACAGACGTAATATATTGATGGGCCTCGAAGCCGTGGACAATTGACTGAGTTAATCGTAAAAGCTAATGGGTGGTGGAATGTTTGTGACAAAATCCAAATTGATAAGGCGGATGAACATGGTTATGATTAAGGTAAGATAGAAGGCGGTGATGAATTACTTTTTCAAACAGTTTGGAGAGGGTCGGCAGCAGACTTATAGGGCGAAAGCTTTCAAGGAGGTGTTTGGGTTTATTGGGCTTATGGAAGACTGCTATATGGGCAAACTTCCAGGTGCGAGGAAAATAGCCGAGGCGTATACAGGCATTGAGGATGGATGACAAGTATGCAACTGCTTTTTTGGTGGTGTTGTTGCAATTTACGTCCTCGAACGTTAAGTCATATCGGACGATGAACGCAATGGGTGAAATGATCAAATGAGTCCGGGGTCCATGGATCTCAAGAGTTACCCGATATTCGTCTATCAGAATAAGGGAAAACCCCGGAAAAAAACTTATCCAGGTAACTCACCCTGACCGAGATTCGAACTCGGGACCTCTTGAACGTGAGGCAGACACGCTACCGCCACGCTACCGAGGCGGGCTGCTTTTTTAGTGAGCTTCTTGATAACAGTGTTAGGAACCAAGTCGTACCAGGAAGATTTCTTAAGGGGAAGGGCTCAAATCAGGGAAGATAGTTCCCGTGGGCTTATAAATGAAATCCTTTGTGAGATTGTGGGTCGAGTGCGATAGGTATGTAGCTCCTTTTCCACGTCCGCAATAGTTTCCTCATCGGCTGATGATCACGCTCAAAGTGATCGGCCACTTCGAGGGAATATCTGTAACCAGTATATGACCTGCAGAGAGCGCCGGTACAACATTTGGCTCACGAAGAACACGTTTGGTGGCCTCCCACAGCGTTTGGTCAGGAGAGAGTGACGCAAGAGAGCGCTCGTAGGACTGTAAACGGTGTCGCTCCAACTCCAGTTTCACCCGCCAAATGAGTCCGTTGAGCTTTCGGTGGAGCCAGGGTTGTCGGTCCCGTTGCCACTGTCAACGAACTTGTTTTTCTCGGATGAGACTTTAAATGGAGAGCGGTGAGAAGGGGTAAGTATGATGTCTATGTGAAGTGGAAAATCGGGCTTAGCTGCAAATGGTGTCAGTGAAGTGCTGTATCGCGAGGTCCACATCGTGATCAGTGGCAAGTTGGTAACAACTGGTGAGTGTTGCATCCAGATGAGACTGAAATGTTTCCCAGTGGATGTTTCCGTTGAGGAGCCTAGGAGCTAACCGATGAAAGGCAGGTGGAATAGAAAATGTGACAATCACCGGGCAATGATCAGAATCAAGCTCCGGTATGAAAGAAACAAAAGTGGGCAGGTTTAGATTACGTTGTATACCGATATTTAGAATATCAGGGGCAAAAGGGATTGGAAGTAAAATGAGTAGGATCTTCGGGCGCCAATATCGATAGGCCGTAAGTAGCAAGGGCTGTAAACAGAAGTTGGCCATTTGGATTTTTTGTTCGGCACCTCCAGGAGGAATGTTTACAGTTCAGATCACCTAGAAGAAGAGTGTTGTTTCCCGCAAGGAAGAGAAGTGAGAGATATGTAGTATTCAGCCTGCGATTTGGTGGTTTGTATGCGCTAAGAATATGGTCATCACCGTCTGCACAATATAGTTTAATACCCACTACTTCCAAATTGGGCACATGTGGGAGAAATATCTCGCTGTGACTCAGAGAACGTCGGATGAGAAGAGCTATTCTACCAGATGCTTTATTTGCGTCACGGTCCTGCCAGTAAATGACGTAACCAGGAACACTGGAATTCTCATTGGAAAGAAAATGTTGTGTTACACAAACTATATCAATGTTGTGATGCGTAATAAATGCTGTGAAGGAGGAACGTTTGGCCATAAGACCGTTAGAGTTCCAATTTAGGAGTGTGAGCTGACGTAGAGATGACAAATTAGGGGTGGCCATCGTGGAAGATAGGAGAAAGAAGGGAACGAAGAAGCTGCAGCAGTTGCGGGAGAACTGGAGAAAACATTGCACATAAAAGTACCTAGTGGTGCAATCATTTCTTTCAAGGAAATCCAACACGGGGATGAAGAGGCAGAATCCTCTGGTGAAGCAATTGTAGAACATCTTTGAGAGGAGGTGAACGACCAGTCAGTACCTGTGAATAAGTCCGGGATGGCGGAGAGGAAACAGTTGCCGAAGGACTCTGTCGTGTTTGTTGTTGCTGTTGTGGACTCTGTGCTGGTTGTTGCTTAACCTGTGGTTGAGAAGCTGAGGTTGTTTGCTGTGAATTGTGACATGATGGTAGTGCCTACTGCTGAAAGCGGCGAGACTGTCATTCCTTCAGTCGCAAGTAATGAGAACAACCGCGATCATCTTGTTGGCAATTAACATACTGAGCTGGTGTAGTAGAGGGCTTTGTGCACTTAGAAAAGTGATGATTGTCTGTGCAGCGAACACAGCAGGGCTCTAGGTAGCAGCAATTTTTGGTGTGGCCATAGTTTTGGCAGATAGTACACGGAGGCAGTTCCGGATTGTGTCGGCGATGTTCTAGTTTTACTACGCTGTACAGCAGTCGGGAAAGATTAAGCATATTTTTACCTTCGTCATTGTTAAGGTCAACCACACAGATAGGCGTTGGTTCCTTGTTCTTACGTAGTAAACGTGGAACTTTGTAACTTTACGAACAGGGAAGTTCTGAGCACAAAGTTCGTCGTAAATCTCTTGGTCATGAGGGAACACGGTAGGTTGCGTATGTCTGAAGGGTTGTGAAATGTGCTGAATGGATGTCAAGTACGAGGTAAGGCTGCGGTAGTCTGTGGACGTCGAAGTGTAGACCTTAAGAATGACTCCCCGAAGTTCATTGCGAAATTCAGATGAGACACCTTTTATATGTATCTTGTAGTAGTAATTGATAATTGTGTACATTGCGGACACAAATAGGAGGAATTTTTTTCTTTCTGAGAGATGGAGGCTGTGTCAGAAGAATCGTGGTGTGGAGCTTCACCTAAAGGATTGAAACGATTGGATGTAGGAATTGGGTATGCATAGCGTGAGGGAGAAGGTTGTTCGGAAATATGCAGTGGATCGGCGTTTGTTTTGTTGTGAAGTCTGGGAGAGAACGGCGAACGTTGGCTGCGCTCTAAAGTCAGATGGGGCAAGGTCTGCCATTGTATCATCGTCTTGCGGGACGGAGTTATGTAGTGTATTAAGGGGCCTCATTGAGAAAAGCTGAGATAGTCGTAGCATTGGTTTACTTACTGTATTATCCCCGGTAGCAGAAGACAGTTGAGGTTGGTAGTGCTTATTAGATGACGTCAGTTGTAGCGTAGAATTGGAGCTATCCCGGAAGATCGTGTCGTTATTTAATACGTTTAGCGCAGAATATAATAACCCGCCGGTAGCATCCGTTTGTAGAGCCTTGTGGATATATGATATATAGCAATTGAACAATAGACAAAACCTAGCTGACACAACTGCAAAACACTCGATTTGTAAGCAGAGCGTTCAGGGACAACCTTCGCGCTCGGCGTTCACTTGTCGACTCCTTGTGCAAAACCTGTGCCGTACCATTGTCGGATTTTATCTATGTATTTTGAATTACTTAAATATCCTTGGAGAAAGATCAACTTTTGATTTTTTAGTTTTGTTGTCAATATTCAGCCATTATTTTGCTAAGCTGAATTGGGACTAATAGAAGTCTTAGCTCCATTATCTTAAACATAAACTGATCATCGGCAGATGGTAAAATAATATGAAAATAATTTAAGTTTATCTTTGCATTATCCACTACTATGTCAAGCACCTATCACAAGTGGGTTTCTGATTGTATTTGCTTCTCTGCTGAATTATTTTGTTATGAATAATGCGTATGTACAGGATCTGACTCTTTAACAGGATTCGCATCATTGGTCATTTTCTGTATACAAAAAAAAATAAAAGCGGTTGCACCAACCTATTATATATGAAACTGATTCACATTGTACACTCGGAAGTATTATTTTTGGATGTTTCAAACAAGAGCACCACGAAACAGTACACCAGTAACAGTATATATAGACTGATAACATACAAGAATTTGAAGAAAATGCTACGTTGTTTCAAACTTGATTGAAATCGGTGCATTTCATGTTTAATGATGAGCCTTCTAAACATATTATTATTATTATTATTATTATTATTATTATTATTATTATTATTATTATTATTATTATTATTATTATTATTATTATTATTATTTCCATAATAGGACTGTAATTAGTTACCAGATTCCATCCAATGCATATTTTTGCAAACATGATCAAACCTATTTAAATGCGTCGAATGTTAGCTACGTAATCAGTTGAAGTCGTGAGTCGTCTAACATTTGCTTAAAGATTATGTCCGAGTAAATAAAATGTGTATCTTGAAAACTGCTAAGTGAAGTACTTGAAAATGAAATACTTTCTTTGTTAACAACGCTGTTGATTGCCATTGTGCCGGAATTTCGAACCGTAGGAGTTATTTTTCTTGCAATAAGTTTACCGATCGGGTCTGTCGCTTTTAAGCACACTTAAAACAGTCGGTTTGGGTAGTTTTGAACCCATAAGCTTGGAATTAGTAGACCAGCGCCCACGCGATTAAGCCATTCAGGCCGACGAAGTATTTCGGTTGCACAAAATGGACAGTGTTTGACACAGTACTCCGAAATGTTTCACGAGATTGATGTAACTTTCAAGCAGACAATCACGAAGGACAATTCTGTTTGGCAACTTAATAAATATTTAATTTGCACAAATATAAATCTGCCTATGTGCGTGGTATACGCAGCTTTTAGGTTGTAATTTTTAAAGCCATGTTGTATTAAAGTGTTTTGTCTGGTTTATACGAAAAAAAATAATTAGCAAAGAATGTAACAAAGCGTTGAAAAGATTTCTACTCTTCCTGGAGTTTGGTTCGCTCCATTCTAGACTAAGTAATGACGTAAGTTTCTCAAGGTTGACAGGTAGTAGCAAAACAAGAATGAACGAAAATCGCTAAAGGAGGGTCTTCCGAGAAAATAATTATGTAGATATAATTCTCTGACTTAGTCATTAACCCATAGGATTAAGCAAGCGTAATTTTGGTGGTTGTTTTTTCCGACATCTGTGCCGAAATAGTTACTATGCTTGTCGAAATTATTCCACGGAAAGCGTTTGTATCAAAGTTTGAGATGTTCTACTGTTTTGGGTTGCGCGTCGCAAAGTTTATATGACGTGACCTTGTAATTGACGTCATGCTAAAAGTAAGCCGTTACAGTACTTTTTCCCCTGTTGTATATTTGTGTCCATCAGGAACCAAGTTAACAGATGGCTCACATTCATAAAGAAATACTTTACATTTTGGGTATGATAAATTATGGCGCTGTTTTCACTCAACATTATCATGAACAAATCATATCAATTTAATTCGGTTTATAACATTGTAGTCAGTGATACTGTACAACATGCTTTTAGCTTTAAAATCAGAACATTTAAAGTGTTCTATGGCCAGCTTCTATTGTTTGTTATTACAGTAACTCAAAAAGCAATACAGAAAAATATGCTAATGATTTTCTTTTTTCAGAAAGTTAAATCTTAAAAATGTATGTACCATTTCTATGTTGAGTTGTTAACCTTTGTGTACTCCAGAAAAGTTCCAGTGGCCAAATTAACAAAGGGTGAAGCTTAATTGTTAAAATGTAGAAAGAAACAACAAAGTATATGTTTAGTGTTTTGATATTCTTCAAGAATAAATTTAGATTTTTTTGTTTAACTTTTTGATTAGTTTTATTTATCCAATTTAGCAAGAATGTTTTCAAGTGTTAGTAAAATAATTTTGTAAACACCACACATAAGGAAGTTGAAAAACTGGTACAAGTTTCAAAAGATTGTGAACTATTTGAATGAAAAAGTTGCAAGAAAATGCCAGAGCAATAAGCTATAATATTGTTTTGCTTGCTGTACTAAAATTGAGAATTTTCCTTCATTAATTTGGCTACAGAACGTTTTTAAAGCATAGATAAATACTTGAATGATATTGCTTTTGACAGATTCATTTAGAAACTAAGAAATTTTAGATGAAAATGTTAGTATTGAAGGTCTGATTGTATATAAAAATTGCAGTCTGAAGCCAGAATTATTATTATTATTATTATTATTATTATTATTATTATTATTATTATTATTATTATTATTATTATTATTATTATTATTATTATTGTTGTTGTTGTTGTTGTTGTTGTTATTGTTATTATTGTTATTGTTGTTATTGTTATTATTATTATATTATTGTTACTGTTATTGTTAATATTATTATTGTTATTAATGCAACTTACAGCAGAAAAGCTAAACAAGAAATGAATTCATTTTCAGAGTGAAATCTTACATCTTCACAAAGTAACTTGTAAGAAATTTCTCCATCAGAAATTTTGTTGTTGCAGGTCCTAGCCATGTTTGAGGAGCATGAAGACCAGCTGACTGCTTTTGTTGAGCCCTTTGTCATTCTGCTTATCCTCATTGCCAATGCCATCGTAGGTGTATGGCAAGTAAGTGCTTCAAAATATTATATGTTGCTTTTCATATTTTGGATTTATCCATTAATAGCAAGGCATGCAAATGAGATTATTAGCACATAGAAAGTAAGTTGAACTCTAAAACACTATTTTTGAAATAGTTATTCTTGTTTAACATTCAAGTAAAATCAGTGGAATGACTATTATACTTCTTAAATAGTGGGTTTTCAATGAATTAAAGAGTTTTTTGTTCATATTTGCACTAGTACATCAAGGAAAGTTAGCTCAAAATAGGGACAAGCCCTAATATCAGACATCTGATTAAGCAAATTGAGAAGCAATAAAGTTTCCTGTATTTTAAGATATCTTCAATTCATGCATTTAGATTAACTAATATTATGTCATTAGAATTATTATAAGGGCTATACATTTGATGCTTCTTAAATTTCAGGAGCGTAATGCAGAATCTGCAATTGAAGCGTTAAAAGAATATGAGCCTGAAATGGGTAAGGTTGTCCGAGCGGATAAACCAGGTGTCCAAAAAGTGCGTGCCAAAGAGATAGTTCCTGGTGACCTGGTGGAAGTGTCAGGTGATATTTTTTATTGAGTTTCCTGTATAAGATAAATGTTAGTGTCATTAGTCCTTGCACGTAGAATTCTTTTACCTTATCAATGTAAATGAGCTCATATACAGGATTGTATAAGGAAGCTAAGGAAAAAGAAATCTAATGTCATCTCTTACAGTACCTAAGTGATGTACACTTAAGCTTAATAACTGTTTAAATACTATAATCTGGAATGTAATGATTTAGATCCCAATGTGCTAACTCTGTAGTGGTTATACATTTATAAAAGATAGTAGCATAAAGGTTGTACTGACATGTTGCAGTTGGTGACAAGATTCCTGCTGACATCCGTCTCACCAAGATCTTTTCCACCACCCTGAGAATTGACCAGTCCATCCTCACTGGAGAGTCAGTGTCAGTCATCAAGCACACTGATGCCATTCCTGACCCCCGTGCTGTGAACCAGGTTTGTATTTCATCATTTTTATTTGCAAATCTTACAAGAAATGATAAATTATGATATTCCCAAATCTAATGCACACTTTTTTCATCCAAATGAAGTTTTACTGATAGAGAAATACTAGATTCATGCAGACTTGAAAATTAGGCTGATGTTTTTGCATCTATCTGTGCCTTGGCTGTTTTCAGGTCAAATAGTTGCTCATTTATTATTTGTGTATTATTATATTTTGTTACATTTGTATTGTTGTAAATAAAATCTTCATTCTAGTTTGAGAAAGTTTGCAGTGAGAAGCAAGTTTCTGATTAAAGTAGAAAAAATATCAAAATTAATAGATGGGCTGTAACCGAAAGTAATATTGCTTAAAATGTATAAAATACAATTAAAGTCCATAGCTGTACTAAAGGCAAAAATCTCTGCATTAAAATTGCTTGTTTGCTTTTTTTCTTTCTTCCTGTCTGTCCTTTCTTTATTATAATTATTTCCGGGCTGTTTTGCCGTGACCATATTACCTTTCAGTGTTTGAACTGTTACTCAGAACATGCTATGACCACCTCGGTGGTATAGGAGCAGCTGTCTGCCTTCCAACTTAGACTCTTGAGTTCAAGTCACAGTTGGGATGAATGACATGGAGACAGTTTTTTTTTTTTTTTTTTTCTGTCTTCCTTTACCTTCATAAAGTAAACATTGCATAACTCTTAGCTCAGTGCATCCAGGATCGTCTGAACATCATTCCACCCATTTCATTCACTGTTTCTGGGGTTGGATTGTTAATAGGAGTATTAAAAAAGAAAAAAAAAGAATGCCAAACTAAAGAGATATTCTCCTTGAAAATTAAGCATTAATATAATGTAAAAATTGATTATACTCTTAATACAATATGCCAACATTCACAGTGACAAACTAAAAAAGCAGCCGTTCACAAGATAGTGAAAAACATAGAGCTAATATGAGCCTGCAAAGTAATCAATATACACACAACAAAAAGGTTATGTACACGTATCAAAGTGAGCAAAAGCTCGCTGTTCGACTAAAGGATTTTAAACTTTTTAAAAAAAAAAATTTCCACCATCCAATTTGTTTACTGCAATTTTGATAGATATCCCAGCGATTCCTGATCTGTTATTTACGTAAAAAGGCAGTTAGCTAGTTAACATATGGTGTCGGGAAGGTTCGGGTGTTGAACTGGTAGAGAATTGATCTCTGATTGGTTAATTTCTTACTTTTGACTTGCGCATAAACATAAAAGTGTGCTGCTAACAAACTTCTGTTTATGTTATAAGTTTATAGTCGTGTTTATGGTACCATTGGCCTATGTAAACATGTACATTACAGTAACATAAATAAGCTTTAGTGTTAATGTTTTAGTTATGTCTGTCATTCTGAATGATCCTTAAAGAAAAAAAGTAAGTTGAATCAAACACGAAAAATTAATTGCTGCTGCTGGAACTTAACATCACTATTATTTCATTAACAGCAGTAATTTATCTTACGTTTCACAAACTTTTAATTCATTAAACAGCAAGAGAATAGTTAACCACAGCTCTCCATTCCAATGCACTTATTAGCTGTCATGTCAATATGCTCATATGTGCACTAAACTCCTCAAGTGACCCAACAAACCCTCAAGACGATCTCAACACAAGGTATTCAACTATACTAATGTGGCATATGGTACGGAATTATGGGGGGTTAACAAGATAAGAAAGCATGTTGAACACATATTAACTATTCTGTAAGGGGGTATTAGTTTTGAATAAGTCAACGCCAAATGGAGTAGCTAGAGTGGAACTTGGAAGACCCTGCAGAAGTGGGGTAGTAATAGAAAGATTCTTAAAATATTGGTACAGTTATATAAAAAAGGATGCTAATATATTAAAGATCTGTCTAGAACAACAGAAGAATTCAACATGTAAGGATAACTGGTGATCAGAGATAGAGAGAACATTGGATGGAATAGGGATGGGGTATACCTGACAGGAAGGAGAAAGAAATGTAAACATTTTGGGCAATGGCTAAGAACAGGGTGGAGGACATTGACAGACAAGTGACATGGGGAAATCTAATAAGTAAGAAATCACTAAATGTATATCTGAAAATGAAGAGAAAGTGGGGAGGAGGGACCATATAGACCATGTGATAGTTATGAAAGGGAGGGTTTATCTTGGTTAAAGGTCATAGCCATATTGAGAGGGGATTCACCAAAGGAGTGTATTTTATGTGGAATTAAAATAAGCATAGAGCATTATGTAGTGGAATGTAAAGAAACAGAAAGCTGAAGGATATTAATATGAGATTAGAACTGGGATAATAAAAGGGCTTACGTTGCAACCATAAAAAATTCTTATGTTGAAAGGAAAGAAATGAATAAGGGAGGTGGGGAAGTATGCATATAAAATCAAAGAGAGGTGGTTGAGAAGAGTAAGGAAGTTATGAAACAGAGAAATGGAGGTCACAATGGAATATTAGGATAAGATTGCAGTAGGGCTGAAATAGAGGTAAACGGCCAGGGAGCCAATTCCACTATTAGCCCGTAAATATAAGCAGCTGATAAGTGTGTAAGTGCGTACTTAGAATAGTGTTGGAAAATTGTGATTGTAAGAAAGTATTGTATGTTTAAGTACAAATAAACTACTAACTAATAATATGGCGAGAAGCTCGTTATGAAATTGCAGAAGTAAATAGTACTAAGTTCTTAGGTATTACGGTTGATTCTAATTTAGCTTGGGAATGCCACATATTGTTTTTGAATGATAAATTGAGTTCTTTAAGTTATGCATTCCGGATCTTGTCAAAATGTCTTTCTATTGATGTATTGTCAATATATTTTGGATATGTATGTTCATTGCTTTCTTATGGCATAATTCTTTGGGAGTCTTCTTCAAAAACCAAGGAAACCAATGAGCATAATATTGCAAAAGAGGATATTGAAAATTATATTGCAAGTGCTAGTTGGAACCAGTAGTAATAAGGTGTTTGGAAATTTTGAAAAGATTTGAACATTTTACCTCTTCCTTGCATTTATATCCCAGAATCTGTGTCTTTCATTCAACAAAATCTAAATCTCCTGCAATTGAATTCTCAATTATATAACTACAATACTAGAGCATCCAGCAATGTTCATTTAAATTGTCATAGACTTAATAGATGCCTTAATAGTACATCACATCTAGGTAGTATTTTGTATAATCAGTTGCCTCAAAAAATTTGACTTTTAAATTACAGAAGGTTTAGGCAATCAGTGCAGCTGATATTAAAATGTTTACCTTATAGCATAAGTGAATTTTTAAATATAAAATTATAATATAAATTTTATTTTACTGTATTTTTAAAATGTAGTATTGTATTAGACTTTATATTAATTTATAACATTTTCAATTATATTACAAGGCATTGCCATGAGTCTAGTTGACTCCTACGGCTAATAAATTATCTGAATCTGAATTCTACATAGTGCCTATACATAATGTGAAAGAACAATTATCAAATACAAATTAACTTAATAGAGGTTAATTATTAAGTGAATTAGAAGCAATAGAAATTTTGGTATAATTTATGAAGTATTTGAAATAGCCTTGAGTATGTATCACATTACTTAAATCAAGTAAGAGGTTTTAGAATATCTACATATATTATATATTATCTACATATATTATTATATTATATAATATTATATCTAAAGGCATTAGCACAAAGAGCTGGAATCCTATTTGTGCCATTGAATTGTTTTTCAAATATAATTGAACTTTTTAGACTTCACATGCAAAGAATGATTAACACATTAAAGAATGTATCAGTTGTTTAAAAAAATAAATAAATGACGAGAGGTTTCTGTTGAAATTCAGAATACAATTTAATAACATATTATGGACAATCTATTGGAATATATATGGACCTTCTTTGAAGAGAAATATCACTTCTAACACAGTGCCAGACTGATGAGTTAACTAATATTGCAGAGAGTACCTGGAGAGTTTATGAATACTTTTACTTTTCTATTTAGGTTTTGAAATACATGTTCATCATATGTAGAATGCCTTTTTATTTAGTTCTGAGTTTGCCTTGTTTATAACGTAAACCTGATCAGTGTGCTTAAAATTCTGAAATAAATATACATGACTTCTTGTGCTCTAAGCCAGTCAAATGCCAAATATAAAAATTGCTTTCAGAATTATGTTATTTATGATATCAGCTTCAGAATATAAATACTTTGTCAGCATCTAAAATTAGTTGCTTTATAAGCAAATATGGTCCATTATTTCAAATCATTTAATTTCTTAATTCACAGGACAAGAAGAACATTCTTTTCTCTGGTACCAACGTTGCTGCTGGCAAGGCTCGTGGTGTTGTGATGGGAACTGGTCTCAACACTGCTATTGGTATGTTTGTTGCATATATAAACTCATTTTGATCATTAGGAAAGGTAACAAATCTAACAAGCCATATGATTGCTGGTTGTTCTATTGTCAGTTATTTTTATGAAAACATTGAGTCATAAAATGAGTATTGGATTAATTTTTATGCTATTGATGTTAAAAGTGAAGAAAAATTAAATTGAGCAAAGAAAAGCATAGTAGAAACCCAGTACTTTATTTTTATATATAGACATAATATGGTACAAATTTTAGAAATACAAAAAAGTAAGTAAAATGCTTAAACATTAAAGAAATCCTCTGAATGTTTCCCTGAAAGTCCCCTAAACTAAATGCATTCAAGATTGTAATTTTAACTTCTTAGGATTTCTTTTTTAATTTGAATAGTTATAAATAAAAGCATTGTTAACAGTGAAGCTAATTTCATGTATAAAGACTAAAATTGAGTCATACCTGATGTGACTCCATTTCTTTTTTAATTCAAAAGTCTATTTTTTAAATAAAATAAATAAAAAGACATATGAAATGTGCTACATCAGTTGCAACGGAAGCATATATAATGAAATTGTTTTCCATACTTTCCAAAGCAGTTATTTGTATCATAAATCTCTTCATTCCTTTTTTGTTAAATGTTTATTTGTTAAACAAAAATTTAAAATGCATTAATCAAATGGAACAGAAGTGAAGCTTTGGAAATGTAGCTTAAAAGATAACTGTAGTGTTATATTTCATCTTATGGAGTTGTAAGTTAATTACAGTATCTGTTTAATGGATGCTTACAGAATATAATGCTTATAAAATTTGTTATAAATTATTTTAATTAATTATTTAATGTGACTTATTGAATTAATTTTATGATGTAGGTAAGATTCGTACTGAGATGTCTGAGACTGAAGAGATTAAGACTCCCCTGCAACAAAAGCTGGACGAATTTGGTGAGCAGCTGTCAAAGGTCATTTCTGTTATCTGTGTTGCTGTATGGGCCATTAACATTGGTCATTTTAATGACCCTGCTCATGGTGGCTCCTGGATCAAGGTGAGATTCATCTGTAGAATATATGTCCATTAGCCTAATATCTTTTCTTAGTATATGATTCCTCTACAAAATAATTCACCTATATCAGTTTCTTTTAAACCTGTGAATTATTTAATTCAAAGAATTTGCCTCTTCTACATAAATTTAATTATCTGTGACAAACTTCACTTATCTTTAAAGAAAATGATGTAAATTTCTTATTGATTGAGATCGTGATTTCAACACAAAATACGTTGACAAGAGTGCATACAACTGAAGTTGTAAACAAAGGTTTACGAAATCGCGATCTCAGTCAATAAGAAATTTACATCATTTTCTTTAAAGATAGGTGAAGCTTTTTTTTACAAGTAATTATATTTGTGTAGTATTTGTTGTTTCACTGACACTAGCTTCATTTTTTACGTAACTGCGTTTTCTGCTTAAAAGTCACCATTGCGATATCTCAAAATGAGTTAGAGCATTCCTTGTGGTTAGCCAGGAAAGTGACAGTCAGTTGAATTCCATATTATACTCCATGTGCCATAGTAGCTCAGATGGTTCAATTAGCACCAGCATGATAGGGCATAGACCCTTGATTGAAATCTCAGCTATGATATTGTATTTTTCAATCTAATTCTATCTTTCCAAAATTATGTCTATAAGTATATTAATTTGTTTGGAAAAGTTATGAGGATGGGCACTAAGATATGTGGCAGTATCGCAATGGCGATGGTGGTGGGATGATGATCTCGAAGCTCCGAGGTGCGGTGACCATCTGTAGCAGTATTCCATTGGGGATGGTGGGGATAATAAAGATGCTATGATGTGATTCTGCACCATTTTGAGGCGTTATTTGTAGCAGTACCTCTTATGCATGGCTGCTGGAATGATGGATTATCTTTACACCTCGTAGGGAAGCTATTTGTGTTAGTATTTCATATGTATGGGAATGATGTTTTCCCGCGTTGTGTTGTCGCAGCAAACGTTTCTTCTAATTGTAGCTCCAGTTGTGATATCAGATAGTTTAAGAAAGGGAACTTAATGTGAAGAAATCAGAAAGGTTGAAAAAAAATTTCAATTCAACTGCAAAACTCAATTTCAATATGATTTTTATTTTAAATCTATATAATTACACAATTGAAAACAATACTTTTCTCCCATTGATGAATAACTAAAAGACAGTTCAACCGCTCTGGTTTGCAACCAGACTTTTGCAAACATCCAGCACTTCCACATGCGTCTATTCACGTTGAGATCACGATACAAAAGACTCTACTTCTTTTCCAACTATTTATTTTTACTGCTCATTTCTATAACTACCAAATAAACTTCTTTTCACTGGTCCATGTCAACACATTATGTAATATCATTTTTGCAACTACCAATAAAACATTACATCATCTTGTATACATATTGCATCATATCATGACCCACTGAATTTCACACTCTCACTTCTTGTGCATATTAACATGAATCCTAAATGAATAAATCCAACATCGCTCTGGCACTTGACAAATTAACAACTGTTTCAGATGCTTGAAACATACTCTGTTAAAACGTATATATTATGTCATTTCGGAGTTTCCTCTGTTGCATTTCTTTTATCTGCTGTAACTCCTATACATATGTATATGATATTCACACCCTAATGAGACACCTTTAATTTACTCCCCTCTCTTTCCCCTCCTCCTTCACCCCCTAACATGATAGATCCCATAAATGCTCTAGCCATCAATGTAATCTCTAATTCTTGACCAGCAGCATTTCATGTTCTAAGGTAGTCTAAAGCTTATGTTAGTGTGAATATCTCATTTTAAATCTAATCTGGCTTTAGTTACCATAAATTACACCATAAATGAGATCATTAATGAGTAATATAATAGTTAACCATAAGAAAACAAGTTTTTTAGTATCTTATAGGAAATGGAATGATTAATGGTTTTTGATTATATATTAATTGCTCCAGAAAGAACAGGCAGAGATAATAACAAAAAAAGGGCACATACTAAATGATCATATGAATATATTTCCGTTGCTGTGTTGGAAATCCTTTAATTATTCTTTATCAATAAAGATATCTATCCTGTATGAGATGAACTTACTATTCAGATATGGGAAAATTCAGGTTATCAATATACTAATGCAGCTTTTTAAATATGTTACACATACTAGAAAACTTCAGCAAAATATTTGTAAATTATAATGGTAGCCTTGCCAAACTCCTTCTCCTGATGACTGCCTTTATAAATGGAATTGTACAAATCATTTTATGGATTGTGTTCAGAATGTTGACACATGTGCTTCTGATCAAATTCTGAGAATGCACCAGTTATACATACTTCCATTGATTTCTCTGGAAGATCACTTTTACTCAACTGACCAAGAATAAACACTGGGACATTTTATGATGTATTATTTTGCGATTTCTTTTTATTTCACCATGTATAACATATTTGTAAAATCATTTGACACTCGGTTTTAATTTTAGTGCAATTTAAATAATTTTCAAGCACCCAAGTCACAGATATGTTTCGGTTTGTCATAAGAATTTATACTGGTCGCCAATCTAGAAAGTGATTGACATTTCGTCTGGAGAGAGAGAGGCGATGTAGCCGCTTATTGCTGCCACGTGGAGAGCACGATAGGATTATGCGTGCAAAGGTGATTCAGTTGCGATTGCAATGGGTATTATTATTATTAATTATTATTATTATTATTATTATTATTATTATTATTTATATTATTATTATTATTATTATTATTATTTATAATACTGTACACAAAGGCAATAGAAAAGTCGTGGATCTACAGGCAAACACTAGAACATGCAAGAACACATCAGTGTAAAGATCATCGTAACATAAGAGGCATACCTGTGGCATTTTTATGCTTATTGAAGTGGGGAAATGTCGCCTACATACCTTTTTCCGGGAGTATCTAATTTACACCCCGATACCTGACTTTCTTCTTTAAAATACTTTTCTTTCTCAATCTTAATCATAGTGTTCTTACTGATACCTACAGCACGTGAAGTCCTATCAAGCACCTTAGAGAATGGAATAATAGGCTCACCTTTCAATTTCTCATCGAAGTATTCTCTCACGAAGCATATTACTCGTATTTCCCGTGCCTGTCCTTTAATTGGAATACCTTTACCAAATATAGTTTTATTTGGTTCCCGAGTACGTTCAAGTTTTCGCTTGTCACTATTTTAGACATAATTAAGCATTCATTAAAACACAATTGCAAATGATCACAACACGCACAGATACACGAACTCACACACACGTAAACCAAGGAAAATTGTTACAAAATGCAAAGGAACTTGCCAGTACAGTATCTTTGTTGTAACCTTATATAAAATAACAACATACGTATACGTGAAGGCATTTCTGTTTACGCAGCGTTATCAAAAGAGAAACAAAAACCAAGGTATTTTGTTTATTGCAGCGTTTGCGTAACTCGCTCACCCGTAGTCCATGCTAAGCACGTGTTAGAATATTGGCAACCAAGGTTTAGCATCTAACATTGTCATGGAAATGTCTCGACTCTAATTGGTCCTTTTAATGCTTACTATGACAACCGTTATGACGTAATCATCCCCTCCCGCTTATTTAGACCATTATTCCATGTGCTTACTAACTGTCAATCACATTCTAGTTTGGCGACCAGTGTAGCAGTCTTCGTTTTCATTTATGTGATGTGTGGGCCAGTGTCATGCATTAGAGAGGTTAAGTGCATATGATACTTATAAACCAAGAGATCATATTAGATAGTAGAAGTTAGCAATTTATTTAATTTATATCTCGTACTGTTTTTACAATATGCATTACAGCTCAGAGCATATTAAGCTTAGTTGTACTCTTGCAGTTAAATTAATTTGATGAAAGTATTCTCATTATGTAGAAAATGCAACTATTTTAGTTCTTATCTTTTAATGATTCTTAAATGTTTTCTATTTTAGCATACATAAGTAATAATGTGATATTACTATAGATTTTCATATACCTATATAGGATCTTTTAATCTGTTGTATGTTCAAAATCAAATGTCACAGGGCTAAAACAGTCATTTCTTCCAGCTTATGTTTTCTCTCCATTTACACTTATTGCGAACAATCTAAAAATGTGTGAAAGGAGGGATGGGGGCAAAATTTAATGTAGTAAGGGTTGATAGATTATTTTGAATCCTTTTTGTTGTTATTTGCTTATACCTTCTAATGTCATTTCCTGTAGTTTATTCATTTTTTCATTCAGTCTTCTAAAGGGTATAACACTGAGTGCCATAGGTGTAAACATTGACATACCAGAATTGCCAAACAGAGCAAACAAGTCTAGTGCTAGACATCCTTAGCATGCGTCATCTGAGGAAGGGGCTCAGGACCAGCAGCAAACTTTAAGGGGTACAAACTTGAAAGAGAAAGTCACTTTGCTGTGATTCTCACTATAGAAGAAGAAACTTTTGTATCTTTGCATGTTATTTGTTAAAAGTTCTATTGTTGAATAATATGCTTAGTGCTCAAAAAGTTGATGAATGTTGGTGTAAGATCATCTATTAAGTAATTGTTCACCAAACTTGGCTAATGTTTTAAACTAAGGATTCCTTCCATTCACTTATAAATCTGAACTTGTCTTATTTCTTTCCTTCTCTATTTATTTCTCCTTGTATGTAGTCTATGAGATCCTTAATCTCAAGAGTTCAGTAAGTGAACCATTAAAATTTGTATTTTACTATTTGTGCATTAGTTCAGATATAATTAATATTTGTATACATGTGTAGTTGCAAGTCCAATTAATACTATACTGAATTTGTTACAAGGTTCTGTGTTTGTATGTTTATGAAGGGTGCAGTATACTATTTCAAGATTGCTGTGGCTTTGGCTGTAGCTGCCATTCCTGAAGGTTTACCAGCTGTCATTACAACTTGTCTGGCTTTGGGAACCAGGCGTATGGCCAAGAAGAATGCCATTGTGCGCTCTTTGCCATCTGTAGAAACCCTGGGTTGCACGTCTGTCATCTGTTCTGATAAGACTGGAACACTCACAACCAACCAGATGTCTGTTAGCCGGTAGGTGTATGACTTTAAAATCATGGCACATTCAGACCGTCTCTTCTTTGATCAGATGACTAAATGATTTACAATGATAATAGCTGAAATATGTGTGCTCTCGCACAACAGTTTGGTGGTAAGAGTTGTATACTTAGATCCAACATGTACAATAAATAATAAATAAGCACTTTTTATAGTTGCCGGAAATATTCGAGCCAAATATAAGTTGAATGCTACAAACAAAATAAACAATTTTTCTGTAGATTCCTAAAAAATAAAGCAATACAAGTGTGACAAAGATAGTCAATTTTATATTCTTACATTTGGTGCATACTTTTGTAAACTAAAACTTTTTACGAGGTGCGTTCAAGTTATAACACTTTTTTTTCCAGGACTGGTACCAGATAGGAACTTCAGCATTTTTTAAAATACATGTGGACTCTTTGTGAATGCGTGACAGAGATGGAAGCACTGTACATTGCATAGAACTTTAGTGGCAGCGACGAGAGTTATGACTGTTTTTGATACTTAAAATGGCAACATTTTCATTGCAAGAGCAGCATGTAATCATTAATTTTTTTCAATTTTTGTAGTATGACACCTATTAAAATTCATTGTCAATTGAGTGAGGCATGTGGTGATGATACCATGGATGTGTCTAATGTGCGTTCGTGGGTGTGACATCACCTCCAAAATTGGCATTTCCATGGGATCTGTGCACATAATCCTGCATGAAGATCTGAAAATGCTCAATCGGTGATCCTCCAAAACAATGTTTTCCACTCGCTGGATCATGTCAGACCGTCTGGTGTAAGGCCATGGCTGTATTGGTTTGTTGTTGCACAAAGTTCTGCCTTCATTGAACTCTCACATCCAGGAATGCACAGTAGACACATCCATGGTACCATCATCACATGCCTTACTCAATAGGTGTCACACCACAAAAATGGAGGAAACGAATGATTACATGCTGTTCTTTAAATGGAAATGTCACCATTTTAAGTATCAAAAACAATCCCAACTCTCGTTGCTGCCACTAGAGTTCTATGCACTGTACAGTGCTGCCATCTCTGTCACACATTCACAAAGAGTCCACGTATATTCAGAAAAAAACCAGTCCTGAAAAAAGAATTGGTGTTATAATTTGAACGCACCTCGTACATACCCTTAAAATTACAGATTAGTGCAGTCCTTATTTAATTGCATAAATATTGCTTAAGTATTGCTTAGATGATTACTAAACCTTTTCCTACCAAGACCAATGTATTAGCTACTAGCTATTAGCTCTCAATGCTTATAGCTGACACATAGATTGTGGGTTCTTTTCATTTGGTTTGTTTTCTTGTGTGGTAGCATGCTCTAGAATATACATTCTCTTTTCTGAATTTTCTTTTCAAAATCATTTAATATTACAATGTGTATTATTATTATTATTATTATTATTATTATTATTATTATTATTATTATTAATTATTATTATATTTTCACTTTAACCTGTGTCTTTTGTCCAAATCTGCAAAATTCAGAGTGTAATCATAAGCACAAAATTATAACTCCAAATGGCATGATAAATGAACCTATAGTTTCTTAAAATTTACATAAGATGGTAATACTTAACTGTTTCTGTTGAACTTTCTGTTTTAGAATGTTTGTGTTTGACAAGGTTGAAGGTAACGACAGTTCATTCCATGAATTTGAAATCACTGGCTCAACTTATGAACCCATTGGTGATATCTTCCTTAAAGGTCAGAAAGTTAAGGGTAGTGAATTTGAAGCACTCCATGAAATTGCAACCATTGGTATCATGTGCAATGACTCTGCCATTGACTTCAATGAATTCAAGCAGGCTTTTGAGAAGGTTGGTGAAGCTACTGAAACTGCTCTGATTGTATTGGCTGAGAAGATCAATCCCTTCTCCGTTCCTAAGCAAGGCCTTGACCGTCGTGCATCTGCTGTCGCTGTAAGGTTAGATATGGAGACCAAGTGGAAGAAGGAATTTACCCTGGAATTCTCCAGAGATCGCAAATCTATGTCCTCATATTGTGTTCCTCTGAAGCCAACCCGACTTGGAAATGGACCCAAGCTCTTTGTTAAGGGTGCACCTGAAGGTGTCTTGGATCGCTGCACACATGCTCGCGTTGGTACACAGAAGGTACGTGAAACCAATTTAGAGTTACCTAAAACCTAGGCTAAACATACTCAGTTGCTTTGTATCATATGGTTTGACATAACCTCTGAAGTGTAGGGTCAAATTTATTTATTATTAGCAAAAGAGTTACAGTGAAATGAATAAGTGAAAGCTGGAGGAAAATAATATATGAGGTCTGTTCAAAAAGTATCGTAAATTTTGTGTTTTTGTTTTCTTCAAAAAGTATTTATTTCTTTATAAGTGCCTATTTTGTCCCCACTAGATATTACACACTTCTGTCGACGTTTTTTCCAATCCTCGAAGCACTTGAAAAAATCGTTTTTTGTGATGTTGTTCAGCTCCTCCTTCGATACTGTCTATCTCCTCCATCGTGGCTAGTGTCATCCTTTCATGGCCTCTTCAGTTTTGGGAACAAAAAAAAGTTGCAGGGGCCAGGTCTGGGGAGTACAGTGGCTGCGGCATCATAAGCTTGTTGTTTTTGGCCAATCACACACAAGCACAATGTGTGAGCAGGGTTGTCAACATGGTGCTAAAGCCAATTTCTGTTTTTCCACAAATCCGGGCATTTCTGGCAGATTGCTTCGCGCAAATTGTGCTAAATTGCAGGTATATTCCTTATTGACCGTTCTACCCTGTGGCAAGAACTCATGATGCATGACACACCTGCAGTCGAAGAAAACTAAGCAAAACCTCCACATTCAACCGAACTTTGTACGCCTTTTTCGGTCCTGGCTCGTGTGGTAGCATCCATAGGGGTGATTGAGCTTTAATTCCCATGTCATAACCATAAACCCATGGATTCGTCACCAGTCATGACACTCTGGAGCAAATTTGGGTCTTCATGGACAGAGTTCAGCAGCTCCTTAGCAACTTTAATGCGATGGTGTTTTTGGTCAAAATTGAGCAAGTTAAGAGTTTTGTGGAGCCTCGTATCATGCCCAAATCATTGGTCAAAATCCAATGGCACAAGCCAATCAATATGTTTAGGTCCTCAGCAACTTCTCTAACAGTGATTTGACGATTGGCCAATACTATTTTCTTCACTTCAATGTTTTCATCTGTTGACGAGCTCGGGTATCCGGGATGCTCTTCTTCATTCATATCTTCTTGACCCTCTTCTGTACCACCAATCAACGTTGCTTTGAGCCAAGGTAACTTCACTATATGCCACAGTCAACATTCGGAATGCATCTATGCACTTAATTTTTTTTTTTCCACAGAAAATTTGATACAAATTCTTTGTTCCATTTTTTTGAAATAGGCAAAAATCGAGGATGAGCCTAAACACGTGCAAGCAAAACAGCTTTCAACAATTAACTGAACATTCAAAATGGCTGAGCTTGTCAACATAAGTGAGGGACATGAGTACCAACATAATGCCACAAAACAATCGAAAATTGGATATACATAGCCTGTGAAAATTCAAAATTTGCAATATTTTTTGAACAGTGCACATATGTGTTCTGCTTTTGTGTACTTACCATATCATGCTTGTTCTAGGTACCACTTACCAACACCCTGAAGAACCGCATCTTGGACCTCACCAGGCAATATGGTACAGGTCGTGATACCCTCCGCTGCTTGGCTCTTGCCACTGCTGATAACCCAATGAAGCCCGAGGAAATGGATCTAGGAGATTCTACCAAATTCTATACCTATGAAGTGAACCTTACTTTCGTTGGTGTTGTAGGCATGTTGGACCCTCCCCGCAAGGAGGTATTTGACTCTATCCAGAGGTGTCGCGCAGCTGGTATCCGTGTAATTGTCATCACTGGTGATAACAAGGTAAGCATATGCAGGATTTAAGGAGATATATATTGTCTTTGTATAATTAGAAGTTGGAAGATTAACAACTTTTGAATTTCTGAAAGAATTGAATTGCAGGAAGAAGGTGCTTTTAGCTTAATATTATCTGTCTTGAATAGTTCTAACCAGTGAATTATTCTTGCTTTTTAACATTTGTAGTTTGTCTTTTCTAGTGTTCTAAAATACAAAGAAAAAATATAGACACATGTTACTGAAAAGAAGACCAAAATTATACTTCTCTAAAGGGGGCAAAAAATTGTATTTTGTGATCACAATACTTGCCAGTTTCTTTGCATGGAAGTGTGCAGAAGTATAGTTAAGTGTGCGCAATGTGCAAACATATGCCATACACCAATTGCCTATTAGCTCTCTTGGAAAATTTTATTTCTCTATTTCTACAATTTTGTGGCAGATATTTCTTAAATAGTGTGAAAAGCTGAATTTTTCATGAAGAAGTTTGTCTTTGTGTGGTTGTCATGTCGACATTTGCATATTCTCGACTGTCTCAGCAACTCAGCCATCTACTTGCAAAAGCCTTCTTTGTGCTTTGTTTGTTTGCACTCTGCACTTCACTCTTAAATAACCTACATCAGATCAATGCTTTCCTGTATCTCTGCAGTACATCATCCGGCAGTAGCTCTAAGCTTCTCTTTCTGACAAGTCCTTTATCATATTAGGTAACAATTTAATTATAAGATAGACAATTCCACTCTCCCTCAACAAAACCTTCCATGTGGCTATAAAAAAGTTACTGTACTAAATGTTCTTTTGATACAAAGATTGACAAATTGATGGAAATTAGTCATTCTTCCACACTAGCCATATGTAGGCTAAGGTTTGGATAGCAATGTTGGCCATGGTAGCTCAATGGTTAAGAGCAACCATACATAGACTGGAGATCTGTGGTTCAAATCCCAGTTGTGGCATTGAATTTTCAGTCTGACCCTACTGGAATTCTAGGAAATGAAGCTGTTATATTAAAAGTAACAAGTGTATCTTATTAGACATTAATGTGTTGTTAATCTTTTCTACCAATTCAAAAGAATATTTAATACTTTCAAATCTGTCTGAAGTACTCTATTTTTCCTTATGAGTAAAGACTATGAAACAATGAAGCACAAAATTAGAATAATTTTGAGTCAGACTAGTACTCTAGTACTAGACTCCATATATTGCTAGTGTTTACCTAGAATGCCTTTCGTTAGGACATTAACTGAGGATGTTAGGAAGGTCTTAACAATAACACATTCTAGGTAAACACTAGAAGTATATGGAGCATTGAGTACTAGTTTGACTCAAATTTAACTATATTTTTTGTTTAGCCATTTAGCAAGTTTGTAGTTTAAAGATGTCCCTCATTTTATTTCCTGGTTTATGAATTTTAGGAAGTGCATACATTCTAGGTAAAACTGTATTACTGACTTTTACAAATGTTTCTCTTTATTACGTATAATTTTCACTGCATTAAGAGTTTATTTAAAAGTTTGAATGCATGATTTTAATGGCCATTATTAATTCTTACAAAATCTTCACATAGAAGTAATAATTCCACTCTGTTAATAACGTGAGAATCAAAAACCTCCAAGCAGGCTATGTTGTTCTGTGCCTGTCTGTGTGCTCTGTGCCAACTGCCACTACCAAACGAATTGTTTGTGAAATCGATCTCCATTAGAAGTATTAACACCAATTTCTTAAGATAAGTGAAGCCTTTGTAGCAAATATTTGTATTTGTGTAGTATTTGTTTCTTCACTGTAGCTAGCTTCATTTTCTATGTAATTAATAGGATTGTAATTTTAATCAAACAGTTATTGGTTTCATTTACATCCTGATAGCAATTTTAACATCTACAACATAATCTATATTTTTATAAATCTGTGTTTTTATATCTCTATTTAGAAAATGATTTCTTTGAACTATAAGTACTTCTCTCTGCTGTTTTGTGATGAGCACTATTATTAAATTGAAGTTTCCCTAACAAACACAAGAGTTATATTACTTTTTAAACAAATATTTAAAAAAGGAATTATCTGCAAGAATTTCTTATTTTCTCTTGAAATTTCAAATACTACTTAATTTTAATTTTAAAATATTAAAATGAAACAAAAAAATTATTACAAAATTATGTAAATTATCTACCATTAGCTAAAATGCAACGTAAGCAAAAATTAATGCTACAAAATTAAATAGCAAATAAAAGTAAAAAAGCTGAAGCTGCTGACATTATTGAAATTATTAAAGCAAGTAAATGGACCAATGGGACCAATGGTCTGGGAAAAAATATTTATTTTGTAAAATAAGGATCATGTAATGAAAATTTAAATACCACCAATATGACCACTATTTCTGTTAATAAATGTGTCTTGCTTTCAGTGATTGGCAATAAAACAAAACTCTTAACACCTAGCAGCAGTAATAAACTAACTCATGATGCAAACATGAGATCTGCAAAACTGTGTTACATGTATTAATATCAAAGATGAGTGAAGTTTTGTCAGTAATTATAATTTATTGAATTATATATGCTTCACTGTCAAGATCTTCAGCTGTTTTACTTTTATATGTTATTTGATGTTAGTGATAGTCTATTAAAAGCAGATTAAAATGTTAATGCTGCAGTGAAATTTGCCTTTAAGCTTAGCGCCATTAAGACCTCTGTGCTTTTGGTTTACACAGTAATTTCTATTTTAGTCTACAGCTGAGGCTATCTGCCGTCGTATTGGTGTCTTTACTGAGGATGAGGACACAACAGGCAAATCATATTCCGGCCGTGAGTTTGATGATCTTCCACCCAGTGAGCAGAAGCAAGCTGTTGCTCGTGCTAGGTTATTCTCCAGAGTAGAACCTGCCCACAAATCCAAGATTGTTGAATTCCTGCAGGGCATGAATGAAATTTCTGCCATGGTAAGTATATTTACTAAATTTTCAAATATTTATGCACATTTTATTTTTTGAGGTGTACAGGAGTATGGAAATTAATTTGCAGTTCTATAAAGGTGTGTTTGGTGTTTTTAAATCAGATACTGTAACCTATTACTAGTGGAATTCATTTTTAATTATAGATATCACATTTTGGAGATCTGAAGTTCAGGTTCAGGAGCTAGTTAACCTGATTAGTTTCTTCAGTCTGTTGTAATGAAAGAAAAATGCTGAATAGAATTTCTCTTTTATATATCCTTCATATTGGCTGTGTATATGATATATATACAGGTTCAGAGGTTCTTAGCTTTCTAGGGTGCCTGACATTAAATCATGTTTTAACTTGTGAAAGAAAGGAACCATTTTCTACCTTTTCTAGATCAGCTTTGCAATATGATTGTATCTTCTGTCATCCCTTAATGTTGTACAGGAAATGCAGTGTCAAAAATGTACTCAAATGATGCAACAGACCATATGACCATAAGAAAGAAATGCAGAAATTCATCAGATTCACTGTTCAAAATGTCATAAATTACCCATTGGTAAAACAAAAGGAAATATCGGCACTCAATTCAAAGAACACAAGTGTAATATCGAACAAAATGGAACATATCGAGATTTAACTGTATTGGAACACCACAGTTTCAACCCAATTCCACACAAACATGCCACCATCAACAGTCTCACACACAGATTAGTAAATCTACCCCTCAGCCAGCAAGAATATCAAAACGAATACCATCAAATCTTAAAAACTGCAATTAAAAATGGTATGGAAAAAACCTTGTAGATAAAAAAACTAAAATCATTCAAACTTCAAAAGAGATTAAAACAGATCACAGCTCTCACACCAATAAAACAAGAAATTAGATTTGCTAAATTTACTTACCACCCCTGGGCCACAAAAAAGTTCCAAAAAATATTCAAGAAATACAATACAACATTGGCACCAAAAAACAATTACAACATTAAAAACCTACTTAACAGTAATAATACTGATAAGATAAAACCAGAAGAAATGTGACGCATTTACAAGATTAAGTGTAAAGACTAAAAAAATTTACATAGGAAGGACAAAAAGAAACATAGGCACTAGAAAGAAAGAACACTTCAGGCACTTAAGATACAAAAATATTGATACGTCCGCAATAGCAGCTCATTTCTGGTCTGAAAATCATGAAATTGAAGATAGCACCGAATTACTAAAATACGTACAAAAACATAGTGAACTCGTCATATGGGAGAGAATATACATAGAAAAACATAAAAACCAACTAATGAACTTTGAAATCTCACCAGAAGAGAATCCCACATTTAAGTTCATCACTAAATCAACAGATGGCAGCAACAACTCCACTGGATCAAGCTTTAGTCGCATAAGAGCCGAAGATGCAAACGATGATTTGCGAAACATGTCCTCAAAATAGGTACGAAAGTGAAGCAGATGTGTAATAAATACGACTCATCTAAATATTAATAAAATGGAACATGTTGAATTCGACCCCAAACTCAAAAGCATTAAATCATTTGGGAGAAATTTGAAAAGGTAAATTGGAACTAACACTGCAAAGTAATGTAATAATTAAAATTACACTATGAGTGACTGATACTCTGTACTTCACCTACAATAATAATATGACAGTGGCAATAATACGACAGTATTATTGGTAATATGACAAAAGGTAATAGTAAGATATTAGAAATACACATAGTTGAATATTTAAAATGGAATATGCATATTGAACATATAACCAAGAAATTAAACTCGGCGCACTATAATATGTTATGTCTGACACATATAATGAATATAGAAACCAAAAAAATTGTCTATTATAGCTATTTTCATTTGATCTTGGCCTATGGTACAATATTGTGGGGAAACGCATTCTGGATGGGAAACAGATTTAAAAAAAAAAAAAAAAAAAAAAAGCATAATATTAATGCTAGCTTTAAAGATTCATGCAAACCATTACTTTAAAAAATTAACAATATTAACAATGCCCTCAGTATACATATATTTTAGTTACTCACCTACATATATTAAAATTGACAATTTTATGCAAAAATAAAATCGTCATTACAACACTTGATAAGAATTACAAGCATAAAATACCATACGCATAGCCTAACACTATACAAAAAAGCACCCTCTTATATGGGTATAAAAATATATAATAAATTGCCTCAGTGATTTAAACAGATAGTCTTCAAAATAAATAAGGCTTCAAAATTAACTCTTGTTTTATATATAACTCGAGTCACCAGTTTACCAGCTTAGGCTCACAATATAAATGTTATGTGACATAACGATTCTATTGTTCTATTCTACCACAAATTTTCTTTCAACACTTTTCACATCCACTTGAAGCATTATCAAGAAATTGAAGTAGTATTTTTATCAACTCATAGTGTAATTTTAATTATTTTAAAGAAAATTTGTTTAAAGATGTTCAAATACCAGCTTATAACTTTGAAAAGCCAGAAACTGTTAATGCCATTTACATGTTCAACCATATGCATTACAAGTAACAGCAAATTCACAAGGAACATCTCAGAAGTGCCCCAATCATTGACATGAAGCTGAACTTATATGCTCAATGGTTAATTAGCAAAGTTGTCTTATAAAGACTCATTAAAAAGTGTAAATAAAAAATATCACACCACTACACAGCTTTTAAAACAGTTACAATAAAATAAATTGAAAACATTTCATATTTGTACTGCATTTCTATGAGTTAAAACTGTGCAGAAGCCTTTGGATGTGTATCATAATTTGGTTTAATTCTAAAAATAATTGCATTAAATTTTGCAGCAGCTAGGCAGAAAAGGAAATATTAATGTTTCATTATATTTTAATGAAATGAATCACGACCTGAAGCTTTTCTGGAGATTTATGAGCCAGTTTGCAACTTGAGAAAATTTATTTTGATGAAATGAGTTCTATTTTAATAAGTGTATGTTTCCTTTGTAGACTGGTGATGGTGTGAATGATGCTCCTGCTCTGAAGAAGGCTGAAATTGGTATTGCCATGGGTTCTGGTACTGCTGTAGCTAAGTCTGCATCAGAGATGGTACTGGCTGACGACAACTTCTCTTCCATTGTAGCAGCTGTTGAGGAGGGCCGAGCCATTTACAACAACATGAAGCAGTTCATCCGATACCTGATCTCTTCCAACATTGGTGAAGTTGTGAGGTTTGTACACTAAATTAAATGAACATGTACCAAACTTGGAAAACGTATGTATGTATATTTTTGTAAATGTATGATAGTTTAAGAAATTTTATTGCATCAGTACATCTAAAGTGTCCTCTCTCAGCAGTTTAAGGGGAAAAAAGATAAAAGTTTACTTTCTGAATAAAAAAATAAGTGGCCAGCTACTCTAATACAAATACAAATAACATAGTTAAATTTCAACTCCAACAACTGGTCAGCATATTATTTCCAGGTCTTTCTAAATTTCATTTAACTTGGAATGCCACATCTATCTAGGGACTCTTGTATGTTGCAATAACTGCAATGGCACCATCACTCAGTCATATTTGTCATTTACATTAAATGCTTTTAATTCCTCTCGTCATTTTTATGCTCATTTCTCAGGAAGTCTGATACCTTATTACAATAATATATAATACATTTTTATAAGATCTTAAAAGGATAAGTTTGTAACAGATTATTATATATTATAATATAATCTTTACTTTGATTCCCATTTATTATTTCTCTTTTAAAATCTATTTCTCTCATTTTTAGTGCTACTGTATGGGATCAAGCTTGGTGTGGTTGTGGGATACTGGGAAGTTGGTTAAGTGGGGTAAATAGGCAACATGTGGCAATGCTCGCATAAAGAGAAATTATCACAAATTAAAAATTATACAATAAGTCCATTGAGAGATTCTATATTCTGTATTGTAAGTCTCAGTCGACTTATCGTATAATTTCTAA
Organism: Mantis religiosa; assembly: GCA_030765055.1. Lineage (NCBI taxonomy): Eukaryota > Metazoa > Arthropoda > Insecta > Mantodea > Mantidae > Mantis > Mantis religiosa. Next base: position 172,409,051 of record CM060947.1, on the reverse strand, counting down.
TTATTGCATTACTTCAGTGTTAATTCCAGTTTGTTTTTTCTAATTAGAAATTATCTTGTTACCTTATTGTTCCTTAAATGTGCATCTTATGCAGTCTTTTGGCATTTCTCTTGCACCTAAGCATTTGTTGTGAATGTTACAAGTGCCAAGTTACTGTAATATATTATTTCTGAGGGTACATCAGAAGTCATTCATAATTAAAACCTTGTGGTCCATAGTAAGTCATATTTTTCCATGATTTGGAACATCACGGAAAAATATAACAAGGAATCCGGCAAAATTCCTTAAGTTCAGTGAAGTTATAATTAAAAACATTTAACATTTTTTTTTTTTGGTTAAATTTAATCCAATATTAAAATGTCTATGATTTTTCTATAAACAACTTGACTTGGAAAGTTAGTAATTTTCATTGTCTTATAACATTTCATTTCATGTCATCAACTTAATATGAATTTTCATGGTACATTGCCCTGAATAAGTTATGAGATCTTTACAAATAGTACAGTTTTCAGACTGTAAATTAAGTTCCCTTAATCAAGCAGTCATGCCAAGTACTTAATTAGAAGACTGCTAGTACTATATAGTTTAAAAAGAAGTTTAAAATTTATTTGACTTCATCTGATATATTTTTCTGATTTTATTCAAATTTGTGCTTCTGCATGGAACAGGTCTCTTAACTTCCAGAAGCTGAGATTTCTTCAGGTTTTCACAATACTTCAATGTTTTCTGTAACTTTGAAGTATGGTTAACTGTCCAGTTCTTGGATGGTAAATCGAAAGCATAACATCTATGCCATATGTCTTATGTCTTAAAGGGTAAGGAGTTGTGAATTCGGTGCAACACACAACAATGAACAGTCTTACAGACAGACTGGTCAACATACCCATGAATAAAGCACAATACTTCAAAGAACAAAAAGCCATACTGCACATAGCAGAAGAAAATGGATACACTAAAGTCTGGTGCTTAAGAAAATTAGAAAAGCTAAACTAAAGAAAATCATTAAGGAAGCAACCATATTTACAAAAGAAAAAGAAAGCAACAGCATATTCAATGCATTCACATATCACCCAAAAAATTTAATAAATTCAAAAAGATATTTAAGGAACAAAATAGCATCTTGGCACCTGCTAATAGACACTCAGTTTTAAAATTGCTAAATTCAAAAACAAAAGATGAAATACCAGATCCGGAATATACCAAATAAGTTGTAAGAATGGTGAAAAATGCTGCATAGGTGAAACTAAGAGAAATCTAAAAAAACAGAGTCAACGAGTACTTTTAGAAATATCAAAATGAAACAAGAAGATAAGTCAGCAGTAGCATTTCATTTTTGGAACGAAAATCATGACATTGATCCAAATACAAAATTACTAAAAGGAATGATAAACCAAAATAAACTGAAATGGGAGAACATATTCATACGAAAAAATAAGGGCAGGGTAGTGATCTTTGAAATCCCACCAGTAAATAATTTACAAAGAAGTTCATAGTTCCGAGGGAAGAGAGCAGACAACAGACGTTAGTTGGATAGAGATTGAAAATGGAAGCATGGCTTCCAAAAGTAGTACCTCGATAATATAAAAATGTGACGAAGTGTCAATAAACCAACTACAAATAGCTTTAACAATTAATTTGACATCACTGTTATGCATAACACACTACCATTTTGATAAAGTGAGCCGAATTATTAAAGAGATGCTGAAGATAATCCTAATTGAGTTTTAAATTCACCCATGAATATCTCGGTCTTTAAGACCAGGCGTAATGATAAAACCTAAAACCAATTAGAAATTTAGAATTATTAAAGAGCTGTAACATTTTTCCAGTTCTTAATGGTAAATTGTTAATGTTGCAGTATTTTCCTGACTGCTGCCCTGGGTCTTCCTGAAGCCTTAATCCCAGTACAGCTGCTGTGGGTCAACTTGGTGACAGATGGTCTGCCTGCCACTGCTCTGGGCTTTAACCCTCCCGATCTGGACATCATGGACAAGGTAAGAGTAAATAAAAAATAATATAGTGTTCATACTAACACCATATTAAAATCTTTGAATAAGATTCTGATTAGCTAACATCATGTTCACAAGCAAAAACAAATAAGAACACAGAACTTCTAATTGTAAAACTTCTACATGGATGAATCAAAAAGTTAATACTTCCACGTTATGGCCATTTATTAAATCATAGATAGCATGACTATGACAACATACAATATAAATTCTTTTTTCCACATAGTCCTCAAGAGACCAAACATTTGTTGAATTGAACCCAACTTTTTTATTCCAGAGGCATAGATATCGCCTCCAGTGCAATGTAACCACCTGGATGCACCTGCTTTCAGTTCCTTATTGTTTAAGAATCATCATTCCACCGAGATACTTTTTCATCTTACCGAACACATGATAATCACAGGATACTAAGTCTGGACTGTATGGAGGAAGATGTCATAACTTCCTTTGAATTGCTGCAGCAATTCGGACATTTGGCAGGCCGTGTGAGGTGTTACATTACCATGCAACCAAATCACACTGCCACTCAGTTCTCCCTGCTGCTTTTCTTTAATTGCCTTATGCAACCAGTTCAGCATTTGACAATACAAAGCAGAGTTGATTGTCACGTCTTTCGGCATAAATTTCATGTGCACCACAACCTCCATGTCAAAAAACATTGTTGCCTCACTTTCCCTGCTGAAGGTTGGTCCTCTGCCTTCTTTCATTGTGATGTGGTGTGCACCCATTCCTGTTTTGAGGGTGAATTGGTAGATTCAGGTTTCATCCCCTGTGATGATTTACCACAGAAACTCCTTGCCCTCCACAGAATGCCATTGCTAAAATGCCAATGGCAGTTGGAGACATTGTCCCTTGTAAACATCAGTAAGTAGCTGTGGGACCCATCTGAAACACAGTTTAAGAAATCCAAGATATTGATGAACAGTGCAGAACAGTCAGCCATACAAAATGTTCAGCATGCTGACAATTTCCTGCAGTGTGATGCCCTGATTCTCTCTAATGATCACATCCACGTGGTTAACATTTGCAATGTTACTGGACATTGTGGGCATGCCTTTGCAGTATTTGTCAGTGAGATACATGCATCTGGTGTCAAATACCTATGCATTCTCACCAATATAGAAATGATTTTACGATGAATGTTGTGAAGTATAATATGGTTTAATATATGTCTTCTACTGCACAGCATATATTTATGATTCGTATGTATTAACTCAGCCCATCAAATGAAAGTAGGATTTGCAGAAAGAATTTCCAGATGTAAAAGTTCCAGATTGTACAATAATCCATAGACTTTACAAGAAATTCCATGCCACAGGAAGTGTTCAGACCAAGAAACTTAAAGACAGTATGGGTTTCTTACTGAAGAAACATTAGACATTGAAGATTTCCTGCCAAAAATCGTTTAGTTGTCTTTCGTAACGGGCAGGTATTTCTTATCGCTTGGTGTGAAGAGCTACTAAATTGCTGAAGAAGAAAACCATATAAAATAACTGGGGCACTACAGATGATCCTGTTAGGCACACATTTTTAGAGTGGAATATCACCAATGTATACAATGGCAAAATACACATTTTAATATTTTTCAGGGATTAGGCTTTGGTTACATCTTTGTGTATATGTATGTACCAAAATATCATTATTGGAGCCTTGACAAACCTAATATTCAAAAAGTACACCTTAGTGACAAAATAGATTAGTGTATGGTGCACCATGAGCATAGAGATTTGTAGGGCCAATTCAGGTCAACAGTTGATGCCCCTACACATGTAGATACAATTTTGTTTTTTTGTTGTTTTAAGAGAATTGACAGAGCGTGATTTTGCCTTTTTTTCTACAACACTGCAACAGCTCATATTCCAATATTTCAATGAGAACCATAGTAGTTTGCTTGAAGTTAAAATTATTAGTAGAGTTTTGTGGCCGCCTTTGTCCCCTACCTAAACCACTGCAATTTCTATCTCTGTGGTAACTTAAAAATACATTGTACAAGACAAACCCACACATTCTGGAAAAATTATTATTTAAAAAATAAATTTAAAAAAATCTGTCAGAAAATTGACAGCATTTCTCAATATGAACTATGGGAGAGATGGATAGTTTTTTAAAGTGGTGCCAAAATTGTTTAGACAATGACTGCCCAATTTCAGCGTTTCATTTCATAAAATGTGTAACTAAAGCCATTAAAAGCAGTTTTAAAAATGTTTTATGGTTGCATCTGCAACCATAGTGGCCAATGCCAATGAGCACTGCTAACATGGACAGAAAAGACTCTCTGCAGCCAGTTCTTAGCTTATTGACTCATAATTACTTATTCTTAAGATTCAAAGTTCATCCAGTTGAGTGCTTAAGTCTAGCTTAAAATTGTGGAAACCGTGGTTTCCATCACTAGTATAAGTTTTAAGGATCGTTGGCTTTGTGTTACATGATTACATTTAGCAAAGGATTTTTGTACTATGAGAATTTTCATTGTCCTATTTTCTCCATTTTGTAGCCCCCAAGAAAGAGCGATGAGTCTCTCATCTCTGGCTGGCTCTTCTTCCGTTACCTTGCTGTTGGAGGTTATGTAGGTGCTGCTACTGTAGGTGCTGCAACTTGGTGGTTCATGTATAGCCCAGATGGACCTGGATTGACCTATTACCAAGTGGTAAGTTAATCTTTTGCACTTGAAACCTGCAGTAAGTACTATTATTGCTCTTTTGCTTTGCAGGACATAAATCTTTAGCATTGTTTACTTGTGGCCAGCGCAGCAATTTTCCTGTAAAGGCTACTTGAATATAAAAATAACAGCACCATGAAACCAATGCTATTCCTAAATGTCCTGAGTAGCAACTCACAGCTAAGTTTCATTATTAAAAAAAAGGAATTAACATGACTTTCTCCACTAACTCTTCTACAAAGTGTTCTTATAACACTTAATCTTGTCTACTTCTTGTTATTCATTTAGTGAGTGTAAGAAGAATGTAGATTGAACTTTTAGTGGAACCAATAAGTGCCAAATATTGAAGGAAATTGAACTTCTACTATAATTATTAATTCTTTTAAAGCTGTTTTTTTATCATGAAGTATAATATTAAATTGAATAAATTTTAATCTCTTGTTAAAACATATTTCACTTGTCCTTCAGATGTTAAAATTCAGAAGACTTCTTTTCGGGTGCCATTGCATGCATCTCCTAGAGTCACCAAAGCAGCTGAGGATGGATGCAATGGCACCTGAAAAGACATATTCCTAATTTTAAAAACTGAAGGACAACTGAAGTAAGTCTTAACAAGTGACTAAAATGTATTCATTTCTACTAGAATACCCTACCAACAAATAAGCCATTTCCATCAATACAAAAGGTGTCCTTAATGTTTTACTTTGGGATTATTCCTAACTCTTAAGTGATTACAACAAGATCTCAAAAATTCTTGGGTGTAAATACATAAACAGTAACTGCAATTGCTTCCTTATATGTAAGCACTTTTAAGACGCTAACAGACATATTAAGAAAATAAATACAGAAATAAATTTTCCTGGAAATGTAAATTAAATTATCACCTGGTGGACACAAAGCAGAAGTAATCAGAAAGTGGTGCCTTTCCTTGAACATCTTTGTAGTGTAGGTTTATTGTTGTTTTTTGTAATTTACGTCCTCCAACGTTAAGTCATATCGGACGATGAATGGAATGGGTGAAATTATGCTCAAATGAGCCCAGGGTCCACAGAGCTTAGTTACCCGACATTCGTCTTTCAGGATAAGGGAAAACTCCGGAAAAACCTTATCCTGGTAACTCACCCTGACCGAGATTCAAACTAGGGACCTCTTGAACATGAGGCAGACACTCTACCACCACGCTACCAAGGCGGGAAGGTTTATTGTTGTAAACAGGGTTAGGATTTTTAGGTGCAATTTTTCATGCACAGTTTTCTCTTGTGGGATACCTTTCTCTCTTTTTCCCTTTTTTCTTTTAAGTTTCCTTCTATTTTACTCTATATGATTTTAATCTATATAAAATATTAAACTTTTAACTAACATCTCCTCAGCTTGCTGTGAACATGTGAAGTTTAAGTGTAACTCTTTCAGTTAACACTGTATGAGAGTTAAAAGCACACCCACAACAAGGGAAAATAGTTGTGTGCAACAAATCCTCCTTCTCTTGCCTTACCACTATAAAGCAGCCCACAATAATGCAGCTGACAATGACTCATTGTCACTGTCTATCATTCTGTCCTTTTAATTTCACCAGAATCAGTAGCCTACTGATTGTGAATGTAAGTTTCTTACTGTGACAGATGTCATCTGTTCGCATGGAGAAATTATTAACTATAGGTTCTGCTTGAAGCTACTAGAAATCGCTGAGACTGCAGTTCTAGCATGAAAGAGAACATTATGGTAGTCATCGCTGTGGTATATGAGTGTGGACAGCAAGTGAATGAGTTGTGTAATAGTCACATTGAGTCAACAAGTAAGCTGGTGTTATTGCTTTGTTACATTACTAAACGAGTGTATTACTAGATTTTATCATGCCAAAGGTGTCAAGTGCTCAACTTATTCTTATAGCTTAGGAGTTCAAACAAGATTTCATAGATACATATGGAACTGTTTTTCAATTTAGTATTTGCAATTTAGGAATTTTGTTAGATGAAAACCACCAGCGAGATTGCATAAACAAAACATTTCCAGCTCTAAGCATCAAATGAACAAGACTTCAGGAAAACAAATCGCGGCAGCCTCTATTACGAAATGTGTTTCAATAGAGTTCTTAAAAAACCAACATTTTAAGGAAATCAACATTGTGTGCAGCTCTTTCTCAAGCAGGAATTCCTCTCAGTAAGGTGAATCATCAAGATTCAAGGGATTTCTTGAAAAATACACAAAGATGTCCCGAATAAGAGTAATTTAAGAGAAAACTACCTGGAGCCTGTTTACCAGGAGACCATATAAAGAATCAAGGAGAAAGTGTCTGATTGCAATGTGGGAATCATTGTAATCACATATTCTTTTGCATATTTTTTTACTTGTTGCTATGTTAATGTTATTCTTTATATTGTGCTTGACGTGTCCATTATCTTGTACAAGATATCAAGGATGAATAAAGATGAATATGAATATAATAAAACCATAAACTCAGTGGATCAATAGGTTTTGAAAATTTTAGTTTTTTCCCTTAGCAGGGGAGAAAGTTAAGCCCATGTAGTTAAAAATGTATGAGCTGCAGAAAGCCAATGCTAGTACAGTAATGCAATCAATTATGGACTTTTGTCAAAAACTCTGGCCTCCTGGTATCGAGTTTGAAACAGTTCTTCTTGTAGTTACATACCAAGCTCCATGCATGGTTTCAGCTGTTAACCAGTTGAAGCCTTCATTTCCTATTTGAAGCATGTGACATGCTTGGTTCATTACACAAATATAAATATTTGTTACAAAGGCTTCACTTATCTTAAGAAATTGGTAGAAAGAAGTATTAACACCAATTTTGTAAGATAAGTGAAGCCTTTGTAACAAATATTTATATTTGTGTAATATTTATTGCTTCACTGTAGCTAGTATTCATTTTCTACGTAATGCATGGTTTATCTTCACAGAGTTTGTGAATCCATAAGGAACCAATACGACATTGCAAATCAGTTCATCTCTGCACTGAAGAAGATTATGCTGAAAGCTCCAAATCGTGTTGTGGTCTGTAAGGAAACCACTGGCCTGCCCCTTCCAAATTTCCCAGTCATTCTAGAAAAGTATTTGTAGTTGGTTTATTCCCAGTCATTATTCGCTGGCAATCTAGGAGTGAGTGTGCTGCTATTTTGTGTGAGAATTTTGACAAAATTAAAGAGTTAATGCTTTCTTTGGATCTAGCCACTGCAGGTGCAATTTCCAAGGGACAGCAACTTCTGTTACTGGAGAAAGTACATAATCTGCAGAGAGAACTATATTGCGTACAGGGGCAGCGGGGTAGTGCAGTGGTTTCGTTTGTGACTCTTGTGATGAGGGTAGAAGTTTGATTCCTGGCTCTGAGGTGTCGATTTTAAGTCGGCCCTATCTGCTCCTTCATCTCTGTCTAGCTCATGTGAAGTGTCCCCTACGCCCAACATGGTTCAGATTCCATGGTAAAAACTGTAGGTCCACTTGCCTCACTGTCATCCTTGCTTTCACCCTGTCATTGGAGGTAATGGACACCGCCCTCTGGGTGTCTCCACCTGAGAAATGGGTCCGGACATCACATGGTGAGGCAAGGTTACCCCAAAGGCCGTAATTGCCATATGGGGAGTGTTAGTATATATTCATACATATTGTGTCCATAGTTACAAGTAACCGACTGCAGCTATTAATATTATAAGAACAAGGTTTGGAAAAGGAGAAACAGTGGGATATTTTTACTTCTGTGAGAAAGCTGTTAGATGGCTTTGCCAAAGACAAACTTCAGTTTAGTCTTCAGAAGAATCCAGACATTGAGGATTTTGCCACATCTGTAGAATTGCCATTCTGAGTGAATACAAGATTTGCAGCACTGGTTTCTGTGGATGTCGAAAGACATCTGCAAAGACATTCTATCTCCTATTGGAAGCAGACTTACTTTTAAAAATGTAGAGATGCTTAATGTCGTGATGTATAACAGTATAACTTCCTCTGATAAGTGATTATTTGATGTACTTGTTTGTAATTCAATAAATTAGAATAGAGAAAAAAGAAATTTTTGAATAAACCAGCACCTTTTTGTCACTTTATTTACCTTATTGAACACCTTCTGCCTTCCCTTTTTCACCTGAAATTTGCACCTAAAAATCCTAAACCTGGTTATAAATACTTCAAGTAGTGAATTTAAAATGCTGTACGGGTAAGGAAGACTATGCAACATTCTTTGAGGTAACAGTGACTGTTGATTGATGCTATATTTAATCAACTTTTTAAACTACAGAAACTGTAATGCTCTAGTAAAATATTTCAGTTCAGCTGCGTAACACAAAGTTTGATTAAGCGCACTGGTTAACTGGCATGGATGTGAAAATAACACATCCACTTTGATTCTATTTCGTTTCCAAATATTTTTGTGTATTAAGTTTGTTTACATGCATTGTAATTTAAGTGATAGCATTGCCAACACTTTAAAACTTGTCAGAAGTTGAATTTAACTTCTATCAAGCTGGGTTTGTCAAGGGTCAGTGAAAGCTAATATTAATGTTATATGGCTTTGATGAAATGGAATGCATGTTGATGAACTTCAAGGTGCTAGATTTGGTTGATGTGAAATTCTGGAATATTTGCAGACTCACCATCTGGCCTGCCTTGGAGGTGGAGAGGAATTCAAGGGTGTTGACTGCCATGTCTTCAGTGATCCTCATCCCATGACCATGGCCCTCTCTGTACTTGTAACCATTGAGATGCTTAACGCCATGAACAGGTAAGTAATACAACTTTTAACTGCTTCAGCAATGGCCATTTAAACCCTGCTTGGGCCGGGAACAGATACCCAATAAACAGCATAAGACATTCAAATTGTTAAATGCTGTAAAAATGCTTCATGAATATAAATTTCTTCTGTATTAACTTATTTTAATGAAACAAAAACTGGTTTAAAGCCTGTTAAAGGAAGTGTGCAACCACGGTGTCATTAGAGTAGAGATTATATGCACCAATTGTTGAAATTTCACTATTTTGTTTCATTGTAGCAAAAACCATTCTTTTGGTCAAACACATCTAATTTGTGAGTCATTTTGTTTTGTGTGCATATCAATGATCTGTATATATTAGCTACGATCTGTATATATTAGATATTAGCTACGTAAGCAAAGTGTTCTCCAGTTCAGGGTTTTAAAATTCTGTTTATGCTACCAAGTGATAATAATCTGTGTATATTGTCTCACACACACTGTAAAGAAAGAAACCTCTGTCAGCATCTGGATGTACCTCCAAGAGAATTTCACAATCAGTGTTTATGGTAGCCTTATGCAGCTGTCGTTTTCACTCAGTAATTTAGTTATTTATACTCTAATGGGGTTCAGAGTGATTTATTTTAGCTATCGAGAGATAGTTGAATAGCTGATTTGAAATTAAATTTAAAGGGAGTCGATTAATGACACTAAACAACACTTACTTTTAAATTTTTCCGGAACATGTTTCAGAGACTTTGCCTCTATCCTCAGCGGGCCATCGACTGGTTCTCATTGGTGTAGTTGACGATATTTTCTCACAGGTCTCCTCTGGTGGCGGTTCAAGGAACTTGCTGAGCAAATCTTTCAGGGGGATGTCGAAATTGAATACTTTGTTCCTATTTTTTGAAATGAAGATTTGTTCCCATGTGGATAGTTCTTGTTTTCCTGATGTATGTTTTAGTAGTATTGGTTCTGGATTTATGTTATGATTTTCAAAAAATTCACTTACCATCCATGGGCCTATGATAAATTCAAAAAACAAAACATTCAACTAGCACCAGTCAATCATTTCTCCTTAAAAAAACCTAATTTGCTCAAACATCAAAGATGCCATTCCATCTAACAAAAAATCTGGTATACATCAAATTGAATGCAGTGACTGTAGTCAAATTTATATTGGAAAAACCAAAAGAAATTTAGAAACAAGAGCAAAGGAACACTTTAGGAACATAAAATATAAACAATTAGAAAAATCAGCAGTTGCCACACATTTTGGGAAAAAACCACAACATAAACATAAAGTGAAACAAAGCATACAATAAGAAAATAAAATGGTTTTTACTCTTTTGGAGTATAACATGTATGTTTTGTTTTAACAAAGCTTGAAGGGTCAAATTACAAAAAGCTGAGGTTTCTTAATACTTTCCAGTTTGGCTGCAGGCTACGCTCGCAGTGAAATATTAAAAAACACCAAAAATTTACAACGGCCTATGCTCGTATTTCGTTTGTTCTACTATGTAGCTGCATGCTTTAATTAACGAAAGAATACACTAGATGTCAGACCAGGAAAACAGATGGAAGGTATTTTGTTTGAAAGCCTGCATAACATGCATATATGGTTCAAAGATAGCTAACTGAAGCTAGCATAATCTTACCGAAGAAATACTTGACATTTATTTCAATGATTTAGGACCTGAAGAATACTTTAGTGAATATTTTGAGAGTGAAATTTGTTCTGAAGGCAATTACATTGTATTTTACTGAATTTTCTACATTATATTTAATGATAAAGTGAGGTTATTACTAGTAAATTGTAGATGTAATGTTTTTGCATGTTTTCTTACACAATTATTTTCCATCCAAAAACATAGGTAATATATCAAGGTTCTAAGGCTTTCACAGCCGGTGTCAATACTAGCTGAAGTATATTCCGGGCTTGTAGGCCGTGGTCTACTGGGCTCTTTCTTCTTCTTCCCAGACGTTTCGTCTGCGACTACGGCAGACATCATCAGTGGCAGTGGCAAGGTCGAAGTAGTCTAGTGGGTATTTCAACAACTGTGCTGTTTGCACCGTGGACCGCGGTATTTATACAAGTGGCCAACAAGCCGCACCGTAATCAACTTGTCAGACCATCAGTTGTCACTCTCGGAAACTTCCGTCCTTTCCAAAGGCGGAAACTACGCGATCACACCCCGCGTTCTACATATAGAAGAGATCATCTCCTTCATCGAAGCCGGTATATGTGAACTTCCGTCTAAAATAGCGGATGAAATACATCTTGAATCTTCCAGAATTCTCCAACGAGCTAAGCCACCAAAGAGCAATCTCTCTTTTCAAGAACTGAAAGCCCTCAAAAATCTGAAAGGGAACAAGGAGATTATAGTACTGCCAGCAGACAAAGGAAGAGCCACTGTAATGATGAACCAACATGACTATGAACACAAGGTGTCTGAGCTCCTAGATCCGGTCACCTACAGAAAGCTTTCCAAGGATCCAACGGCACGCATTCTCCGGAAAACCAACCAACTCATCAAGTCGTCATCTATTCCACCCAGTGAGCAACGGAACCTAAAAAGAAGTGAAGCTTTACCTCCCAGATTTTATGGACTACCGAAGATTTACAAACCTGACATGCCTTTAAGACCGATTGTAAGTGCTATTGGCTCACCAACTTACACGGTTGCAACACAGACACATATATCAAGGACTCCTACCATTTCATTCAAAAACTCAAGACCATCAGCCTACAACCCAACGACATACTCGTCAGTTTTAACATCACATCTCTATTCACCATGGTCCCAGTCAGTGAAGCCATAACACAACTTTAACGGCTTTTTCCTGAAGACATCGTGGCACTCTTCCACCAGTTTCTCACAACTATGTACTTCCAGTGGAAGCATGACTTCTATGAACAGATAGACGGTGTTGCAATGGGAACTCCTCTCAGCCCAGTTATCGCTAATTTCTACATGGAATTCTTTGAAGCTACTGCCTTAGATTCAGCACCACTTAAACCTTCGTGCTGGTGGCGCTATGTGGACGACACGTTCGTCATTTGGAGCCACGGAGAATCATCTCTGACAGAATTTCTACACCACCTCAACAGCATCAATTATCAAATTCAGTTCACCATGGAAATAGAACAGGACAGAAAATTGCCCTTTTTGGACGTAATGGTAAACAGAAAGGAGAATGGCACATTAGGCCACAGAGTATACTGCAAACCGACTCACACAGACCAATACCTTCACAAGAACTCCAACCACCATCCGAGACAAAAGCGCTCTATGATCAAAACTCTGACAGGCCGAGCTACACGCATCTGTGAACCACAATACCTACAGCAAGAACTTCAACACTTACACAAAGTACTACAGTCAAATGGCTACACAAAACAAGAAATCAATAGAGCATTACACCCCAAGAGAGGTTCCACCATTACACAAATAGCTGCAAACAGTAGGAAAGGCAAGGCTTTTCTACCATACATTAGAACAGTCACAGACCGCATCGGTAAACTACTCAAATGTCACAACATCGATACCATCTTCAAGCCCACCAAACAGATCTGCAATACACTCCGTTCAGTCAAAGACCCCAGAGATGCTCTGTCCACAGCGGGAGTATATAGAATACCATGTTCTTGTGGCAAGGTATACATTGGAACCTCCCAACGCAGCATAAAAACTCGTATTGACGAACACAAAAGAAACTGCCGTCTGGGTCAAACGGAAAAATCAGCAATTGCGAATCATGCCATACTCGAAGAAGGAGAACATATAATCCAGTATGAAAATACAGATATTCTGGCATCAACATCACATTACCATTCACGCTTATTCCGCGAAGCCATCGAAATACATAAACACAATAACAACATAAACCGCAAAGAAGTAGGCCTTAAACTTAACAGAATATGGCACACAGCTCTAGCAAAAGTGAAAACGAAGAACCTCACCCGAACCAATCAGATGCCAACAGAGCGCAACACTCCTCGCACACCAGTCCAGCCCACCGTCCACCCGGACCAATCACAGCAGACCCCTCCCCCTCCAGCCACTTGTATAAATACCGCGGTCCACGGTGCAAACAGCACAGTTGTTGAAATACCCACTAGAGTACTTCAACCTCGCCACTGCCACTGATGATGTCTGCCGTAGTTGCAGACGAAACGTCTGGGAAGAAGAAGAAAGAGCCCAGTAGACCACGGTCTACAAGCCCGGAATATACTTCAGCTAGTATAGGTAATATATTTCTTCAACATTTCCATTTACAGAAGAACACCAAACTAATAGGGAAAATATTGTGAGCCTGAAAATTGCACTAATGAGAATCTACTTCAATATGAAGAGGAATGGTCAACAAAAGCTTTCTTTTTACAAAATAGTGATTTATCATTCATTTCTGTTGTGAATGCTTTACGTCAGTCCTTCATTTTAGCTCTCTTTAGTTTAAATTATGATTAGTTACATCCTAGAAATAAGAACGATCTTAAATCAAAAGTGAATCGAGAAGATATTGACACACTGCTTCACTCACAAGTTTGCTTGTATGAGTTTTTATTTGTATAAAATCACTATTTCATTTTTTTTTTTTTTTTCAAATTTTTATGTAACATCTGAAAATATCTTTGCTATTTAAACTTCATTAATAAAAAATGCAAACAGCAGTGAATTATCTCAAACAGTTCAGGAGTTCCTATTTAAAAAAAAAAAAAAAAAAACACTTAAAACACCCAGTCAGGAGGACAAAACTGTCAAAATAAGGCCCAGAAATTAATGTGTTAAATTAATCCACTATGCTCCTCTAAAAAATAAATCTAAGTTCTGTTCTAATATAGGTTAAAGTTTTATTTTAATCTTAAACCAGATTTACTTTTTCTAATGCTTAATATTCTGTAAAAGTTGAATGGTAGTGGAAAGCCTAGCCATTTGTGTCTCCCAAGATAGCAGAGCTAATGTTTACATATGATATTCATCCTCGGTAACCATCCTTAAATCATGCAAAAGTATTTCCTTGACCCCAGTGTAAAAAGAAATAAATAACAATTTCACTTTGTATTCTATCCTACCTCACAAGTTCACAATGACCTGAAAGATTCAAAACTGAAAAATTCAATACTATAACCAGGATTTGAACCATAGATCTTCTACTGTAAATGCATGTGACTGCTCTAGCCACTGAGCTACCAAAGTAACATGCTGGTGTGGCATTAAATCACAGTTGGAGGATTAATTGCAGTAATCTTAAGCCATAACTGATGCTGATACTATCTTTTCATGTGCTTAACAGCCATGTTTAATTAATTTTAAAGCTTTAAGAGCAAAATGAACAGTTGTCTTTGCAGTACTTAGCATAACATATGGAGAAAGATTTAATGTACAAATAAACTGCAAAATGACAGGAGAAATTAACTTTTTATTGGACATATAATTACTAAGAGGAAGTCTTCACAGTCCCCTAAGCAATATAATTCCTCCATAATGCATGAAACACAGGGAGGCAGTTTGTTAATTATGGTTAAGGGATTGAATTTAGTGATAGCACATTATATTAGGTAATGAAATGTTCGTGACTTAATTGTCAATGCTCAATAAAAAATGTGTATTTGTGTTTCAGCTTGTCTGAGAACCAGTCATTGATTGTGATGCCCCCATGGTCCAACATGTGGCTCATTGGAGCTATGGCTCTCTCCTTCAGTCTCCACTTTGTCATTCTCTATGTTGACATCTTGTCAGTAAGTACAAACGTTTTGTTAGAAAAGCATGATGCATACTCAAATAAAATGTACTTTTGAATCAGAAGTCTACATGTTTTGATGAACTTCCAAAAACTTTATTGTGAAATTTGCATTTCTTTTTCAGTTGAAGAAGTAGAACTGGAATTTTTATTGCTGCCTTACAGTAACCAAGTAGATATTTAAAATATACAGGGAGATCCGTTTGACATGTCAGAAAAGTAAAAGTTATATTTCTTAGGTTAATGTACATATCTCTGAGCATTTTTCTGTAATGTAAGCAGAAATGTTGGGAGTTAACAAATGAGTGATGTTTCCAGGGGCATGACAGCGCTATCACGAAAAGAAAACAGAACATGGTCATAAAACCACAACAGCATGCTCAATGTATCGTAAGTTGTAGTACATTTTCTTAGTGACCCGGCAAGCTTTCAGAAGTCAATACAACTGTCAGTATGCCCCATCACATCGAAACATTGTTAAATAATATAACTGTTCTCGGAAAATGGCCTGAAAATGCCTTACACAGGTGGAAGACCATGTAATAACCGAGAGGAAGATATTCGACAAGCTATGAGAGTCCATATGTCACTCTGCTGCTTATCGGGTGAAAGTAAATCCATACTAAAAATTTTTTCGAACCTATCAGATGGATTTTGTATAAACAAACTCCCATCACATGGTTGCACTTCATACAATTAATATTTTTACTGCTTGTGATTAAGAAATGTAAATTAAACATTTAGAGTGCATAATCAACTCGCTTTTCTGTTGAAATACAAAAGACTTCACTGAATTTTAATTCACTTCTGCTTTTTTATTTCTCCAGGTATATTTTTAGTATAGATACTTTATTGTTATCCTAAATTTAATAATTTGATAATTTGATACAGAATCGAATATGTATTTTATTCACTACAAAAAGGTAGACAGGTATTATACATTTGTATTATTGACACTGACCAATTCTCACCTCATGTCCAAACATGCCATAACTTTAGTAGTCAACATGAATTAAGAATCCTATTTTGACTGCATGAATGTTTCTGTTTTTCTCTATTCATTTCCTGATTCATTTTCCTTTTATTCTTACTAAATGTTTGTTCATAACCCTACTTTTTGCCCAAGTTTTACTGTCAACTCTGTTATTGGTAAGATATTGATAACCTTGTTTAAAAAAAAACCTGGCACTCCTCCTAAATATAAAATCCATAAGATAAAATCAGATTCTGAAAAATTTTCTTCATGTAAGCATAATTAATACAATGTTGAGTTTAGCACTAATATTACCATTTTTTGTGTCCAGACTGTTTTCCAGGTTACACCTCTGGATCCAGATGAGTGGCTTACTGTCATGAAGTTTTCAATCCCAGTAGTGCTTCTTGATGAAACGCTCAAGTTTGTCGCCCGAAAGATCACAGACGGTGAGAACCCCCTTTATACCGTGCACTGGATTATTCTAATGTGGGGGGTGTTCTTTGCCTTAATACTGTTTGGTCCCCTTTAGAAAATTAAATAGTGAATGTGATTTTTTTTTTCCATCCTAAACTGCCTACGGCAGACAAATAACTTCATCCCTGGAGTTGCTTGAACATTAATTTATATTTTATAAACTAAAGCAAGAGATGAAGCTTTGATTTGAGATAGAAAAGTTGACTTAACACCTTCCCTATGCCAAGCATGGTGCGAGCTGGTGTTTTTGTATGAGTGATTGACTGCAGAAACTGTGTCGAGTGAACAAATCAGTGGGAAGATGTGGCAGGGCATGGAGTGCTTTAGTGGAGAACAGGGTTGAGGATTGCACTTTCCTTCTGGAACATTTGCAAGGAACTTGCATCCTCACTAGTTAGAAACAGGCATCTTCATGATTTTCCCCCGTACAAGTGACCAGTACAAAATCTGATTTTGGACAGGTGTTTTTGTGCTGCACCAATCTGTGCTTGAAGAAAACATTTGATGACATTTTTTGCCCCCTTTACATTGTTTCAGGTGTAAAGGCAATTTATTTTGTAATTAGTAGAAAAGTGCCTTTTTTAGATATGTCTGAATTTTGTCATAACTTTTTTGTTGTTTTTATGCTTAGTTCTTTTGAATATTTTTGTCCAATAACATTGCCGACAGCTGTCTCATTTTTATTTTGCTTATTTGTGTGTGTCATTTTTGGCAGCTCTCGTTAACATTATAAACCCTGACAATAATTTTAATAGAGTTAAGAAATGGGTTTAAAAGGGAGGGAGGGGTATTCTTGATGGATTTAAGTTTTACAAATCCATAATGAAGGAATTTTTTGAAATTAAGTATACTATTGGTGCAAGTGGCAGTGCAGAAGAAATGACTTATATTTCTGCTTTTTAAAATTTGTTTTATTGATTTAGAATTCCCATAGCATACGCATAAAAAAGCCTTTTATGGTTGAGTGCATAATACAGCTTGAACTGTTTCTTTCATGTAGTAATAAATAACTTAGCATTTATGTTACATTACTGAAAATATCCACCTTTAAATGGGTAGTTCTCTTCTGGAATTTAAAGTGCAGGATCACAGTGTTTTCCAGAGGAGTGTTAGTATTTGTAGTATTTTATAATAGTATCAGGTTTTCTCCTTTTTTAAATTAATATTTTAAAATTAAATTATTGTTAGCCCATATAATTTTGAAGTACTGTGGTATACTGTAATACATGTTTAATGATGAGAGTTTTTAGTTCATTTTGCTGAAGGAGATAATACTGCTTAAGACATACTGCACAAATGTATGCTTGCAGACTTTGCTTCTCTAAGCTTTGTATATGAGCATTGTGTATGGTAATTATTACTTGGCATTTTTAAATTATCAGAAAAGTTCTCCCATCACTAAATGTGTTGCAAAATGTTATACATATCATAACTACAAATCAGATTTTTTATTAATTTACATTATTAAATTTATAATTTTCACAAACGTCAGTGACTCCTAAGTTAGCATACATTTTATTTATTTCTTCCATTGTATGTTTTTTAATTCATAATACAGGTGGAAAATGTTGGCTGTCAGACAAGCATGGGTTTACAAAGGGAAGAAAAGGCTTTAAAGAGACTTTACATTGGTGAAAGTACCGGGATTCTTCCAAATATATCCATGTGAATGGCTATTACCTTTGATAAAAGTATAGGCAGTATTATTGTTGCCATGCCACCTCCCCCCTTTTTTTTCTGAACTCCATTTGCATGTTTTCTGACAAGGACACCATAAGCCATCCACATGATGATATAACCAATGTGAACTTCAGGAACTTTTGAGTGGTGTAATTGCTGTCCCCTGCCTGAGTCAATGCCAGCGTGTCCGCCTGCCCATATCCAATTGCCTGCAACCTCTGCATGCTATCCTGCTGCTGTGAATATTGAGTGATTATGGTGTGTTATCTTAAGCTGAGTTGTTACTGTTTTACATTTTTATTTTTTTATTTTAATTTTAGTTTGATTTTCATTTCTCTTGTTATTTAATCTTTCTCAAAAACTATATTTTATGCATGATGTAATGTTGAAGCGCAACAATACAAGCAAGATACATCCTACCTGTTTAAAACTTCCCTTGACTCTAAAGTTTTATTTTTCTTCAGCTCATCATTATTAGTAAGGTCGAAATTCAATGCCTTAAAAATTCTTCCGTGTGTTCCCTAGTTTAGAATAAAATGATTTTGCATTTCCAGTTAATGTAAAATCGACTTCCATTTTTCTCAATTCATAAACATTTATATGTATTTTTTGGTTAATACTTCATATATTTTTGAGTGAGTGAATGAAAAACTTTTAAGAATCAATTTTCATATGAGATATAAGTTGTGCGTACATCAATGTGTGAAAGAGAGAGCAAATGGAGGGAAAATAACCAAGATTTTCATGTGATTATGAAGAGTATTTTAAAGTTATACACATGTTACAGAAGTATTAATCATGTGAAACTAGGCAATCAATTCTTCTTAATAGAAGGTATCAAATGTTGGACAATTCATTGGGCTTCATTGAACCAGTTAGATAACCAGTACAAATAGTTCTGAAACTTCATAAGTTTTTATTAAACAGAAGCACATCCAATTTGTTTCAGAGATAGAGGATTTCCAGATTTATACTACTCGTACTTCCAACTCTCAATAAATTGTCCAATTTTATATAAATTTTTACAATCAAATATTTGGAACACAAGATAATATAGTGTGTGAGTAACCATTAAATGTAACTATTGAACAACTTGTTAACAGAACCTGTGTTACTAATAAAATGTTTTAAAGAAAACCTGAATATTCCAAGATTTAAGTAGTTTTGATGTAACAGTTGCCTGCTTTTATTTTTTACTGATTTAGTTTTTTTCCCCATTTCCAGGCATTTATTTGATATAAAAATGATAGCAGAAGCTGTTCTAAAAATGCATGCATTTCTGATGAATGATCACCTAGAAGTTTGTGGTGATACTTTGACAGTGGTGTAAATAACTGAGGAAACCAAACGAAAACTTCAGATACCGAAATGTTTGTCAAAATATATTGCCTTTTAAAGTCATACCAATAACTCCCAATTTCTCACTAGTAGATACAGCACTGTTTTGTCTTTTCAAAGTTTTTAGGCCATTCATAAATTCATCGTGCAAATGTTCTTGTCATTTTGCAGTATGCCAATGTGGATGGATATTTGTTTTTCATGTTAAAATTGCAAATGCAGTCATCAGTACAAGTTGAAGGGAAACGTCATAAAAAGTTTCAGCAAAAATCTACAACTGCAAGTAGTTGTATGTTTTTTATCTGCTAGCGTGCTCCATTCTTTTTAAGATAACTTCATGCCGATGATAGGTCATAATGGAAGAATTGGTGTAATGAGGCAGGAGGAAACCTGCCCCTGCACCATGTTGTCCACCACAAATCTTGCATGCGGTCACTGGTGAAAAACCCAGGCCGTCTCGGTGAGAGTCAAGTAGTCTAACCACTCGGCCTTGGCACAGCCTTATTATTATTATTATTATTATTATTATTATTATTATTATTATTATTATTATTATTATTATTATTATTATTATTATTATTATTATTATTATTATTATTATTTATTATTAATTATTCCCCTTTAACAGCTTATCAGTTTGGAATTAAGCTGTGAAATGCATTAACATCCTTTCTCTAGTCCATAGGTCATTAACTTGAACCAGATAAAGACATGTGCAACTGTATCATTGTAAATCTATTAGCAACTTTTATTTTGAAAAAGAGCAAAAAGGATTGGCCATTTTATCTCTTACAAGAAACAGCTTTGACCTCAAACACCTGAAACTGCTCGAAAACATGTTCAGAATAACAAATAACCATTAAAACAGTGGTTTGTATCATTTCCATCCAAAACTATACATTTGTCTGCTAGTCCCATTATAAGCTCTATATCAGAGGAATTGTTGATTTTTTTTAAGACAGTAATGTGCAGAAACACATGCGAAAGGTACAAGATCAATATTCAACTATCAAACTTCGCTCTGTGGCTTGCTATCATTTGCTCTACCAAAGTATAAACCTATGTTGCAATATGCTTACCAAAATGGAGGTTATGATATTGACATACCCATATCATTTGCAAATGTAATTTATGTATTGGATGCGAAAATTCTTCAATTGACTCATATGTTTAATAAGAGTTTAACGAAGCTTTGAACTCAAGTACTTACAATAGTAAGTCGCCACAAAGGGTATATCTCGACTATGAGAGCCGCTAGTGGTTTACTGGGAAAATATTAATCAATTGGAGAATTTAATGTCATGATGGCACGTTTTGATTGGTGGACAGGCAGCCAATCAAGAATAAAGGGATGGAGTCACTGGAGAGCTGCTGATATATAAACAGGAACAACACATAGATTGGACAAGAACGCAGAAGAAACGTACAACATTAGCAAAATGTTGGCAAGATGACATAGCCTTTGCCAGAAGCTAAAGATACTCACCCTTTTTGGTATTTAAATATGCACTTCAAAATCTCAGTATATTTTTGGATAGAATATAATACTTGATCTACTGAGAATAGTTATGATTGTAAGAGGTAGTAACAGTAAAAAAGATATGCATAGAAATATTTTATTAGTTGATTTGCGAACTACACTTCACTTCCAATGTGTAACGATTATGATACAATGAATCACAAAATTAATATAATTTTGAGTCGAACTAATACTCAATGCTTCACTTATTGCTAGTATTTACCTAGAATGCGTTTCGTTAGGATCTTCCTAACATCATCAGCTAAAAACTCGAATTGAGTCGACAGCAGCTGATGATGTTAGGAAGATCCTAACGAAACGCATTCTAGGTAAATACTAGCAATAAGTGGAGCATAGAGCATTAGTTCGACTCAAAATTATATTAGCACTTATTACAATATAGCATATTATTATCCATTCCAATGAGAAGCATTGGCCTCCTTTGTTATATTAGTGCAGGTGAAGTTGAAGTCAGAAATTGACTCACAAAATATTTCTTTAGTCAAGAAATGCTTAGCGTTATATCACTGATTAGGAAAATCGAGCTTCTGCTATCATCTTTATGCAAAAATTGCTTTTACCTTTATTGCTTGGACTGTTTTGTTGTACCCTTTTTTCTTTGCACCTCAATAAAGTAAATTCCTAAACTAAATTATCCAAAGTTGTATTAAATCAGTCAAGGCCAAAAATGGCTGATGGTGTATCGTATATAAGCACATTCCTTTACTGACTGTACTGACTATTTACTTTTCTAATGCACAGTATTATTTTAAACAAATGTAATATTTAATGTTTATGGTTAGAGCAGTAATAAATGGCACACTTCAAACTATATTTTCACTGTGTTAATACAGAATGTTCAGTTTGTACACAACCATCACATGACATCTGCACTCTCTGAAAAAATAGCAAAAGTATATTATCAGCTGATTGTATAAATAAAACAAAAAATAAGTGCGTTATCAGCTGTTACACATGGCGATTCGCTAATTGCCATTTATAATGTAGATTTCCAGCATGTGTATCCCAGATTCTGAAATGAATAATCCGGAACACTTTGACGTTGTTATTGGAAAACCGAAAGACCTGTTACATATACAAATAGAATAAATAATGAATTAATACAGATATTAGCACAGTGCCATTAGCTGAACTCTTTATCTTATTCCTATGTCCTTTTGTATCTCTTCCCTCCTATTATATGTTGCTTCTGGCTCTAGGCAGTTGAAGATTGAACCAGCTGTCGGTACTCTTGATATTTTGCATTTGAATGAATCTAATGCAAAAGGTCTTTGTCCTTCAGTACCATTTTATAGAACTCAGGACAAGTGACATCCTTAAAATGTCTTCACCACAAGAACAGACTTGTGTCCAATTGGAGCTAGTTTCTTTCATCTGTCCACAGCGAGTTCATGAGGGAGAAGACACGCTCTACAGGAGCATTAGATCCAGGTAATGTAAGGCAAAAACAGACAATTTTCTCCATTTCACTGTAGCTTATATTTTCCTTCTTGAAATGTGAAAATAATTCTCACCATCTGTCCACAATTTTACACTTTGTACTGTTCCAATCAGCTAGCTTCTGTTCTGTATCATACAGTTTAATATGTACATGTTCATCAAACAGTTCTTCATTTATAACCAAGCTTCCCAATATCAGTTCAATTTCACTCACACATTCTTCTATTTCTCCCCAAATAATAGGTGTATTCAGGGAAACCCACTGCATTGTGGAAAAATGTTTGAATAATTGATGGGTCCATTCCTTAATGTACTGAATTGCAGTTATATAGAATTCTGAGACATAGCTTCTGAATGTATCTTCTACAGTCAAACCCTCACTACAAAGATTATAAAGTTCCTGTTTCACATCATCAGGAACATTTCACACTGGCGAATATCAAGTTTTATTAGTAGAAGATCAATTTCTTTTTTCACTTCAAAACCTGTTGCCTCTTGGTGCTCAATTCTTTGAATCCTCTGAATCCTGAGAAAGGATTGGCATCTGTGACTGCAAAAACAACAGGAAAGATTCCCAGAATTGAAAAAGTCATATTAATCTTGAACACCTTTCTTGTGATTCATGTGCAAAAGTATTCCGTACTAATAAACATCTGAAAATCCGGTGCATTATGCACCCCGAGTAAAACTTTTCAGGACACCGGGACAATTGAACAAAAAAGGCTAAAATCTGGGATGTCTGGAATCCCTAAGCATGTGACATGTGAAATAGAAATTCCCACTTTGACAGCTGCTTATAAAGTGATCCTTCACATAAAAGTTTGTTCATGATACTATTTGACAAATGTGTTAATTCCTTCAGATCAAGACTTCAAGTACTCTGGCAGATAAAAAGTATTAACAGAAGATAAAAAGATTAAGAAAATGGAAAGTGCACTGGAAAATTTGAAATATGACTAAGGTTTTATGCTTTGTCATCAGCATTGGTATTAGAAAATAGTATTCCATGTTTAAATTGTAGAACATTAGACCTGGAAATTAATTATTCTTTCACACTGGCCGTGTGTAGGCTAAATTGTGGAAACGTTGAGTCAGACTGAAAAATTCAATGCCATAGCCGGGATTTGAACCACGGATCTTCTGGTTTCCGTCCAGCCGCACTACCATTGTGCTACTATGGCCAACGTGCCGATATGACATTAAATTCTCCAACTGACTCGTATTTTCCCGGTAAACCACTTAGGAGTTCTCATAAACACATGAGACAACTACCTTAATGGCGACTTACTACATGTAAGTACTTTAAGGCCCGGGCTTTATAGTTAACCACTATTAGGTTAATTAATGGAAATTAATTATTCTTTCACGGCCAGTGTGAAAGAATAATTAATTTCCATTAATTAACCTAATAGTGGTTAACTATAAAGCCCGGGCCTTAAAGTACTTACATGTAGTAAGTCGCCATTAAGGTAGTTGTCTCATGTGTTTATGAGAACTCCTAAGTGGTTTACCGGGAAAATACGAGTCAGTTGGAGAATTTAATGTCATATCGGCACGTTGGCCATAGTAGCACAATGGTAGTGCGGCTGGACGGAAACCAGAAGATCCGTGGTTCAAATCCCGGCTATGGCATTGAATTTTTCAGTCTGACTCAACGTTTCCACAACATTAGACCTGTTTATACATGTCAACATGTTTAATAACTGAGCGAGTAGACCATGTCGCATTGATCTGATTTTCAAGGTCAAGGGATTTCAGAAGTTAAATTTATCAATATTAATATATTGATTCAATAAGTAAGTGTTAAATCATTTAAAATTTCTGCTTAGTCTTTTTGAGAATATTTTAAGTGTTTAGTTCTCTCATACATGTCAGGCTTAAATGACCTGGTTGTCAACAGGTCCTTAAACTCCACTCAACCCCTCCAGTCATGTGTCTTGGAAGTGTAATACATAACTTTTCCTTTCTGGTAAAAGTATGAATGTTGGAACTTGAAGTCAGTGACTTTGTGTTTATTTGTACACTTTTTAATCAATTTCATTGTTTGTTGTGTTTTTAGCATTAAAATTGTAATTAAATAAAACAAAAAATGTACACAAGTTATTGCTCAATATATGCATATTTAAGGATTTAGGCACCAAATATGACACATGGAAACCAGACTTTTAAATGGACTGTACTCGGCTAGTAGAGGTTAGAGAGAGAGTAGTCATTCTCCTCAGGGACAGCATACCATTTCAGTAGTTATGGAGCAGTGCACCATGTGTTAGTGCATAAAACCTTGCATTTTGTTGCCATTCTGTTAACACAACACATCAGATCTTTCGTTGCCGTTTCAATATTTGTTGGAATGGTGTACTTTCAAGCCGGAATATGATCCTGAGATAGGTTAAGACCTACAGAGCAACAGGAAATATCATGAGGAAGAAGCCCCCAAGCCATGCCCGAACTGTGAGGACACCTGAAAACCTAGGCAGGGTTAGAGAGGTATTAATTCGGAGCCCTGTTCAATTCGTGTGTCAATATGTACGTGAATTATAGCTGTGCCATGAAAATGTGAGAAGAATTTTATGGTTAGATTAATGCTTCCATCCATACAAGATATTGCTTGTTCAGCAGCTCAAACCTGTGGATTATGCAACTCAAGAAGACTTTGTTGTGTGTATGCAAGTGATTATGGAAGAGTACCTAAAAGCAATAGTGATGAAGCTCCTTTTCACTTGAATGGTGCAGTAAATAAACAAAACTTCCATTACTGGTTTCCCCTCATCAACTTCAGATTATGAAATGTCTCCACTCGGAGCATGTCACAGTTTGGTATACTGTTGCCCCATTTGAAAAATGTGAAATGTGTAGTGTTTAATGCCCGCTTTTACTACATATGGCACCGCAGGCGATGACACTGATGATACATCAGATGAAGATGGAGCAACGGTGGAATGAGATGGCGGGGGAAACCAGAGATCCCGGAAAAAACCCGCCCCAGTGCTGTGTTGTCCACCACAAATCTCACTTTGCGGTCGCCTGGGATCGAACCCGGGCCGCCTTGGTGAGAGCCAAGCGGTCTAACCACTGAGCCACGGCACGGCCTCCCCCGTTTGGAGTAATTGGATTGTATTATTATTATAATTATTATTATTATTATTATTATTATTATTATTATTATTATTATTATTATTATTATTATTATTATTATTTGGTTTTTGTTAAGAAAACTGCAAAATGTTGAAGTGAACTTGGGTAGATACATCCAAATGCTGGAAACATTTTTGGAACCAGAAGTGCAGATACAATGAATAGACATTAGCAATGTTTATTTCCAACAGGATGGTGCCACAGCACATACTGCCAAAGCACCAATGGAAGTTGTGAGGAACATTTCGCACTTCGGTGATGTTCCATGGCTGCCATGACTTATCCTGTTGTGATATTTTCTTCTTGGGATACTTAAAGAATCATGTCAGTCCACAAACTCTGTACAATAATGGCCATTAAAGGATGCCATTACAGAAGAGGTGTGTGCAATTGACCAAAAGATGTTAGGCAAAGTTATGAACGTCTTGAAACCTGTATTCAAATGGATGGCCGCCATCTGAGTGATATAATTTTACATACCTATGGTAAATGAAATGGTAGAAATTCTTCTTTAACTTGTTAAAAATAAAGTAAGATTTCCTTGGAAATCAAATGAGTACTGTTCATTTAAAAAACGTGCAGTTCGTATGTCACTCTGTAGAAACAACTTTTTAACACAAAAAATAGTCATCCTTTAAAAGAAATGAAAATGTGCATTTCCATTTGGGGATTTTGTCATTTGAGGCTAATTTCTTACCAAAAATGTTGAAGAAGCAAGCATTACTCAGTTACTTCAGTTAAGTTTCATTGTACATATTAATAGAAACTTGTGCAGAATTACGGTGATATGTAATCGAGTTCTTAGGCAGCATTGGAGATGCAGGTCTGATATTTCAAACTGAATTTATTATCTGTAAATATGAAAGTACATTTCAGTATTGGACTGGTGCTAACAGTTTTATATTACGATAATGCGCTTTGGGCTGTTAAATTACATATTGGCAATTAAAGAATCAGGTTATGAAAACCCAAAGTTGTAAGTGCTTACACAAGTGTGTGTGTGTGTGTGTGTGGTATGTGTTCCCATGTTAAAAGGAGGAAGAAATACAGTGTGCTATTATAATGTATATTCTGCCACAACCCAACACTGCATGGAGTTTCATTCCAGCTTGCAGCCTGTTTGTTTTACAAACTCTTCTTCAGTCCTAATTGTTCTTAACCCATCCTGACAAAG
Organism: Mantis religiosa; assembly: GCA_030765055.1. Taxonomy (NCBI): domain Eukaryota; kingdom Metazoa; phylum Arthropoda; class Insecta; order Mantodea; family Mantidae; genus Mantis; species Mantis religiosa. The sequence continues at coordinate 172,382,190 of CM060947.1, read as the reverse complement.
CTTGGTGTTTCTAAGTTCAGACGAAGCCAATCATCATGAAGCAGCTAAGTTCAGCAATCATGTATCTAGGTAAGATCAAATCTTTTTGTTTTTGTTTTTCTATTTGTGCTATTATTTAAATAATCCTTAGCGTGCTTTTGCCTGCAAAGCTTATGGATGTATTCGCCTCTTCAACAGTGTGGAAAGAATCTTTGCAACTGCAGTAGATAGGCTATGTTAATTTGATTAATGCAACCAGAAGAGGTAAGTGGCATTACTTAAAATGTTCATGATATTAAAAGTTTATATATAATGAGATAATGAGAAGTGCATCATGTAGAGGATTTTTTTTCCCTTGGTCAGTGGGGTGTTATGTTTGCTGCAGCTCATCCACAGGTTATAAATCAAGTCCATTTTTGTATTTTCTTTAAATAAAATTTGTACAGGTGTTGATTCATTCTATTCATACTATCACCATAGTTTATCACTATAGTTTTAGATCAGCTCTTATTAAGCAAGCATTAAGTGTGCTATGGACATTCTCTGTAACTGAGATTATAGATCCAACATCATAACTCAGGGATGGCCTATACTCATTTAGGCATTAAAATGCAAGGTTATTTCATATCGCATAATAATTAGGAGATACTGTAAAATTTTATCATGCTGAACTTGCTAAGAATATTCTATATGCCTTTTGTGGCATTGCTTAAGCACTAATCAAATATTTACATAAGCCAAAGTAAATTCCAACATTGTTAGACATCTATTTCCCTTGAGATAGAATCCTACCAAAGATTTATTTCTGCAAGTAGTTATCCACTATTCTTCAGCGACTTTGTATAAAATTATGCTTGACACCAATTTCTTGAATGTTAAGAGAATGCTTGCTTTGAAGTGATAATTAAAACTTAATAACCAGTGTGTCATAAATAGAATAGAAATTTGTCCGTATTTGGAAGCTGAAAACATCAATATTCTGGTAGTTTCTATTGCCAAAGGTCATATGAATAGTACTATTAAATTGTAGAAAACAATAAACTAAGAAAGAAGTGTATTTGAGTCACCCACCCAAAACAGGATTGGGGTAGCATTTTGTAGAAAACATTGAAACAATTCCAAACTACCCCTTCCTGCAAATAATTATAATTTAAACAAATTTTAGGAATGCATTCTAGTATCTAACAAGGAATACTAGATTTTTTTCTGAGCTGTATAAGTGAATGCCAGTTAAAAATGCAATCTTCATGAACTCAGAAATCCATGTAGCTGCAAGGCCAATAACATAGTAAGTCTCTCTGTCATAAGCAAACTGATAACACAATGCATTCAAGTGATGCCTCAAGATGTCTAGCATACTGTTAGAAGTGAAAGCTACAATAAATAATATAAGAAAAACAGGTAATGGACATCCTAATGATCTCACTCTGATGAGCAAGTGTTGTCTTTATTCAAGTCTCTCATAATTGCAATTTTACCTGTTAGCATGTATTACATTAATACAGCATGAGCAACAGGTCCCCTTGTCCCCTAGTATTGATGGCTAATTGAATATTTTAGCACACGTAGTTATTAAGGGTCCAGTATTCTTTGTTCCCCACCATGCTGTAAACACAGCTCAATATGCCTTGATATTCTTCTTGACATAATTGTCAGAATGTCAAGTAATATAGTGTGAAATGCATCCTCAACACCTCTGCAGATCTTTGTAACATAACAGTGTGCAGGTGCAGATAAATGCACCTTAATGATTCTCCATAAGTTGAGGTGTTACGGTCAGGATTACATGGTGGCCATTTCAAGGAAGCTGGCATTACTGCTGAACTATATCCTAATCCACTGTCCTGAAGTGTGTGTTCACTGCAATATTGTAATAAGATGCACTCCATCTTGTTGCAATGACTCTGTGAGGCCCCTTTCCTCAAGCTGAGGTATTAGCCATTTGTGTAACAGTGTAAATAATTTAGGCCATTGACAGACCCTTCCGAACAGATGTGATGACATCATTGCCCATATCATCATGTGAGGCAAGTTCCTTTCTAATTTGACTGTGTAAAGAGGATTCCCCTTGGCCCAAAAGACAATATTTCTGACATGAGCTTACACACGTTCTCTGAAAACATAGCCTTGGTATAATTCCTGCATTTGGAAATGGAGTTAACAAAACATGGTATGCCAAAACGTCACTCCAGTCTCTATCTGATAACTCAGTTATGAACATCGAAAATATCCGACATATATGACCTTAAGTTGGTTTTTTTCTTCGTATGATCATACATTGTTGTAATCGGCATATTGAGTTCCATTGTTCAATCAAAGAAGAGAATCAGGCACGTTTCTTCTTGCATATTCCACACCCTGTCTTTAACACTGCCAAGAGCAAAAGCAGAAGCAGATCTTTCCCAGTCCAGAAATCTGCTTTTTGTGGTGGAGCCTTATTAAATGGAATGCTTCCATAATGCATCTGTCTACCCTGTGTGTTGTCATTCGTGCCCTGGCACACTTGTCACCAAGACCCTGTGTGTTGTCATTCATGCCCTGGCACACTTGTCACCAAGGGCTCCTATGACTACTCACATCTGCCATGGCTACAAATTAAAACCTTACTGCAAAAACATGAACATAAATTCCAACAAGAATTAACATAGCTATCAAAGTGCATAACAATATTTGATACTAATTAACAGGGGTACTGGGACTTCTCGCCCCACTGTAATTTGTACATCACTAACTTAAACACTTGGCTAAACATTTTAGGCTAGTTGTGATAATCCTGTTTTCCATTGTAAAATTTTTAATTGGTTATGAATATTCTGTTGTTTTCCTTGAAAATAGGTCCCCGTCCGAAAATCTGAATGGGGGACTATTTTACTTCCAGAATAATGCTCTTTCCAAGGAGACACATCTGCAGTGTTTTTATTTAATTTTTTATAACTGTTTATTGGGCACCATAAATGGTAGTTACATCACCCTAAATAGAGAAAGGCATGAACAGGAAAGAAAATTAAATGAACTCCTAGACATTGAATACTCAAATTCCATCAGGGTTGAAGAAAACATGAGTTGAGTCAAGGATGACTGGATAGGAAATATAAATGAGGAGATCTGATATATGGAAAGGAAGAAATATCAGTCCGGATCAATAACTCACCAAGCTGACCAGTGCTTATTGGTGAGCAGCCCTTACCTTTAGTTCATCACATATTTTTAGATTGGTTCCTTTAAAGTCTTCAGATTATAGAAGCAATTAAAGGATCGCCTTTCTACTATAACAAACTTGATATGTGATTACTAACAGCTGTAAAACATAAAGATGAGGGCTTGCACATTAGGCTTTTATCCAGGTCTGTTCCTTTAAGCCTTCAATTAATCATTAAAGGAATTAGAGGTTCTCCCTGTTAATAACAAGTCTTTCTGCAGCTTATTCAGAATGTATATTACATTTATTCAGCATTAGTATAGGGAGATCTCTTTTGTGTATTTTCTGTATGCTTAAAAGAAGGTATGGATGAAAACCACCTACTCTGCTGCCAAACCTTTAGTCAGTGTACCAATATAACATCAGAATATTGCAGTGCAAGAGATCAAATGGCTTCATTGCTAACTTAACATTAGATACCAACCAACCAAATTTTAGGCTACACTCATTAGCAAACCCCTGTTTTGTAGGAATGAGAAGGTGATGTTAATTTAAAATCCATATATTTTGAAGTCCTGTGTTTGTAGAGACTGTTTCAAAGTGCCATGCCAAAATTTGGTATCGCATAGTGTCTTTTGACATTTTAAATAATTAGCCCACATTTCTTCCATTCAGAAGATTGATTTGTATTGAAATAGGAAAAATACCAAATTTGATGCATTTTAAATGCTGTGTAGTTGTAGAGCCATGCAACTATATATATTTATGAGTTCATGCTTAGATCTTATTAATTACACTTGATGCAACTTATTTTTAATTTTTATACTTATATTATTTGTATTGTTCTAAATATTTGTATTGACGTATCCAATGTCATTGTATTGACTTAACGGATGAATAAAACTACTACTACTACTACATTATCAGCTTTTATAAATGATACTCTCTTTGTAAAGATAAAGAAGCACAGTTGTTTTAAGCTAAGTAAATGTTTCTAGATTAATTATTTCATGTTTGTTTCTCATATTGATAAATGCATTTCTCTTTGTTATTTCTTTGGATGGGGAGGAATTAATTTATGCTTTTGGACTTGGATTTTCTTGACATATATATTAAAAGAAATTACTTTCCTGTGTTTATGGTCAACAAATTCATTAAATAGTGGTGATAATGAGGCCACAAGAAGCAAGTTCAGCATGAGTAACCACACTAGGAATGAATCTTTAGAAGTTTACAAGAAAACTTTTTATGTATAGCCAGTTTTCTGGTATGTGAGAAAAATGTTAAGGACAGAACCCAAGCAGTATATTGTTGTTCGACCATAATTATTTCTCACTGGGTAGCTGTTAACTACTTTTGAATGAAATACTTTACAGTTACACTTCCTGAAGAAAGTTCATGAACATTTATCAATATTCTACTTAACACACACAATGGCTGTGCTTAGAGTTATATAGCATGAATTGTGAATGTTGCAATTTCTTCTGCTATATTCTGACAGTGATGCCAAGTAAACATGTTAACACTCCTTAAATAATCACTTAGTTTTCTTGTCATTCCAAAATAAATTTCTTCATGATTTAATACTACCTCTTCTGCTGATTTGCGCTCTAGATGGAAGCTGCTATACTCATCAGAATAAAAATGCAAAAATATGCATGTAAGTTTTAACGTCCAATTCTGATCATCTAAGGAAAATGAATAACATTTTGCATTTTATCTGCATCATTTAACATTTACACACACAGTCTAAGATGTATCATCTGTCTTCCTCCTCAAAAAGTGTTTAGTTGAGCATTTTGTTTTTATCAGTTTTCAGGTAATTGTTTTTATTCATTATGTTCCTGTATATTTAGTTCTCATCAATATTAAATGTATTTCTTGAAAACAAATCAGTGCTCTAAGGAAATACTTAATCAAATGTTTTTTGATGTGGAAAACTGGCTTATTTGAATTAAATACTTAATCTAAAGAGTAAATTCTGTCTCTGTAATCACTTCTGACTAGGGATGAGTCCTCGATACTTGTGATACCTCAATACTTTTTCAATACTTCATTGGTGATTGTGCAATTTTTATTTTATTTTAAAATCACAAAATATTATTGCTGCAAGTAGAGCATTGAAGTCTGAGAAATTACAAAGAATGTGGCACCTGTACAGTAATATGCTAGAAAATAATCATGTGTCAAATTCACTACCAGTTTACAATTCCCAAAAAGAAATCACTTCATATCTCAACAATGATTTGTCACCTGTTTCTAGTGCACTGCATTACTGGAAAACAAATTCAAACTTTCCAAAACTTAAAAAAATAATAATAAAATTCTAAATATTTGTGTGTTGTACCTGCGACAGTTTTCTCTGAAAGATATATAGCATAGCAGGACTCATACGTCACAGAAAAAGTAGACCTTCACACAAAAGAGTGAGAATACTAGTATTTTTTAACAAAAGCTTAAAAAAGTGAACAGTTACAAAAAATGCATTTTGCTTTTAAAGGTCTAAAGTAGAGTTCAAAAATAAGTACACTTGGTTTTAAATCATCTCATTAAATATGTGCACCTAATTAATTTAATTGATATTATACAGTTCTCCCAACATTGAAACAAAGTAGAAATGAGAGTATCAAGTATCAAAGTATCAGGTATAGTGGAAAATACTGTGTATGGGTTTCAAGAAAAATTGGCATCGACCCTTTCCTACTTCTGAGTATCGTTAGTTTAAGGAAACCCCATAAATGGTGGTAGAGATATGGAAGACACCTATAATTTTGCCCCTTAAAGCACAGATGATTTACTTCTCATGATGTTAGGCATGCCTTTTATGAACACTTCAAATTGCTGCATTTCCTATTTCATTTAACTTGCCTTTGGCAAAATCTTGTTAGTGGTATTGAATCAGTTTTGAAGTGTTGTAAAGGGCCTGTTCTTTTCAATTTTAATATCTACATTAAAAAATAAGTTATAACAAAAAGTAAATGTTTGCTACTCACTTGGATAAGTAGTTTATTAATTATTCTTACAGTGCTTTATCTTGAAACAGCTAAATTGTTCTTAATGAGAAACCTGCTTAACCAATACTGCAATACATTTTATGCACTGTATCCCCCCCCCCCCCCCCCAACAATAGTGCATTCTTATAATTTACATGCACCACCACCACCACCACCACCACCACCACCATTCCTCTCAAGTCTGAAGAATTCTGAACTGCCCACTTTATTACATTTTCCTCAAGACACTATATGTTCCCCTCATTATAAGTGAAGGTTTGCTGAAGTACAGTTGTGTTAACAATTAAGAGTAGCTTGCAGCAAATTCTGTGATCAATTTTTATTGCCTTTGTAGTAGCCCCAATTAAAGACTTCCTCTGTATTTTTCTTGAGTGGATTAATGCGGAAGAAACTATTAACCAAATTTTGGATTTATTTCACAAAATAGTTCTCATTCAAGTTCCTTCAACTCTTACTCTAACTCAGAAGAAAAGCTACTTTAGCGCAGCAATTATATCAGGTTTTTCAGGATAGGCTGGCCATTGTGAAGAAATAATTCTTAAATAATAGTAGAAATAGGAAGAGGAGGATTGTGCAATAAATTTCTAGCTATCCTTGATGCATGAGCTTCTTTTATGCAGTCTTCCTGTAGACATCTTTTGTTTATAGTTTTCTTCAGCAAAATAGAAATGACTAATAGCTAAGAATTCAAAGTCTAGCATGAGCATAACTTAGTATAAAAATTATTTTCTCTTCTGTTCTCAAACAATTATTGCATTATATCAAAATAAGTGACCCACAGTTGGAATATAATTTTAGAGCCACATTATCAACAGATATGTTATACATAAAGAAATTATATTTAACATAATGTTAAATAAAAATTGTTTGAGAATAAAAATACTTGCTTTAGCAATGTAGTGTTTCTCTCTGTTATGCCTAACTGTACTCATTCTGCTTGCGTATTTCTCTGATAAGCTTATGTTTTGTGTTTCACAGTGACTCCAGATGTTGTTCTAGAAAAATGGTGAAAGATTCAGTCTCTGCTAGACCAGCAAATGTGATAACTGGCAGTGAAGGAAGCTACTTGTAAAAATGAAAGGTTTAAGTGATAAGTTACAAAAATGTTCACCTTAGATCGGTTTAGCAGAAATGACAGTAAAGTAGCGATGTGCTTTGTTAATGATGTTGTTCCCTTTGGGAAATGAAACATAATACTGTGTATTTTCTGCACAAACAGTAGCTTTGCTTTCAGTCTTGCCATATCATGTTCTTCATGTATATCAATATATCTGGAGTGTTTTTCTTTGGCCCCCATATCCTGAGATGTTGATAATCAGAGAGAACATGATTGAGCCTGAAAGCCATTGCTTCGCTCACTCTTAACGCTATTAGCCAGAAGCTTTATTAATTTCTTAAAATTACTTTTATTGCCTACTTAGCTGTATATGTTGCCTAACTTATGTTGCTTTCATTCTTTTCTTTTTCAGTTTTCTGGAGTGAAAATCGTCTGCATTTTGTAGAACATTGTGCTTGTGTAAAACTGTTTAAATGTTTTTATATCTTGTTATTGTAGCAGTAGAACTAACCATTTAACTTATATTCTGTTCCAGTTGGTGAAACTGTAGTAGACAAGTGGTAAATTTACCAAATGCTCAACATAACAGAATAAGCTGAGAGGTGCTTGCCACTAATCAACAAAAAGCGCAATTTGTTAAAAGACTAAATAAAAGCAACTAATATTCATCATTATCATGTGTGGACATTCAGATAGCAAGTTATTTTAACATACAGTAAGCAACTCATCATAACGCATACATACTTATCATTTTTCATTTCTGTGTTCAGAGAGTGGCTGTATTCACATTTAATTTTTGTTATATTAATTCCTTGGGAACAACTCCTTAACAATTATGTACTTTTTTTATGCAAACACATGTAAGTTCTGTTTCATTTCAATAGCCTTGTGTCAGTGATTCCAATGGGTTCTGTGTTGGTGATTTTGAGACTTGATCCTAGTGTAAAGACTCTGGAAATGCAACACTGGACTTAAACCTCTTCTCCATGTACCATGTTATTATTTTGTTCATATTATTTATTTAAAACAATCCACACATATGATGAAGTGAGTGTGAAGATGCAACAATAAACAACAAGCTCGTCTTCCTTGCAATGCACAAAGGAATAATCGGGACTCAAGCGAGGGCTTCGGTGCAAATCTGTGATTGAAGGTGTGAGTGAAACTATCTTGTTTTTTTAAAAGAGGCGATATTGATGTTTTAAAGTTTTGAAGTATAAAATGCAACAAAATTTGTATAAATTATGTACATATTAATAGAAATATATTTTGAAAATGTAGGTGCATTGTTGTTGCTGGCAACATTGAACTAATACGTGTTCTAAGAATCCCTAATCTACAAGGGAACACACAGGGATCATTAAACACTACTGGGCGAGAATCAATTAAACAAAATAAAAAAAGGTTGTGTCTTAAAAATATAAAGAGAGGGGGATTTAGCTCCTTCCAAGTTTCTGAATGTTCTTTTCTCATATACATCACCTACTATATCCTAATGCTCAGAGTAGAGAGACCAGCAATTTGAAATTTTCATATATATAATTTTCATATATATACTCTTATAAGTGTGTGATAGGTGAGATACATTCATAGTTTTAGGAAGGATGCCATTATTTAACATTAATGTGTTTATACTAAATGCATTCATCCATTTGTCATTCACATATTTTTAATGTACTAGAAGGAAGAAATATCTATTTTTATTTGGTGTCTCGCCCAAACATTCAAAAAGTTCCATTAAATAACAACAGAAACTATATGATAACAGTTTAAAACTGTCTGCTGGACGAAAAATGTGCATTGTTATTTTGTGAGAAACTCAGACTCTTCTTCCCCTTTGTTGTTACTGTACAGAGAAAGAGTTCAAAGTTTTGTACAAGAAAAATCATACATATGTTAGTAATAAAGCCTTGTACTTGGTGGTTACATGGTTTGTCTGAATCTGAAACCATTCCTCCTTTTTATGGATCACTATGACTTGCCAATCATTATATGCATATATGTTACCTTCTTGTACTTACCTTGAAATATTTTATAAAGACTTGTAAATGAATAACCTTCTCAAGTTTCATTTTATCTTGAGATTCCTACTCCATTCCTAAGTGTTGCACCATTCCACATATATGGCAACAAAGAAGATTGCACAGTGTTTCATGCATTATGGAAGTTGAAGTAATGTTCACTCTCACTCGCAAACAAGTACATTTTGTCATTTGCAATTTTTAAAAGAGAAAATTTTGTGACTGAACTTTGGCAATTTCAAATAGAGAATGTCTCAATTGTTTGAGAATCTTCCAATCTTTTATAAGGTTACAAAATTAAAATAGCTTTATCAGTTATCAAAGAATTAAAATTAAATGATCTTGAATGCTTAATATAATTGAAATGATGATCTAAAACTACCTTACAAGACCCAAGACAAATATTTTTTAGAAGAAACATGAAATTAAATGTCACTTAAAAATGTGCAAGTCAAGTATCATTAGACCCCATACAATATAATCTTCCACTCAGTATTCATAGATTTTATCAAATTTATAAAGCTTATCTCATTCCATTTCAAACTATAGGAGTCTCGAATGAATCTCTGGAGTGAGGGGAGTGCACTAATTTGCTCACTCGTGTCAATTAGGTTGGCAGTGGTCAACATATTAACTTCACTTTACAAAAGTACCCTTCTCACTGTGATATTTAAGTCGTAGGCGGAAATAAGGTCGGTCTCGACCTGCCTAAAGGTCAATTCTTCTCTGTACTTTCGCTACTAACTTAAAACACATCCATATGCATCCGCATACACTGCCAAGACTGATTCGAGACACCTGTTATATGATAATGAAAATCCATTTTACTAAAAATATGGACCTGGAACACTTTTTAGATCACTCTCAATTTCTAAAGTTTTTAAAACCTATAAAAACAAAGGTTGAGTTGCACCAAATTATCTGTTTGTGTAAGCTTGATAAACAATATTTAACACACCGTGAGTTTGTTATTTTCTATATAAAATGAGTTGAAGGGTTTGTGTTGTATATTTTGTTAAAAGAAATCATAAGTTTAACCATAGCATTCAGTTGTTTATCACTACAGAGATTGGCATAAGGTGAAAGGAACATATAAAGAAATAAGGAATAATTATATCAAAATATCTTTGTCACTAAAGCATTTGGAACAAATTTATACCCTTGTTTAAAAATTATAAATTTGGTTAAACTGCAGAACAACAGCTGCATCTTGGCTTTGTCTGCTATGGTAAGAAGTGATGTAATGGAAACAAGCTATTGCCAACTGTGGAGTTCTGAACTGACAAGACTGTGAAATGCAATATTGTTGCATACAGAAGTTACTGACCACATTGCATAGAATTATCCATCTTTCAAGGTAGAAAATACTTCTATTAAACAAGGCTATTTAATGAGTAGGGAGCAGATTTATAGACACTAAAAATGTGTGAAATAGGCAGGCAAAAAGACACTAAAACTGGGCTAAATAGACACTAAAAATTTGCTAAGTAAACCCTTAGAAATACACAATTTTAGTAAAATGGCTCTTAAAATGCACTATAAATACACTATAATAAAATGGCAATCATCGCAACATATGCTGCAGCCAATTCGCTAAACACATACTATTTTGCAGTTCCCTAGGCGAAATAGTTCATTTATTCCAAATTTTATAAATGACTCCACAGCAAGTTAAAATAACAGATACTGTCGTATAATTAAAATACATATAAATCCACTTCACTAAGTAAGAACCACAATGTAATTAACTATGTCAAAAAACAGAAACATGGATTTGGGGAGGGGGGAGGGCTTAAGGGTGAAAATTGAAATATCTGAAGCTTGTGTTAGATTTGTTTCAAATTTATATCATTTAATTTTGTGATCGATCAAGAATGAAATAATAATCAGCTTTCTAGCTACAATAGTTTCTGAGGAATTAACAGTTTATGTCTAAGGCAATTTTCAAAATATCTCACATATTGTAATTTTAAAAATTAATGCTTGGGGTATAATTTTCTGCACCCATTTTAATCTATTAATGACCTGTACCTATGTGAAATATTTGTCTTTGCCATATCAACAAAGGGAAAAAATAATCATACCTATTTAACAATTTTTATTTTCCTAAGCGTTTTCAGTAAGAAGTAAGCATTATAATCCTAGTAAGTGAAGTTGAGTGTAAACATAGTGACTCATTAATCAAACTCAAAAAAAAAAAAAAAAAAAATTATTAACCTTTTCAATACAAATAACAAAAACACAACAAATGTAAATGGGTACACTTAATATGCAGTTGCCCTTACATTCTGTTTACAATTTCACACAGATTTATAGAAAACTGCATCCTTTGGAACATTTGGAGGTTGGGAAAATGTAGAAAATATGAAATCTGTGGTTAACATTATGTAGTAGCAGCTACAGTACAGGTGTAGGGTTATTTAAATAGTCATGCAACTTTTTCTGTAGTGCCACTAGAAAAAAACAAGCAATTTTATATTATTGAAGTATGTCTATTAATTTTAAGACAAAAAAAAAAAGCTAAATTTGGGATTGTTGTCAGTTTTGGGCCAATTTGCACAGATGTGTCTCCTTAATAGAAACAATTGTTGAAAAGATAAGAAATTCAAAAGTTCATTACAGCAATCTTAATATCACTTAAAATGATGTCATGATGTGTCGGAGATATAAAGCACAGAGCAAAAGTTAATTAAAAGCTAAAGCTACAGAATCCTAATTAACTTTATTGGGAGTCGATTAATGACACTAAACAAACTAATCGACTCCCAATGAATTTAATTTATACAACAACACTGTTTTCAACACTGCCATGAAAGGATTTACAGAATCCTAGTTTCTTTTAATGAAAACCCTAAATGCCGCATTGTCGACTAAGAACAAATAATAAAGCACAGCTTTTTAGTAAGCATTTCCCATTCATTCAAACAGAATTACAGCAATTACAGCGTTGTGAAAAGAATTCTCATACCTACTTTAATAAAGGCATTTCTGTCAAATTTTACACAAACCATTAAGATTTACTGGTCTGCAGTTTCGTTTACAATGTTGGAAACAACACTGGAAGTCTCCAAACAATCACTTTCATGATTCCTTGAGATACATGTAGGAAAAACGTAAGCATGAGAAAATCACATCTTTTTAAATTTTGTCTGTGTAGCCTAGCTAATTAAGTGCTGGCCTTACAAATTTAAGTTGTAACCTGAACAGAGTGCCAGAGTGGTGATTTTAAGATTGGGTAAAACAGCTTCGTGTCAGTAGATTTACACAATGTAAAAGAAATCTTATGGGAGTAAATTCCTGCTTACCAGCAGTAGTGATTGTGATCTGATATGTTTGTTAACAATTGACACCATCAGTAATTTAATTAATAATCCCTCCCCCAAGTATTTCTATTAGCTCAAGAAATAAGCCTTTACACCAGCACAAAAATATCATGCTACTGCATTGAAACTGCCAAAAGATAAAACTCTTAACAAAATTGTGAAATCCAGTACACTGAGTTTGCAAAGCTATACATATAAGTTTCAAATAAATAATATTCTAATCAAGATGAAATGCATTATATGGGCTTGTTTAACGATTCAGATATGTTATAAGTTAAATCTCAATGTAAAGTCGTATCATGTGATGAAAGTTTTCACATTAGGCAAATTTTTGCTTTACTGTGGAAAACTGAAAACCTTCAGTTTCTCTTCTTTAGGCTCTCCTCAACGTACTAATTTGTATACAGCATAATGCTGCTACAGGGGCTGATTTTTACAAGGTTTTAGAAGCTAGGATAATATAGTATTAATAGAAACATGAATGATTAAACTCAGCTCTTTCACACAAGGATGACAAACAATTACTTTCCCATCTGTGCTGAACGAGGGATCACCATTTATCCACTGTTTAAGAAGTACACTTGTGTTGCTTCTCTCTTTTAGCATATTTGCGTAGGAAACTAATCTATGTGCGCACTTGAAACACTACTTACAGAATGGGCTTTCCATTCCCCACATAAAGAGTGGTCATTTGTCAGTCCATTGAAATATCATTTAGCTGGTCTTTGCTACTCGTCCTTGAGCGAATTCCAAGATTTTTCCATGACGTCATTAGCACTTTGTGACACGTCTGTAAGGCAGATATCTACCTGGCTAAACCCCTTTTTGTATATCCAATGTGCAGCAGTAAGAAAGTTCTCTTCCCCGAAAACTTCACATTGAAACCAACAAATGCAAAAGCTGTTGTCACAAATTGCAAGCAGAAGAAATTGGTTAAAAGGGCAGTTTTAGGCACTAATAAGCAGAGTAGGCACAATCGTATGAAATAGGCATTTATAGGCACTATAAAACTAAGAAATTAGGCTAATAATTGTAGGAAACGTGCTTATAACTTAAAAGTCTACGTTTCTGAGCAAAGGAATAAAATAGGCAAATAGAGCAAAATCCGCCCCGTACTAATAAGACATGTAATGGCATATTCAAAATTATTAAAGAGAAAGGTACCCTTTGAAACATGCACCCATAAGGTAAAATGCAGATGGTTATAGGTACATGTTACATCTGTGAATGTGGCATGTTATGTTTTAACACTTAAGAAATCAGAATAACAAATACCTATCTGACATCAGTATTTTTACATTCAAGATTTTGTTAATAATTTTAACTAGTTTGGGTAGATCTGCCATGCAGTACTTTGGTTACGTGTTGTTGGTATTTTCAGTGATGCATATTCTCACTGTGGATAATGCAATAGCCACAGACATCACGTCCGGCATTCCTTATGCCATTGTTCTGCAGTTTAACCTTAAATTCTTTTATAGGTTAAATTTAAACATATCGATATCTGGTTGACAATGGAGGCAAAGTCTCTGAAACATGTGCTGGGAAAATTTAAAAGTAAGACTTGTTTAGTGTCATTAATCAACTCCCTTTAAATTTAATTTATTATAACAGTTTTCAACACTTCCAAGAAAGGAATTGTCTTTTATAGGTATTCAATAATGTAATACCAAATGAAAAATGATCACTTTTCCACTTTCATCATTATGATTCATACATGAAATGATTAAGACAAATCATCTCACTGAAATGATAGAACAACAAATAATTAAATGATCTATTGTCATCTTAAATGTCCCATTCTACAACACTTTGCCATTTTTGATTTGTGCAGTTGTAATTTGCACTTTGATTTCAAGCCAATTAAAAATAATGACCAGATATGTATCGCATACTATGCCATCTCCAGCCTGCTATGAACACTTTAGTTTAGAGACAGTTTTCACCATTTTATATTGTTTTTATTTACTATTTAATTTTTAAATAAAAATAGTTTATTTTTTAAAAGATTTGTGTGTTACATATTTCTAATTGAATATTTTAATCTTATTTTTTTTATTCATTTTCTTAAAAATCAAAATGCTCATTATTTTATTTGTTGAACTTGAATGCTTCAATAAGCTTAACATGTATCTGATGGTTCTAAATTTAAATAGTTTTTACATTAAGTGCATATTAGGTGATTTATCAAGGAAATAAATTAGATTTGATGCTGAGGCAGGAAATACCCATAGCAAAGGGCTGTAAAGCATTTAATATTTATTTGAAAGTCTTGATTCTCATGGTGGAGTAATACAGTCATTTATAAGTATATTGTAATAATAGGTACTGAAGAGCATTGATATAGAAAGGTAGTGAATAAGCAGTAATAAATAGCACTAGGAAGTTGAGGACTTAGAAATAGTCTAAAAAGGATATTTTAGACCTAAAACTATCCCATAAAGGACCTAAAGATTAGAAAAAAGGAAGTAAAGAAGTGATACCTAAAAATTGTTAAATTTTAGATGAGTCGTATTTCTTACACATCTGCTTCACTTTCGTACCTATTTTGAGGACATGTTTCGCAAATCTTCGTTTGCATCTACGGCTCTTGTGCGACTGACGCTAGATCCAGCGGTGTGGGTAATTCTGGGGTTGTTGCTGCCATCTGTTGATTTAGTGATGAACTGAAATGTGGGATTCTCTTCTAGCGGGATTTCAAAGTTCATTAGTTGGTATGTTTTTCTATGTATATCCTCTCCCATATGACGAGTTCACTATGTTTTTGTACGTATTTTAGTAATTCTGTGCTATCTTCAATGAAAAACTAGAATTTGGCATTCATAGAAAAGCAACACACACAGATAATTACATCAAAGCAAATAGTTTCAACCCAATTCCACACAAACATGCAACCATCAACAGTCTGACACACAGATTAGTAAATCTACCTCTCAGCCAGCAAGAATATCAAAACGAATACCATCAAATCTTAAAAACTGCAATTAAAAATGGATATGGAAAAAACCTTGTAGATAAAAAACTAAAATTATTCAAACTTCAAAAGAAATTAAAACAGATCACAGCTCTCACACCAATAAAACAAGAAACTAGATTTGCTAAATTTACTTACCACCCCTGGGCCACAAAAAAGTTCCAAAAAATATTCAAGAAATACAATATAACATTGGCACCAAAAAACAGTTACAACATTAGAAACCTACTTCACAGTAATAATACTGATAGATAAAACCAGAGGAAAAATCAGGCATTTACAAAATTAAGTGTAAAGACTGTGAAAAAATTTACATAGGGAGGACAAAAAGAAACATAGGCACTAGAAAGAAAGAACACTTCAGGCACTTAAGATACAAAAATATTGATAAGTCCGCAATAGCAGCTCATTTCTGGTCTGAAAATCATGAAATTGAAGATAGCACAGAATTACTAAAATACGTACAAAAACATAGTGAACTCGTCATATGGGAGAGGATATACATAGAAAAACATAAAAACCAACTAATGAACTTTGAAATCCCGCTAGAAGAGAATCCCACATTTCAGTTCATCACTAAATCAACAGATGGCAGCAACAACCCCAGAATTACCCACACCGCTGGATCTAGCGTCAGTCGCACAAGAGCCGTAGATGCAAACGAAGATTTGCGAAACATGTCCTCAAAATAGGTACGAAAGTGAAGCAGATGTGTAAGAAATACGACTCATCTAAAATTTAATAATTTTTCGCTTCACTGTGGTGTTCCAATATAGTTAAATCTCGATAGACCTAAAAATTGATTTTCAATTAGATATTTAATAAGTTTGAAAGTACAACATTCAAGTGATATGCAACACACAGAGCCAGAAAAAATTACATGTAAGTAATGCTGCTTCTAATTCAGCAACCAGCAATTGACATTCTGGGGAAAGAAATTGAAATCTTGGCTTAACCACCCTCGGCTTACAGAAATTCAACTTCAGAAAGCTTATCTCTGATGGGGTTGCAATATATTACAACAGTCGTCTCTAAATTCTTAGGTGTAAAGGATCGTCGGTTTTCTGACAGGACTTTGCAAAAACATTGAAAAACTTCTCTTCACTTCAACTGATTTCGGTGCATACTTGAAATGTGTAAAATCTTATGGAAAACAATAACTGATATTTAGAGAGGATTTTCTAGTGTCTCTGCTGGTGTTAATGACTTGAATACAGTAGAAAGAGTCCTCTTACCTGTTATCTGCTACAGTCAGTCTTAGTGTGTATTAGTTTAAAAATATTAGAATTTATGCTAGACTCTATTGAACAGGAAGTTAAAGTTGCAAGAAAAACTGTTAAATGAAACAAAAATGTTATAAGAAAAGGACCTTTAAATAAAATAAAAATATTTAAAAAGGGCAAAAATGACAAATAAAAGTTGTAAAAATTTACCTTTAAATAAAAAAATTGTTAAAACTATGAAAAAGAACAAATAAGATGCTCCATTTTCTGGCCTATAGTGACCTATAATTAACATATTGGGCCTCATCTTCAGACACTAAGGGAAAAAAAGGATTTTTCCTCAACTTCCTAGCCCTAGTATGTTTAATGAATAAGTGCATATAATATCAGGAAAGAAAAAGCAACCAAGCTAAAAATCAAAATAAATAGCACATAAAAGTATCAAATTACACACTTTCCCATTCTGTGAAAAAGTTCTAGCCTTGTTATTTATGGGATAAATTTCCTAACATTTCCTTAAGTCAGTTTCTCCATGGGTATTTAAGGAAGTGTGCACATAGAAAGAGAAATCCTTGCACTAAAATACATTTTAACTTCAAGACAAAACAGAAGCAAGTTATGGGTGAAATGTGAAACAAAAACTGAAGTAATGTTATTAAGTAAAAGTAATTAATGTAAGATGAATGTGTCTTTGAAGCATGAAGTGCTGCATATGGCATTATCTTACTTTAAGAACTGTCATAATGTTCTTTGGAAGCACTGATCAAGATTGTAGATCATGTACTCTTATGCAACATAATGCGTACAAATAGTTGAGCTATATCAAAAGAAATGTCAAAAATTTACCTTAGAATGCAGTTAAGTTCACTTTTTTTCCGTTTAGTAAAATGTTTCCATTTTGTGATAAAAGATTTTCAGATTTAAATAACTATTTTGCAATGACTAAATGCTATGTTTTATATGAAGTAAGTTTCTTCCTTTTTTTCTTGGTGCTTTTGGTAAGTAAAAATGTTTTAAGTTATTCTATCTTGATCAACCTTAAAGGACTCAGTTGCTTTTTTACTGTTTTACACATTGTAAAAGAAACATGTAAACAAGAATGAAGAAATCTGTTATTTTTAAGTGGGTATTCTGCTGTTTTAACCCATTAATGCCCAGATAGACTGCTGCATATACTGCTGGAAATAGTCATTCTTCCATACTAGCCATGTGTAGGCTAAGATTTGGATAGGCAGTCAGACCGAAAAATTCAATGTCATAGCCAGGATTTGAACCAATTAATAGTGGTAACTATAAAGCCTGGGACTAAGTACAGCATATTAAAATGCCACAAAAGGTGCATATCTCATTGTATATGAGAATCCCTAGTGGTTTATGGGAAAAATACAAGTCAGTTGGAGAATTTAGTGCATGCTGGCATGTTGGTCATGGTAGGTCAGTGGTTAAGAGCAACCAGACAGACCAGAGATCCATGGTTCAAATCCCACCTATTGCATTAAATTTTTCAGTTTGACTCTACCTATTGCTACATATATTATTTATTTACTTATTTTACTGAATTATCAAGAGTTATTTTCACCTGTATTTCATCAGTGTATTTCTGGTTATGTGAACACTATTGTTGTCTGATTTTTCACAAATATGATATAGCACAACAAAGTGCAAAATTGACTCAAAATGCGATATAAATGTGAAATCAACTATTTTCCCAAGTAATTATTTTTTCCCCAATGCTTTTTCTCCTGGAAACTTTAACTGAAGAATCTGCAGAACGTTTGCATATTTAGAAAGTTATAAAGTAAGTGACCACTCTTCTGGAATTAGGAAGGCAGCCCTTCCCACTTAATTAGCGTATTGTTCCACCATTGCTCATATTAGGTATTTTTGGTACTGAAGCGACTTCAGTTTTTTTATTATTGTCAATGGTCATATCGGCGGCCGTTCTCCTTTGGAACATATTGAAGTTGTTAACTTGTATTCATTCACACACACATTCACACTCTCATTCATAGTTCCAGACTCTGGGGAAGATGAGGAATTATCTTGGCCAGAGAAAAATCCCCACCCCCACCGCCGGAATCGAACCCGGGACCCTAGTACTGCAGGTGCTCTACCGTCAGTTGTTTTACTACACCTAATGACTGTTATAAATCTATCTTCACAATCCAGCTAACGGAAAATTTCAATCCTTGTCTCTGAAAACCAATAGCAATCCTAATTTTAAAGAAGTGATAAAACACAGGTTAATTCCAGTTGGAGTTCTCTGTTGCCAAAGTTCCGATTTTCATTATTTTGTTCGGTTTTACGTGCACTTTCATTCATTCTATGCGTAGGTCATGTCAGTAAGTGAAGTATTAATTATAGGACAGAATTATAGAGATTTGTAGTCCTTCAGTCCGCCAACCTAAACCCCTGCAATTTCTATTTGTGGGGTAACTTAGAGCATAAAGTGTACAAGGAAAACCAACACACCCTGGAAGAATTAAAACAAAATATCCACCAAGAAATTGCCAGCAGTTCTCAACTGAACTACGGTGAGTGATGGAGGTGCTAAACATGTATGGACAACGGTGATGCCAGTTTCAGCATTTCCTGTAATAACATGGGTAAGTAAAGCCTTTAAAAGCAGTTTTAAACATTTTCATGGTTTCATCCGCATCTTTTTATGATAATAGTAACAAGTGCCAAGGACATGGTCAGGCAAAACATCGTGCAGCTAATTTGGATGTTTTTAGATATCTTGTATATTGATGCTACAAAATTTACTTTTCTCACATCACAATCTTTTGACAAGATAGGCATATCATATAGTCAGTTGTCAATGGTAAAGATAAGTATAACAATCAAAGGTTACAATAAAATTGGTTTTTCATTGTTCCATTCCAATTGATGGCTTAAATATTCAACAGGATAGTATATTTATCTTTTATCTGTGCACCCTTTATCATATGAAAATTTGTCTTAATATCTAGATAAAAGATAAGTATTGTGTGGAGCAACACTGTCAGAAGCAATCCAGACATCATCTGTACCTGTTAAAAGGAGGTAGTTTAAAAGCTTCTTTCAGTATAATTATAAATATAATATATTTTGACTACCACTTAAGATTTTATGGTCATATAGTTTGTAATATTTTTAATTTAAATTAATGAAGTGTTGTCCCGGAAAGTGCCCGCAAATGCTAAAGTGGACCATTTAGAGTGCTCCACTTAGTGTTACAAATGAATATCCAGAAAAAAACAATTTCTAAGACTTCCAAATCTTATTGCAGCTTTCCAAATTGTAATATGGAAAATTATGCCCATGGTGCCCTAAGGACATATGCGGTAGCCATCCTCAAGATTTTATAAGGAATCCTTATCCTTCTCATTTTATTTTGGTTACCCTCAATAAACTAAGCGATTATTGAAACTTTTTCCCCCTATGATAAGTTGAGTGATTTGTAGAATGTTTTCATTGAAGTTAATACATCTAATGAACTTCAGGAGGAAATGAAGTATCAAATGAAAAGACATGAGTATTATGAATTCAGAGATATGTAAATTCTCAAATTATAAAATTTAATATAGTTGGTTATAAAGTATAAAATTGAAAGAAGCGTAGAGACTTAACTTAGCACAAAAGTGAATCGAGAAGATATTGACACACTGCTTCACTCACACTGTTTTTACACAGGACATGTTTCAAGAGCTTTTGCTCTTATCAGCTGATTTTTGATTAATGAAGATTTTTTCCCATACGGAAATGTCTATAGGGTGATTATTAAAGATGTTTCCAAGTTGATGTCATGTCTAGTATTCAAAAAATGAAAAGCCACTGCTGATTTTTCTGTTTCACCATTTTTAATGTTTCTTATATGTTCTTTAGTTCTGATGTCAATATTTCTTTTTGTTTTTCCTATATCAATTTTAGGGCAAGTTGGGTGGGGGACAGACTTTTAACCAATTTCTGATATTAAATCTATTTTGAGGTGCAAGAATTATGTTGCGTTTTGAGAAGATTTTTTGGAATTTATTATGGGCTGATGGATGGAAGGTAAATTTTTTAAAAAATTGTTTTTCTCTTTTGCTCCAGTAGGTTCTAGTGTGGTGGTTTCTTTTATTTTCTTAGCCTTGTTGAGTCGGTTAACTGTTTTGTCCACTAAATTTGGGTTGAAACCGTTGGACATAGCTACTTTTTTATGTGTAAGTATTCTTCTTAATAATCTTCTCTGTTTAGTGGACAGTTGATCATCCGAAAGATTAAACGTTGAAAATGGCATGTTGGTGTTGTTTTGGGTTGAAACAGTTGTTCTTAATTTAATTATCTGTGTGTGCAACCCATTATCTCCCTTCTTAGCAGATTTATTTATGAGTGCTTTTGAAACACATATAACAAAAACTTTTCCAAGTTATTTCAAAGTTTGGTATCATTATGTTGGCGATATTTTTGCAATAGTACCTAATAAACTCATACATGATGTTCTTATACTTTTGAATATTCAAAATCCAGCTATAACATTTACATTGGAAACAGAAGAAGATGGTATGCTCCCCTTTTTGGACATCAAGATCAAAAAAATGAACAACAAATTCCCTTTTGGTATTTACAGGAAACCGAAGCCTGTATGTTATTAACAGATATGGTAACCTTTCCAAAAGAATTAAAGAGCTTGAAGTGTTAATGAATGTTTCGGCATTTAACAAAGTAAATTAAAATCAGCTGGGTACTTACTGTCTTACAAGGAACAGTTGAATGAAAGCCTTATATATAATTCTTATATTTTTCTTTACTGTACAAAAGTGGAACACAAATGTATCATTTAATTAGAACCAACTGAAAAATTCAATGCCATGGCCGGGATTTGAACCACGGATCTACTGGTTTCCATCTAGTTGCTCTACCCTTGAGCTACCATGGTCAACGTGCCTTCCTGACATTAAATTCTCCAATTGACTCATCATATTTCCTGGTAGACCACTTAGGGTTCTCAAATTTGAGACAACCACTTGTAGTGACTTACTATATTAAGTACTTAATTACCAGGATTTTTATCGTAGATTATTTTTAATGTAAATTTATATTGAGGAATTAATCCTTAAAGAATTAATCCTTTTAAATACATTACTCCAGTATATGGGTGATTTTTAATTAATTAGAGCCAACTGAAAAATTCAATGCCATGGCTGGGATTTGAACCACGGATCTACTGGTTTCCGTCCAGTTCCTCCACCCTTGAGCTATCATGGTCAACGTGCCTTCCTGACATTAAATTCTCCAATTGACTCTAATTAATTAAAAATCACCCATATACCAGAGTAATGTATTTAAAAAGATTAATTCTTTAAGGATTAATTCCTCAATATAAATTTACATTCAAAATGTATCATTTATCCACAGTCTCCACCGTTCAACACACTTCCTCCATCACATAGGAAATGCACAGATTCATTCCTCTGAAAAAATCCTTTTGGTCATGTGCACCTCTTCATTTTTTTCACAAAAAATTTATTCTTGTTTCTTTTTCCTATTTTTACCGTTTTTTTTTTTTTTTTTTTTTTTTTTTTTTTTTTTTTTTTTTTTTACTGCTTGTTTTCTTTGTTTTTACACTATACACGTAACACCATGCCCAAAGCGGTACTCGAACCTGCGACCCTTTACGCTGCGGATGCTAGAGATATACACACTAGCGGCCACGGCTACAAGGGCTGGCATCTTCATTGGAACAAAATGTATTTCTCCCTTCACCTCTTTGAATCGTCCAAACATGTGGTAATTCCTCTGTGCGAGGTGTAGTGAATATGATAAATGTTCTGGAACGAGCTGCTGTGCCACTCATCTTGCAGACATTGCAAAGGTTAAGCATGAATAATATGATTGCCGAGCCATGACTAATAGATTTGCGGCCATTTCATCTATTATCACTCAGTTTCCATCACAATGTTATTTTAGATTCATATTACAACATGGTGTGCCTGGCATAGGCAGAGAACATCTGTTATGGAAGTTGTGCCATTCCCTAACTTCTACTCCACAAGTATACCATACCAGACATTTATTAACCAATAAGTTCCAATAGGTCTTGTAACTTCACTGTTCAGAAAATGTATGACCAGAATGCCGTTCTTCGTTGGTGAATGTTCCAAGCAGCCATTCTGAACTGCTATTCTACCAACTGTTGGGCAGTCCTTAGGATAGAATAGAATCTTACGGAGAGGATTCGGTACGTCAACCAAACTTGGTCTGTTGTGTCTATATCACAAGTGGGGCATCCTTGGGAAGAAGGATGTTGTGACAGGAGACATGGCACGTCTTTATGACGACAATTATTTGAAATTTGTTGTTGTTGTTGACTAATGGCACAGGGGATTAGTTGATTTGCATCATTTTCCCCCTAGCTTCTCAATGTAAAGCCTGTAGGTTCCCACTTTTGAGACCATTACATTTGTCCAAATGGTGTTTGTTCATGATGACATCCTCTTTACAAATAGTACATTTGGGGGAGGTATGCAGTGTATTTTATAAAGGTGTTCTGCAAGACAATCATGGCCAGTTTCCATTCTAAATAAGGCCACTGCATTGGAAAGCATACCTGCATTGTAGTCCATTTAGCGCTATCCAGGGAACACCACATGGAGGCGGACTATGTTGTTCGCCATTATTTGAAATTTGCGTTTACTTATTTGATTGAGAATAAACCGCAGTGCCTAATTTGCTTGGAAATTTTTGTCAAGAGAAAGCATGAAGCCATCGAAGTTGGTACGCCACCTAAACACAAAACATCCTAATGAAAAAATAAATCTGTGGAATATTTTGAGCGAAAATTAAGAGCTCTTGAACATCAGAAACTTGCTATAGGACAAACGTCCAACCTAAATGAGAAAGCATTACTCACTGCTATCGAGTAGCTTCTCATGTGGCCAAAGCAGGAAAACCTCACAGTGTTGCCGAAAATTTTATTTTACCAGCGGTTTTAGATATAGCAGATTATGTTTGGCATATATGAGGACGAAAAGCTCAAAAGTATACCTACCTCTCTCTGACAATACCATCCAACACAGGATAAAGAATAATGGCTACTGACATTCATGATCAAGTCATAGAAAAAGTAAAGAAAAGTTATGAAAGGGTAGAGCCAGACTGAAAAATTCAATGCCATAGCCACAATTTGAACCACGGATCTTCTGGGTTCCGTCCAGCCGCTCTAACCATTTGAGCTACTATGGCCAACATGCCGACATGACATTAAATTCTCCAACTGACTCGTGTTTCTCCCGGTAAACCACTTAGGAGTTCTCATAAACACATGAAACAACTACCTTAATGGCGACTTACTATGCTGTAAGTACTTAAGGCCTGGGCTTTTATAGTTTGGACAACTATTAGGTACAATTAATGGAAATTAATTGCTCTTTCACACTAGCCATGTGTAGGATGCACTATGAAAGGGTAGAGCCAACATGAACAATTCAATGCCACGGCTGGGATTTGAACCACGGATCTCCTGGTTTCCGTCCAGTCGCTCTAACCCATTGAGCTACCATGGTCAACTTGCCGTTATGACAAGTTATCTATTAAAAACCTTAGCCTATATATGGCTAGTGTGAATAAATGTTTAATTTCCATCAATTAAATAAAACAAATTATTTTGTTTCTCAACTTAGTCCCCTTTTAGGGATATAAACGTCTCCATGCCATATTTTAACCCCTCCAAAAAATAAAGAGTTGTCAAGCTCTGCAAAATAAGCCTCTGTCTCCATTATGACCTCATTTGATCTAAATGTTGTTCCTGCGAGCTATTTCATGTCTGAGAAGAGGAGAATATGGAGTGTGGCAGTAATTCAAAGCACAATTCATGCAGTTTGGGTGCTGAAGCTTTATCATGGTGAAACAGAACTTTCTTCTTTGCAATATGGGGCTGTGTCTTCTTCAGCTTCTTGACGAATTGGGCCAATAACTCACTATAGTATACTCCAGTAATCATTTCTCCTTTTTCCAAGAATCAATTGCCACCTTTCGCATCGCAAAAAATTGACACCATCACTTTTCTGGGCGATGGGACCGCCTTGCTTTCTTTGGAGCAGATTCACCGGAAGCAACCCATTGTTTTGATTGTTACTTGGTTTCCAGAGTATAATGATGAATCCAGGTCATTATAATGGGGACAGTGACAACTAGACGCAAAAAGTCTTTCAAATTTCACTTAAACAGCTTTGAAACTGAAAGCCACACCCGCTTGTTGTCCACTGCAAATGCAGTAACCATCGAGCTGACAGCTTTCGTAATTCCAACTTACCATGCAAAATATGAATTGCTGTTTCGCTACACCTATGGCCTCTGCCACTTAGCGAAATTTACTTTGAGGGTCAAATAGAATAATATTGTGGACTTTTTCAATGACTTCCTCGGTAATCACTTCTGCGGAAGGCGTCCTGGGAGCTCCTTGCCTAAAGCAGATGTTCGACCACGTTTAAATTCTTATGCCAATATCTAGCTGTTGTCTTAGAAGGTGAAAGGTCTCCATAAACAGCATCCAATTTCGCTTTTATCTCCTCACAAGTTTTCCCACTGCGGCAAACCCGCATACCAGAGTTAAATTGATTGGGTTCATATGTGATTTGGGTTCTAATTGGAGCTATAAGTTCCCTTTTCCTCAGGTGAATGGTTGTATGAAATGGATTTCGGTGGTTGTTGGCTACTCAGTTGTATTAATAACACTTTGGTTCGTTGCAAAATTATTTGGTTTCTCATTTATTTCAAATTTTTGCATTGGTTTGCAAAACTCATTTAACTCATTGACGTTCAGCCCACCCTGAGTTTGGGAACATCTACCCTGAGTTGTTTGTACGGTATACATCATTATCAAATCAGCAAAGTAAATCCCTTTAGCCTTCATGCTCCGCCGCATTTTGAAAGCCCTTTTGTCCCAACACATTTCTGGCTGGAAGTATTCTATAGTTCTCAGACATTGAACCTTTACTAGCACAAAGAGGGTAACGGACCTCCCTTCCTGTCTCTCCGAAGTGTACAGATTTTTACAAGAATATTTTCTCTTCCTTGCCTGGATGCTAGTATATATGTTATATTAAATTATATTCTTCCCTTATTCTTTAAGTCAACCGCTGTTTTAATCATTACTCTATCCATTCTAATTTCATATTAATAGTAACAAGATTTTTATATTAGTTTAGCAAAGCATTTTCATTAATCTATCTTCTTTTTTATTATCTGATTTCGATTAATTCGCCGCCTCCAAATTGCTGCCTGATACTGCGGTTACACCACCTTAAAGTAAAAAGCGAACTACTGAACTATACTGCACATTTTCCATTTTAGCAAAACCACATGGAACAACTTATTGAAATGTCTGTAAAATCGAAATTAATCTATCAATCAGCACCAAATTTGTTTTGACAATGTACAACAAATGATAGTGCATGATGTTAACAAAAACTTCCCATAGCAGCACCATATATTTTGATACGCAGGTATTTATTAATCCTCCCTTGTAGTTATAGTATATAGAGGAGGTATATTATTTCAACTAATAATTTAATGTCGAGATTTCATTAGAAATACATTTTTAGGCCCCTATACCACCAAAAAGATAATTTTTAGAAAAAGATGTTTGCATGTAAAAATTGCATTAGTCAGAAACAAAGGGTCAGCTAAATATGGAACCTAGCACAAAAGTAAAACACTGAAGCTGTTAATTGTGAAACAAATATAATTCATAAAATTATAATAATTAGTTATTAAACTTCACATCTTTGATATTATTGTGTTTTACAAATGGGATATGTTCTGTACTGTGGTGAAACAGATGCATTTGCATGCTCAGCATTGCCAACTTGTTACTTCCCCTCTTCATATTTCCCTCTCTCTTACATACTATCCTAGACTATGCACCAGTCATAAGGGAACTTAAACTGAATTTTCCAAACTTTTATAATAATGCAGTTGTTGAAATTAAAATTGTAATATGGATATTTATAAATTACATATATGTTTTGAAAGCTGTAATTATAACTATACCTTATAAATTAACTATTTTTGTAATCCAATGGAACACCGAGTGGCTCATCCATATAGCCATGAATGTACTTATATCAGGAAACAATTTGCCACTGTCACTGTCTTCATCTTCTGAGTCTTGCAAATTTATGATGTAGGATCCATCTTGTCATCTGCTATTTCTTTCCAAAAGTTATCTTCTTGTAGTTTATCTGCAGTCTTGTTATGTTACCTTGTTAATTTCTCCATGAATATGTCATTCAACGTCAGTCAGTTTAAAAGTATTGCTTCTGTTTACAAGCTGCATTGCATTAGCAGTGGTAAGGGAGAAGGTGGAATATCTCATGTCTCATTTCAATTGCAAGTCGATTCTTGATATACTTTTCCCTGATTTTTAAATGTCAGAACTGAAGAATACATATTTTAACTCTCTAGAACAAATAAACAAAGCATTCATAAACATGTCACATTCTGCAGATACAGCATTCTAAAGGCTAACAGGAAATGTACTAATAAATATGTAAAATGTGAAGCTATTAACAGTGAAGCAACACTTATAAGAACTGATGAAATTGTTATAAATTAAACAGGATTGCGATTTTGTGAAAATTTATCGATGTGGAAGAATTTTCAAAAAATCGGGAGCCTGTTCAATTTATAAGAAAAGTTTCATCATTTCTTATAAGATAAGTGAAGTTTTAAGTTACAAATTATTATATTTGTATATAGGAAGTGTACTGTTTGCTCCCTCTTGAATTTAAAAAACACCTTGGCTCATTCAAGTAATTCTTTTAGCACACCATGTCAATATTTTACATTTCAGTTCTGAGTAATTACAAATATGCATACACACATACAAATCGACAATAATTATGGTTATTACAGTGCTTATGTCACGATGCATCCTTATAATATATTGGTACTGTATTTATTTGTATTATGAAAACTATTTGAGCTAAAAGTATGGGTTTTTACAGTTATGTTAGAATCATTACTCTTACTTCCTTGTTGATCATTTTTTGCAAAATTTAAGTTTTTGTCTTAGCATAAATAGTATTTATTAGAGATGGATTCACCTGGCACTCGTCATACCCCACTTACAGCGAATGCAATATGACAACACTGCAGGACTTTGATTGGTTGCTCACCTACCTCAAGGATATTCCCATTTTAAAGTCAGTAATATATATCACAACATAAATTTAATTCAAATTATAAATAAAATATAATTAAATAAATGAAAGCTTGTGCTGAAGTTCAAGACCTTACAGGAAGGTGATACAAAGTTTTTTATTAGAATATCTCCTCCCCTCCATTGTGCCTTTTACATAGAACATTTATCGAGATTTATTTCCTTAAAAATGTGACTCTGTTTTTATGAGTTTGAAGTTTCAGATACTTTATACTTCTGTCAACTTCAATTTGTTAATTTCTTTTAATTTATTTATCCATTATGTAAAGAAAGAATTTTAAAGCCATTACTTAGAGACTGACTGTGAAAAAAATTTACTATTGCTTTAGCTTACTGTATGCTTTTACCTACAGTAAAAAATGTAAATAATAATGATTTATCTGAATTAACTAGAGAAGATGGTAGAATAAGCCTTTGTAAAAAAATTGAAGAAGAGCGCGCAGAGAAAATTATGTAAATTTAACACAGATTATTTCTATTTGTTCTGAACGCAGTATCTAGTCTTAAACATTTTATGATACTACTCCTACATTTACTTTTGTTGCTAAAAACTATAAGTTATGCTCCTTTTGGGCTTTTTTATTTAAAAACTCACAATTTTTTACAATTATTATTAATTATATATTATCAAAATGGTAGGTAGGTAGCAGTCTTGGTCACTCTATGGGGAAACTATAGGACCTAGATAAAAGCATGCCACTGAATTCTATTGCTTGCCAATGCTTTAATCTCATGCCAACTTTTCCCTGCCTGTTTCACTTCATCTCTGAATTATACCATGTTACCTTAGGTCCTCCTTCCTCTACATCTACTCAGTCCCTGGTGGTTCCAATCAAATACCATTTTTGTGATGTCATTTTCTCTCCTCAATATATGATCGATCCACTTCCACTTTCTAAATTTAATTTATTTAGATATTTCATGCTGATCTGCTCTTTCCCATAGTTCTTTGTTGGGTATAATCTTCAGCCACCAGCTACTCATTGTATTTCTTAGGCAATGGTTTATGAAAACTTGTAATTTCCTTCATATTTGCTTAGTTGCTTTCCAAGTTTCAGAATCATATAATAAAATTGATTTAATATTTGAATCATATAATCTTAATTTTGCCTTGGGGAAATTTGTTTTGACCGCCAGATTGATTTCATTTGGATAAAGGCATATCTAGCATTCTTTATTCTGGCACTAACATCTTCATCCGAGCTGCCGTTCACAGAGCAGCATGTTATGTAACATCCCAGGTACATAACTTGATTTGTACCTTCTTCTTCTAATATAAGATCAGAATCAATTCTATTATTAATTCTCATTTGTTTTGTTTTATTCTTATTTAATTCCAATCCAGCACTGGATGCAAATTGATATTAGAAAAATGGCCTGTATTTAAACATGTTATTTTAGAAGCATGTGTAACATTTTTGTTTTCTATCTCATTCTATTTTAGAAAATTCAAGTAAAGTAAAATTCTAGTTTACTTTAGAGTATATCAAAGTATTTCATTTTCTTAGGTCAAAATGTTTTCAAGAAGATAGTAATATAGTAATATTAGACTATAATTAGTATTGTGACTGGTGGGTTCGTAAAATTAAAAAGAGTTCAATTACACCACTCCAAATGTTCTTTATTTCCACCTTATTCCAATTACAGTTTAATGTACACAATTACAATTTAATTTACACCATTCAATCTTGCCAGTTCGTCTTTACAAGTCCGCTCAACTCAACTACACGTCCGCCCGCCGCGACTCACTTAACTCGACTCAGCTACACGTCCGCCCGCCGCGACTTACTCCACTCAACTAACTCTCGCCTCGCTTGTATTGATCGCCCCGAAGCCTCTCGAACCTTCCGTTATGGAGGGGGAAAACATTCTGGAACCTTCGTGCACCTTCGCGCGGTAGGAGGAGGGGCCACCCCTGCGTCTCCCCGCCTCCGACAGTCCGCATTATCGATCGGCAACGCGAGTTCGCTGTTTGCGTGACACTGCTCCCTTCTCAAGGCTGGTCGTCCCGAACAGCGCCATCGTAGCGGGCCAGGCGGTCCAGGTGTACCACCAGCATCTTTCCTCGGTGCGATGTCCGCCCAGGTTGGTCTCGTCCCTGCCTCCACTTCCCTCAAGAGTGGCCCCAAGTCTGCGTCCGCCAGCTGCTCCCTCCTCAGGCCTGCGCCATCCCAGCCATCCGCAGGCACTGCCGTGACTACTCGAACTGCTGCGGCACGCTCCTGCCCCTCCACTCTTGTGCATTGGCCGCACTCTTCTCAACAGGGTCTTCGGGACGTAGCGTCCGCGTTACCGTGACTCCTCCCTCTGCGATGTTCCGAAGTGAAGTCGCACTCTTGCAGCCTCTGAACCAAACCTGCTGTCTGGCCTTCCGATCGCGCCGTCACCATCACCTCGCTCCTCGCGGGGACAAACACGTCTTCGTTCAAGATGACCCTACCGTTTCCAAGGCGCTCTTCGGGTTGACGGAGTATGACCTCTTCTCCGTCGAGCCGCAGGACCTTCCTGCCGACGTCGACAGTCGCCTCGTGGCTCCTGAGGGCATCTAGTCCCAGAATCACCTCCTCAGCCACCTTCGCGACGAACACCCACAGACGCACGGCACTCCGTCCCAAGGTCAGCTCCAGCAGGGCTTCCTTCTCCACAGGCATGGTGTCGCCCGATGCCATCAAAAGCTCGTATGGTCGGCTCGGCTTCCTCGTCGGCAAATCCTTCGCCAAGTCAGGTCTGATGATGGTCACGGCTGCCCCAGTGTCCACCAGCACCCGGCACGGCTTTCCTCTTACCCAGCCGTCCGCGATGAGGTTGTCATCCATCCGCCGGCTGACGGTGCGGATTGTCACTCGAGGGGATGGTGGTAATGGCGCCGACGTGCCCCTCTCCACGCCGGGCCTTACTCGTTCTTCCGGCCGTTCTTCCTGGTGTGGGCAGTCTCTCTGCAGGCGCCCGGGCTGTCCACACCCCCAACACAGGCCACTAGGTGTTCGCCGGCGTCCCTCAGCTGGTCTTCTGTCTCCGGCGTAGCGGACACTCCTCGTTCTCGACGACGGGATAGATGTTACCTTGGCCACCTCCATCCTTAATGCCGCTGTCAGCGCCTCGTGGATGGTTTTATAATCGCCGAGCATTAAGCGCTGACGAATCTCCGTGTCCCGTACCCCGTCGACAAAGTTGTAGGCGGCTTCCCGGGATACGAACTCCAGTGGCAGGTCAACCAAGGCCTTGCTAGCCAGCTGCTCAATCGCTATGGCGAACTCCTGCAGCGTCTCCCCCGGCTGCTGTGACCTTGCCTTTAGTTGGCTGCGGTACGCTGCGGCTAAGCGGTGGTTCCCGAAACGATTCTCCAGGGCCTCCCAGATGTCCTTGGGCGCCGCCGTTGTCTGCACCGCGTTTAGGACTTCCGCGGCCCGTCCCTGGAGGCTGGCTATTAACTGTGTGGCCTCCTCCTCCGGTGACCATCTGTTGTGCTTGGCCACTGTGTCGAACTGGCGGCGGAAGACCTCAAATGTTGACGCGCCGTCATATTTCGGCGGTTTGACGCGCGCAGATGTTGTGTCGCGTCCCAGTGCGTCGGCCTTCAAATCCTTCAGTTTCCTGCCGACGACGTCCTCTACCATGGCGTTCAGGGACTTGACGCTGCTGTCGGCCTTTCCCTCCAGGTCGTCAACGCGGCTCGCCAGGTCCTCGACGCGCTCGTCCACTTAGCCCATCCGCTTGCCCAGTTCCGTCACGTTATCCCTCACGCCGGCCAACTGTTCTTCAAACTTCACGGCAAGGGCCTCGTTTGCCGCTTTCATCTCCGTGGCCAGGCTGTCGTTCGCTGCCCTCATTTCTGTGGTCAGTTCGGCCATCTTTGCTGTCATTGTCGTGGCCAAGTTGTTGTTTGCCGCTTCCATCTTCTCGGTGATGTTGTCGTTGGCCGTCTTCATTTGTTTCAACTCGGCGGTGAGGTTATTTGCCGCTTCCATCTTCTCGGTGATGTCGTTGGCCGTCTTCATTTGTTTCAACTCGGCGGTGAGGTTGTTATTTGCCGCTTCTGTTTTTGTTGTTAACTCGTTCATCTTCGCCAAAAGCATTTCCAATGCCGATTCCATGGCCGTACTGTTCGGTGATGTTATCGTCCCGCTTCCTGACAACAATTGTGACATTGGTGGGTTCGTAAAATTAAAAAGAGTTCAATTACACCACTCCAAATGTTCTTTATTTCCACCTTATTCCAATTACAGTTTAATGTACACAATTACAACTTAATTTACACCATTCAATCTTGCCAGTTCGTCTTTACACGTCCGCTCAACTCAACTACACGTCCGCCCGCCGCGACTTATTCCACTCGATTAACTCTCGCCTCGCTTGTATCGATCGCCCCGAAGCCTCTCGAACCTTCCGTTATGGAGGGGGAAAACATTCTGGAACCTTCGTGCACCTTCGCGCGGTAGGAGGAGGGGCCACCCCTGCGTCTCCCCGCCTCCGACAGTCCGCATTATCGATCGGCAACGCGAGTTCGCTGTTTGCGTGACAGTATCAAATTATGAGTCATAGTTTGTATGTATGTCAGTATGAGTAAATTTATTTTGCAACTTCCATTTCAAGTGCTAATCCTTACAACAAAATCAAAAACAGCAATTTTGTTTTAATAAATCAAACCAACAGATGTAATTCTGTAGAACGAAAATTTGACAAACTGAATGAGTTACTAAGCAATACAATGTAAACTGTTGTATGTTTTCAAAGAAAAAAACCCAAAATAATGCATAAATGAATAAAACCAGCAAATAAATAATGTCACGGACTGTATTAATTTACTCTTTGACGCATGTGGTGGGTCACGTCACTCCCTCCCCTCCTTTATGACTGGATGAGTGTCTTTAGGCAAGAGACTCTCTCTCTCTAGTGTCGCCCACTGATGGGTTAGGATGTATCTGTAGGCAGCTCCGCTTTTTGGACAGGTAAACGGCCGTTATGGCCGTCTTTTGTAAATCTGTTTGTTGTAGTAAATATTCTTATTAAGTGAATTCCACTTTTAATTAGTTTTACCCTACCTTTTTACCAATGAACCATTATAGTAAAGATCCCATCCTCTCGCTAAAGCATGTAGTTCTGCTCTGAGTGTTTGCTCCCGAGTGTTCGACCTGACCACGTGTTTCTTAATTATTCACAGTAAGAATAGGTCGTCACATATTGGTGTTAGGCACCGTGTATAATTTTTTTTTTTTTTAAAGGTTCATTGTGAAAATCCAAAGTAAAAACAAAAAAAATTCTTTCCTGATATGTAGAAATTGTGTATAAAAAATGTAAGACCACGTGGAAGTTCTGGCCTTATTTTTATTATTTTTCTCTATAATTTTTTTTCAGGCCCCTTAGTAATTCTGTATAATGTGCCAAAAGGCTTTAAAAGTTTTTTCTGTATTTTGATTAATATATAGTAACCTTTTCCTAACTTTCATTTAAGGAGTAATATTTTGTTGAGTAATGTTGGTTCACTCATAATTACTAACCACCACGTGTTATAAATTTCAGAAAATGTGTTGAGCATTCTCCCTTGGATTCAAGTTATCTATTCAATATTAGGTAGTTTTATTTTGTGAGTAAAATAAGATTTTGGAATTTGTGTATTAATGATTACTTCAGTGCAATAGTGTGGAAATTTATGGTGTATTTCACGTGATGTTTGTATTACTGTTCGTCTGAATAGGCTATTTGGAGCACTTAAATAAATGCCAGTACTCTTAATCATAATGAAGTTTAATAAAAGAAGAATAAAGTATTGAGAATAATGGTTTAAAATAATTAAGAATTCTTTTACGAAGTCATGCACTAGGCAGTTATATGTGTTAATTATAGAAATGTTATCATTTAGGCTTTGTGATGATAGAAATTGATTCTGGTCACTAGAATCTAGAGCTTAAATGCCTCATACATACTGGGGACACCAATTATTTAGGACTACATCACCATCTCATTCAGTACCATTAGGTGCAACCTCAGGATAATAACTTTGCCCACCATATTGTTACAATAATAATATGTAATAATATTGCAATATTATGTTCCAAAAATTATTGATGTGATTTTGTGCTGTGACAAGGATACAATGCTTGTATAAATCAAAGCATAAATATTACATATAAATGTAATACATTACATGATATTTGGAGGAATTTAGTAACAGTAACATTCAAATTAATTCATAAAACTATTTGTAGAGTGTCTTTATCACACTATGTCACTTGCATTTTAATTTTTGACAGACTAATTTGAGGAGCAGCAGGACCTTGATGTTGAAAATGGAAGCAACAGCTACTCTCAAAAATTAAAATGTATGTGATGTAATCTGATAAAAACAGACTACAAACAGTTTTATGAATTAAATTAATATATCTTGTACATGGGTACTGAAAATTTGACATATTAAGAAACTGCAAATTTGAGCCAAATATTAATAAAGTTTGGTGCCTACAAGTTGAGCATGTATCTGTCCAAAAAGTAAAATGAATAACGTATAAATGAGATTAAAGTATGTACAATTTTATAGTGCTGAAAGCATTTTAAAATTTTAGCCCTCAATTGTTTAATCTTGGTAGGTAATTGTTTTGTATTTTATATCTCTTATCTTCTGTTTGAAAAAGATTGTAACATTTGGATGCAAAAAAGATGTCTACATGATTTCTAAAGTAGTTTAAAATGTGTAACAATATGGCTCAGTTCAAATGAATAGTGGATACTATTTTCTAAGGTAATATTTATGTACATGCACATGCACATCTGCATTCACATGTGTGTGGTAATCTATAAAACCATTCAAAAAAATTGATAATTTTTTTTTTTTTCGCCATTTAAGAAGTCCCTATTTTTCTGGCAGATATGGGCAAGATGCATAATTTCAATTCATAAATTATTAAACAACTAAAAAGAATTTACAAAGCCTAATGTTCAAATTACTTTTTGTTTTGCCAATGAAAAAGTTGTCACAGCCTTTGCAATTTATACAGCGCACACCTGTGCCTTTGTCTGTGTGTTTCTCTTTTGTATTATGTGATTTCAAAAGATGTTGTGCACTGAATTTCTTCTGTGGAGCCAAGGTAATGTTGTGGTCTTGGAAGACTTTGTGGAGAAGGTGTGTAGCTCTGGGGTGGTATGTAAGTTTACTGTATGAAGATTTAACTGTATTGGAACACCACAGTGAAGCGAAAAATTATTAAATTTTAGATGAGTCGTATTTCTTACACATCTGCTTCACTTTCGAAAGTGAAGCAGATGTGTAAGAAATACGACTCATCTAAAATTTAATTACTGTATGAAGTTTTATTATTGACTGCGGAAAGAGTAATTATCTGTCTGCATCTTTGTTGTCTTTTGAATTTATCAGTTTTCTTTTTGAACCAATTCAGCACTGAATTCATTGTATTTTGCAATGTGAACTATATGATTGTACTCTGATAAATTCCATCTTGTTTAAGGGGACATTGACCAGCCTGTAAGTTAAACTGTTGATAACAACAGGGACCCACTTACTTCTGCCAGCGTGTACAAAATCCCTTACTCTTGTTCAGCTTATATAGGCACTGCACAACGTAGAGTCAACACCCTGCTCACGGAACACAAGAGATGTTGCCGTCTAGGCCACCCCGAGAAGACCACAGTTGCTGAACATGCACTTTAGGCAGAAGAACACATAATTCAATACCAGTAAGAATCAGTCCTCTCATCTAAGCCATATTATCATGCCAGACTACAACAGAAAGCCATAGAAATTTACAAACACCCCAACAATTTCAACAGGAAGGAGGAAGCTTTAAAGCTAAACAAAAACTGGCATTGGATCTTTGAGCGGATCAAACACTTTAATAATCATAGAATACACATGAACCAATCAAGTTCTGACTGCACCGGAGCAGCTAGTCTCCACTTACCACCTCCGCCTCACATGCAGTGCCAGCTGAGCCAAGCACGAGATGGCAGACTGGATATAAATACAGCCGCATCTCCAGCTAGTGAGTCAGTTGTGACTGAAACTTCACCCAGAAGACTCAGACCATGCTATCACTGATGATGTTTACTGCAGACATGAATGAAACATCTGTATCTTCCAACTCCAGCAAACCACGGCTCCTGAGCCCGGAAAATTCTTCTATCTACAAAATGTTGATAACAAGCTTAACAAGCATTTTAGGAACATCAAGAACAAAGAAATAGATAAATTGGCAGTAGTATACCATTTTTGGAATGAGAATCACAATATAGAACAAGAAATCCAGTTATTAAAAGTATTCGAGGTGCAACTGCATTAACCATGTGAGAAAAGATTTCATCAAGAAATATTTTCAATTTCTTCAAGTTCATCAAGAGAAGGTACTGTTGTTGTAATGACAAGAAAGCTAAAAACGGTGAGAATGAATACATGCTTTCAAATAATAAATTTATTCTGCAAAACGTCCTGCACAGGAGGTAAGTCTCATTACTGATCACTAACCTACACCATACCTGGCAGACTGTTTATTATTTTTGCATGAAGATCAAGTTAAATTATATTAAATTGTGATAAAAGGAAAGCAAAAATGATAAACCTAGTGAGGTACAGTGCACACCTAGCTGCCCTGGATGTTACAAGCTATACCTCTGAACAAAAGCAGAAGGATTTGACTGAAATAATGCAATACCATACACTGTTTTACAAAACCATTACAGAATGAACTTTCATTGTATGAACAAAAACACTTTTCTTTCCCCTGTTTTGCTGATCACTGAACTATGCAACTTTGAACCTTTCATACTGTTACTGTATAATGTTTGTTGGCTGCTTTGGACACTAGATGTATACTATGCTCAACTTTCATAAAAGACACATCAACACTGAAATTATGATCTTTAATTGCTTAAACTCATTTTCCTCAAACTCATGATTATGGCACTTAGAGCCTTTTTTTTTTTATTTCAGGTCTTTAATTTTAGAATTAAAAGTTTTCCCAT
The DNA here is from genome assembly GCA_030765055.1 of Mantis religiosa. Lineage (NCBI taxonomy): Eukaryota > Metazoa > Arthropoda > Insecta > Mantodea > Mantidae > Mantis > Mantis religiosa. The sequence continues at coordinate 172,345,305 of CM060947.1, read as the reverse complement.
GGTTCCGTCTCTGGCATCAAGATATAGATATAGATAAAGATATCAATGCTGAAATTAAAGTAAGAGATGTTTTAAAAGCCTTTAAAGGTGATTATGTTTTTAAAAAATCTGTCATAGAGCTAACTAATTTTAATACTATTGTGATTTCATTCTACAGGGTACCATATCAAAATACATAAGGAACATTTCTGCACAAATTAGAGAGTTTAATTAACAAACTAGGCAAGGAAAGAAACAAACAGATCATAATAGCTACTGATTGGAATATAGACATACTCAGGGAAAATAGTTGTGAAACTAAAAATGCCATTTCCATACTCAAACAACATGATGTCACCTATAGCACTAGGGAACCAACACGAGTAACCAGTACATCATCCACATGTATAGACAATCTGATTACCAATACACTCCTTAGTAGAAGAGAATGTTTAACCATAGACACAGCCTTATCTGACCATAAAGCTTTACTTACAAACCTTACAGAAACTAATGACACTAGGAGTAGTAAAAATTATAAAACAACCTATATATTTTAGTGAGCAAAATATCTCTTGAGTTCAAGCAGAAGACAACAAATACAAACTGGCCATTAAGTAACAAAAGCCGTGGATGAAAATTACAATGATTTTTTAAGATAATTTCTTTTAGTATATAACCTTTACTTTCCAAAGATAACATGCAAGCAAATATTACAAACCTTTAATTTAAGCTGGTGTACATGTGGAATGCGGATTTCAAGTAAACAAAAGAGAATCCTACACAGAAATCTAAAAACATCCAATAGCATAGAACCATATCAATATTACTAAGTACAATAAAATATACAAAAGTGTTATTAGAAGAGCCAAAGACATGGCAATAGAAAGATACATTAAAAGTTTTCAAAATAAAACAAAAGCAACAAGGAAAGTAATAAAAAGTGAACTAGGTACAGATAAAAATGTAAACAAATAAATTTAAGTAGTCACTTAACAAATAGAAACAGTAAGAAAAGTTTTGGATGAATTAAATAAATACTTCAATGAAGTAGCAGATATGATTCAGGATGCTCCCTCATTATTCCCAAAAGCATTACAAGAAATGAGCAAATATAACTTACATGCATTGCTTGAATTTGAAATCCAAAAATGTCAAAGGAATGGGATGTAATCCCACAGATGCTAGTAAAAAAAGTACAAGATAAACTATGTGTCCCCCTTGCTTATATATATATATATATATATATATATATATATATATATATATATATATATATATAGCCAATTGCTCCTCAGGGAGTCTTTCCTGAAAGAATGTAATATGTAGTAATCCATTCTATTCACAAGGGAGGCGAAGATGAACCAAGAAACTACCGCCCCATCTCGGTACTTCCCACTTTCTCTATCATTTTTTAAAAAATAGTGTACTTACAATTAATAACTTACCTTGAAAATGCAAATATTCTTAATGATTCCCACATGGACTTAGGAAAAAAATTATCAACCACCACAGTACTCATGGATTCTGTAAACAATGTAACTTAAATGTAAATTTATATTGAGGAATTAATCCTTAAAGAATTAAATCTTATTACTCCGCTATATGGGTGTTTTTAATTAATTAGAGCCAACTGAAAAATTCAATGCCATGACCGGGATTTGAACCACGGATCTCCTTGTTTCCATCCAGTCACCCTAACCCCTTGAGCTACCATGGCCAACATGCCAACACGACATTAAATTCTCCAATTGACTCATTATATTTTCTTGGTAAACCACCTTAGAGTTCTCATATTCGAGATACACATTTGTGTAAGTACTTAAATATCAGGATTTTTATCACTGAATATTTTTAATGTAAATTTATATTAAGGAATTAATCCTTAAAGAATTAAACCTTTTAAATACATTATTTTGGTATATGGGAGTATATGGCCCATATACCAGAGTAATGTATTTAAAAGGATTAATTTTTTAAGGATTAATTCCTCAATATAAATTTACATTAAAAATATTGTGATTTTGTGGGTTAGTAGAATTGAAAATCCAAATTGCCGAAATTCTAAATGTTCTTTATTTGCGTAGAAATGCACTACGTAGGACCAGAATTACATCACATATCATAACACAATCTTCCAAGGTCGATGACAATAACAAACAGCTCAGTTACAGCAACACTCTCAGCTGTTCTCTGCTTACCTCTCGCAACTCAGTCTTGTTTCACAACTCCGCTGGCGTGTCACAATCTCTTATATATCTCATTCATAATTCGAGAGACTTCTCGAGCAAATAAGAAAAATAACTATTATCTGTCAATCGAGATATCACTAGAACCTTCCAAACGAGAAATCCTATCTGTGCCGGCAAGTACTATATCTTACCTATCTTTGTTTGCCAGCTGTTTGTGAACACTAGCCGCGCTATCGTTAACTGATTATGCAAGCTCTTTATTACCCTGAAACACTATCCGTCATCTGTTATCTATTTGCACCGAAACTTTAATGCAGGTTACCGCAACACCGCTCTAATTTCATTTGCTCCCTCCTCCAGACTGGTCGTCCAGCAGGCCAGACGATACAGGTGTACCACATCTTCACTTGGGACACCTTCTGGATGCAGTAGACGACGTCGTTAATCCTCTTTACCACCTGGTACGGTCCTTGCCATGGTTGCTGGAGCTTCGGAAATCGTACCTTGGTCCGGGTAGGGCGGTACAACCAGACTAGGTCACCCTGCTGGAAACCTTGACTGTTGGCTTGCCTGTCGTATCGGGTCTTCATGCGGTCGCTCGCCTTCTGGATGTTCTGACGAGCCATCTCATGCATGTCGTGGAGATGGTCCACCAGGTTCTCCACATACTCGGTTGCTGGCTGTTTTGCGTCCGGGGGCTTCCGAAAGCCAGATCACAGGGGAGGCGTAACTCTTGGCCGAACATTAAACTGGCTGGCGTCATTCCAGTGGTGTCATGTGTTGACGAGCGGTAGGCCAGTAAGAACAGTGGCACCTTGATGTCCCAGTCTCGCTGGTGGCTGGCCACGACCTTCCTCAGGTGTTCTTCTAAGGTCCTGATGTATCTATCCACCATGCCTTCCGACTGTGGATGTAGGGGTGTGGTGCGGGCCCTGTTCACCCCAAATCTTTCTAGTGCCTCCTTCATCAGGATGGATTCAAAATTGGTGCCCTGGTCGCTGTGAAGCTCTAATGGTACCCCAAAAAAGGCAGAACACTTGCTCCACAAGGCAGTCCGTGATTGTCTTCGCCTCCTGGATCGGAATAGCATATACATCCGGCCACTTGGTGAAGTAGTCCACGACCACCATCAGGTACTTGTTGCCTCGGTCGGACACTGGGAATGGTCCAGCTATGTCGACGGCAATCCTTTCGAATGGCGCTCCGACGTTGTACTGCTGCATGCGACCCCGACTCCTAGTCTGGGGGCCGCGACTCGCCGCGCACACATGACATTGACGGCACCATCTCTCAGCGTCTGCTCGGAGGCTCAGCCAGTAGTAGCGCTGTCGGAGTTTATCGTTCGTTCGGTTTGCTCCCAGGTATCCTCCTGAAGTACCGGCGTGCACTTCCTCCAAGACTTCTGGGACTTTGCTTCGGGGAAGTACCAACTGGTCTTTCTGCGTCTTCCCATCAGGCGATTCCCATACCCGGAACAGCACGCCCTCTCTTGTCTTCAGTGAGTCCCATTGGGCCCAGTACGACTTGTAGGTGGCGCTCTTCGGTGCGATGTCCTCCGAGGTTGGTCTTGTCCCTGCCTCCACTTCCCTCAAGAGTGGTCCCAAGTCTGCCTCCGCCAGCTGCTCCCTCCTCAGGCCTGCGCTATCCCAGCTATCCGCAGACACTGCCATGACCACTCGGACTGCTGCGGCACGTTCCTTTTCTTCCACTCTTGTGCACTGGCCGCACTCTTCTGGACAGGGTCTTCGGGACATAGCGTCTGCGTTGCCGTGGATCTTCCCTCTACGATGTTCAGATGTGAAGTCGTACTCCTGCAGCCTCTGGACCCATCGGGCTGTCTGGCCTTCTAGGTTTCTAAAGCTCAATAGCCAGGTTAGGGCGGAATGGTCAGTCCTCAGGTGGAATGGCTGACCGTTCAAGTACTTTTGGAAGTGTTCCAAAGTCTTTACTACCGCCAGTAATTCTCGCCGGGTGACGCAGTAGTTCTTCTCTGCCTTGAATGGCGTCTTGCTGTAGTAGGCTATCATCCGCTCCTGGCCGTCCTGAACATGCGATAGGACGCCTGCAATGCAAAGGTCGCTGGCGTCGGTGTCCACAAGGAAGGTGCCGGCTGGTTGTGGAAATCCCAAAATTGGAGCACTGCACGGTGTCTTCTTCAGGTGCTGGAAAGCGCCTTCGCCCGCCTCGGTAGCGTGGTGGTAGAGTGTCTGCCTCACGTTCAAGAGGTCCCGAGTTCGAATCTCGGTCAGGATGAGTTACCTGGATAAGGCTTTTTCCGGGAGTTTCCCTTATCCTGTTAGACGAATGTCAGGTAACTCTAAGCTCTATGGACCCCGGACTCATTTGAGCATCATTTCACCCATTTCATTCATCGTCCGATATGACATAACGTTGGAGGACGTAAATTACAAAACGTCATCCCTCCCCACATAAGGTCGTGTTCCTCTGTCAGGCGGGTGAGGGCCTTGGCGATGTTGGAGAACCCCTTTATGAAGCGGCGGTAATAACTGCACAGCTCCAGGAAACTGCGCAACTCTCGCTTATCCTTTGGGCGAGGATAATCTCTCACAGCCTGTGTCTTCTCCGGATCTGTAGCCTCTCCTGTTGGTGAGACTATGTTGCCAAGTAGTTAACTTCCTTGCGGAAGAGCTGGCACTTCTTCGCGTTCAGCGGCCACGCCGTGGCTCAGTGGTTAGACCGCTTGGTTCTCACCAAGGCGGCCTGGGTTCGATCCCTGGCGACCGCAAAGTGAGATTTGTGGTGGACATCACGGCGCTGGGACGGGTTTTCTCCGGGACCTCCGGTTTCCCCGCCATCTCATTCCACCGATGCTTCATCTTCATCTCATGTATCATCAGTGTCACCGCCTGCGGTGCCGTATGTAGTAAAAGTGGGCGTTAAACACTACACATTTCATTTCATTTCGCGTTCAGCTTCAAGTTGGTTGCCTGCAGTCTCTGTAGCACCTTGCTTAGATTTTTCAGATGGTCTTCGAACGTCTTACTGACGATGGTGATGTCGTCCAGGTATAGCAGGCAGGCGTCATATGTCAATCCTCTCATTACCGACTCCATGAGGCGTAGGAAGGTAGTTGGTGCGTTGCAGAGGCCAAAGGGCATAACTGTGAACTGCCAAAGCCCTTGGCCTGTCGAGAATGCAGTCTTCTCCTTGTCTCTCGGGTTTAGAGCCACTTGCCAGTACCCCGACTTCAGGTCCAGGGTCGAGAACCACTGCGCACCAGCAAGCGTGTCCAGGGTGTCGTAAATCCGGGGTAAGGGGAAACAGTCCTTCCGGGTGACAGCGTTCAGCTTCCTGTAGTCCACGCAGAAGCGTAGCTCGCCGTTCTTCTTTTTCACCAGAACTACAGGTGAACACAAAGGTCTGTCAGACTCTTAAATCACTCCCCTGGATTTCATGTCCTCTAGCATATCCCGTACCGCCGCTTGTTTTGCCAGTGGAAAGCTTATAGGTGGTTGCCGATGCGGTGAAGCACTTTGTCCATGCGGCCCTAGTCACTGTTACCTTGGCTGAAGACGCGCTGGTATCCTCTAAGCAGTTGTCGAACCTTCTCCAGATGTTCTACGGTCAGGTGGTCGGCCGCCCTCTCCAGTAAGCCTTCCAGCCGGGGCCGATGTTGCGTCGGCACCGGCTCCTGCGTCTTTTCGATTGCTGTCACGCTGACCACGGGCTCGCACGTTCCCAACTCCGTTCGGGCCTGGACGTCGTGATCGGTGTCCGCTAGGTTAAGCAGCCTCACTGGCACCTATCCGCACGGCAACAATGTTCTGGCTACACAGAGTCCGTGCACAGGAGTCATCTGGTCCAGCATCATGTTCTTCGTCCGCTGGCCTTCCAGTCGCACCGTCACCACCACCTCGCTTCTCGTGGAGACAGCCACGTCTTCCTTCAGGACGACCCTGCAAATTCCATGGCGCTCTTCGGGCTGCCGTAGTATGACCTCTTCTCCACTGAGCCGCAGGACCTTCCTGCCGACGTCGACCGTCGTCTCGTGGCTCTTGAGGGCATCAAATCCCAGTACCACCTCCTCAGCCACCTTCGCGACGAACACCCACAGACGCACGGCACTCCGTCCCAAGGTCAACTTCAGTAGGGCCTCCTCCACAGGCAAGGTGTCGCCCGATGCCGTCACAAGCTGGTATGGTCACTCGGCTTCCTCGTCGGCAAACTCTTGGCCACGTCAGGTCTGATGATGGTCAAGGAGCCCCGGTGTCCACCAGCACGCGGCACGGCTTTCCTCTCACCCAACCGTCCGCGATGAGGCTGTCATCCATACACCGGCTGACGGCGCGCAGTGTCACTCGAGGGTATGGTGGTGATGGCGCCGACGTGCCCCTCTCCACGACGGCCCTTACTCGTTTTCCGGCTGCACTTCCTGGTGTGGGCAGTCTCTCTCCAGGTGTCCCGGCTGTCCACACCCCCAACACAGACCACTACGTCTTCGCCGGCGTCCCTCGGCTGGTCTTCTGTCTCCGGTGTTGCGGACACTCCTCGTTCTCGACGTCGGGATAGTTGTCACCTTGGCCGCCTCCATCGTTAATGCTGCCGTTAGCCCCTCGTGGATTGTTTTGTAGGCGCTGACGAACCTCCGTGTTTCGTACCCCGTCAACGAATGTGTAGCCGACTTCCCGGCATACGAACTCTGGTGGAGGTCGACTAGGGCTTTGCTGGCCAGCTGCTCAATTGCCAGGCGAACTCCTGTAGTGTCTCCCCTGGCTGCTGTGACCTTGTCTTTAGCTGGCTGCGGTACGCTGCGGCTAAGCGGTGGTTTCCAAAGTGGTTCTCTAGGACTTCCCAGATGTCCTTGGGCGCCGCCGCTGTCTGGACCGCGTTCAGGACTTCTGTGGCCCGTCTCTGGAGACTGCCTATTAGCTGTGCAGCAACTTCCTCTGGTGACCACTTGTGTTTGGCCACCGTGTCGAATTGACGGGGGAAGACTTCGAAAGTTGTCGCGCCGTCATATTTAGGAGGTTTGACGCGCGCAGATGTAGTGTCGCGTCCCGGCGCGTCGACGTTTGAATCCTTTAACTTCCTGCCGACGACGTCCTCCACCATGGCGTTCAGGGACTTTGTGTTGCTGTCGGCCTTTCCCTCCAGCTCGTTTACTCGGCTCGCCAGATCTTCGACGCGCTCGTCCCCTTGGCCGATCCGCTTGCCGAGCCCCGTGACATCTTCCTTCACGCCGGCCAACTGTTCCTCAATTTTGGCGCCGAGGGCCTCGTTCTCAACCTTCATTTCTTCCAACTTCTCGGTGAGGTTATCGTTAGCCGTATTCATTTCTTCCAGTTTTGCGGCCAGGTTGTTATTTGCCGCCTCTCTTCGTTGTTAATTCGGTCATCTTCGCGGCCAAGTTATTATTTGCCGTCTCCAACTTCTCTTGAATCTGTGCCAATGTAGCCCCCATGTCGTAAAGTCTCACTCCTGACACCAATTGTGACTTTGTGAATTCGTAGAATTAAAAGTCCGAGTTGCAGATATTCCAAAAGTTCTTTATTTCCATAGAAATACACTGTTCAATTCTCACATAACATTACGTCACATACAGTCTACCAAGGTCGATGACAATAACAAACAGCGTTCTGGTTACATCAGCTCTTGTTACAACACTATACAGCTGTTTACTGCTTACGACTGACTCTTGGCGAGTCGTCGCCTTCTTAAATACCTCATTGATCAGTTTGAGGCTGTTTCAGAACAATAAAGAAACCGCATATTCTATCACCTTCCAGAAGCATGACTTAATCTATGCCGGCAAGTCCTTTATCTCAGCTATCATTATTTGCCGGCTCTTTGTGTACACAAGCCGCGCTATCGTAGATAACGGCTTCACGACAATATAATGAGTCAATTGGAGAATTTAATGCCGTGTCATCATGTTGGCCATGGTAGCTCAAGGGGTTAGAGCGACTGGACGGAAACCAGGACATCCCTGGTTCAAATCCCGGCCGTGGTATTGAATTTTTCAGGTGGCTCTAATTAATTAATGTAACTAAAAATTTGGACAAAAAAAGACAAACTGAGGTCCTTATCTGCCAGATATCCAAAGCGTTTCACTGTGTAAACCACAAAATTCTAGTAAGTAAACTACACCAATATGGTATAAAGGACACTATCTTGGAATGGTCCAACTCATATTTGGAAGGCTGCAAACAGAAAATTGTATTAGAGGGCAATGCAAGTCCTATAAATACAAAATGGGAAGTACACAGAAAATGAAGCTAGTTACAGTGGAGTAATAAATGTTACACAAATAAAAATATTTGTTAATTAATGTCCACTTATCTTAAGAAGTTGATGTTAATACTTCTTTCTTCTTTTCAAAATCGATTTCATGAACATTTGCCCACATCTTCAGTCAACACACTTCGTCGTCAAGGCTACCATGTTTTTTCGTATTACCAAACTCTGAAGACGAAACAAACCTAAAAACAGAATCAATTGCCAGTATGTCAAAATTCATTATGCAATTTTTAATTTTTAAAATAAATATTTTTTCCCACACTATTAAATCTATGGGAACATTTGTTTCAATAATTTAACTTTGGGATTTATTTCATGGTTAAATGACCAAAAATGATCTGCTACGGCCGATTTATCAATTTGTTTATATTTAATGTTACGCAAATGTTCTTTCTTTCTCGTTTCCAAACTACGTTTCATCTTTCCAATATAAACCTAATCACAATCTAAATTAAATTGTTAAATACCAGATTTTTTATTATTAGGAATTTTATCTTTTTTAGAAAATTGTAGTAAATGTTTAATACTATATTTATTTTGAGGAACTAAAGTTATACCAACTTCTTTAAAAAAAATTTGAAAATGTTTATTAACCCAAGGACGGTAAGTAAATTTTTAAAATTACAATCTTCTCTTGTATAAAATCTTTATTAAAACCATTAATTAAAGCACTATTAATAATATGTATATATTCTTTATTATATTCCTCTTTATTCAGGGGTATATTTATTAATCTGTAAATCAAACCATTAAAAACAGCAAATTTATGTGAAAAAGGGTTAAAACTTTTATTTTTATGTAATTATCAATATGAGTACATTTCCTATAAATACCAAAATCTAATTTGTTATATTTCTTATTATTTTCAAATCTAAAAAAGGAAGAAATCCATTAATTTCAGTTTCTAATTTGAATTTTATAGCTTTATCTTGTAAATTTAATAATTTTAAAGCATCATTAATTTGTTTTCAACATATGTATACCATGTTTTAGAAATCAAAGGAAAAGCTTTAGTGACTTGAATTTCAAAAAAAAAAAAAAAAAAAAAAAAACCTCATAAAAAGATCAGCAAGAAAAGGTGAAAGAGAATTACCCATTGCTAAGCCAGAAGTTTGTTGAAAAAATTCACCATTAAAAGTGAAAACATTTTGATCTAAACAAAAATCAGTAAGCTTAATGAAATCAACTATTAAGACCTCATGTAAATTTATTGAATTCAATCACTTTTTTAAATAAATTAAAGGTTTTTCTCTAGGAATACTAGGAAATAAGGCAGTTACATCAAAAGAAATAAGTTTATCAGTTACTTATCTTTTTTTGCAACCATTTTGCTAAATTGTAAGTTGGTGAGTTTATACAATTAACAAAGGTCTCATTTTATTTCTGGGCTTATGAATTTTAGGAAGGGCATAAATTCTAGGTAAAACAGGATTACTAACCTTCACAAAATGTTTTTCTTTGTCTGTTATAACTTTCACTTAATTAAGTATTTTATTAAAATTTGTAATACAAGATTTTAAAGGGTCTTTATTAATTTTTATAAAATCTTCACCTTGAAGTAAAAGGTTTACTCTATTAATATAATCTAATTTATCTAAAATTACAATTCTATTACCTTTATCCGCTTTAGTGAAAATTAAATCTTTTTAAAATGCATAATGATTCTGTTTTTAGGTTTGTTTCGTCTTCAGATTTTGGTAATATGAAAAAACATGGTAGCCTTGACGACGAAGTTTGTTGGCTTAAGATGTGGGCAAATGTTCATGAAATCGATTTTGAAAAGAAGAAAGAAGTATTAACATCTTCTTAAGACAAGTGGACATTAATTAACAAATATTTTTATTTGTGTAACAAAATGGGAACTTACAAAAAATGGGGTTCCACAAGGTTCTGTGCTGGGTTCATTACTTTGTGTAGTATACACTAATGATTTTCCACTTACCGTTATTGGACAACTGGTATTTTACGCCTATGTCACCTTCATTACTTTAAGTGGGTTAGACACTAAACATTTAGAAATAAACATTGACCAGGCTGTAACACAATTGGAAGCATGGTTTACATACCACAGATTGAAATTAAATACAACTAAAACAGAAATCTTGCAGTTCAAAACAGCAGTAGAAAACTTGCATAGAAACTCGCTAACTTCAGCCACACAAAAGAAGCAAACCCCTTATGTCTATTTGTAGATGAATGCCTCAGATGGACTAACCAACTAAATTATACAGGAAAAAGAATAAAATATTGCCTGTTTCAACATGTCCTGCCTGGCTCAAATAACAAATTTAGAAACATGGAAAGTCATGTATTACAGTTACTTTCATTCATTGCTTTCATATAGAATAACCATATGACGAAATGCAACAGGTTGTGATAGAATCTTCCGAATTCAAAAAAAATCATATGCATAATGACCCATTCAAGTTATAGAGCTTCTTGCAGACAACTGTTTAAAACATTAAAAAATTTGACATAACCCTGTCTATATATCATACACAACCTAGTTTTATATGTACATAATAATTATAGCAGTTTTCTAAAAAATCAGCATGAACATCGCTGGCGTCAGTGTCCACAATGAAGGCACCGCCTGGTTGTGGGAATTCCAAAATAGGAACACTGCAAAGTGTCTTCTTCAACTGCTGGAAAGCGCCTTCGGCGTCCTCTGTCCACACATAAGGCCGGTGTTCTTCCGTCAGGCGGGTGACGGGCTTGGCGATGTTAGAGAAGCCCTTTATGAAGCGGCGGTAATAACTGCGTAGCCCCAGAAAGCTACACAGTTCTCGCTTATCTTTTGGTGACCAAACAGCTGAGGATGAGATCGATGGATCTTGAAAACGTTTCAATTATACAACAACAAGTAAGTGAAGTTTGAGTGTAAACATAGTGACTCATAAATCAAACTCAAAAATTTAGAGGCCTGTTCATACCGGGGGTAAGAAATCCACCACAACACCCCTCATACTTGAGAGAAAACACTTTACTAAAAGAATAACATCTGCAACCAAAAAAAAAAACGTGACCATTGCAAAAATGTCTAGTGTGTCACGAAAAAGAAGTTCGCAAGGTAACCAATATTATTTGCCGTGAATCTGAAGATTTCCTCTTGTGTGTTTATCCAGGTTTTGAGGTATATCATTCAAAAAGAAACCTTTAAGGATTATCGAAATTTAACTGTATTAGTTTTCATCCCTTATAGAATTAATTTAAATTGATTGTAAAATAGGAAGATTAAAATAATTGGCATTAAATAAGCATTAAATGCATGTATGCACAGGACATCTATACATGTCTATATCGGTTTGGGGCATTTTAACTTGGACGTCATATGACGTCGTCCATATCAGTGAAAGGGTTAATCAGATAGAGGTGAGGGAAAACCATGATGGAAATGAAGAGATTATGTGGAAATAGATCGGAGTGGCACAGATGAATAGAACGAGGCTACCCCAACGCTTGATGGCACAAGGGATAAGAAGAAGAAGATAGTTGACAATAGGGTTCATAGTTCCACCACCAGAGAGAGAGCAGACAACAACAGATGTCAGTTGGAAAGAGATTGAAAATGGAGGCGACTGCCTTTGAAACTAGTCTCTCAATAATATAAGAAATTAAGTGATGAGTATCCATAAACCAACTACAAATAGTTTTTATGATAGTTATTTTTGTTGCTAAAAATCCTCAATATTCCCTCCTTCTGTCGATCTAGCTTTGCTAGTTTGACAATTCTTGGTGGAGCTTGAGCTCAGATTTTTCTGCCACCATTAAGCAGGATACCATTAAAGTATCTTGCACCATTAAGAAGGAGCCTTACTCGTCTTACTTAATTCCCTGACATTCTTTCAGACGGTTGACGAACCCAGCTTGATTCTTTGAAGCCACTCCACCAGAGGAAGTGCTCAGGCGAAAGCACAAGGCACCATATCCAACTGTTGGGTACCTATACTTGCCAGACTCCTCTGTAGCATAGACACGCAACAATGGATAACAGGTTCACAGCAGTCTGATTTGTTGTACTGTCTTTTCGTAGATTCAATTGATGTAGTTCTTTCTTAATGTGGAAGGAATCATAAAAAGATATACCTGCATATTCTGCTAAGAATTAATTAATTTTGAATGGTTTAGTTTACTTAAGGAAATGACAGCACAAAGGAAAACTGTGTGAAGTTCTTCGCAGAATGGTGAATAAGTCTCAAAGGATTCCTCTAGAAGTATTCACTGCAGTGTCTTTTCATTTTCAATTTATTGTACCCCACATTTCTGTTTATCTTTGCCACATACTGTGAAACATTAAATGACTACTCCACTGTTCTCTTACATCTCACAATATAGTATTTTACCATTACACAAAAATACTTTCTCACTACTATGAGACACAAACTTTCTTAGTTTTCCTTGAACATTTTGCTTCACTTTAAGTATCTTTTCTTAACTATACTACACACACTTATGACTTCAAAAAGACTGAATAGCACAATAAGTCAATGAGACAGTTTACTGCAGTCCACAGTTAAGAATAACTTAATCAGTTACTTGCTCATAGAGTAACAATAACCTACACAAACTCACTGATGTTTAGGGTTGACGTCCATATTGTGAACTAAAATGAAATAGAGGAGAAAGGTAGATACTTGCCATTTTCCAGAAACAAAGTAAGATGCACAATTTTAAGAAATGTAACATGGAAGAAAGAAACTGCATGACGAAGATCTTTACTTCTTGAAAGAGTTAAAATATGACTAATATGAGCATTTACTTACTAAAATGTGCTCATATATGCATAAATGTGTCTTAACAAATTACATTAATTCATTTCACTGTTTCATAACAAGCATTTACAGGTATTTCAGGAACATATAATTCCTAGTGAAAAATATGTGCTCTATCATAAATATATGAGGGCAGTTCAATAAGTATCCGTGTTTTAAAATATTGATGTTGCTAAGGGAAGTTTTTGTTATCAAAATGTATTGTCAGTTGTTACACTTCAAAACAAATTTGGTGCTGATTCATAGGTTAGTTTGGATTTTATAGATATTTCAATAAGATGTTCAACATGTTTTTGCTAAAATGGAAAAACTGTAGTATTGTTCAGTAATCTGCCTTTACTTTTATATAGGAAAACAAGCAAGAAGATAAGAGCAAAATTGGGTGCTATTTATGGAGACATTTTGCCTTCTGTGACAACAGTTAGATATTGGCATAATGAATTTAAACGTGGTCGAACATCCGTTCTTGGCAAGGGCACCCAGGATGCCCTATAGATATTGTGACCTTGTGGGTTAATGAAATAAAAAGTCCAGGTTACAAACACACAAATATTTCACTTTATTTCTGTAGCAATACACTGTTCACATACACAATGTAACATACAGGTCAACCAACACAGCTGCTTAACCGCACACGTTCAATTACCGACTGACTGTCTCCTTTCAGGCAGGCTGCCTTTTTATCGATTTCTAACACACCAGAAATTTCTCAAACAATCGAGACCGGCTAGAACAAAGGCGAACTCTTGCCAAATCCGTCTGTTCCCGCCCACCATCTTGGCAAGCCTCCATCTCCACACTGCACTGCCGTCTCTTCGATCTTGTTACCCGCGCTGCCTCCAATCAACAATGAACTGACGACACTGCTCCCCCCTCAAGGCTGGTCGTCCCGAACAAGCCCATCGTAGCAGGCCAGGCGATCCAGGTGTACCACCAACATCTTTCCTCGGGGCACCTTCTGGATGCGGTAGACCACGTCGTTAATCCTCTTCACAACCCGGTAAGGTCCTTGCCATGGTTGCTGGAGCTTCGGGCATCGTCCCTTGGTCCGGGTAGGGCGGTACAACCAGACTAGGTCACCCTGTTGTAACCCTTGGCTGTTGGCTTGCCTGTCGTATCGGGTCTTCATGCGGTCGCTCGCCTTCTGGATGATTTGACGAGCCATCTCATGCTTGTCGTGCAGATGGTCCACCAGGTTCTCCACATACTCGGTTGCTGGCTGTTTTGCGTCCGGGGGGGGTTCCAAAATCCAGATCACAAGGGAGGCGTAACTCTCGGCCGAACATTAAGCTGGCTGGCGTCATCCCCGTGGTGTCGTGTGTTGACGAGCGGTAGGCCAGCAAGAACAGTGGCATCTTGACGTCCCAGCCTTGCTGATGGCTGGCCACGACCTTCCTCAAGTGTTCCTCTAAGGTCTTGGTGTACCTTTCGACCATGCCATCCGACTGGGGATGTAGAGGTGTTGAGCGGGTCTTGTTAACCCCAAGTCTCTCTAGTGCCTCCTTCATCAGGTTGGACTCAAAATTGGTGCCTTGATCACTGTGCAGCTGTAATGGTACCACAAATCGGCAGAACACCTGCTCCACGAGGCAGTCTGTGATTGTCCTTGCCTCTTGGTTTGGGATGGAATACACCTCCGGCCACTTAGTGAAGTCGTCCACGACCACCATCAGCTACTTGTTGCCTTGGTCGGGTATTGGGAACGGTCCAGCAATGTCAACGGCGATCCGTTCGAATGGCGCTCCGACGTTGTACTGCTGCGTGCAACCCCAGCTCCTAGACTGGGGGCCGCGAATCGCCGCGCACACGTGGCACTGACGGCACCATCTCTCAGCGTCTGCTCGGAGCCTCAGCCAGTAGTAGCGCTGCCGTAGTTTGTCAATCGTTCGGTTCGCTCCCAGGTGACCTCCTGAAGTACCGGCGTGCACTTCCTCCATGACTTCCAGGACCTTACTCCGGGTAAGTACCAACTGTTCTCTCTGCGTCTTCCCAACGGGTGACTCCCATACCCGGAACAGCACGCTCTCTCTGGTCTTCAACGAGTCTCATTGGACCCAGTACGACTTGTAGGTGGCGCTCCTTGGTGCGATGTCCTCCCAGGTTGGTCTTGTCCCTGCCTCCACTTCCCTCAAGAGTGGCCCCAAGTCTGCGTCCGCCAGCTGCTCCCTCCTCAGGCCTGCGCTATCCCAGCCATCCGCAGGCACTGCCGTGACTACTCGGACTGCTACGGCACGCTCCTTCTCTTCCACACTTGTGCACTGGCCGAACTCTTCTGGACAGGTTCTTCGAGACGTGGCGTCTGCGTTACCGTGGCTCTTCCCTCTGGGATGTTCCGAGGTGAAGTCGTACTCCTGCAACCTCTGAACCCAACGTGCTGTCTGGCCTTCCAGATTCTTAAAGCTCAATAGCCAGGTTAGGGCGGAATGGTCAGTTCTCAGGTGGAATGCCTGACCGTACAGGTACTTGTGGAAGTGCTCAAATGTCTTTACTACCGCCAGTAACTCTCATCGGGTGACGCAGTAGTTCTTCTATGCCTTGGATAGCGTCTTGCTGTAGTAGGCTATCACCCGCTCATGGCCGTCCTGGATCTGCGATACGACACCTCCAATGTAATGGTCGGTGGCGTCGGTGTCCACAATGAAGGCGCCACTGCACAGGGTCTTCTTCAGGTGCTGGAAAGCGTCTTCGGCGTCCTCCGTCCAAACATAAGGCCGGTATTCCTCTGTCAGGCGGGTGAGGGGTTTGGCGATGTTAGAGAACCCCTTTATGAAGCGTCGGTAATAACTGCACAGCCCCAGGAAACTGCGCAACTTTTTCTTATCCTTTGGGCGATGCCAATCTCTCACAGCCTGGGTCTTCTCCGGGTCTGTGGCCACTCCGGTTGCTGAGACTATGTGGCCCAAGTAGTTGACTTCCTTGCGGAAGAGCTGGCACTAATTCGCGTTCAGCTTCAGGTTGGTCGCCTGCAGGCGCTGTAGCACCTTGCTCACGTTCTCCAGATGGTCTTAGAAAGTCTTACCGACGATGATGATGTCGTCCAGGTAAAGCAGGCAGGTGTCATAAGTCAGTCTTCTCATCACTGACTCCATAAGGCGTTGGAAGGTAGCTGGTCCGTTGCAGAGGCCAAAGGGCATAACTGTGAACTGCCAGAGGCCTTGGACTGTCGAGAATGCGGTCTTCTCCTTGTCTCTCGGGTCTAGAGCTACCTGCCAGTAGCCCGACTACAGGTCCAGGGTCGAGAACCACTGTGCACCAGCTAGCGTGTCCAGGGTGTCGTCTATCCGGAGTAAGGGGAAACAGTCCTTCAGGGTGACAGCGTTCTGTTTCCTGTAGTCCACGCAGAAGCGTAGTTCGCCGTTCTTCTTCGTCACCAAGACTACAGGGGAACACCAAGGGCTGACCAACTCTTCAATCACTCCCCTGGATCTCATGTCCTCCACCATGTCCCGTACCGCCTCTTGCTTCGCCAGCGGAACGCGTCTAGGTTGTTGCCGAATAGGCCGGGCGTCCCCAGTGTCGATGCGATGAAGCACGTTGTCCGTGCGGCCGTAGTCACCATCGCCTTGGCTGAAGACGCGCTGGTATCACCTCAGCAGTTGTCGAACTTTCTCCAGTTGCTCTGCGATAAGGTGGTCGGCCGCCCTCTCCAGTAGGCCTTCTAGCCGGGGCCCCAGATGTTGCATCGGCACCGGCTCCTGCGTCTTCTCGATTGCTGTTACGCTTACCACGGGCTCGCACGTTCCCAACTCCGTCCCGGCCTGGACGTCGTGATCGGTGTCCGTTGGATTTAGTAGTCTCACTGGCACCTCCTCTCGGCACGGCAGCAATGCCCTGGCTACACAGTCCGCGTACAGGCGTATTCTCGTCCAGCATCACGTTCCTGGTTCTCTGGCCTTCCAGTCACGCCGTCACCATCACCTCGCTCCTCGCGGGGACAACGACGTCTTAGTTCAAGTAGACCCTACTGATTCCAAGGCGCTCTTCGGATTGACGGAGTATAACCTCTTCTCCGTTGAACCGCAGGACCTTCCTGCCAACGTCGACCGTCGCCTCGTGGCTCCTGAGGGCATCCAGTTCCAGAATCACCTCAGTCACTTCGTGACGTACACCCGCAGACGTACGGCACTCCTTCCCAAGGTCAACTTTAGCAGGGCCTCCTTCTCCACAGGCATGGTGTCACCTGATGCCATGACAAGCTGGTATGGTCGGCTCGGCTTCCTCGTCGGCAAACCCTTGGCCACGTCAGGACTGATGATGGTTACGGCCGCTCCGGTGTCCACCAGCACGCGGTACGGTTTCCGCTCCACCCAACCGTCCTTGATGAGGCTGTCATCCAAACTCCGGCTGACGGCGCGCAGTGTCACTCGAGAGGATGGTGGTGATGGCGCCGACGTGCTCCTCTCCACGACGGCCCTTACTCGTTTTCCGGCTGCTCTTCCTGGTGTGGGCAGTCTCTCTCCAGGTGTCCGGGCTGTCCACACCCCCAGCACAGGCCACTAGGTCTTCGCCGGCGTCCCCCGGCTGGTCTTCTGTCTCCGGTGTAACGAACACTCCTCCTTCTCGACGTCGGGACAGCTGTTGCCTTGGCCGCCTCCATCCTTAATGCTGCCGTTAGCGCCTCGTGGATGGTTTTATAATCGCCGAGCATTAGGCGCTGACGAATCTCCGTGTCTCGTACCCCGTCAACGACTGTGTAGGCAGCTTCCCGGGATACGAACTCTGGTGGGAGGTCGACTAGGGCCTTTCTAGCCAGCTGTTCAACTGCCAGGGCGAACTCCTGCAGCGTCTCCCCTGGCTGCTGTGACCTTGCCTTTAGCTGGCTGCGGTACACTGCGGCTAAGCGGTGGTCTCCAAAACGATTCTCCAGGGCTTCCCAGATGTCCTTGGCCGCCGCCATTGTCTGCACCGCGTTCAGGACTTCCGCGGCCCGTCCCTGAAGGCTGGCTATTAACTGTGTGGCCTCCTCCTCTGGTGACCATTTGTTGTGCTTGGCCACTGCGTCGAATTGGCGCCGGATGACTTCGAAAGTGTTCGCGCCGTGGTATTTAGGAGGTTAGACGCGCGCAGATGTGTCGCGTCTCGGCGCGTCGACCTTTAAATCCTTTAACCTCCTGCCGACGACGTTCTCCATCATGGCCTTCAGGGACTTTGTGCTGCTGTCGGCCTTTCCCTCCAGGTTGTTTACGCGGTCAGCAAGGTCCTCGACGCGCTCGTCCACTTGGCCCATCCGCTTGCGCAGCTCCGTCAGGCCATTCCTTACGCCGGTTAACTGTTCTTCAAATTTGGCGGCGAGAGCCTCGTTCGCCACCTTCAGCTCCGTGGTCAGTTCGGCCATCCTTGCGGTCATTGTCGTGGCCAAGTTGTTGTTTGCAGCCTCCGTCTTCGCAGCTAATTCGTTCATCTTCTTCAAAATCTTTTCCAATGCCGATTCCATGGCCGTAATATCCCGCTACGTGACACCAGTTGTGACTTTGTGGTTTCGTGAAATAAAAAGTCCAGGTTACAAACAAAAAAATTTCACTTTATTTCCGTAGCAATACACTGTTAACATACACAATGTAACATACAGGTCAACCAACACAGCTGCTTAACCGCACGCGTTCAATTACCGACTGACTGTCTCTTTTCGGGCAGGCTGCCTTTTTATCGATTTCTAACACACCAGAAATTTCTCGAACAATCGAGACCGGCTAGAACAAAGGCGAACTCTTGCCAAATCCGTCTGTTCCCGCCCAGCATCTTGGCAAGCCTCCATCTCCACACTGCACAGCCGTCTCTTCGATCTTGTTAACCGCTCTGCCTCCAGTCAACAATGACCTGGCGACAATATTGTGACTTTTTGGGTTCGTGGAATTAAAAGCCCGAGTTGCAGAAATTAAAAATCTCCTTTATTTTCGCTGAAATACACAGTTCAATTCTCACGTAACAACATCACATCACATATACACAGTCTTCCAAGGTCAATGACAATAACAACAGTGACAGCAGATTAGCTCTCGTTGCAATAACACTTCCAGCTGTCTCTTATTTCACAACACTTTCACAACTACCTCACTTTGCGAGCCATCACGTCCGTAAATACCTAATTCGTAACTCTAGATGGTTCTAAAGTCAACCAGAACCATCTCTACCAGTCCAGAAGTTTCCGGAAGAATAAAGAAATCAAACATTCTATCACATTCTAGAAGTATAACCTAATCTATGCCGTCGAGTCCTTTACCTCAGTTATATCTGCTTGCCGGTGCTTGTTTACAATAGCCGCGCTATCATTAACTGCTTAGCAAGGCTCATTATTACCATGAAACTTTATCCGCCGACTGTTTTCTTATTTGTGCCGAAACTTTTATGCCTGTTGCCATGACGCTGTTCCCTCCTCAAGGCTGGTCGTCCCGAACAGCTCCATCATAGCGGGCCAGACGATCCAAGTGTACCACCCCCATCTTCCCTTGGGTCACCTTCTGGATGCGGTAGACTACGTCGTTAATCCTCTTCCCCACCAGGTACGGTCCTTGCCATGGTTGCTGGGGTTTCGGGCATCGTCCCTTGGTCCGGGTAGGACGGTACAACAAGACTAGGTCACCCTGCTGGAATCCTTGGCTGTTGGCTTTCCTGTCATCTCGGGTCTTCATGCGGTCGCTCGCCTTCTGGATGTTCTGACGAGCCATCCCATGCATGTCGTGGAGATGGTCCACCAGGTTCTCCACGTACTCGGTTGCTGGCTGTTTTGCATCCGGGGGGCTTCCAAAAGCCAGATCACAGGGGAGGCGTAACCCTCGGCCGAACATTAAGCTGGTTGGCGTCATCCCAGTGGTGTCGTGTGTTGACAAGCGGTAGGCCAGTAAGAACAGTGGCACCTTGATGTCCCAGTGTCACTGATGGCTGGCCACGACCTTCCTCAGGTGCTCTTCTAAGGTCTTGATGATTCTCTCCACCATGCCGTCCGACTGTGGATGTAGGGGTGTGGTGCGGATCTAGCCCAAGCCTCTCTAGTGCCTCCTTCATCAGGTTAGATTCAAAATTGGTGCCCTGGTCGCTGTGGAGCTCTAACGGCACCCCAAATCGGCAGAACACTTGCTCCACAAGGCAGTCCGTAATTGTCTTCACCTCCTGGTTCAGAATGGCATATACCTCCGACCCCTTGGTGAAGTAGTATACGATCACCATCAGGTACTTGTTGACTCGGTCGAACACTGGGAATGGTCCAGCTATGTCGATGGCGATCCTTACGAATGGCGCTCCGACGTTGTACTGCTGCATGCGACCCCGGCTCCTAGTCTGGGGGCCGCAACTCGCCGCGCACACATGACATTGACGGCACCATCTCTCAGCGTCTGCTCGGAACCTCAGTCAGTAGTAGCGCTGTCGGAGTTTGTCGATCGTTCGGTTTGCTCCCAGGTGTCCTCCTGAGGTACTGGCGTGCACTTCCTCCAAGACTTCCGGGACCTTACTTCTGGGAAGTACCAACTGCTCCCTATGCGTCTTCCCATCAAGCGATTCCCATACCCGGAACGGCCCCCGTAGGGGAGGGGATCAGTCCCCTTCAGCTGCCAAAGTACGGGCGCTGCGAACCCTTAGTACTCGTGGTACCTCTAACGTTACTAGAGGAACTTCGGGCCGAACATCTGAGCCCCTCCTTCGGGAGTTGTTTGGATTGGGTTGGACTCGAGGGGGCAGTGTGTTCCCGATACCCGTGGGAATCGGGTACGTCTTCGGACGGGGTTGAGGGAAGCCATTAATTCTCCTGGGTACTAGCCTGCAAAGCTAGTAGAAGGTGTGCTAGATCACCAGGCGGCCCCACCGAGGTTTTCGATAGTCTTCACCTTTGGTGTTGGCGCGCGTAAGTGGCGTATCCACTTCCATCCCGTCTTGAGTCCATAGGACTAGATGGGAGGCTTGTTAGGTATCAAGGTCTTGCCCTATGGAAAGATCCATGGAGGACGCCGAGCGCCATTTGGGACAGCTCGGATAACTCCCTGGTAGCAAGAGGCTCAGGTCCTGCTCCTACGGGTTCAAGACTAATGGGGTGGAACCTCTGGGCTTAAACTAAACCCGGAACGGCACGCCCTCTCATGTCTTCAATGAATCCCATTGGGTCCAGTACGACTTGTATGTGGTGCTCCTCGGTGCAATGTCCTCCCAGGTTGGTCTTGCCACTCTCCTGAGTGGCCCCAAGTCTGCGTCCGCCAGCTGCTCCCTCCTCAGGCCTGCGGTATCCCAGCCATCCGCAGACACTGCCGTGACTACTCGGACTGCTACGGCACTCTCCTTCTCTTCCACCCTTGTGCATTGGCCGCACTCCTCTGGGCAGGTTCTTCGAGACATGGCGTCTGCGTTACCGTGGCTCTTCTCTCTACGATGTTCAGAGGTGACGTCGTACTCCTGCAGCCTCTGAACCCAACGTGCTGTCTGGCCTTCCAGGTTCTTAAAGCTCAATGGCCATGTTAGGGCGGAATGGTCAGTCCTAAGGCGGAATGGCTGACCGTACAGGTACTTGTGGAAGTGCTCCAAGGTCTTTACTAACGCCACTAATTCTCGACGGGTGACCTAGTAGTTCTTCTCTGTCTTGGATAGCGTCTTGCTGTAGTAGGCTATCACCCGCTCGTGGCCGTCCTGAACTTGCGATAAGACGCCTCCAATGCAATGGTCGCTGGCGTCGGTGTCCACAATGAAAGCGCCGCCTGGTTGTGGAAACCACAAAATTGGAGCACTGCACAGGGTCTTCTTCAGGTGCTGGAAAGCGTCTTCAGCGTCATCCTCCACACATAGGGTCGGTGTTCCTCTGTCAGGCGGGTAAGGGGTTTGGCGATGTTGGTGAACCTCTTTATGAAACGGCGGTAATAACTGCACAGCCCCAGGAAACTGCGCAACTGTAGCTTATCCTTTGGCCAAGGCCAATCTCTCACGGCCTGTGTCTTCTCCGGGTCTATGGCCACTCCGGTTGCTGAGACTATGTGGCCCAAGTAGTTGACCTCCTTGCGGAAGAGCTGGCACTTCTTCGCGTTCAACTTCAGGTTAGTCGCCTGCAGTCTCTGTAGCACCTTACTCAGATGCTCCAGATGGTTTTCGAACGTCTTTCCGACGATGATGATGTCCGCGTATAGCAGGCAAGCGTCGTAAGTCAACCCTCTCATCACTGACTCCATGCGGCGTTGGAACGTAGCTGGCACGTTGCAGAGGCCAAAGGCCATAACTGTGAACTGCCAAAGCCCTTGGCCTGTCGAGAATGCAGTCTTCTCCTTGTCTCTCGGGTCTAGAGCCACCTGCCAGTAACCTGACTTCAGGTCCAGGGTCGAGAACCACTGTGCACCAGCTAGCGTGTACAGGGTGTCGTCAATCCGGGGTAAGGGGAAGCAGTCCTTCCGGGTGACAGCGATCACCTTCCTGTAGTCCACGCAGAAGCGTAGCTCGCCGTTCTTCTTTGTCACCAGAACTACAGGGGAACACCAAGGGCTTTCAGACTCTTCAATCACTCCCCTGGATTTCATGTCATCTAGCATATCCCGTACCGCCGTCTGTTTTGCCAGCGGAACGCGTCCAGGTGGTTGCCGAATAGGCCGGGCGTCTCCGGTGTCGATGCGGTGAAGCACTTTATCTGTGCGGCCGTGGTCACTGTTGCCTTGGCTGAAGACGCGCTGGTATCGCCTCAGCAGTTGTCAAACCTTCTCCAGATGTTCTGCGGTCAGGTGGTCGACCGGCCTCTCCAATAAGCCTTCCAGCCGGGGCCCCAAGTGTTGCGTTGGCACCGGCTCCTGTGTCTTGTCGATAGCTGTCACACTGACCACGGGCTCGCACGTCCCCAGCTCCGTTCCGACCTGGACGTCGTGATCGGTGTCTACCAGGTTGAGCAGCCTCACTGGCATCTCCTCTCGGCACGGCAATAATGTCCTGGCTACACAGAGTGCGTGCACAGGAGTCATCTGGTCCAACATCATGTTCTTCGTCCGCTGGCCTTCCAGTCGCGCCTTCACCACCACCTCGCTTTTCGCGGGGACAGCCACGTCTTCCTTCAAGATGACCCTGCATATTCCAAGGCGCTCGTTGGGTTGCCGGAGTATCACCTCTTCTCCATTGAGACGCAGGATATTCCTACCGACGTCGACCGTCACCTCGCTGCTCCTGAGGGCATCCAATCCCAGTATCACCTCCTCAGCCACCTTCGCGACGAACACCCACAGACGTACGGCACTCCGTCCCTAGGTCAACTTCAAGAGGGCCTCCTTCTCCACATGCAAGGTGTCATCAGATGCCGTCACAAGCTGGTATGGTGGGCTCGGCTTCCTCGTCGGCAAACCCTTCGCCACGTTAGGTCTTATGATGGTTACGGCCACCCCGATGTCCACTAGCACGCGGCACGGCTTGCCTCTCACCCAACCGTCCGCGATGAGGCTGTCATCCATACGCCGGCTAACGCCGCGCAGTGTCATTCGAGGGGATGGTGGTGATGGCGCCGACGTGCCCCTCTCCACGACGGCCCTTACTCGTTTTCCGGCTGCTCTTCCTGGTGTGGGCAGTCTCTTTCCAGGTGTCCCGGCTGTCCACATCCCCAACACAGGCCACTAGGTCTTCACCGGCGTCCCTCGGTTGGTCTTCTGTCTCCGGTATAGCGGACACTCCTCGTTCTCGACGTCGGGTTAGCAATTACCTTGGCCGCCTCCATCCTTGATGCTGCCGTTAGCGCTTCGTGGATTGTTTTATAGTCGCCGAGCATTAGGCGCTGACGAATCTCGGTGTCTCGTACCCCGTCGACAAAGGCGTAGGCGACTTCTCGGCATAGGAACGCTGGTGGGAGGTCGACTAGGGCTTTGCTGGCCAGCTGCTCAACTGCCAGGGCGAACTCCTGCAGCGTCTCCCCTGGCTGCTATGACCTTGCCTTTATCTGGCTGCGGTACGCTGCAGCTAAGGGGTGGTTTCCAAAACGATTCTCCAGGGCCTCCCAGATGTTCTTGGGCGCCGCCGTTGTCTGTACCGCGTTCAGGACTTCCGCGGCCCGTCCCTGGAGGCTGGCTATTAACTGTGTGGCCTCTTCCTCTGGTGACCATTTGTGTGCTTGGCCACTGCGTCGAACTGGTGACGGAAGACTTCGAAAGTTGTCGCTCCGTCGTATTTAGGAGGTTTGACGCGAGCAGATATTGTGTCGCGTCCCGGCGCCTTGGCCGACGATGTCCTCAACCATGGCGTTCAGGGACTTGGTGTTACTGTCGGCCTTTCGCTCCAGGTCGTTAACGCGGCTCACCAGGTCTTCGATGCGCTCACCCAGCTCCTTGACCTCCTCCTTTACGTCGGCCAACTGCTCTTCAAACTTTGCGGCGAGGGTCTCATTCACCGCTTTCATTTCCGTGGTCAATTCGGTCATCTTCGCGGTCATTGTCGCGGCCAAATTGCTATTTGCAGCTTCCGTCTTCGTTGTTAATTCGGCTTTCATCTGTTCCAGTTCCGCTGCCAAGTTGTTATTTGTGGTCTCCAGCTTCGTGGCCAGGCTGTTATTTGCCGCTTCTGTTTTTGCAGCTAGGTTGTCATTCGCCGTCTTCATTTCTTCCATTTTCTGTAGAATATTTTCTAATGCAGCCTCCATGTTGCACTCCTGACACCAGTTGTGACTTTGTGGGTTCGTAGAATTAAAAGGCTGAGTTGCAGAAATTAAGAATATCCTTTATTTTCATCGAAATACACTGTTCAATTCTCACGTAACATCACAGCAGATTGGCTCTCGTTACAATAACACTTCCAGCTGTCTCTCATTTCACAACACTGTTTCACAACTACCTCACTTTGCTAGCCGTCACGTCCTTAAATACCTAATTCGTAACTCTAGATGGCTCTGAAGTCAGCCAGAACCCGAACAATCTCCATCAGTCCAGAAATTTCCGGAAGAATAAAGAAACCAAACATTCTATCACATTCTAGAAGCGTAACTTAATCTATGCCGGTGAGTCCTTTACCTCAGTTATCGCTGCCCGCTTGTTTACAATAGCCGCGCTATCATTAACTGCTTAGCAAGGCTCATTACCATGAAACTTGATCCGCCGACTGTTTTCTTATTTGTGCCGAAACTTTTATACCTGTTGCCGAGAAAGTCATTGAAAAAGTCCATGATACTCACTGACCATTGAACAAAAGTTCACGAAGTGGTAGAGGCCATGAGTGTATTGATAGGAACGGCAATTAATACTTTGCATGGTAAGTTGGAGATGAGAAAGTTGTCGGCCCATGGGTGCAGCATGTTTTCAAAGTGGACAAACAAGCACATGTGGCTTTGAACTTTGTGAAGTTGTGTTTGAACAGTTCGTGTTGAGCTGTCACTGTCAACGAGACCTGGATTCATCATTATACTTCGGAAACCAAGCAACAATCAAAACAATGGGTAGTTTCTGGAGAATCTGCTCCAAAGAAGGCAAAGATGGTCCCATGAGCAGGAAAAGGTGGCAATTTTTTTGGAATGCAAAGGATGTCATACTCACTGACTTCTTGGAAAAAGGAAAAAGATTACTGGAGCATACAATAGTGAGTTATTGGTCCAATTCAAAAAGAAGCTGAAAGAGACACCCCATATGATGAAGAAGAAAGTCTGTTTCACCATGATAATGTTCCAGCACATTCATCCAGAGTTGCCATTGCCAAACTGCATGAATTGCATTATGAACTGCTCCCACACCCTCCATACTGTCCTAACCTGGTACCCTGCAATTTCTTCCTGTTACCAAACATAAAGAAATGGCTTACATGAACAAAATTTAGATAGAATGCAGAGGTCATCATAGGAAAGAGCTGTATTTTGCACAGCTTGACAATTATTTTATTTTGGAGGGGTAAAAAAATTACTGGGAATAGTATATATCCCTAAAAGGGGACTATGTTGAGAAATAAATAATTTGTGTTTGAAAAAACTGGCTTCTTCATTCCTAACACAGGCATTTACTGAACTGCCCTCGTATACCCTAGTAATTACAGATCTGGGAAAAGCAATATAATTTGCTTAAACTTGTTTAGAATGAATTGTTACACCAACACTCAAGTTTCATGAGCATCCATAAAGTATAGATAGAGTTAACCTGAAAAATTCAATGCCATGGCCGGGATTTGAACCACAGATCTCCTGGTTTCCATCCAGTCGCTCTTACCCATTGATCTACCATGGCCAACGTGCCATCCTGACATTAAATTCTCCAATTGACTCATATATTTTCCTGGTAAACCACTAGGAGCTCTCGTATTCGAGATACACCTCTTGTGGTGACTTACTGTTGTAAGTACTTGAATCCCAGGTTGACTGTATCTATCCAAAACCTTAGCCTATATACTGTTGCATATATAGGCTGAGCGGGACTTATAAATTACTATAATCATTGTTATTTAACATTCATTTCTGTGCTTTGAGTTTGGGCAAACTGTTTATGGTTAAGCTTAAATTTTGCTGACTAGCAAAACATGTACTTTGGGTTGGTGAATCACACACATCCTGCTGATCAAGGGAAATAATGCACAGGTGGCCAGTAACAGGTCTTAAAATGTTCTCAATTCTGTAAACAGTGATTGCGCAAGATGATTCAATATTTTGAAGGAAAATAATAGCTAGCATGGGAATTGCTGATTTGACTAGTAGCTGCCATATTGGGTAGGACCCCGATTTAAATTTGATTGAGTTAGCACACACATGGACTTTAAGGGTGGACTTTCAGGCAAAACTAGGCTGGACATTATGCTGGAGGACTTTATGCTGAAAGTTTATTCAGGGAACATGTGGCAGGTCACTCATTAAGCCTAGTTTTTCCAGAGTTCACACTGATCTTAAATACAGGCTCATCATACTGCCGACTAGTGTTGGCTACTATACACTTTGCATCCTCAGCTATATACAAACACATCTCCAAGGTAAGCCCGGTTGGGTCTTTGATGTACTAATGTAATTGTTAAAGCATTTCACCCCAAGTCTCTTCAAGACTTCGGGAATAACTTGTCTTGAGAAACAATCATTAGTCAATCTATCAAAAACCTTAGCCTATATACGACTAGTGTGGAGAAATGACTAATTTCCATCAATTAACTAAAATAATAAGAGTTAAATGATGAAGCCTGGGACTTAAGTACTTACGATAGTAAATCGCCACAAACGGTGTATCTCAGATGCGAGAGCCTCTAGTGGTCTATCGGGGAAATATACAAGTCAACTGGAGAATTTAATGTCAGGACGGCACGTTGGCCATGGTAGCTCAAAGGTTAAGAGCAACTGGACAAAAACCAGGAGATCCGTGGTTCAAATCCCGGCCATGGCATTGAATTTTTCATGTTGACTCTATCTATCAAAAACCTTAGCCTACGTACGGCTAGTGTGGAGAAATGATTAATTTCCATCAGTTAACTAAAACAATCATTAGGTTATAGTAAATTGGCATTTTATAGAACCTTGTGTTGTCTCTATTTATCTATCTTTAACCTAACTACAATCTCCCTCTACCGTTAAGCTCTACCATCTGAACCCCTATCCTTTCAGCTATGCTCTTAGTTGCAAAGTAGATTGTAAACTCTTAAGGTGAAACCCCTTTAAGTAAACACAGTCCTATTCACAACATATAGTATAAATCACCATGGTTTACATTCTCAAATGCAACAATACGGCTAGTGTGAAGAAATGATTAATTTCCACCAATTAACTTAAACCCATAAAGTATGTTTGTAGCCATGGTAATTGCTCAAATTTAAAAAATGATGCTTCATGCAAAGGACAGATATTCAATTTATTTATTACTTCTTTGTGAGTAATTAATTATACATGTTTAAATTATTTTAACATAAACATAGACCAAATAGGCAATACTTCACATGAATATGGGAAATAAACGCATAAGTCACCTAAAACTCAGATGAGACAACAACTATGTTTTTCATTTGCTCTTGGGCAAGTTGTAGTTTTGATAACAATTTCTCCCTTTTGTCCAAACATGTTTTCTCCAGTTCCTGTAACTGTAATTCTGAATCTGAAAGTAAATCACTCATCTCAGAGTTAGTGTCTTTGCTGGAGTATATAAATCTAGAGTTCTCATCACAGCTCAAATAGTTATTTTGCAACGCAAAAGGTCTTGTTATTTCACCATTTTCTTTATTGCAATATAACAAATAATGCTTCATATGTGATCTTGCAGCAGCCAAGAGCTGGGAGAGCACTTTCTGTTCATTTTCTCCTAAATAAAATCCACTCAGTCCACGATTTGCTTTTTTCTCCACTGCTACACTTTCCTAAAACAAAAAATATGCATTTATAAAGTGTGTTCTACTTTACATCTAGTGAGAATGCCTTTCTTTATTAAGTTAGAAACTGATGACCAAAATCCATTAACACATCATTAAAAATATATAGCATCTAAACATGAATCATACAGATTCTACCATAAATCAGTTAACTGAAAAGTGCATGCCTTAGGGTAGCTACAAAGCATTAGCAAATAATCTCTCTATGCACTGTATGTTATAATAAAGCTTTCAAAACTAATAATGAAATTACTTTTATTGAAATGTCAATGTGAATTAAAACATAAATAAGTTTAATACAAGGAGTAATCAGAAAGTAAGGTGAGTTAACGAAAATTCAGATTACTCAGAGAATGACAGAAAAACGATAAAAAGACATGTTCAACATCACCAAAATATTTTTAATTGAGTTTATAAATTACTATCAGCATACTTTCACCTAAAAACACATACACTGTATTTAATAGTCTATATATTTGCACTGTGCACAATACAGCTACAAACTAGTTGGTACAAAAAAGGCAGTGAGCTTCTGCTGACTCAGTTTAGAGTATCAATTATGAGCAGCGCAATCTCGCATTCGCTTTAACAGTAGAAGTTCACTTGGCAATGTTTCGATTTGGTTCTCAAAATAAACCATCAATCTCTCTATGTTTGTTACAGCTTGTCTGCCGGTCATAACTAGAGCTCAGATTTATATTCACTATAAAGTATTCACTATAAAGTATATGCATTCATCTATGCTAAATATGCTCTAAAAACTTTATAATAAGCATTTAGAACAAAGTACATTATTTCAACTTCCTCACTTTTATTAATCTTGAAGTAACAAAATAGTAAATTCTTAAACAGAAGCACTAATTATTTAATATTTATTAGTCTCTCTTTCAGCCTACTTTAGTATTAGTCGTGATTATTGCAATAAACAGTTAAATAATTTTCACTGTTTTCTTGAAGAAATGATTTTCTTCTGACACTTAAAATGTTTTTACATTTGTATGAGCAGCTTTTTGTAAATGTTGCCTAATCTACAATTCTTTTGTTGCATGGCCCCTATAACAATGGTATAAAATTGGTTAACTTTAGTTCAATAAAACAATCATTAACTTGAAAATTACATTGATTTTTAAAATATTCTGAAAATGCCAAAATAAAACTTAAAGTTTTAACACAGTTGCACAGCACTATGTATATTTACATCTGTTGTTAAAAGTAGGATTTCCATCAAACCAAATAACTTCACTGCTCTTCTCTTTCAGCATTGCAATATTCCCTTTCCTACTGCTCACACTTCAGAAATAATGATTAGTACCACATTAGTACAAGTTTAAAAGTGAAAATGAAAATTGTTAAATCTTGGAGATGTTATCATTGTGGCAGATGGCTTCATTTGCAACATTAATAAAAACCATATCTAATTTTATGATGCAACGGCCGCATTTAACTTTAGAGATTTACTGCATGATTGTTTAAGTTGTTGAGCGGCAGGAAGCGTTCATTGTTGATAGCTATGTTCTCATTTTTCGGTGATCTTTTATACATTTAGAAACATGATACCTAAGTCATGCACAAACAGAGCAATAAAAGAAATTTTATTGCATCCTTATCTTCTTAAAGAATCAAGGGGAAATATTTATACAAATTATTACTGAAAAAAGTAAAATATATGCATAAATACACACAAATTAATTAAATATGCACTAACCCCTTAAATATGCATTTATATGCACTATAAAACTTCCATATAAATTCCTTACAATGTGTAATAAATATATTACTTACATGCATATAGAAGAAATGAAATCTTTGAAATTTTATAAGCCATTAAAGGCAGAATGGGGTAGGGAAAAATATATACATCAATGTAACAAAACTGGAAGAGAAGGCATAGCTTGGATGAGAGTAGGAATAATATATCTACAAGGGTTGAGAAGAAATGAGGTAGGGATATGTGAATTTTGTGGAGATGAAGAGAGCATGTTCATTACTGAGAGAATGTAAGGAGTTAACAAAATGCAGGAGAAAAATATGGGATAAGAAATGGGACAATGTGAGCAAAGAGGTAGTGGCATTACACATGTTAATGGGGATGGGTGAAAAGAAAAATAGATGCAGAGGAGAATTCTTATATAGGTTAAGAGAAAAGTGGATTACGGTAAAAGAAGCAGAAACACGGGTAGGAGCAACTATAGCTGCTGGAAGTCAGGATGAAAATGAAATTTGAGCACTTTTAGATATTCCAGCTAATAATTGAAGGTCAAGAAGAAATGACACCAAGCTGCTCAGGAAAACCAAAGGCTAATGGCCAGGAGATCTCAGTTAGCGAGTAAATCTTTCAAGTACATGCATATGTTTTACTATCAACATGCAAGTCTGCAAAAATCCGAGCTCTGGTCATAACCACAGTTGGTTCATCAATACTGTCTGAATCTGAATATTTTTTATTTTCATTAACACTACATGATGCAATAATGCCTTCTTCTGAATTCGCTTTATAATCTCCTTCACTGTCAAGGTCTTATTCATGAACATTAGAACAGCCATACATATTTAAAATTACATATATTAAATTTCAGTGAAACACAACTGAGATATACGTAATTAAATGAGTATATAGCATATGCTATCTTAAAAGAAACTCGAAAAATCTTTTTCTCATCGCTGCTTATGAAATCGCAAGCTGAGCGGGCAGCTTTTAGCCACTGAAACAAAAGACAAGGACATTAGGTAATATATGTCTTTCAGAACAAAGTGCCATAGCAATGAATGAGAACTAAAGGTAATTTTCAGTATCTGGTGTTTACTGTTGAACAGTGGTTTTGATTTTCCAGTTCTTAGTTGCTTTTAATCAGCCATAGAGAAAATAAAAAGGAAATGTTATATGCTAGATCAGAAAATAAAATTCATAGGAGAGGTGGCACAAAACCAAAAACTCATTTGCATCATGTAAAAAAGAAGCTAGTAACAGTGAAGCAACAAATACTACACAAATATAATTATTTATGTAGTGCCTTATTTGCATCTTAAGAATTGCTTATACACACTATGTATAGTCATCAGTGATGAAAACCCAGAAAAAGCTTATCCAGATAACTCAACCTGACCCAGATTTGAGCTCAGGACCTCGTGAACATGGGTTGTGAAGGCATTACATCAGTGCAAAAACTTGTAGTGAAAAAGCTGTAAGTTCATTAATGTTTTGCAAAATGAGTCATATGTACTGACAAGAAAAGTGACACAAGCCAAATTAACTGAATAGTTTAAAATGGGACCAATTTCTAAATAATGTTTGCTTTGTACATATGTTTATTGTTTGTGAAGTTTTATACATGCAGGCCTACTGTATTACTTTAAAAAATGATTCATTATCAATTTATTTTTTTTTTATTTTTTTTATTTTATGTCCTCCAACGTTAAGTCATATCGGTGAATGACAGTGAATGAATTGGGTGATATGATGCTCAAATGAGTCCGGGGTCCAAGGAGCTTAGAGTTACCCGACATTTGTCTTGAAGGATAAGGGAAAACCCTGGAAAAAACCTTATCCAGGTAACTCACCCTGACCGAGATTCGAACTCAGGACCTCTCTTTTTTTTTTAATTTACATCCTCCAACATTAAGTCATATCGGACGGTGAAGAATTGGATAAAATGATGCTCAAATAATTCCAGGGTCCATGGAGCTTAGAGTTACCCGACATTCGTCTTGAAGGATAAGGGAAAATCCCGGAAAAAACCTTATCCAGATAACTCACCCTGACCGAGATTCTAACTCGGGACCTCTTGAACGTGAGGCAGACACGCTACCATCTACGCTACCAAGGCGGGCTGCATTATCAAAATCTCATTTGTAAGTAATTCTGAGTTATAAGTAAACTTTCCTTTTTCTCTTGATATATTTTTAAATCAGGTTCAACTGCACATGTAGGTCCACTGTATTACTTTGAAAAATGATGCATTATCAAAACAACATTTGTGCGTAATTCTGAGTTACAAGTAATCTTTCCTCATCCCTTCGATAGAGTATAAATCAGGTTCACCTGCATATATTATATATTATGCAGTAAGAAAATGGAGGAGAAAATAGTAATTTTAAAATTAAAAATGTAAGTAATAGTCACTTGCCATTTTATTAGAAATTGAAGAATCAGAATTACAAGAGTGGGGAAGAATGAGACAGTACAATTAAAAGAAATAAAAATATTTAAGTAGAAAAATGAAAAGGAAGAGTGGTTCTTAGCAGATATAAACTAATAAGTAGGACTAAACATAGAAAGTGGAATAATGATAGCTACAAAAGAAGAAAAGATAAGTAAAGCTGTCAGTTTCCAAAGATAATGTAGCATGACTTTCTATAATTAATGTCAGTGCTTTCAGTTAAAAGCTGAAAAATATTACCTTCTTTGTATTTTGAAACTACCTGTAAAGTAGTTTTGTGTTTTTTTCTCTATATAATTCAGATTTTGTCAGTTGTATTGTTTCTTAAGAAATTGTTAGTTGCTTTGTGGTTTGTTATTAGGCTGCTTCTGTAAATGAAGACAGTAGCAGGTTAATTGCTTTCATTTCTGGTTTTACATAGAGATCAAAATGCCATATCCCTCCAAGTAAGAACTTGCCCAATATGTGGTAGATCAAAGTACCAAAATTATCTTCAAATAACCAAATAACATGACTTTGCTAGTGTGTTTGTCTTAAATTATATTTCTTACAGTTAGTGACCATAGGGTTTACTTTTAATCTTTGGATTTGAATCACGGATTTCTGCTCTTCACTGAGCTACCATGACAACATGCCAAATGAGATTAAATTCTCCAGCTGATTCACATGAGAATTTAATGTTGGTATGTTGCCATAGTAGCTCAGTGGTATAGCAGCTGCATGTAGAGTGGTAGATCTGTGGTTCAAATCCTAGCTATGGCATTAAATTTTTAACTTCTCAGTCTAACCTCCTAAAGTCTATCTACACACAGTTTGTGTTAAAACAATGACCTATCACTGATTGCCCTTGGAGTTTAATCTGGATGGCTTCTTTAATAAGTCTATCAAAATGCTTGTCCAAACGTTCCAGAATCAAGGCATCATTAAAATTAATTTTGTGAATGTGCTCTGCATTGATGTTCTTTACACCTCTCTTCAACTGTGTATCCTGCTTGTCCAACATACACCCTTTCACATTCACAGGGAATCTTTTACATCCCTGAGACCTTAGGGTTAAATGGATCTTTTATTAGCCTAAGGTATTGCTTGATCTTAGGTGGGGTAAAGTTGGTTTTAATATCAAACTTGGAAAGAATGCAGGCAATCTTGTTGAAATAGACCCATAAAAAGGTATAAATACCATGCTTAAACAGTTGTCTCCATTCTTGGACTACATGACAAAATATTCCTGTTGTCCAACATCCTTCTGTAGAATAGTTTGTCAGTCATCATCTTTCCGAGAATACAGACAACTGTTTAAGGAAGTGTTTACCTTTTTATGGCTCTATTTCCAATAGGCTTTCCCACATCCTTTCCAAGTTTGATATTGAAACCTCCTTTACCGCACCTAAGAAGATCCAGCAATACCTTAGGCCAATAAAAGAACCACTGAACCTTAAGGTCCCAGAGGTGTATAAGATTTCTTGTGAATATGAAAGAGTACATAAGTTAATTTCCACCAATTAACTTAAATAATAAGAGTTTAATGGTGAAGCCTGGGATTTAAGTATTTATAATAGTAAGCCGCCACAAGTAGTGTATCTTTGATATGAGAGCCCCTAGTGGTTTACTGGGAAAAAATATATATTAGTCAATCGGAGAATTTAATGTCAGGACGGCACGTTGGCCATGGTAGCTCAATGGGTAAGAGCGACTGGACAGAAACCAGGAGATCCGTGGTTCAAATCCTGGCCATGGCATTGAATTTATCAAGTTGACTCTATTCATGGAAGGGCATATGTTGGACAAATGGGGTGCACAGATAGGAGGTATAAAGAACCATCCAGATTAAACACCATCCATGGAATTTCTTGGGCTCCAGCCATAAAATACTGTGACTTTGTGGGTTCGTAGAATTAAAAGTCCAAGTTGCAGAAATACAAATAGTTCTTTATTTCCACAGAATTACAGTTAGTACACTCACAAATCACGTACCACAGACAATTATGTAACACTCACAATTGCATAACACACAATTACGTAACTCTCACAGCTGCGTAACACTACCTACTCAGCGACTTGCAGTACAAATCTCTCTCTCTCTCTCTCTCTATCCCACTAAGAACTCCTGAGCCATCCAATGCGTTGCTTATATAGGCAGATCGCTACATCCCGAAGCTTTGCTGCTCGCAACAATCATCCCGATTGTTCCGGATGTCAGGGGGGAAAGAGACGGTACAGTGGCTTGTGATACTTTTCTAAACATCCCCTCAGTGAGTGCCACACAGACATATGGGTAGGCGTGGCCTGAATGCTTTCCATCTGCCACCCAACTGCCAGTTGGTCGTGCCTTCCGATAATTGGGTAACACTACTCCCTCCTCAAAGCTGGTCGTCCCGAACAGCACCATAGTAGCGGGCCAGGTGATCCAGGTGTACCACCAACATCTTTCCTCGGGGCACCTTCTGGATGCGGTAGACCATGTCGTTAATCCTCTTCACCACCCGATACGGTCCTTGCCATGGCTGCTGAAGCTTCGGGCAGCGTCCCTCGGTCCGGGTAGGGCGGTACAACCACACCAGGTCACCTTGCTGGAACTCTTGGCTATTGACTTGCCTGTCATATCGGGTCTTCATGCGGTTGCTCGCCTTCTGGATGTTCTGGCGAGTCATTTCGTACATGTCGTGGAGATGGTCCACCAGGTTCTCCACATACTCGGTCGCTGGCTGTTTTGCGTCTGGGGGGGTTCCAAAATCCAGATCACAAGGGAGGCGTAACTCTCGGCCGAACATTAAGCTGGATGGCATCATCCCCGTGGTGTCGTGTGTTGATGAGCAGTAGGCCAGCAAGAACAGTGGCATCTTGACGTCCCAGCCTTGTTGATGGCTGGCCACGACCTTCCTCAGATGCTCTTCTAAGGTCTTGATGTACCTTTCGACCATGCCATCCGACTGGGGATGTAGAGGTGTTGTGCAGGTCCTGTTAACCCCAAGTCTTTCTAGTGCCTCCTTCATCAGGTAGGACTTAAAATTGGTGCCCCGGTCACTATTCAGCTCTAACGGCACCCCAAATCGGCAGAACACTTGCTCCACGAGGCAGTCTGTGATTGTCTTAGCCTCTTGGTTCGGGATGGCATACACCTCCGGCCACTTGGTGAAGTAGTCCACGACCAACATCAGGTACTTGTTGCCTCGGTCGGACACTGGGAACGGTCCAGCTATGTCAACGGCGATCCGTTCAAATGGAGCTCCGACGTTGTTCTGCTGCATGCGACCGCGGCTCCTAGTCTGGGGGCAGCGACTTGCTGCGCACACATGACACTGGCGGCACCATTTCTCAGCGTCTGCTCGGAGCCTCAGCCAGCAGTAGCGCTGCCATAGTTTCTCAATCGTTCGGTTCGCTCCCAGGTGTCCTCCTGAAGTACCGGCATGCACTTCCTCCATGGCTTCCGGGATGTTACTGCGGGGAAGTACCAACTGTTCTCTTTGCGTCTTCCCATCAGGTGATTCCCATACCCGGAACAGCAAGCCCTCTCTGATCTTCAGCGAGTCCCATTGGGTCCAGTATGACTTGCAGGTGGCGCTCCTCGGTGCGATGTCCTCCCAGGTTGGTCTTGTCCCTGCCTCCACTTCCCTCAAGAGTGGCCCCAAGTATGCGCCCGCCAGCTGCTCCCTCCTCAGGCCTACGCTATCCCAGCTATCCGCAGGCACTGCCGTGACTACTCGGACTGCTGCGGCACGCTCCTTCTCTTCCACTCTTGTGCACTGGCGGAACTCTTCTGGACAGGGTCTTCGGGACATAGCATCTGCGTTACCGTGACTCTTCCCTCTGCAATGTTCCGAGGTGATGTCGAACTCCTGCAGCCTCTGGACCCAGCGTGCTGTCTAGCCTTCCAGGTTCTTAAAGCTCAATAGCCAGGTTAGGGCGGAATGGTTAGTCCTCAGGTGCTATGGCTGACCATACAGGTACTTGTGGAAGTGCTCCAAGGCCTTCACTACCGCCAATAATTCTCGCCGGGTGACGCAGTAGTTCTTCTCTGCCTTGAATAGCGTCTTGGTGTAGTAGGCTAATACCTGCTCATGGCCGTACTGTATCTGCGATAGGACGCCTCCAATGCAATGGTCACTGGCGTCGGTGTCCACAATGAAGGCGCCGCCTGATTGTGGTAATCCCAAAATTGGAGCACTGCAGTGTCTTCTTCAGGCGCTGAAAAGCGTCTTCGGCGTCCTCCGACCACACGTAAGGTCGGTGTTCTTCTGTCAGGCGTGTGAGGGGCTTGGCGATCCTGGAGAACCCCATTATGAAGCGTCGGTAATAACTGCACATCCCCAGGAAACTGTGCAACTCTTTCTTATCCTTTGGGCGAGGCCGATCTCTCACAGCCTGTGTCTTCTCCGGGTCTGTGGCCACTCCGGTTGCTGAGACTATGTGGCCCAGTAGTTGACTTCCTTGCGGAAGAGCTGGCACTAATTCGCGTTCAGCTTCAGGTTGGTCGCCTGCAGGCACTGTAGCAGCTTGCTCAGGTTCTCCAGATGGTCTTCGAAAGTCTTACCGACGATGATGATGTCGTCCAGGTAAAGCAGGCAGGTGTCATAAGTCAGTCCTCTCATCACTGACTCCATAAGGCGTTGGAAGGTAGCTGGTCCGTTGCAGAGGCCAAAGGGCATAACTGTGAACTGCCAGAGGAGTTGGCCTGTCGAGAACACGGTCTTCTACTTGTCTCTCGGGTCTAGAGCTACCTGCCAGTAGCCCGACGTCAGGTCCAGGGTCGAGAACCACTGTGCACCAGCTAGCGTGACCAGTGTGTCGTCAATCCGGGGTAAGGGGAAACATTCCTTCCGGGTGACAGCTTTCAGCTTCTTGTAGTCCACGCAGAAGCGTAGCTCGCCGTTCTTCTTCGTCACCAAGACTACAGGGGAACACAAGGGCTGTCAGACTCTTCAATCACTCCTCTGGATCTCATGTCCTCCAGCATGTCTCGTACTGCCCCTTGTTTCGCAAGCGGAACGCGTCTATGTGGTTGCCGAATAGGCCGGGCATCGCCAGTGTCGATGCGGTGGAGCACTCGGTCCGTGTGGCCGTAGTCGCCGTCGCTTTAGCTGAAGACGCGCTGGTATCGCCTCAGCAGTTGTCGAACTTTCTCCAGCTGTTCTGCGGTCAGGTGGTCAGCCGCCCTCTCCAATAAGCCTTCCAGCCGGGGCCCTAGGTGTTGCGTCGGCATCGGCTCCTGTGTCTTGTCAATTGCGGTTAGGCTGACCACGGGCTCGCACGTCCCCAGCTCCGTTTCGGCTTGGACGTCGTGATCGGTGTCTGCC
Organism: Mantis religiosa; assembly: GCA_030765055.1. Lineage (NCBI taxonomy): Eukaryota > Metazoa > Arthropoda > Insecta > Mantodea > Mantidae > Mantis > Mantis religiosa. Next base: position 172,307,410 of record CM060947.1, on the reverse strand, counting down.
AGGTTGAGCAACCTCACTGGCACCTCCTCTCCGTATGGCAATAATGTTCTGGCTACACAGAGTCTGTGCACAGGCGTCATCTGGTCCAGCATCGTGTTCTTCGTCCGCTGGCCTTCCAGTCGCGCCGTCACAACTACCTCGCTTCTCGCGGGGAGCACCACGTCTTCCTTCAAGATGACCCCGCAGATTCCAAGGGGCTCATCGGGTTGCCGGAGTATCACCTCTTCTCCATTGAGCCGCAGGACCTTCCTGCCGAAGTCGACCGTCGCCTCGTGGCTCCTGAGGGCATCCAATCCTAGTATCACCTCGGCCACCTTCGCGACGAGCACCCACAGACGTACGGCACTCTGTCCCAAGGTCAATATCACAGGCAAGGTGTCACCCGATGCCGTCACAAGCTGGTATGGGCGGCTCGGCTTGCTTGTCGACAAACCCTTCGCCACGTCAGGTTTGATGATGGTCACGGCTGCCCCGGTGTCCACCAGCACGCGGCACGGCTTCCCTCTCACCCAGCCGTCCACGATGAGGCTGGCATCCATACGCCGGCTGACGGCGCACAGTGTCACTCGAGGGGATGGTGGTGATGGCGCCGACGTGCCCCTCTCCACGACGGCCCTTACTCGTTTTCCGGCTGCTCTTCCTGCCGTGGGCAGTCCCTCTCTATGTGTCCCGGCTGTCCACACCCCCAACACAGGCCACTAAGTCTTCGCCGGCATCCCTCGGCTGGTCTTCTGTCTCCGGTGTAGCGGAAACTCCTCGTTCTCGACGTCAGGATAGCTGTTACCTTGGCCGCCTCCATCCTTAATGCTGCCGTTAGCGCCTCGTGGATGGTTTTATAAGCGCCGAGCATTAGGCGCTGACGAATCTCGGAGTCTCGTACCCGGTCGACAAAGGCGTAGGCGGCTTCCCGGGATATGAACTCCGGCGGAAGTTCAACCAAGGCCTTGCTAGCCAGCTGCTCAATCGCCAGGGCGAAGTCCTGCAGCGTCTCCCCTGTCTGTTGCGACCTTGTCTTCAGCTGACTGCGGTAGGCTGCGGCTAGGCGATGGTTCCCGAAACGGTTCTCCAGGCTTCATTCTTCAAACTTTGCGCCGAGGGTCTCATTCACCGCTTTCATTTCCATGGTCAATTCGGTCATCTTTGCGGTCATTGTCGCGGCCAGGTTGCTGTTTGCCGTCTCCAACTTCTTTTCCATTTTCTCGGTGATGTCATTTGCCGTCTTCATTTCCGAGGTCAGTTCGGCCTTCATCTCCATCATCTTCTCCAAAATATTTTCCAATGCCGAATCCATGGCCGTTGTCCCACTTCCTGACACCAGTTGTGACTTTGTGGGTTCGTAGAATTAAAAGTCAAAGTTGGAGAAATACAAAGTTCTTTATTTCCACCGAATTACACTTCGTACACTCACAAATCACGTACCACATACAATTATGTAACACTCACAATTACGTAACTCTCACAATTGCGTAACACTCGCTACTCAGCGCCTTGCAGTACAGATCTCTCTCTCTCTCGATCTGACTAAGAACTCCTGAGCCGTTCAATGCGTCGGTTATATAGGCATATCGCTGCATACTTTTCTAACCATCCCCTCTGTGAGCGCCACATAGACATATGGCTATGCGTGGCGTGAATGCTTCCCGTCCCCCACCCAGCTGCCAGTTGGTCGTGCCTTACGATAATTGGATGACAATACATTTGCAGTGCAAACACCAACCAGATGACAGACCATGCAGAAAACTCAAGACAAGAGAATCCCTAACCAGATGACAGACTGTGCAGAACACTATAAAATAATGTGAGGTCATCCTTCCTGTAAACCAGCCAATGGCAGGCTGTTAGGCAGTCATTGACAGAAGTGACACAAGCCCTACCCACATGATGAAACCTGTATATAGGTGGACAGTTGGCCAGCTTTTTCATTCAGCTCTTGAAGAAGACCATGGAGCTTGAAATGGCTGAAAGCTCAAAATTAGTTATCTTGACATGGCTGATCATTTTAATAATGCTCGCCATGAAAGTTTTAAGTCTTACAAGAGATTTTTTACTTCAGTTAGTAGTATCCATAATCAGTTTTATTATTACTATTACTACTACTACTATTATTACTATTACTCTTATTATTCTTGTTGTTACACTCCATAAGTCTGTTTTACTATATGCTTGCATACAATAAATATAACTCACCATCCATTCCCAAAATATATGCACTTTTTTAAGCCAGAGTAGATGTGAGTCCATCACTTCACTGCACTTCCTAACCCCAGAAAGGAATTCTGATACTCTCTCTGGACATCGAACAAGACAAGTCTCCAACACAGAAAGGTGAGGCAAACCACAAGTTTCAATGGTGCTCTTATGTACCTGCAATATACCACAAATTAATGAAAAGCTAGAAAGTGAACTATTACTATGCTCACACCTATATGGGCTTTAGAATTTGATGGCATCATCTCTGCTCTATGTAGGGCCTATGTGTGGAGTATATCTGGAAGTACCAGAAAATGAGTCCAGAATACATAGGATCATATAGGCATAATAACACAGCATTGTTATTACGGGAGGGATTGTTTACACCTGACAGGCTGCAGTCTACACATGGCATATGTAAAGAGTGCCTCCTCCATTTCTGGCACAGAGCTGACAAGAGATGTCCAGCAGCTACTTGCAAGTGGTTGAATGCGTCACTTTCCAGACTTCAGTTTTGCGTGTTAATACAGCAGGAATATGCCATCAAATTTTAAGGTGAGTAGCAGTGTGAGTACAGCAATAGTTCCTTTGTAAGAACATGATTGACCACCAAGTTAAGAGATTTATTTAAAGTTAAAATAACGGTAAAAATAAACTATGAACATCAGATGTTACAGGAAAAGGAGTCATAAGTCCCTTCTGCCTACAAAGTAGTAATATTATAAAGGATTCATTTCACTTTATTTTATAATAAGTTAATAAAGAAATACATTCTCTGTTCTGCTGAAAAATAACCTGGCCTTAATGGTTTCTTGTGAAATGGTGGCTATTCACAGAAACAAATAATATTGTAACTCAGGTTAATTAAACAATTTATTAACAACTATTATTAGAACAAATTCTATTATAATGAAAACGTCTTGCCTTTTTCATCATAAAAAAGAAACTGGCTTACCATATGAGCACTTTTTATCCTTTTATCGCCTAGTTCTTGTATTGTCTTAATGTTATATCTGATTTTACCAGCACACCATAGAATAAAATTCAGCTTATTTTCTAGTGAAGTCTTGCTGCGAACATATTCCTTTGCTGGCTCACAGTTCCCCATTTCATCATTCTGTATAAGATTAAAATATTTATAAGTGTATAAATAGCCTTAATATTTAAAGAATCTTTATTCTAGCAAAACGTAATTTTCAAACAAAATAACTTCTTACAAAGCTAGGACTGACACTCATTTGTAGTATACAATGCTGGAAGAGAGAGAGAGAGAGAGAGAGAGAGAGAGAGAGAGAGAGAGAGAGAGAGAGAGAGAGAGAGAGAGAGAGAGAGAGAGAGAGAGAGAGAGAGAGAGAGAGAGTGAGTGAGTGAGTGAGATGGAGAGAAAAGGAAACCAAGAAATAAAACAGCATAACTCAAGATAGGAAAGTTGGTTGAATGGAAACCTTTGTTGTTAATAAAATTAGGCAAATGAGTCAATGTTGTTAATAAAATTAGGCAAATGAGTCAACCTTATATACAAGGTTGACTCATTTGCCTAATTTATTAACAATGGCACTCCACTTTCTGAAATACTTCTTTTTATTCTATACTTTGTTATTAAGTTCATCTTTTAAGGCATGCAACACTGTTTTCGAGAAATCTTCATCCCCATAATATTTTTATATAAAAAATTGTCATTATTTTTGATTTTCCCAAAAATGGCTCTAATGACTCTGATACTGCATATTTAATGTTTTCATGACAAATAAAATGTAAACTTTGACTTTTGAAACAGACTGTGATGTCCGCTTCATTCTCAATTGTTTTTGTTATAATAGAAAATTATAAGAGATAGACAAGATCTACCACACGGAAAGTGTAGATCTTATGAAAGCACACAGCTTATTTTCATGGTTAACCATTCCAAGATTTTCATTGTGATTAGTTTGAATTTTCAAATACTTAAACTTTTCTCAAATAGTAAGTTGCTATTCATTTTTTCTCATAGTCATACAACGAACTTGGAATTTCAAAGTCATTACATTGTTATCCTTTTTATTTTTTTTTAATTGAGTGGGATGCCTCAGGCAGTTTCGTCTATGGCAGGCCAGGTTCGATTCCCATGGCCAGCCTACCTATCCTGTGGGTTTCCCCGGGGCACTAGGCCAAATCTGGGTAGGTTAGTTACATCCCCAAAATTTCCTGTACCTCCATTTCATCTCCATTATCATTTCATATCCTCTCTCATCTGGTCTCTTTCAGGGTAGAATAGTCGTCAGGTGTCTCGGCATTGCATGGCAGATGATAGGGTCCTGGTAAAACTTTCTCCTCTGGTAGGACAGCCTCTGAGTCAGCTTGGTGGGCCTTTGAGGACCACAGTGGGTGGGATGCCAGTTGTACTGGCCTGCTGGGGAGTTTCCAACTGGTCAATTGTAGGGATCATGCCCTCTGCACTGTCATGATTCTTTGGGACGGCCACCCACTTTCTGCTTTTGCCACATCCTTCCTCCTGGGGATGTCCCAGTTGGGAGCAAAGGTATAATAGAACAAGTTCGGATCTCTGTGCCAAATCCCTTCCATAGCATAATTCAATCCAATATCTGGTTTTTAAACATCTATTGCTTTAATCTAGTGTATCTTTCTTAACTTACAATAATGTATAAATATGTAGTAAAAGTGTATCTCTGTTAAGAAGTAGAAGAATGAAATTATGTAAGAAGTTTTAGAAGACTGAGTAGAGAAAATCATTTGAATTAAACACACCCTATAATTATAATTGTTATTAGTTGTAGTTAACTTTTTTTTAAGAAAACAGAAAAGCACATTTAATATGAAATACCTGCAAGGTTTTGGGATCGAATTCCATATTTAAGGGCGACATTTTAACTTCTTTCAAAGCAGATTTTTCCAGCAAGTTTTGAGTGAGCAACATCCAGCCAAAAGCTAGTAGCAATTCTCTACTACCTGCGGACTTATCCATTGGAAGGCAGTAGAATTCTATGCTGTTGTATCCCAAAGCCATGAAATGAAGCTTTACATAAAGTACTGGGTTTTCTGTAATGAAAGAATTATCATCACTGAACAATGCAAAGAAAAAGGGTACTCTTGGGTGCTACAGAAGCTACATTACCTCCTAAGCTATAAACATTTACCTCAGTATTCATGTTGAAGTATTGCATTTAGAACAACCGTGCAACTCTAAACCAAGTTTGTATTTTCCTAAGCAATAGAGATGTTATTTTAAGGATTATTCAAAGGACGTTATTAGAAATGCCTTACTGAAGAAAGCAAAATATGAGATAAAACTAACATTCAGCTTTAATAGACATGACTAAGTGATTCACAAAATCTGCTGCAGTGAAAGAGTAATAAAATGTTTAGATATATCTTTTTAAGTAAAGAGTATTTTAGCTTTTCAGGTGTAATCAATCATCTGCAGTTTGGGCAATGGAGGGCTGCAATCAGCCGAGCTAAGAGTTAGTATATTTAACTTAAGCTTGAAGTATTGGGCAAAAATTGCAGTTTGAGGCTGCCCATTCTTGTCGAGTTCTCCCATCACTCAACACCTCATAATTTAATAATGATGACGGGAGGTGAATTACAAGTCTGGGAGATTGGGATCATGTCTGAGTTTTTCTCATGGTTGCTCGGCATGAGGTCTCTCCTCCTCCATTCAAAGTGTGGGTGCATCCTGACTTAATATAGATTCCCCTGAGAAAAACTCTGCGACTGCTTAACTGTTTATTTATTCCTGCACCCTTGCTCCAATCACCACCATATGTTTCTATAAGCAATTGTTTTCTATCGTGGACTTTGATCTGCAAAATTATGTAATATCTTTCCTGAGTGAAGCGAGAAAATTTCCTAATGCTGTGATATACATGTTGACACTTTCAGCGTTGGCTGCTGAATGTTCACAAAATTCACGTCTCGGCCATGTTTCAAATTTCCCCCACTACAGCTCAATTTTAAATTTTATATCATTCACATGCTTATTTTCTTAATTTTCATTCGTTATACTTAGCCCCACTTTTGGCTATATCATTTATTTCAGCTTTGTGAATGTTCATATTTTGCAGAGAATATTCTCCAGCTTTTATTTAATTTATGCATAGATACGTACAAACTTAACCTTTGAAAATCTTGTTGGGGTTTTTACAGAGCACATAAAAATTCTTATACAAGGAAGAGGTCTTTGACAAATTGTCACCAAATCTGTTTCAAATGTATATTTTGCAACCAATTTTATAGATTCATTTATCATCCAATATGATACATCCAGTTAGGTAATGTTAAAATCTCCTTCCAGAATCTATATAAAAAAAATGTATGCTATGTAATTCATGCAAGATTGTTAAAAATAGTTAGTATAAGAGCAAATTATATCTTATGATATATACTTCTCTGAGATGTTAAAATCTCCTTCCCAAATCTATTAAAAAAAAGTATGCATGTTCTTCATGCAATACAAAGTAATTAAAAATGATTAGTATAAAAGAAAATTATACCTATCATATATGTAACTTCTCTGAGTGGCCTAAGAAATTAATTTCAAAGATACACATAAGTACGTTATGGAAAGTTAACTGTCAAATTTCAGTTAGCAATGCTAAAAGTTCCTTATTTTCAAAAGGCTCACTTCTGGTACTGTTGTTCAAAATGCAGACATTCCACTATGTTTGAAATACAACCAGAGAATGGAGGGGATACTTCGCATCTCAACCCAACGCAGGTGTTTATTACCCGCAGGAGGAACAGATGAAGTGAAGAAAATGCAGGCAGAAATCCATAAAGATGCACAAATGTCCCTTATTACTCCAAGCTTGATAACTCAATCACACCAGTAAACTGCTCAGAGAAGGCCTCTCTCTGGGGGAACTGGTAAAATTTGAATTATTCCAGAAAAGGCTGCCATCTGGCAGGACTGTGAAGAACTATTCAACAAGCAAGCATCTATGCCATCTGTCCAACACTAATAGACACTGCATAGCCTCTAATCCTACCTGAAACATGAAAAGGCAAACAAAATGAAAGGAAATTTGTGGCAGAAAAAAACCACCTCAGCATTCCCTTGCCAATCAGAAAAAACTGCTAAATACCCATAACAGTACCAGGAATCAAACCCAAGACCTTCCGAGAATTGTCAATTCCTGAGCAAAAAACAAACACACATGCACGCACAAGCGCGCACCCACACCCACACACACACCTACCCACACCCAAACCCACACCCCCACCCACACCCACACCCGCACCTGCACATGCACACGCACACACACGCGCACCCACACACACACACGCACACGTGCACACACACACTTTAGTACAATGTGTATTCCATATTCTGGCCATCTGATATCTATCATTTCTCTTGTTTCACTTCACTTTCACATTTGTCGCCACAACAAAATATTTTCATGAAGACTGTTCTTTTTTCACACACTTCTATGCAAACATAATTTAAATACACCTCACAACCGATTGAGCAAGTGCATAAATAGCCACTGTTATCAACAGTTAAAATTATTCAATAAGCTTCCTCTGGAAATAAAAGAACTGCCACAAAACAGATTTGTTATAGTATTAAAAAACTGGTTTAAACAAAAAGCATTTCATACTGTACAAGTATACTTAGAATATAACATACATGCTAGTGAATTTATGTAAAACTATTGTAAATTATAGTAGTAGGTACCTAATTGTTTAATTTTATTATTACTATAGTAAAGTTAACTTATAATAATTACCAGCTTAAGCCATGCAAATAATCTGATTTCACCTAGAACTTTATATGCATTAATTTGTAAAACTTCTGTACTTGTAAATACATTGTAAATACTTTTTATAACTGACAAAACCTATTGCTTCATGTAAGCTTAATGGTGAATAAAGGATTATGATTATGTAGTATCTTGTGCATTATTTTCCATATAATGCACATACGCATTCTTTGCTTGGGTTGTGGTGTCTTTTTTCTTTACAGATAAGGTGATGGAAACCATGTGCTGCATATGTCGTTACAAAATGCCTCAGTTCATAGTTTGGCCCCTTCCATTCTCCCTTGGTCATAGCATCTGTGACATAGAAATCTTCCCAGATTTCAGTTTTCTACATTTGCTGTTCCCTCACTAGTTGCATGCCTTTGTTGCCAGCAGCAGCCTTTCTAGTCACAGATCTTCTATCCACATTACCTCTCTGCACATTTCATATGTTAACCTTGTAGGTGTGTATTTGGATAAGCACAGAATTTTCTTCATAAATGTTGTCTTCACTTTCTCTACATTCGCTAAATTTCTTTTGTTAAGTTTTCCCGTATCAGATTTAGTTTGTACATTATTATTGGTGCTATTTTAGTTTGGTACAAAACCATCACCATCTTTAGTGACACTTTGTTTAGGTATTTCATATCATACATGGCTTTCACTGCTGACACTGCAGTGTGTTCTGTAAATGTGGTTCCTTGTGTCTTAGTTTTACACCTAGGTATTTGAAGCTGCTTACTACTTCCAGTGATGCATAAGGATTTATTTTTCAGCTAGACTATGCTCCACCACAAAAACCTAAGTCCAGGCCTCTATCAAGACCAATTAGTTCTTCTTCCTCTTCTTCTTCTTCATCATCATCACTACCATCACCATCATCATCTTCACCATCATGCCCCGTCACACTGGCATAACCACTTACATTGTTATTGAAGCAGTATTTTCAACAACAGTGAATATACTGAAACAAATGATACACTCAGAAACTATCTATAGTTGGTTTATTAATATTTGACACTTACTTGTTTATATTTATGAGAGACTAGTTTCAAAGGCATTCGCCTCCATTTTCAATCTCTTTCAACTGGCATCTATTGTTGTCTGCTCTCTCTCTCTCTCTGGTGGTGGAACTAAGAACTTCTTTGTCAAATTATCTACTGGTGGAATTTCAAAGTTCATTACGCGATCCTTATTTTTCCATATGAATAAGTTCTCCCATGTTGTCAATTTATTTTGGTTTATCACTCCTTTTAATAATTTTGGATTTGGATCAATGTCATGGTTTTTATTCCAAAAGTGAAATGCTACTGCTGACTTATCTTCTTGTTTCAATCTGATGTTTCTAAAGTGCTCTTTGACTCTGGTTTTTAGATTTCTTTTAGTTTGATCTATGTAGTATTTTTCACTTATTTGTAAGTTGTAAGAATTGTGAAAAATGCTACATAGGTCAAACTAAAAGAAATCTAAAAACCAGAGTCAAAGAGCACTTTAGAAACATCAGATTGAAACAAGAAGATAAGTCAGCAGTAGCATTTCACTTTTGGAATAAAAATCATGACATTGATCCAAATCCAAAATTATTAAAAGGAGTGATAAACCAAAATAAATTGACAACATGGGAGAACATATTCATATGGAAATATAAGGATCGCGTACTGAACTTTGAAATCCCACCAGTAGATAATTTGACAAAGAAATTCATAGTTCCACCACCAGAGAGAGAGCAGACAACAACATATGCCAGTTGAAAGAGATTGAAAATGGAGGTGAATGCCTTTGAAACTAGTCTCTCATAAATATAAACAAGTAAGTGACGAGTATTAATAAACCAACTACAAATAGTTTCTGAGATTAATTTTAACGTCACTGTTACTAAATTCCTCCAAACACATATAAATGATACACTACTGATATTGTGCTCTTCAAGTCACCCAAATATCTAAAGTCGTGCAGCTCTTTCTTTTGAGGATATTGTAGTAGTTCAAATGACCTCCCACGCAAGCTATAGAAAGCTCTAGTTTGGATATTGTCATAACAGATCAATGTGAGCATCAGTATATATTGCTCTCACTTTGGAGCAACTTGGCCAGTAATTTCAAAGAGAGTCTACAGGCAACTGACAAATGATGGGCCCAGTTGGCATGTGCCATTATTGAACCATTGGGAAACCAGGAGATAATTCAACATGACAAAGCATACCTCACGAATCTGGCAAAGTATTCAGCTGGTTTATGTTTTTATGCTTGACTGATTTATGTTTAATTTTTAATTGCTGAGCAGTAGTAATCCAAATTTACTGAATGGCTACTTTGACCATGGTTAATCATTGAATGAATATTTGACTTGGACTGAGTAATTTTATAGGTAATGTAAATTAAAAGCAGAACAAGCAGTGCATGAAAGATATTTCATTTAACATTACTAAATAAATGTAACTTTGTTCAAGCAAACAGAATATTGTATTGGAATTAAATCTATTATACTTCAAGAATAGGACAAATAACAGATGAAAGGAGTTTCATTTAATGCTATAGAGCAATGTTATTTTGTTCACAAGAAATTAATATTGTTTATGAAGCTTTCCAAACTCTTTAATCTTTCATGAATTTTACTTTAATTTCAATTCTAATCTTAATGACTCATTTTTTTAACTTCAAACATTGTATAATTAAGGTTTCAGTTACGATTATTAAATACAATTTCAGTTAACCATATTAATTGCTTACTACTATTTCCTTGTGTAATAGTAGTTTTCGTTGGAACTGAAAATGAGTTTTGTTTTCTGATCTGAATATTAGTGGGTCATGTAATGACAATATAAAAAAATGATGAACGGTTGCCAGGGGAAGAAAATCAGTAATCTTGTTTCATGATGATGGAAAAATGTTGCAGTGAATAAAAAAGTTTTGAATAGTAATGGAAAGATCAATAATCTTGTTTTATGATGATGGAAAAATGTTGCAGTGAATAAAATTTGAATAGTAACAAAAAAAATCAATAATCTTCATTCTGTAATCTTGATGGTGGAAAGATGATGCGGGCAAGATAAAAAGTTTTAATAGTGATGGGTGGACGAGCAGGAGTGAGCAATTTTATGTAATTAACGGAAACTATTAAGGAAGTAAGGATTTATCGATATGCTGGAGGTAACAGGCAATGATTGACTAGGAAAGAAAGTTTGAGTAAAATGTAATCCAGATTATACAATTAAATTTATATTACAAAATTGGACTTATCCAAAATTTTATTTATTTCACTTGAAACCACACCTGAAAACGAGATATCTCATGACTCTTACTTAATCAAACACAATCATCAAGAAACAATTCAAACTACAACAAAGTAACCCTGTTACATCTGGCTTCCCGACTTGGGTCTTCGAAACAGTCAGCGTGCATCCTATCTTCATCATAGAGAACCGTTACACTTCTGTTTATCAATCAACTTCCTATTTTTTCTGCACTCCAGGCAAATGCAAAAGATGTTTGTAAGAACTGTACTAACATGTAAAGGACAATGGAATAGAACCAAACAGCACTTACACAATGACACCATGCCATCACAGGTCAAATATGAGCATTGGTATCATGGTATCAAATATGAGCATCTTTGAGAAGTTATAAAAAACTGGAGAGCTAGTTTTTCTGTTATATCTGTATTTATAAAATAAATAAATTAATTAATTAATTACAGCAATTAAATGTGTGTTTGTTTTGTAACAGTGTGTCTTTGTTTCCGAGTTACCCTGCAGAAACTCTTATGGCTAATTTTAAGAGGCAAAAGAAACCAATTCATTACCAATACCTCAGAGTACATGATTAAGTGTAAAGACTGTAAACAAAGTTTCATAGGGAGGACAAAAAGAAACATAGGCACTAGAAAGAAAGAACACTTCAGGCACTTAAGATACAAAAGTATTGATAGGTCTGCAATAGCAGCTCATTTCTGGTCTGAAAATCATGAAATTGAAGAGAGCACCAAATTATTAAAATGGTACAAAAACATAGTGAACTCGTCATATGGGAGAGAATATACATAAAAACCAACTAATGAACTTCGAAATCTTGCCAGAAGACAACCCCACAATTAAATTCATCACAAAATCAACAGATGGCAGCAGCAACTCCAGAACTATCCACACCACTGGATCAAGCTCTAGTCGCATTAGAGCCGATGATGCGAACAATAGTTCGCGAAACATGTCCTCAATATAGGTACGTAAGTGAAGCTGATGTTTAATAAATATGACTCATCTATAATGTAATAAACTTTAAAATGTTTTGGAGGCAAATTTAATGGTCATAAAATCACAGAATGCTCTGAAAAACAAAAGAAGCAATGTGAAATATGCAAGAAATTTAATCATGTAATACAAAATTGTTACTTCAGAAAAAGAAATTGTGTTGATAGGAATAAAAAGACATCTCCAGCTTGTGGAACATACAGGAAAACAATCATCCAGAAGAAAAGTGCTACTTTAAGAACAAGAATAGCAGTGATAATAATAACAGGCAGAATTAAAAGGTTGCTTTTCTGACAACTGAAGAAAGATGTCTAGAACAAATAAATAGTGAGAACAGTGATATGATCTTTGTTGTGGATATTGGCTGTAATGACAACATGACAAACAATGTAAAACAATAAAAACGTAAAATATGAAGCTAGTTACAGTGAAACAAGAAATACTATACAAATATAATAATTTGTAACATAAAACTTCACTTATCTTAAAAGAAAATTATGAAAGCCAAGATGGTAAGAAACCCTTTTAACACATCAGATTTAAGGCAACAAGACTGTTAAGTTAATACATATCTACTGATATATGTGGAAAGATCAGCCCTTCTACTCATGATGGCAAAAATTATTTCATGGCATGCATTGAATATTACATACATTTTGTGAAGGTATATTTATTGGAAAGCAAGGATAAGGCTCAAGATTTTCTTAAAAGATATGTACATAAAGCAGACATCCATTTCAACTTAAATGTTTCTAAAATACACTGTGACAGTGGAGAAGAATATTGGAGTAATAACTTGAAGAAGTGGTGCAGAAATAAAGGAATAATTACACCATTCCCCATCACCATAGCATAATGGTACTGCTGAAAGAATGAATAGGATCCTAATAAAGTCATAACACTATTGTTTGACTCTCATCTTGAAAATGAAATGTGGGGTGAAGCTCTATGTGCAGCTGTCTATTTAATGAACCAAAGTCCAACTGTGACAAACAAAGTAACACCAGCTGAAGCATGGTATGGAAGGAAACCAAATCTTTCAAATCTGCAAACTTTTTGCTCAACTGTGTATACAAAAATACTAGGCCATCAGCACAAGCTAGAAATCAGAAGCAGAAAAGGAATTTTTGTGGGACACCTTGAAAATGGTTATTGGATTTGGGATGAAACTAAACAAGAAATACCCTCCTGAGTCCTTTGGGGTTAAATTTAACACCAACAGTTTGAAATTCCCGGGTGAGTCGCTGCTACTGCTGAGAACTTAATAAAGATAAGATAAGATGCTTTATTGTCACAAACGCTTACATACAGAATGAGCAAGAGCTCTGTAAACAGGTGACTCTTCAGATTGTGAAAATTACATTGATTTTCAAATCTGGTCAAGCATCATGTGGCACAAATCATGCCTGCCTCAGTAGTATAGATTGTAGCATGTGATACCGTCCCTGTTAGGCTATATCATCATAATAACCCCGAAAGTCTGATTACATGCATAATTAAGGGCGGATAGATGCCACAATAGGAATTAAAGTTATAATAAATATAGTATAATGATTAAGCATACAAGTGCAGGTACTAAACAGGCAATCCCAATATATATTATTAAAAGCATGAACCCAACGTTTTAAGGGAGAGGGCAAAATGAACATTGTTCCGCACAGACAGGTTCTTTGGGTATTTCTTGCCGACAAAGGTGGGATTCTCCAAGGGTAGACCCTCGGCGCCAGCATAAGTATTGACCTGAAAATAATACGTGACGAGAGAATAGACTCTGGAATCTAAGGCACACAGTTCCAAACATGCTTATGCATTAATTAGCTAGACTGTGGGAAAGAGAAATTCGCGTGGAATACATGCCTCATACACTAGAAATTGTTATTTATTCAAGAGTAGGGATAAAACACAACCTATAAGGGACAAGCAACCGGTCACATGACCTCTAAAGTGTCCAAAATTCGGCGGAAGGAAGGGGAAATTCGTGCAATGGCGACATTCGATGTTTGCTAGGAAAATCACTCTGTTTCGGCGTGTGATGAAGGCAACAAGTACAGAAATTTCATCAGAGTCCGCGTTCGTGGATAGACGGAGTAACTCACATTAAGTGGTGATCGAACACTCTGTGGTAGCGAAGGAGAGAAACTGCACTCGTTACAACGTCATTTAGATGTTACCAAACTCTGTTCTTTTGTTTAATAATCCTCCGGAAATACTACGTTATGCGAAGTAATGTACTACCCACGTTTAGGAACAACGCGTACACCGATACATATAAGTCGTGTCATGCGCGCAACAACGTGAAAGTCTCAAATCTCGCGCCTAATGTGCGAACAACATCGTCAATAGTGGCGAGTGGAGAGGACTAATTATAACAATAAACTTGGTATTCAAAGGTCGTGGTGTCTTATATGTGATAAAACCCACACCCCGTCAGGACGCACCCACTCCCTGGAACTCAAAAAAACGAGTACTCATGCAAACCTACCCTGAGAAAAACCCCGACCAGTTGGAAACCTCCCATCCATAGTCCTCACCCATCACATATCATGTCTTATGAGGTGTTGAGTGCCGGGAGGGCTCAACGAGGTACTTAACGGGCAAGGACCGCCTCATAAATTGGCGCCACAACGTGGTTAACGTAGTCCTGACGGTACCAGCAACCCAACGTGGTTAACCTAGTCCTGACTGTACCAGTGACCTACAACATTTGGAGCATTCTTCGGAGTCTCGACTGATGTATTCACCGTCGTAAGTACCGCCAACTAGACCTTGGAACCAACGGAGCCCAGAACACCTAGGACGATGCACCAGTGAACAACGCAACGGAGTACGACTTCACGCAGGACAGCCAATGTCGACAAGACAACAACGTAGACGCAACAATACTTCGTAGTGCAACACAGCTTCAAACCCCCCCCCCATGTGAAAGTGATAAAACCCTGACTCAGGAAGACAGCAACACCAGGCACGGACATCAACAGTACGTAAGTGGAGATAATTGGATGTAAATGTATTTTTTGTTTTATAAATTAATTGTTGTATTTGCATGAGTAGATAGATGCTGCCAGTAGGAATAGGACTTAGAAAAGCGTGCATAAAAAATTAACGAAATTTTGAGAACCCGGAAAAGTGAGTAAAAAGGAATAAGCGGATGATACTCCGAAATAAGAAAGTAATTGAGATAGGTAGCAACATGGCAGACAATAACATTTTAGAAGTGTACCAGGAATCTGAGGGAATGGATGTAGGCGTTGAGGGAAACAGAGAATGTCATATTAGGCAGGCCGAGGTAACTACTCCGGTACCGAACAGGAATACAGCAAGTATGGACAGCATGATGCAAATGTTGCTAGAGAAGATGAACTTGATAGGGAATGAATTAGGGGAGCTAAACAACAAAATTACCTCTCAAGGCAATGAGTTAGGTGAGCTAAACAACAAAATTACCTCTCAAGGTAATGAGTTAGGTGAGCTAAACCACAAAATTACTGCCCAAGGTAATGAGTTAGGCAATGAATTAGGGGAGCTAAACAACAAAATTACCTCTCAAGGCAATGAGTTAGGGGAGCTAAACAACAAAATTACCTCTCAAGGTAATGAGTTAGGTGAGCTAAACCACAAAATTACTGCCCAAGGTAATGAGCTAGGCAATGAATTAGGGGAGCTGAACCGTAAGATTACCGCTCAAGGTAACGAGTTAAGCAGTAAAATTGCCGCACACAGTAGTGAATTGGCAGATATTAGTAAACAACTCAAGGAGCAAGAAAGTAAATTTACAACGGCACAGGGAGAAATGAGTAACCAGATAAATAGGCAGTTTAGTGAGGTCATGAGTGAGGTAATTGGAGTAAGAAATAACCTCCAGGGTGAAATATGCGTAGTGAGGAGTGAACTCAGATCCACTCAGGAAGAGGTGCGACAAATTAGGGCAGATTATAAGGAAGCTGGCAGCATGAATAATAACATCAGTGTAACAATGAATAATAAGATAGATGAGTTAAGGAATGAGACCATGACTACATGTGTCAATATTTCAGACAAGCGTAACGAATTAGAGGTTGGGGTTGCATCCGAATTGGAAAGTGTAAGAGCTTTAATAGGGGAAAGTCAAAAATCATGTGCCAACGAGATAGTTAAAGTACGGGATGAATTGACACAGGTAGTCACCTCACAATGTGATAAGGTACGAGAGAAGATGAAAGAAATAGCTGCTAGAGAGGTAAGGGAATTATGGAAACGCGGAGAAAACCCTTTACAAAGTCCCGCTTCCACACTTCCCGTCACCTCAGACAATATACTTCCTGTCACATCAGACAATGGAAGACAGAGTGAAGAAAGAACCAATATTAGTGTAGATGACCCATTGTCACATTCTGACAGTAGTTACCGATTTCACAACGCGCCCGGGACTCGCCATACAATACCTATGTCAATGCAATTTCTAAGCGAATTGCCTGTTCCACAATTTGATAGCACGCGCGATAACGCCAAACAATTTATCAACGATTTAGAGGCATATTTTAACTTAAGAGGAATCCCAGAAGAATACAAGATGATAATAGTTCAGAGGGGCCTGAAAGGACATGCTTTAAATTGGTTTCGGCTGACGGTAGGAGAATCGGCACGGTACAATCACTTTCGGGCGGCCTTCATACAGAAATATTGGAGTGACGCCGCACAATACAACGTCAGAAACCAAATTAATAATGGTAGGTACCCCAGAGGCTCTCACGAATCGATGACGGACTACTTTTTGAGACTAGGACAATTGAGTAAACTCTTGGAACCAGCCATGCCGGAAGACCAATTCATAGCGCTTATGGGAAATCACTATCCCGATGTAATCAGGAATCATATCGTAGTGGCACGACCACGGACAATGGGAGAAGCAATAGACTTGCGGACCGCATTACAGGGACATGGAACACAAACAGGTTGGACTGAAGAAAACTTAGACTTTAGGCCACAACCCAGACGACATTTCAATGATGGGATGAGGGCACAACAGCCTAGAAACGGGTACCATAACTATAACCCAGGCAACAGGGATAGGAACCCGCGACCATATGATACACGGCTGAGGGAAGAATGGCGACACAGCAGCCATCAAAATAGCAATAACAGGCCTCCACAAACGTACCCTCTGAGGTACATGTCCTTCGCCCGGCGTGGACACGCAAGTAATAACAATACACTTCGGGGAAACAATAGACCTAGAAGCCGTGAAGAGAATTACCGAACTACGACCACTAACGACCGTCCCATAGTTGAGAGCCAGACGCAGGCAACATTGCCACGCCCACCTTCGCCGCTGACGAGCACGCACACCTTTTACAATGCAAATGCAGCCAGTACGAGTCAACCCAGGACTCCAACCCCGACGGAAAACTAAGGTCCGGATGGGTGGATTCCCCGCACGCATCCGATAAGAAGACACTCCGAGTCGCACAAAACCTTGGGGACGTAGAATTAAGCAGTACAAGAATACAAAAACAGTTGGAACCAGTAGTGCCGCGAATTAAAGAAAACAACAGTTTTGGAACATGCGGTAGCAAAATTACGTCATTAGAAAGGAACACTGCAACGCAAGAAGTTATGGAGGCACCGAGAATAAGTGGTGAGATAGCAGGAATAACTTTTAATATGGTAGTTGATACTGGGTCATCTGTAACCGTATGCAGCGAAAACCTTTACGACCAGTTGGTTAATCTGAAAATAAAAATGCAAACATTGCCGGTCAAGAATGCAGTATGCAGTGGCGCGATTGGACGGACAAAGCAACGTATAACTAAACAAATCTTGCTTAACACCAGGGTGCAAAACAACGAAATGCAGTTTGTATGTTTTGTCGTGAGAGGACTCGCAACTGATATTATTTTAGGAAGCGACCTACTACACATGTTGAAATCAAACATTGATTACAAAGAATCCCAAATCACATTTAATATATCAGGGACTAAGGTAGAAATTCCATTTATCTCTGGGCCTCAGGAAAGTCATGTTCACCTGTCCGAGGGGGAGAGCAGATTACAGGACGAAGAATTTTACGTAGAAGCCATTCATATTGGGAATGACGATGGAGTAAACGATAGAAGTCTGCAATGTTTACAAAATAGACGGGAGTGCAGTGACCTAGAGAGCAAGACAGCTGATGGCATAATGCACGCAGAAGAGAGGGGCAGACGTAAACAGACGGAGGAGACAAAAGAGACCTTCGCGGAGCAGGTAGAAACACGAATCGGACAGCTGACCCAACTTTCCATAGAACAACGACAGAGACTGCAAAACATTTTGTTAAAAAACCGAAATATTTTTTCCGCTAGAACTGGCAGATGCAATATGTTTACATATTCATTTGAAGTTGCTGAAGTACCAATCAACCACTACAAATGTAGGATTATACCCCAGGAAATAAGGGAGGCAGTATCTGAAAAGATAACCGAAATGTTGCAGGACGGAATAATAGAAGTTTCGGACACACCGTACGTACAACCACTGTGTATTGTTAAGAAAAAGAACGGTACAGTCAGAATAACTATCGACGCACGACATTTGAATCAATTTATCAAGCCTGATAATGCCAGGACGCAAAACATAGAGGAAATATTAGCCGGAATCGGGAGACAGAAATGGTTTACATCTCTCGATCTAACTAACTCATACTTACAAATTGAAGTAGAGCCAAAATTGCGGAAATACCTAGGATTCATCCATCAAGGAAGAGTGTACTGCTTTCGACGATGCCCGTTCGGCTTGTGCGTCTCAGGGAGTGGTTTCTTGCGAGCCATGCACGCTGTATTTGGAACAAATACTGGAAATTACATTTCCCAATATGTGGACGACATATTAGTGCATGACCTAGACACCGACTTACACCTGGACCATCTGGAAACGATACTAGACCGAGTTGGAGAGTGTGGCCTAACCTTAAACTGGGACAAGTGCAAGTTTTTCGCACAGACTGTAACATTTTTAGGATATGTAATTTCAGGTGAAACTATATCACCGGATAAGGAACGCATAGCATCCATTTTGAAAATACCGCGACCACGGAATGCGAAACAAGTGAAGAAGTTTTTAGGTGTGTTAGGATACCAGAGCCGATTTTTAATAAATTATGCCAAGGAAACGGCTCCTTTGAGGGCACTGTTGTCAAAGAACACTAAATGGAGTTGGTCGGACCTAGAGGAGAATACGTTCAATAAATTGAAACAGTTGTTTGCCAACTCAATATTATTAACACGCCCCAGAGCGGACTTGCCTTTCATTATGTATACCGATGCTTCAATGGTTGCATACGGGTGCATTCTAACCCAGGAATACCCCGAAGGGGAGCTCCACGTCATTGCGACAGCGTCAAGGTCGCTAAACGCTGCTGAAAGAATCGCATGTGTTACTGAGCAAGAGATTGGTGCTATATTTTACGGAATACAAAAGTTCAAACATTATATTTATAACAAACCAGTCATCGCATACACCAACCAGCTCACACAATGATGGGATATTCTGAGAATTTCGAAAGTGACTTTTAATATAAAAGCCCTGTTCTAAATTATCAGAAGGGCATATGATACCGTCCCTGTTAGGCTATATCATCATAATAACCCCGAAAGTCTGATTACATGCATAATTAAGGGCGGATAGATGCCACAATAGGAATTAAAGTTATAATAAATATAGTATAATGATTAAGCATACAAGTGCAGGTACTAAACAGGCAATCCCAATATATATTATTAAAAGCATGAACCCAACGTTTTAAGGGAGAGGGCAAAATGAACATTGTTCCGCACAGACAGGTTCTTTGGGTATTTCTTGCCGACAAAGGTGGGATTCTCCAAGGGTAGACCCTCGGCGCCAGCATAAGTATTGACCTGAAAATAATACGTGACGAGAGAATAGACTCTGGAATCTAAGGCACACAGTTCCAAACATGCTTATGCATTAATTAGCTAGACTGTGGGAAAGAGAAATTCGCGTGGAATACATGCCTCATACACTAGAAATTGTTATTTATTCAAGAGTAGGGATAAAACACAACCTATAAGGGACAAGCAACCGGTCACATGACCTCTAAAGTGTCCAAAATTCGGCGGAAGGGGAAATTCGTGCAATGGCGACATTCGATGTTTGCTAGGAAAATCACTCTGTTTCGGCGTGTGATGAAGGCAACAAGTACAGAAATTTCATCAGAGTCCGCGTTCGTGGATAGACGGAGTAACTCACATTAAGTGGTGATCGAACACTCTGTGGTAGCGAAGGAGAGAAACTGCACTCGTTACAACGTCATTTAGATGTTACCAAACTCTGTTCTTTTGTTTAATAATCCTCCGGAAATACTACGTTATGCGAAGTAATGTACTACCCACGTTTAGGAACAACGCGTACACCGATACATATAAGTCGTGTCATGCGCGCAACAACGTGAAAGTCTCAAATCTCGCGCCTAATGTGCGAACAACATCGTCAATAGTGGCGAGTGGAGAGGACTAATTATAACAATAAACTTGGTATTCAAAGGTCTTGGTGTCTTATATGTGATAATACCCACACCCCGTCAGGACGCACCCACTCCCTGGAACTCAAAAAAACGAGTACTCATGCAAACCTACCCTGAGAAAAACCCCGACCTGTTGGAAACCTCCCATCCATAGTCCTCACCCATCACATATCATATCTTATGAGGTGTTGAGTGCCGGGAGGGCTCAACGAGGTACTTAACGGGCAAGGACCGCCTCACATGTCTGCCTCACATTCAAGAGGTCCCGAGTTCAAATCTTGGTCAGAGTGAGTTACCTGGATAAGGTTTTCCCAGGGTTTTCCCTTATCCTAAAAGACGAATGTCGGGTAACTCTAAGCTCCATGAACCCCGGACTCACCTGAGCATCATTTCACCAATTTAATTCATTGTTCGATATGACTTGGAGGACGTAAATTACAAAATAATAATAATAATAATAATAATAATAATAATAATAATAATAATAATAATAATAATAATAATAATAATAATAATAATAATAATAATAATAATAATAATAATAATAATAATAATAATAATAATAATAATAATAATAATAATAATAATAATAATAATAATAATAATAATAATAATAATAATAATAATAATAATAAAACACAAATGACATAGATAATAAGTATAATTACATTCATGATGAATGAAATAAAAAGTGGTTTAATTTAGAGTATTGTCCTACTGGTGAACAAATTGCTGACATTCTAACAAAACCTTTGCAATCTACAAGATTTAAAGATTGGCATTATTGTGCTGCTGCCACAGGCCGGAGCCGGGCGCTTGATAGGAGAGAAAAAGACAGAGAGAGGCTCCAGAACGTTCTGCCCATTGTTGCTGCTGCTAAACTCCTCGAAAGGTCTGCAGCTTTCTAGAAACAATGGCTGGGGAGGTATAAATACCCAAAAGGTGTTAGAGCGGTAGTTGTTTGTTGGATATCGCGACAGACGACGATCGAAGTGTAACACAGTGATTTCTTTCATTGGTTTCGTTCAGCAAAACACCGAGTCAGTCTCGAAGATAGCTGATTGTCAATTTAACGTCCTTTTACTGCAGCAAAAGTTGTTCTAAATTTCTGCAAACCAGATTTCCGAACCTACGTAACCCACGCAGTAACAACTGGCGTCAGAGTGGGATCACGACGATGGGAGCTTAGAAGAGCTGAAAGAAATGAAAGCGGCAGATAATCTGGCCGCGAAGATGGAACAAATGACGACAGCGATGACACCGTCGCTACGAAGACGGAAACGGCATATGACAGCTCCAACGCCAAGATGGAAGAAATGAGAACATCGCTGCGACGATGACCGAAATGAAGGCCGAATTAACCACGGAAATGAAAGCAACGAACGACAGCCTGACCACAGAAATGAAGGCTACAAACGAGGCCCTCGCCCCCAAATTTGAAGAGTAGTTGGCTGGCGTGATGGATGACGTCAAGGAGTTGGGCATGCGGATGGTCAAGTGGACGAGCGCGTCGAAGACCTGGCGAACCGCGTTAACAACTTAAGAGGGAAAGGCCGAGAGCAACACCAAGTTCCTGAACGCCATGGTGGAGGACATTGTCGGCAGAAGACTGAAAGATTTGAAGGCAGACGCGCCGGGACGCGACACAACATCTGCACGTGTCAATCACTGAAGTACGGCGGCACGTCAACTTTCGAAGCTTTTTTCACGGGGTTTTCCCTTATCCTGAAAGACAAATGTCAGGTAGCTCTAAGCTCCGTGGACCCTGGGCTCATTTGACCATCATTTCACCCATTTCTTTCATCGTCCGATGACTTAACGTTGGAGGACGTAAACTACAAAAATAAATAATAACTTTCGAAGCCTTCCGCTACCAATTCGACACAGTGGCCAAGCAAAACAAGTGGTCGCCAGAGGAAGAGGCCGCACAGCTAATAGCGAGCCTCCAGGAACGGGCCGCAGAGGTGCTGAACGCGATCCCACCCGGATTCATATCCCGAGAAGCCTACTCCGTCGACGGGATACGAGATGCCGAGATACGTCAGCGCCTAATGCTCAGCGGCTACAAGATCATCCACGAGGCGCTGACGGCCGCATTGAGGATGGAAGTGGCCAAAGTGATAGCAACCCCGTCCTCGAAAACAAGGAGTATCCACTACGATGGAGACCGAAGACCAGTCCAAGGACACCGAAGTAGACCAAGTGGCGTGTGTTGAGGGTGTGGCCAGCCGGAACACCTGGAGAGAGACTGCCGACACCAAGCCGTCCAGCATAAAGAGCAGCCGGAACACCAGTAAGGGCCGGCGTGGGGAGGGGCACGTCGGCACCGTCGCCACCATCCCCTCGAGTGACACTCCGCGCCGTCAGCCAACATACAGATGACAACCTCATCACAGACGTTTGGGTGGCGGCCGTGCCGCGTGCTTAGACACTGGGGCAGCCGTAACTGTCATCAGACCTGACGTAGCTAGGGGTTTGCCGTCGAGAAAACCGAGCCGACCATACCAGCTGGTGACGGCATCGGGCGTCACCTTGCCCGTGGAGAGGGAGGCCCTGCTGCAGTTGACCTTGGGACGGAGTGCCTTGCGTGGGTGTTCGTCGCGAAGGTGGCTGAGGAGGTGACAATGGGACTGGATGCCCTCAGGAGCCACGAGGTGACGCTCGGCGTCAGCAGGAAGGTTCTGCGGCTCAATGGAGAAGAGGTGATGCTCCGGCAACCCGAAGACGCCTTGGAATTTGCAAGGTCATCCTGAGAAGATTGGTTGTCCCTGCGAGAAGCCAGGTGGTTGTGACGGCGCGACTGGAAGGTCAGCGAACGAAGAACCTGATGCTGGTCCGGAAGACGCCTGTGCATGGACTCTGTGTAGCCAGGACATTGTTGCCGTGCCGAGAGAAGGTGCCGGTAAGGCTGCTCAACCCATCAGACACCGATGACGACATCCAGGCCGGGACGGAGTTGGGAACGTGCGAACCCGTTGTCAGCGTATCACCAATTGACAAGACCCAGGAGGCGGTGCCCACGCTACACCTGGGGCTGGAAGGCTTACTGGAGATGGCAGCCGACCACCTGACCGCAGAACACCTAGAGAAGATTCGACTACTGCTGAGACGATACCAGCGCGTCTTCAGCCGAAACAACAGCGACATTGGCCGCACGGACCGAGTGCTCCATCACATCAACACCGGAGATACCAGGTCTATTCGGCAAGCACCCAGATGCGTTCCGCTGGCGAAACAAGAGGTGGTGCGGGACAAGCTGGAGGACATGAGATCCAGGGGAGTGATTGAAGAGTCTGACAGCCCTTGGTGTTCCACTGTAGTTCTGGTGAAGAAGAACGGCGAGTTATGCTCCTGCGTGAACTACAGGAAGCTGAAGGCTGTCACCAGGAAGGACTGCTTCCCCTTACCTCGGATTGACGACACCCTGGACACGCTTGCTGGTGCGGAGTGGTTCTCGACCCTGGACCTGAAGCCGGCTTACTGGCATGTGGCTCTAGGCCCGAGAGACAAGGAGAAGACCGCATTCTCGACAGGCCAAGAGTTTGGCAGTTCACAGCTATGCCCTTTGGTCTCTGCAACGCACCAGCTACCTTCCAACACCTCATGGAGGCAGTAATGAGAGGACTGACTTATGACAAGCCTGTCTCCTATACCTGGACATTGTCGTCGGCAAGACATTCGAAGACCACCTCGACAACCCAAGGAAGGTGTTACAGAGACTGCAGGTGACCAACCTGAAGCTGAACGCGAATTAGTGCCAGCTCTTCCGCAAGGAAGTCAACTACTTGGGGCACAGTCTCGCCAACCGGAATAATCACAGACCCGGAGAAGACACAGCCTGTGAGAGATTGGCCTTGCCCGAAGGATAAGGGAGAATTGCGCTGTTTCCTGGGGCTATGCAGTTATTACTGCCACTTCATAAAGGGCTTCTCCAACATCATCAAGCCCCTCACTCGCCTAACAGAAGAACACCGGCTTAATGTGTGGACGGAGGACACCGAATACGCTTTCCAGCAGCTGAAGAAGACACTTTGCAATGCTCCTATCTTGGGAGCCTTCATTGTGTACACCGACGCCAGGGACCATTGCATTGGAGGCGTCCTATCCCAAGTCCAGGACGGCCAAGAGCGGGTGACAGCCTACTACAGCAAGACGCTGACCAAGACAGAGAACTACTGCGTCACACGGCGAGAGCTGCTGGCGGTAGTGAAGACCTTAGAGCACTTCCACAAGTACGGTCAGCCATTCCACCTGAGGACTGACCACTCCGCCCTAACTTGGCTACTTAGCTTTAGAAACCTGGAGAGCTAGACAGCCCGTTGGATCCAGAGGCTGCAAGAGTACGACTTCACTTCCGAACATCGTAGAGGGAAGAGCCACGGCAACACAGACGGCATGTCCCGAAGACCCTTTCCAGAAAAGTGCGGCCAATGCACAAGAGTGGAAGAGGAGCATGCCGCAGCTGTCAGAGTGGTCACGTCAGTGCCTGCGCACGGATGATAGCGCAGGCCTGAGAAGGAAGCAGCTGACGGATGCTGACTTGGCGCCACTCTTGAGAGAAGTGGAGGCAGGGACAAGACCAACCTGGGAGGACATAGCACCCAGAAGCTCTGCATACAAGTAGTACTGGGCCCAATTATACTCACTGAGGTCTAAAGAGGGCGTGTTGTTCCACCTATGGAAATCACCCGTTGGGGAGACGCAGAGAGTACAGTTGGTACTTCCCCGGAGTAATATCCCGGAAGTCTTGGAAGAAGTGCATGCAGGTACTTCAGAAGGACACTTGGGAGCAAACCCAATGATAGACAAACTCAGACAGCGCTACTACTGGCTGAGGCTCCGAGCAGACGCTGAGAGTTGGTGCCGCGAATGTCACATGTGCGCGGTGAGTCGCGGCCCCCAGACTAGGAGCTGGGGTTGCATGCAGCAGTACAATGTCGGAGCGCTTTTCGAACGCATCGCTGTCGACATAGCCGGACCGTTCCCAGTGTCCGATCGAGGCAACAAGTACCTGATGGTGGCCGTAGACTACTTCACCAAGTGGCCGGAGGTGTATGCCATCCCGAACCAGGAGACAAAGACGACTGCCAACTGCTTCATGGAGAAACTGTTCTGCCGTTTTGGGTTGCCGTTAGAGCTCCACAGCGACCAGGGCACCAATTTTGAGTCCCACCTGATGAAGGAGGCACTGGAAAGACTTGGGGTGAACAAGACCCACTCAACACCTCTACATGCACAGTCGGACGGCATTGTCGAGAGATACATCAAGACCCTAGAAGAACACCTGAGGAAGGTCGTGGCCAGCCATCAGCGAGACTGGGACATCAAGGTGCCACTGTTCTTGCTGGCTTACCGCTCGTCAACACACGACACCACTGAGTTTATGCCAGCAATCTTAATGTTCAGCCGAGAGCTACACCTCCCATGTGACCTGGCCTTTTGGAGCCCCCGGAAGCGAAGCAGCCAACAACCGAGTATGTGTGGAACCTCGTAGACCATCTCCACGACATGCATGAGATGACACGTGAGAACATCCAGATGGCAAGCGACCGCATGAAGACCCGGTAGGACAGGCAAGCCAACAGCCAATGATTCCAGCAAGGTGACCTGCTCTGGTTGTACCACCGTAGCCGGAACAAGGGACGCTGCCTAAAACTTCAACAACCATGGCAAGGACCGTACCGGGTGGTAAAGAGAATTAACGACGTGATCTACCACATTCAGGTGTCCCGAGGAAAGATATTGGTGGTACACCTGGATCTTCAGGCCCGTTATAATGATGCTGTTCGGGCATTGTTGTGCTGCTGCCATAGGCCGGAGCCGGGCGCTCTAAAGGAGAGAAAAAGACAGAGAGAGAGAGGCTCCAGAACGTTCTGCCCATTGTTTCTGCTGCTACACTTCTCAAAAGGTTTGCGGCTTTCTAGAAACACTAGCTTGGGAGGTATAAATACCCACAAGGTGTTAGAGCGGCAGCTTTTGTTGGTTACTACGACAGTCGACGACTGAAGTGTACCGCAGTGATTTCTTTCATTTGTTTTCGTGCAGCAAAAGTCCCACTCAGCCTCGAATATAGCTGACTGTCTTTTTACTGCAGCAAAAATTGTTCTAAATTTCTAAAAACCATATATATAATTTGTAATACATATTGTAGTAAAACTGCCTGTGTTATACAATTCATTTAAATCTTTTCAAAACATGTTAAAAAGTTATAAGAATTTTCTCTTTGAGGGAGTGATTAAATTTAGGCATTGTGCTAAAATACAGGGTGTATATAAATGAATATATGGGTTTTAACTCTTTATAATATTTATTACATTAAACTCACAGTTATAAATGATATGTCAAATTAAAAAGCAGCTCAAACAGTTTTGTTTGTTGGCACCGGTGCACATGTGCGTGTTTTGTTTCTACCGCAATACGCTAGACATCGGTAGTAGTAAAGATGGCGAGTAGGTAAACAGAAAGCGTTTTGTGTTTTGCAGTTTGCAAAGACCGAATCTGTAGTTACTGTGCAACGTGCGTTCCGCATTAAGTTCGGTTGTGATCCTCCTAGTGATAATAACATTCGTAGATGGTATCATCAGTTTGAAGATACCGGCTGCCTTTGTAAAGGGAAGAGCACAGGACGACCAAGAGTAAGTGAATAGACTGTTGAGCGAGTGATAGAGTCGTTCATTCGTAGCCCAAAGAAATCAGTCCGGAAGGCTAGTCGTGAATTACAAGTTCCTGTGTCGACTGTTTGGAAAGTTGTAAGAAAACGCTTACGGCTACGTCCTTACTGTTTAGTTATTACAGGCTCTAAAGCCGACAGACCACGGATTACGTGCCAACTTCGCAAACGACATGCTGTTTCATGACGATGACGTGTTGTCTTCAGTGATGAATGGACATTTCACCTTAGTGGACATGTTAACACTCATAACATCTCTTGAGCATCTGGGGCTCAAAAAATCCTCACGAGATGGTATAAATGCAACGTGTTTTTGTGCCGTATCCCGACGAAAAGTTTATGGGCTTTTCTTTCTTGTTGAACCTACTGTAACTGGCGCTTCTTACCTTGATACACTAGAGCAATGGCTCTTCCCTCAGTTGGAAGAAAATGAGCCAGAGAACTTTATTTTCCAGCAAGATGGTGCGCCACCTCACTATCATAACGAAGTACGCGATTGGTTGAACGTCACTGTACCCAAGCGCTGGATAGGCCGCAAGGGCCCCAATGACAGGGCTTGCTAAGTATGGCCTCCACGTTCTCCTGACCTAATGCAATGCGATTTTTACCTTTGGAGCTTCATCAAGGATCGTGAGTATGTGCCTCTACTACCAGCTGACCTCCCTGAATTAATACAGTGGATTGAAGCAGCTGTTTTTTTTATTTAAGTCCTCCAACGTTAAGTCATATCGGACGGTGAATGAAATGGGTGAAATGATGCTCAAATGAACCCGGGGTCCATGGAGCTTAGAGTTACCCGACATTCGTCTTTCAGTATAAGGGAAAACCCTGGAAAAAACCTTGTCCAGATAACCCATCCTGACCGAGATTTGAACTCGGGACCTCTTGAACGTGAGGCAGACATGCTACCACCACGCTACGGAGGAGGGCGAAGCTGCTGTTGGCACAATTACTAAATACACACTTACATTTGGGAAGAACTCGGCTATAGACTTGATGTGTGCTGTGTGACAAAGAGTAGTCATATTGAACATTTACAAGGTTCTTGGTAAAACTGTTTGAGTTGCTTTTTCATTTGACATCATTTATAACTGTAAGTTGAATGTAATAAATATTATAAAGGGTTAAAACCCCGATATTGAATGGATACAACATGATTCTATATATATATATATACAAAGGGAGTGTATTGTGATAGTAACATGTTGATGGCATGTTAATGAACCTAGGTTGGCAATGAAGAAAAGACAGATATTTTTATCATCTTGCATTATGTTGTAATGGATACCACGTGGGCTAATAAACTAAAGTAAAAAGTATTTACAGTGTAAATACTAAATACAAAAGCCCATGTATTGTCCAACACTAAAAGCAATAACAAAATAATAATGATGATGACAATGATGATACCAATAATAATGATGATGATGATGATGATGATGATGATCATAATAATAATGATAATGATAATGATAATGATAATGATGATGATAATAATAATAATAATAATAATAATAATAATAATAATAATAATAATAATAATATTTAATAATAATAATAATAATAATAATAATAATAATAATAATAATAATAATAATAATAATAATAATAATAATAATAATAATAATTAATAATAATAATAATAATAATAATTAATAATAATAATAATAATAATAATAATAATAATAATAATAATAATAATAATAATAATAATAATAATAATAATAATAATAATAATAATAATAATAATAATAATAATAATAATAATAATAATAATAATAATAATAATAATAATAATAATAATAATAATAATAATAATAATAATAATAATAATAATAATAATAATAATAATAATAATAATAATAATAATAATAATAATAATAATAATAATAATAATAATAATAATAATAATAATAATAATAATAATAATAATAATAATAATAATAATAATAATAATAATAATAATAATAATAATAATAATAATAATAATAATAATAATAATAATAATAATAATAATAATAATAATAATAATAATAATAATAATAATAATAATAATGTGGCATGCAGTAACTATTTCCTTTTTCCTCAGATTAAGATAACATTACATGGCAAGCATTTTCAGAATGAGGTGGAATGTTTCCTGAACAGCCAAAATGCTGACTTCTACAACCAAGAGCTCTGTCAAGTTATCCATTGTTGGGAAAAATGTATCACAATGAAGGGTGTATATGCAGAGGACTAATATCTTCACCAAGTTTCATGATCACAGCTTCAATTTTTGGAGATGATAATTAAAACTTTATGACCACCCCTCGTACATATTTCTTTTTCTTTCCTGAATGGTAAGTCGCTATTCACTCGTATAAAATTCAAAACGAGTACAATGATACATTTTTTAAAAAAGTCTGTCACTTCAGCACACTCTAGCCTTATTTCTACAGTGAAATGTATATTAACAGGTAGATAGAAGAAAAAGATTCTGTAAGAATCATTTATAGGAATCATTTATTTTATTAATATATATAATGACTAGTTGTTATTTATGATTAAAACTGTAGAAAAGATTTCCGCCTGCCAGTACAAATCACACACTACACAATAAGTCACATCTAGGCTTATAGAGCATTAAAAAGTATTAATTAGTTCAATTTAAAACAATTGTAATCCAAATGGGTAAAGAAGCCTAGGAGAAAATGGTGTATGAAAAAAGATTACATTCAGATTGTAGAGATTAAAAAATTAGCTACCTGTATTAAGCCATGGCTGATGAATCTCGAGGCACAATTTCTGCAGGAGAGTCCACATCTGTGACACCTGCAGAAGAAATACATGCACCATGGACATTGAATAAATAAATGAACAAATAATTTATATCTACATATTTATAAATCAATCAATAAGGTACATAACAGTAACTCATAAATTGCATGTTGTAATTTTGATGATACTAAATAATAGTAATAATGATAGGATGGGATCATGATCGTGATGATGATAATAATAATTATAAAATAATTATGATGGTGACGATGATGATGATTATAATGAATAATAATAGTAATAGTAATAATAATAATAGTAATAATGATGATGATGATAATAATAATAATAATAATAATAATAATAATAATAATAATAATAATAATAATAATAATAATAATAATAATAATAATAATAATAATAAATAGTAATAAATAGTAATAGTAATAATAATAATAATAATAATAATAATAATAATAATAATAATAATAATAATAATAATAATAATAATAATAATAATAGTAATAATAGTAATAATAATAATAATAATAATAATAATAATAATAATAATAATAATAAAAATAATAGTAATAATAATACTAATAATAATAATAATAATAATAATAATAATAATAATAATAATAATAATAATAATAATAATAATAATAATAATAATAATAATAATAATAATAATAATAATAATAATAATAATAATAATAATAATAATAATAATAATAATAATAATAATAATAATAATAATAATAATAATAATAATAATAATAATAATAATAATAATAATAATAATAATAATAATAATAATAATAATAATAATAATAATAATAATAATAATAATAATAATAATAATAATAATAATAATAATAATAATAATAATAATAATAATAATAATAATAATAATAATAATAATAATAATAATAATAATAATAATAATAATAATAATAATAATAATTAATAATAATAATAATAATAATAATAATAATAATAATAATAATAATAATAATAATAATAATAATAATAATAATAATAATAATAATAATAATAATAATAATAATAATAATAATAATAATAATAATAATAATAATAATAATAATAATAATAATAATAATAATAATAATAATAATAAGAAATAACAATAACAATAACAATAACAATAACAATAACAATAACAATAACAATAACAATAACAATAACAATAACAATAACAATAACAATAACAATAACAATAACAATAACAATAATAATAACAATAATAATAACAATAATAATAATAATAATAATAATAATAATAATAATAATAATAATAATAATAATAATAATAATAATAATAATAATAATAATAATAATAATAATAATAATAATAATAATAATAATAATAATAATAATAATAATAATAATAATAATAATAATAATTAACTAAAATAGTTTAGTGTGCTTTGTAATGTTGATCTACAGAGATAATAAATGATTACATAAATGAACCTATGTCCAAAAAGCTGTCTTTTCTGAATAAGAGAATATAGAAAAAGTTTGCTAATAAATGTTTTTAGTGTCTTACACAGATTTTCATTCTTTAAATCACCTTTCTTCTACATGTACTTTATGGGTTAAGTATGAAACTTTTAAAAGAATAATACTGGAAAGTAAAAATATCTTAACCAGGAAACTCAACAACCACAACGCAGCAAACTTTTACATTACAAAGATAGGCTTTCCTTTTTGTTTGAATAGAAAGCATGTCACAGGTGATTGTAGTCACTCATGTATTTCATAATGCATTCAGTAGTAACTCATGGAGTACCCCAAGGCCTTTATTATTTCTTATCTATATAAATGACCTCTCACTTTATATAAAGGACATTGCAAGTACAGTTCTTTTCGCTGATGACACTAGTGTCCTGGTGACCAGTACAAATTTAAACGAGTGTATAATTAAAATGAATTATGTTTTGAACTGTATGTCATACTGGTTTAAAGCAAACAAATTATCTGTGAATCTAGACAAAACAAAAGTGGTCAAATTTATAACCTGTAGTACATCAGATACTGAAATAGAAATCGGTATTAATGATATGTTATTAGAATAAATTGACAGCATAAAATTTCTGGGCCTTCAAGTAGACAGATGTTTAGATTGGAAAGCTCACATAAATTATATCTTACCTAAACTCAGCTCTGCCTGTTATGCTATCCGAGAGCTGGTTAATGTGAGTTCTATTGACACACTTAAATTAGTATATTATGCATACTTTAACTCTATTATGGAATATGGAATATTATTTTGGGGCAACTCAGTAGAAAGTAAAAAAATATTTCTTATGCAAAAGAGGGTTATAAGAATCATTTCTAAAACCCACACCAGATGCTCCTGTAAAGATCTTTTTACAAGATTGAAGATATTAACACTTCCTTGCATGTATATATTCTCAATCCTAAAATTCTTTGTATGCAATCATGCTTTACTTGCAACAAATAATGTAATTCACAAAATAAACACTAGACAAAAGTATAATATCCATTATCCCAGTGCTAAACTTTCTTGCTTTCAGAAAGGTGTGTATTATGAAACTATCAAAATATTTGGCGTACTTCTTAATGTTCTTAAAGAAAAAGTTGATAATTTTGGTGCTTTTAAAAAAGCTGTTAGAGAGTACCTTTGCTCAAAATCTTTTTATTCTGTACAAGATTATCTGAATGACAAATTATCCTGATAATGCTTCTGTAGCTCTATAAGTAGTATCTAACTATTCCAATGACAAATCATTACTTATAAATATTTGATGCAAGTTAAAAGTTTATTTTTAATGTATATGTATTTAATAAATAACAAGAATGGTATCCATTGCAAAAAGGTTGAGAGGTACTGGCATAAGCCAAGTGAAAGCTGGTTTAAAAAGTGTTTCATTTTGCATCATATATAATTATCCCTACTTTGTTTTCCATATTGTTGTTCATATTGCCTGTGTACTATAATATGTGTCTTATGTTAACTTTTATACATATATATGCTATTAAACTTTATACCTCTGGACATGTTCAATGTTCACAGCCTTTTCTGGCTACAAGTGAACCTACTGAGCGCAAATCAATCTAATCTAATCTTTAGCAAGTAGTCAACTATGGATCTTGGAGTAAATTACCAGCAGATCACTCTAAATTTGTTGGAACAAAAACAAAAAGTTCACTTTGTAACACTTTTTATCTGACTGATATAAAACTTGAAGTGTGTATATTAGCAGCCCTTTTTCATAAGAATAGTACAACAAAAATAGATCAGTTTTGTGATGGATGAATCAGCATTTGGATGCAACTTCAACTAATTTGGGATGTTCATTCCTAGCAAAGAAATGTGAAACATATTTATAATCTATCACATATATTTCAACCTTTCCCATGAAAGTCACTGGATCTTTGTAAGCTTTCTTTTATGTGTTTAGCCAGCAGAACAGGAAGATGTATTGAGAAGGGGAAGTGTACTTCTTAATATAATTTATTTAAATTATTTTAACCCTGGTTGTAAGACAAAACTACAGATAATCTTAATGCACCCTTCTGAAGTCTCTGCAGCCAGAAGAATAGTTGTGACAGTATACAGTGAGGTTATGTGAAAAATAATTTACTAAATAACAAATTATAAAAATGACAAGGGTTTCCAAATGTAAATAAGCAAATGGATCTAAGTGAGCAAATAAGCATTCTGACATGCTTAGTTATTAAAATCCAGGGCTTCCAGTTGTTAACAATGAAAGGAAATCTATGAACACAGGTAAATTAAAAGAAACAATCGTTAAGTCCACTACAATCAGTACTAAAATTGTGACAAAGTCCAGAGCGAAAACCAACTTTTAATAACAGAATTTTGAATTGCATTTAAACTTCTGTAAATAGCATCACACTAATAACCTATAAGAAAGTATGTAGCACATAAATAGGAGTAAATGCATTTTACTTACACAATCATTTTCCGTTTTATTAAATTTTGCCAGACGAAAATGTTCGGCTTTTAAGTCAATGCCGTATAAAAGCTTTAAATGTTTGCAGAGAAAAGCAATTACGGGTTTTACGTCACTCATTCCTGACAGGTATAACCTTAACCACAAAGAAAAAATAAGAGTATTGTCTTTCCGGTTATTGACATGATTTGTGCATCAGTAATCAACAAAAACTTTGTTCGTTTATTTATGCTTGGCTTAAGGATTTGTGATTCACATAATATTTCTGCAAAAAGTTTATTTATCTGTTTATCTTTCCCGCCCTGTCCAACAAGTGGACAAACACTTGAAACACAAAATACATACTTATTTGAGTATGCCCAGTAAGCCGGAGAGAATCTGTGCCTGACAGCAAAAGAAGTTGTCGCTGTGGAGCTGCCGCTACATTTCTATCTTCTCTGACAACAGTGCTACTTTATCAAGAAAGGTTAGGTGTGGGTTAGGTTTAGAAAAATTGCCTCGCCGCCCAGGACTAACTCTGGAGGGTTAGGATCTAACAATACTTTACTTAAATGCTTTCAGAGCGCCTTTGATAAAATGGAAAGAACAATACCAAAGACTAAAAGACACATTCTACTAACAGGACCGCCAGGTACGAAATAATGTAAAGGAACTAGAGACACACATTGTTTTGTAATGTCCTTATAAATGCGATATTAAGGTGTATAAGATGCACATATTGCGACGGCGATCGCCTGGCCAGAAAAACATCCGGCATGCGTTTAATTTTGGAATACGAAATAAAAATAGATTAAAAAATTTTCAAGTCAGACGGACACTTAATACTATGGCTTCGTCTTTCCAGATGGCACTTGCTGCGTTGCTGGAAGTTGAAGTGTAATGATGTCACCAACTTGTGCATAAAAAGCGCGCGAAGTTTTGCAGTCAATTATCTACGTTACTGCACGTAGATTCCCGTCTCATATCCTTCAAACCTACTGCGGAGTCACATATATTGTGGAAGTGGTGCGGGAGAGATCCCGTACCATCTATAATAAGCTAGACTCGATCCCAGGAGACCGCAAACTGAGATTTGTGATGGACAACACGGCGCAGGGGCGGGTTTTCTCCGGGATTTCCGGTTTCCCCCGCCATCTCATTCCACCGGTGCTCCATCTTCATCTCATGTATCAGCAGTGTCATCGCCTGCGGTGCCATATGTAGTAAAAGCGGGCGTTAAACACTACACATTTCATTTCATCCCAATAACCTGGTGAATACGCTTGGCCATTATGACTATAGAGCTCTTCATCGCAGACTGAGTTACCGGCTGCCCAAAGACGCATTGGGTAACCTCAACTGAACAAGACCACTTTCCCCTGACACTATACCCCCATACCCAGAAATGGGCTTGGTAAAACCCATACCTTAACATTAGTTCCTTTCCCTCTAGCCTGTCAAGCGGGCTGTGCTCAGATGCCTCTCAGGCAGGTGGAAGAACGCAGCCAGCAGTGGGCGCACACACACCCCGGGGCACTAGCGCCCATTTATGGCTAGACATAACACTGCCCAAGACAACTGCCTGCGACAAAAGACATTTCTTTTATACTGCCCAGATAAAGCCACACTAAGCGGCTAGGTGCTGGGCAGCAAATACACTGCCCAGGTAAACCTGGGCGACTCGCATCTTCTGCTGGTCTGCTGCTGGTGCTGGCAGTCACATAATTAGAAAGAAGAAGCCTGTGGAAGAAGCTTTTGTGATTGTATGAACGAAATAGCAGATGAAATGAAAATGGCATGAAACGGATACTTATGCTTGTATATAAAAACTTAAACCT
This sequence comes from Mantis religiosa, assembly GCA_030765055.1. Classification (NCBI taxonomy): domain Eukaryota; kingdom Metazoa; phylum Arthropoda; class Insecta; order Mantodea; family Mantidae; genus Mantis; species Mantis religiosa. Next base: position 172,271,521 of record CM060947.1, on the reverse strand, counting down.
AACCTGACCTTTCATGAATCGGGAATCGAAGCTTATGTATTTAAAAAACCTAAACCTAAGTTGTATAAAAACAACTAAGGTAACTTACCTAACGTAACGTAAAGATTATTTAGAAAAAAAAAACCTAATCCAACCCACCTTCTCTTTGGCGTAACCAGAACCCAAAGGAGTATCGCTCCTTTATTAACACTTTGCTTGTCTTATTAGCACTATCGTTTAACAAAATAATGGCCTTTCTTCAAGAGTAAAACACAAACAAGCTAAGTTTTGTAAACAAAAAACGTATGCTTTTTTTACACTGTGGGTGCTCCTTTCACTCTATTTCAGCTGGTTGCCACTACATTGTCACATGACATTTATGCTTTGTGAATAATACCATGCCCTGTCAAGAAGTTCAACAGATATTTGTGTTCTCCACATGTACATATCACTCAATTACACAGGAGATAAATCTTGCACCTCTGCATGATATTTGACAGTTCTAGTATGCAAATAATGCAATACCGTAGCAACACCTTAGAGAAATAGAACCAGTAATAAAGAAACTTAGCAGGTTTCTGTTCTGTACTTGGATGGCATTGAATGAAAATGGTGTCATATGTTGACATTACAACATAATTTTCACGTGAAACAATTGTTAAAAACATAATCTGGGAGTATTATTAGCATTATATTGAGTTTTACATGATAATAGTAATATTGGATTGATCCGCCAGACTTGAAAAAAATGTGCAAAAGTACAGGGTAGTTTGGGTAGAGACTGCAATAAGCACCTAAGTTAGCAATAAAAATGATGTAGAAAATGATGGAATGTTTTGGGGAACTGGAAATTTCTGTAAGGGCAAAGAAACTCAGAAAAAGTAAAGAAAAAGCAGAGAAGCCTAAAGCTACAGAAGAGCTAAGTGAATATGCAGCCCTAAAGGCTTCAAAGAACCCACAAAAAAGTAGAGGAAGTAAGCAAATAATGCCCTATGTAAACTACAATAGCATTTAATTCATAGGATAGTTTCCGGATAAATTAAAAATTGCAAAATTAAAGGTAATTTTTAAAAAGCAAGGGTACAACTAGAGAAAACTACAGGCCAAACTAGTTCTACCAGTTTTATTTAAAATTGCAGAAAAAGCTAAAGTAATAAGAGTAAACCTGTTTTTGAGTATCAAAATGTAATTAGTTCTATGCAGAACAGATTCTGTAAAGTAAAATCAATATTTTTAAGGTAATCAATCAAATCTTGGAGCTGTTTACAGTGATAATGTCAGTACAAATTTATAAAATAGATTAATCAAGGCATTCAGCATGATAGAATATGAAAATTTTATCGCAAAAGTTATGTTTTAATGGGATAAGAGGTATTGTGTGGAAACTTAAATTATTAAATAGTTGGATTTACAAAAATCACTGAACACAGTATCTTACATAGTCATTATTTTAATACACAACTAATTAAATTTGAAATTTCTAAGGCTTCCATGCTGGAACCCATCCTATTTTTAATATTCTTCAATGATTTTCCAAATTATCTAAAATGTTAGTGGGTGGCTGATGTGAAATGAAAGAGCAAAGAAAACAACACACAGTAACAGTTAAACCAATTTTACTAAAAATATATTAAATCATCACCAATTTCATGTTAACATAAATGAAATATACATTCTCTAGTACCTGATGTTAAACTATATGATACTTATGTTTCTTATTTGATGGAAGAAACACTTCTAGGAATCTGGTTAGACTTAACATTTAGAACTAGGAAATTCAAATATGAACCTTATTAATTAATGACAAAAAAGTTAAAAACAATTATGAGGGTTGTAACTTTAATAGTGACAACTATTTATTTACAACCAATACAAAAGGGCTAGTGGTTATCAAGCTTTACTGTCCTTCAGTGTAGTTACCAGCATTGTGTACAACTTGTTGCCAGCAATGCGGAAGTTGTACTATATTTTAGCAGAGCCTGTTCTGTTGATAGTTTGGCCTATTGCCTGACAATCTATGGAACAGTTTTGAAGCAAATGCCACTAAGTGTTTCATTTATCTTCAGAATCAAAACAAAATCTGGGGAGCTGATGGATGGTTCAGCATTTCCCAGCCCCATCAACCAAACAAATCAACTGGGCCAGTTGGGAAGAGATTGAAAATGGAGGCCAGGGCCTTTGAAACTAGTCTCTCATAAATATATGAAAAAGTAAGTGACGAGTGTCAATAAACCAACCACAAATAATTTTTATATTAATTTTGACGTCACTGTTACTAAATTCCTCCAAACACAAATCAACTACTGCTTGCACTGTATGGTCAAGAATTGTCATGAAAAATTATTGATGGATTCTGTTAAATGCATTGCCGCTTCTTTCTCAAAACTGGTCGCATATTATGCTCCAAAAGCAAAGGGCAATACTGTACATTGAGTCTTCTGTGGAGGAACATTATGCATTAGGATAACACCATTACTGTCATACATAAAAAGCGCCACAACTCTCACATTGCTGGTGCTCTGACGAACATTCAATTTTTGCAGTGACCCATGTTGCCATATTGGTGTCTCAGTTTTGGTTCATACAATTTGGTCCATGTCTTATCCAGCACAAGAATGTGGATAAGAAAGCTTCTTCTTCATGCTCATAGTGCTCTAAGTATGTCCAAGAGACATCGTATTGTAACCATTTCTATATTTCTGTCAAATAATGTGCAACCCATCGTGATGTAATTTTCTCATGCCCAGATGTATTTTCAGAATGTGAATCATAGTCATATGCCCTACTATGGTTTTTTGGGAATGTTCAAGAATTGTATGACATTGATCCATATGCAGCAAGAACAAGCACTTCATTTTCACTGATGGTAGGACGACCTGGCCAATGCATGTCTGTCGCAGTTTGGCATCCTTCGTTGAAGCTTTTACCCAACGTGCCACTGTTCTGTAAGGCAGTGTAGATTCCCCACAAGCCTCTTGAAAACATTAATGACTCTGTCATGCTGTTTGACTCTGGCACATTCAATCTTTATGCACCTCTGTTGTTCCTGTTTCAAAAGCATTGTAGCAACACTGTTAGACTGCTAACTCACAAGAGACTTTTTCTCTCGGCAGTACACATGCAGGTGATGTGAGACCATTTGCTCTTAGTTAAGGTAGATCAGTAACTAATGCATGCTACTAGTGACAATATTAGATTCTGTTGCATAGCATCTCCTCAGCAGTGTGACCACAATTGAAGTTCCAATCCTTGTATATAAGGTTTTTGTATGTGTTGAAATCTAGATATGGTATAATATTCTGGTGAGGGATAGAAATAACCACTAAGTTACTAAAGTTAAAAAATATATATAATGTCTGCAAGGAAGTATGATTCCTGCAGAAACTTTTTAGTAACCTAAAAATCTTGATTACATACATACAATTATTATAGGTATACATTATTATGTTACACAAAACTCTTGCAAGTTTCACTGCATTAAGTAAATACATAATCATAACATTAGAAATAAAATAAACTTAAGAAAATACTATACTGAACTATGCTGTTTTTCAAGGATTAGGTATTCTTTAGCTGTCCTATACATAGGTAAATTGCCATCTAGTTTAAAAAAGCTTAAAAGTCATGTGATGCTTCAAGGTGTCTAAAGCAGCTATTATTGAGCGATATCTTTTAAGATCTGAATAAGCTTCAAGGTTTATTATAATTGTAAAGGAAAATTGTTGCCATTATGATCTGACCACTCACTGCATTATCGGTCGGGTTTTGTAGCTTGCCAGACTTGCTGTAGTTGCTTTGTGTCGGCTCGGAGTAACACAGTTCATATGGGCTGTGGTCACTACATCTAAGTGACTGGAGCCTTCGAGCAGTCTGTGGCTGGAACTGGGGAGTTAATGCTCTAAGTGGTGAGGGAGTAGTCATAATTTCTAAAATTTTGATTTGGGCTTACTGACCTCGTGTTTTTTGCTTGTGGAAAAGTCATTGTATTTTGTTTTTACTATTTAATGTTAACTCAGGTTAAGGAATGAGTCAAAGATAATAAAGAGTGATATCTGAATTCTTGTTAAACATGTTAAATATAAGGGGCAGTCAATAATGGAGATGGAACATGAATATGGATGTGCCTTAGATTTGTGAAATAAATCAAAGCTAGTACCAGACTTACTAATTTTGTTGTACACAGGAAGGGGCACTCCTTCACCTCATGTTAGGTGCTGCCATATTTTCCACATGATCCATGCGCTCCTTTTAGTCCTAAGCTATTCCATCTTTCTTCAAAAAAATTTGTTGTCAACTGTCTACTGGGGAGGCTTGGCGCACTGTGACTACTCTTATTATTGTATTATTATTTTTGTATTATTGTCATTATTGAAAATTGTTACTGAGTATATGTCAACTATAAAGTTTTACCAGGGAGTATTCCATATTGAAATAATGTTGTTCATATGTTACTTTTATTAGAATAATGTTTAATGAAACATACAAAGTGTAAACATGCATCTCTTTTTCTAGGAATTGGTAAAACAACATTGGTGAAGAAGGTGTGTGAGATATTAAGAACAAAGGGTGTACACATTAAAGGGTTTTACACTGAAGAGGTGAGACACAATGGGAAAAGGATTGGATTTGACGTTGTTACCCTTGATGGAAATCGTCAAATTCTAGCTCGAGTAGGGTACGTACATCATTATCAATTGTTGAATTTACCAAAATGTAGTGAGAGAGAGAGAAAGATGAATGAATGAAGGTGTGGGCAGTGCATAATTGGAGCAGGGATGTATTTAATTGACTCTTCGAGCATGCAGTCAACCGGTCATCTGCTGATTGATAACTAGTTTTGTTTGCTGTCATGATTTTCATACATCTATTGCACCAATTATATCTGTGAACCTGAGTACATGTTACTGTTATCATTCAACTCACCTGTTGCACTTAGGTTACCATGAAATAACTACATGGGTTTCTTCTGAGCCAAATAACTCAAAGTATTATCACTGAATTCACAGAATATTGACATATTCACTATATGTCAAGTATTTATTTATTTAATAAATCCTTTCAGTCCTATAGTATACACAAAAACTATTACATAGACCACGTCAGTTTATAATACAAAATAATTACAATTTAAAATAACACTATACACATATAGACAATTGTTCTTAAGACCACATCAGTCATGTGATAAAGAATACAAGTTTATAAAATTAACCTAAATATTGATAATTTAAATCTTTGCATACCATTATGTCAAGAACTCAACTATGCTTAAAATGTGATTAATTTACATTATGGATAATGTAACCATCCTTGATGGCTGACGACCCAAAGAAAGTATATTGCAAATTTACGTATCACCCTAAGGCATTTAGTAAATTCAAAAACATTTTCCGTCAATTTCAGATACAACTAGTACTACACAACAAATATAACATGAGAAACATGCTGAATCACCCGCTAAAAAACACAAGTCCAACCAACAAACTATCCGGAATTTATAGCGTAAGATGTGAGGATTGCCACGAAATTTATATCGGAAAAACAAAGAGAAACCTAGAAACAAGGATGAAAGAACACATGCGATGTATTAAATACAGACAGATAAATCGGCCATAGCCCATCACTTCTGGTCAAAAAATCACAACATTTCCAAAGACATAAAACTTTTGGTACCGGCAAAAAAGTATTGGGAATTAACAGTTTGGGAAAATATACACATTTTGAAGAACAAAAAGAGAGCAATGAACTTCGAAATTCCAATAGTAGATGACGTCATTCAACTCATTGAACAGCACCAGGAGAGGGAGGCGGTCACCTGAAGAACCAGTAGAACATCAGCTGAGGATGGGGACGCGGTGTCCTTGAAACATGTCCTAATTTAAAAAGTAAGTGGAGCTTAAGTGTTTTTACAGTTCGAGAATTGGTTTAAAAAGTGTTTTTGATTGATGAAGCTCCACTGTTTATAAATACTTCTATTTATAGTTTTATTTTAGTGTTAAATATGCTAGTTCCTCTTCCCCTACTAGGATGACTTGTTCTTTGACTGTTCCCCTTGTAAAACCTTAACTGATTATGAATGAATGTGTAGTGTTTAATGCCCGCTTTTACTACATACGGCACCACAGGCGGTGACACTGATGATACATGAGATGAAGATGGAGCACCGGTGGAATGAGATGGCAGGGGAAACCGGAGGTCCCGGAGAAAACCTGCCCCAGCGCCGTGTTGTCCACCACAAATCTCACTTTGTGGTCGCCTGGGATCGAACCCGGGCCGCTTTGGTGAGAGCCAAGCGGTCTAACCACTGAGCCATGGCGTGGCCGCTTAACTGAACTGATTAACCTGATTGTTTCTTCCATTTCCTAGCAATTGGTTGTTGTTAAAATTTATTTGAGTATAATTCTGTGTTCTCCTCTTAGTACCTGGAACTACAGATTCATTCATTTGTCTTGGATTGTAATCCCTTCTTTCATTACTGGTATTTCTTGAGGGTGCCCTGCCCCAATTTTGACTTGAGTTGTTATTATTAATACCATGTGTAGGTTGTGATTCTTGTCTATTTTCCTGCCCTCGTTCAGTATGTGTGTCATTGTGGTTATGTTGACTTGGACTTACATCGGTGTTGAGGTTATGTGCCTCGAATTCAGACAACAATTCTATCATGTCCGAAAAATCAATAGGTTTAGCCACAATTAAAGTGATTCCTGATGTGTAGTGGGTAGTGATGTATTAACATATTAACAATTTCTGTTTCTGGGATATCACGGTTGACAAGTTTACTTTTGTTTGCAAGTTTCAAGAAATATTCTGTCATAGAAATCCTTTTTCTGAATTCAAACCTACCAGTTGCCAACTCTACTTTTATTCTTTTTTGTCTTTCTGGTCCCCAAAATCTATTTATAAACAAATTTGCGAACATGCTGTAAGTTTCATGTGAAGATAATGTTAATCTCAGCCATTCAAGTGCATTTTTCTTGAAGCAATGCTTAACTATCATCATCCTAAACTTATTTGGAATCCTTTTCATTTTAAAATATTCCTCCAATTCCATAATGAATACTTTAGGATTATCTCCTGATTCTTCATCAAAAGTGGGTGGACTTATGTCATTTAACAAGTAATTTGTACAATTTGTGTGACCTTGACTGTGTACATTTGTGTGTGAGAGCATATTGTGTGTTGGTTTGTTACTATTTACATCAAAATCTGGAATCAATGATTCATTGTCATCACTCTCCTGATAACTCTCAACATTATGTGGAATATTACCTGAATTACATGGTAAGTCAACATATGTTACATTTTTAGATATGATTGCACTTTGGTTTTCACTAATTTATTTGCCTGTAATGCAACCACAACTTGAGTTAGTTTCCCAATATTTTCTTTTTCAAAATTCTCTTGCACAAGTTTTATTTGTGAAATTACTCCATTTAATTTGTTAACTTCATCATACTTTAACTTTAATTCATCACATTGTGATTGCATCTCAGTACCAATTACTATTACATCATTTTTAATACTGTGACTTGTGGGTTCTTGAAATGAAAAGTCCAATTACACCACTCAACAATGTTCTTTATTTCCACCGACTTACAGTTAAACTCTTGCCAATTACACAAAATTTCGTGCTGCACACAGTTACAATTCACCAGTTCGTCCATTACAATTTCCTTGTACTCGCGGTTACGTAAGCTCCGGTACACCTTCACAGTTACGTACAGTCTTCCGTTGCACAATCTTCTCGTACATTAACACGTCACTGACTAACTCTTACACCAAGAACTGACTGTCTCCTCACTCACTAACTGACAAAACCAACTCCAACTCTGTCCGTCTGTAACCCTCTTTATATAGGAATATCGCCGATTTCTAGTGACCAGGGGAATGTTCCAGATTTCGTAATTTCGAGAAACAGGTGTAGAGAAACAGACGACACAGTCATGTTTTTCCCCTGACCACAGCCTCTCACCACTATAGGACAAACGAGGCGAGGGCGTGGCTAACCGAACCTTCCCTGTCTCCCGCTCTCAGCTGCTTCACAGGGTGTTCCAGCGCTCGCGTTACACTGCTCCCTCCTCAAAGCTGTTCGCCCCGAACAGCCCCATCGTAGCGTGCGAGGCGGTCCAGGTGTACCACCAGCATCTGCTCGGAGTCTCAGCCAGAAGTAGCGCTGCCGTAGTTTGTGAATCATACGGTTCGCTCCCAGGTGTCCTCCTGAAGTACCGGCGTGCACTTCCTCCAAGACTTCCGGGACCTTACTCCGGGGAAGTACCAACTGTCCTCTCTGCGCCTTCCCATCGGGTGACTCCCATACCCGGAACAGCACGCCCACTCTGGTCTTCAACGAGTCCCATTGGGCCCAGTACGACTTGTAGGTGGCGCTCCTCGGTGCGATGTCCTCCCAGGTTGGTCTCGTCCCTGCGTCCACTTCCCTCAAGAGTGGCCCCAAGTCTGCGTCCGCCAGCTGCTCCCTCCTCAGGCCTGCGCTATCCCAGCCTTCAGCAGGCACTGCCACAACTACTCGGACTGCTGCGGCACGCTCCTTCTCTTCCACTCTTGCGCGCTCATGGCCGTCCTGGATCTGCGGTAGGACACCTCCAATGTAATGGTCGTTAGCGTCGGTGTCCACAATGAAGGCGCCACCTGGTTGTGGGAAACCCAAAATTGGAGCACTGCACAGGGCCCCCTTCGGGTGCTGGAAAGCGTCTTCGGCGTCCTCCGTCCACACATAAGGCCGGTTTTCCTCCGTCAGGCGGGTGAGGGGTTTTGCGATGTTGTCGGCCTTTTCCTCTAAATCGTTACGGCGGTCGTCTACTTGACCCTTCCGCTTGCCCAGATTCGTGACGTCATCCCTCACGCCGGCCAACCGTTCCTCAAACTTGGCGGCGAGAGCCTCGTTCGCCACCTTCATTTCGGTAGCCAGACGGTCATTCGCTGCTCTCATTTCCGTGGTTAACTCGGCCTTAATTTGTTGCATCTTCTCGGTGATGTTGTCCCTAGCCGTCCTGATTAGTTTCAGTTCCGCGGCCAGGTTATTTCTAGTCTCCAGCTTCTCTGTTAATTCGGCCTGCATTTCTTCCATCTTCCTGGTGATGTTGTCTTTAGCCGTCTTCATTTCTTTCAGTTCTGCTAAAATCTTTTCTAATGCTGCCTCCATCGTTGTAATGTTCGGTGATGTTGTTTTCCCGCTTCCTGACACCAGTGTGACTTGTGGGTTCTTGAAATGAAAAGTCCAATTACACCACTCAACAATGTTCTTTATTTCCACCGACTTACAGTTAAACTCTTGCCAATTACACAGAATTTCGTGCTGCACACAGTTACAATTCACCAGTTCGTCCGTTACAATTTCCTTGTACTCGCGGTTACGTAAGCTCCGGTACACCTTCACAGTTACGTACAGTCTTCTGTTGCACAATCTTCTCGTACATTAACACGTCACTGACTAACTCTTACACCAAGAACTGACTGTCTCCTCACTCACTAACTGACAAAACCAACTCCAACTCTGTCCGTCTGTAACCCTCTTTATATAGGGATATCGCCGGTTTCTAGTGACCAGGGGAATGTTCCAGATTCCGTAATTTCGAGAAACAGGTGTAGAGAAACAGACGACACAGTCATGTTTTTCCCCTGACCACAGCCTGTCACCACTATAGGACAAACGAGGCGAGGGCGTGGCTAACCGAACCTTCCCTGTCTCCCGCTCTCAGCTGCTTCACAGGGTGTTCCAGCGCTCGCGTTACAATACCTTCACCTCCTTGGTAATATTACTCTGCATATTTACTGTTTTCTCGTGGTTTTTCCTAGAACTCTCTGAAAATACCTCACTTATCTCTTGCTTCATCCTATTTTCTAATTCTCCCATTTCTATTTTCTGTGTTTCTACAAACTCATTCTTTTGTTGTTTAAGGTAATCTACTTCCTCAGCTATTTCACATTTTATATCTTTCACTACATTATCTTGTACTATCTTAATTTCCTGAAACATCTCTCTTAACCTAACAACTATACACTTTCATTTGATTCTATTTTCTGTTGTAATGATCTCATACCTTCCCTACATTTTTCTCTCCCTTTCTCAATTCCCTGTGTTATTTCACCTTTCAATTCCTGTTGCAACTCTACCCTAAAATCACTTAAACTTCAAAATTACTTAAATCTTGATTCATCTCCTGCTTTAAAATAACTTCAAAATTCTCCATTTTATCCTCCACGTTTCCCATACCATGTCTTAAATCATTTGAATTTTTATCTACTCTATTTTAAATCACCCATATCCTGTCTTAAATTACCCTCAACATTGTCCATTTTCTGTTTTATATTACCCATATCTTTTGCTAACGGCTTCAATATCTCCATCACTGACTTATTTTCATTATATTTTCCCATTTCCTTCTTAACTTCTCTTACTTCTGCTCTCTCATCTTTACTCCTGACAGCTGCTTCTTTACTAATTTTCATCTTGCTAACTATTTTTCTACTCCTCAACAATATAAGTTATATAACTACTTCTACACAGCAAATATCTACTTTTTGTTATTATAGTCTTTTAAATGTTCTTATTTGAAACCATTTTCTTCTCTCTTCTTTCTTGTTAACTATTACCTGTCCTCCACACTCGATTAATTCTCCCGCGATGTAATTTTCTATTCTCACTCCAATTCAAACCCACAGTTGTCACGCCATATGTACCGGTTGCTTAATATGTTTGGAGGTAGAGATGATGTCTTCGAAGCACACATTGGTAAGCCATATGTAACGGAATTTTATTCTGCTTTCACCCTTTATTCGAGTCCCGCGATGGGTGCCATATGTAACCAGTATTTTTATCCAGCTACACTCTTTATTCGGGCCCCTCAGTGGGTGCCATATGTAGCAAATTTCTATTCATTGTAGATTGAATATTGTGTACCACTTTTTCAACACAATCTTTTCCCATCTCGTGTCAGTTTGTGTGGCCTATCAATTTCATCAGGTCACCAGTTGTATCATCTAGATTTCTTTCCTAGTCACAAATATGTGCAATGTATATAAAGAGTTAATAATAATTACTCAGAAATATCAGATAAGCTAATGCAATTGCAATAAATATATAATTTGATTGTATATAATCTGGATTGAATTTTAATCGATCTTCCTTTCCTAGTCAATCATTGCAGGTTACCTCCAGCATATCGATAAATCCTTACTTCCTTAACAGTTTCCATTAATTACATAAAATTGCTCACTCCTGCACGTCTACACATCACTATCTAAACTTTTTATCTTCCCTGTATCGTCTTTTCACCATAAAGATTACAGAACATATCTTTTTGAAGATTATTGATTTTCTGTTACTATTGCTACCCATATATTACTTTTAAGATTGGCCAATTTACTACTATGTCACCACATTATGTAATACAATTATTACAATGGCCGGTCACAAAATTACATATATTTTTACACAATTTTTTTATAAATTTATAAATTTTTCAAACCCTTTCTATATATAAATCAAAACTGCTGTTACAATATTGAAAGACCCTCAGCTACTAAAATAATAGCTTTTGTCAGATAAATATTAAAAGCAGAAGCATTATTAACAGTGAAGTATTCTTCATATTTAAGTTTGAATTTATGAGTCACTTGTTTACACTCAGTCTTCACTTACTTGTTGTTGTATAATTGAAACGTTTTCAAGATCATTCGATCTCATCCTCAGCTGTTTGGTGACTAAATGAACCTCCCTCTTCTTCCACTACTACGGAGCTCCGATCACTCTGCCATCTGGTGTTAGGGGCACTAAGTTTTAATACTTCATTTAATGCCGGGATTTCAAAATTTATAACTTTATCACGGTTTTTGTTTATGAATATTTTTTCCCAAATATCCAATTCTATGGGTGTACTTAAAGATTTTAACAGTTTAATGTTGTGGCCAATGTTGTGGTTTTCTGTCCAAAAATGGTGTGAAACTGCAGATTTTTCTGTTTGTTTCAACTTAATGTTCCTCTGGTGTTCTTTTTGCCTGGTTAACAAGTTTCTCTTAGTTTTTCCTATGTAGCTTTTTTCACAGGTTTCACAATTAATCTGATAAATTCCTGATTTCAAATTGTTGGGGATTGTATTTTTCAGTGGTTTATTTAGCAGGCTCCTCAGACTGAATTTGTTTTGGGGTGCTAGTTTTAAGTTTAGTCTTTTGAAGATTCGTTCAAATTTTCTAAAAGCCCATGGATGGTAGGTGAATTTTCTATATTGCCAATTTGTGTTATTAAGTTTCTATATTGCCAATTTGTGTTATTACTCTCCACGCGCCTCGCTCAGGGCCTTTTGGTCATGTCCGACGCCTGGCCATCATCCTTTACCCGCTCGCCGTTATTGACGGCCAGCTCCTACACTTCACCTCTACTAACGGGAGTGCTTTTAGCGGGATCCCACAAAGCCACTCAAACTACCTTCCTAACTTTCACCTCCTAACCTTAGTAGTTAAAAAAAAAAAAAAAAAAAAAAAAAAGTGACTCATAAATTCAAACTTAAATATTTTGTCAGATAATTAAACTATAAAAGGCACTGAAACAATTTTAATTTAGCATTAATAATGGCGAATTAAATAACCAAACTTGCAGAATTTTGAAATTATTTTAACAAATTCAATAACATACAATAGTAATATAGACTTCTTTGTTGCAGCAACTCTGGAGATACTGCAGGAAAAAAATGTATGGTTGGGCAGTATTCAGTCTCATTAAAATCTTTTGAATCTGCAGCACTACCAGTATTCCAAAAGCAGGTACACTAATATTCCTATATACCTATATATCTCATGAGATTTGGTGACATAAACAGTATAATAAATTGATTCCTATGCATCTTTCTGTTTCACAGAAAAGAATATTTATGGAGTGTTGAAATAAAAATTTATTAAAGAAGTAAAACTAAGCTGAATTGAGAAAAATGATGCTTGATACAATTTATGTAATATGTTACTCACAAGGGAACTATCACTATGCCCAGACCTGTACGCTGTGAGAGTTTGATTAAATCATCTCTGCTCTCTGTGGGGCCTGTTGTGCCAAAAATTATATAGCTGGAAGTACCCGAAAATGAGTCCAGAATATGGAGGAACATATATCCATGATAATACACCATTGTACAGGAGGGATTGTTTACCCCTGACAGGCTATGGTCTACACCTGACATACATAAGGAGCACTGTCCTCTACACCTGGACAGGGCTAACGATGGATCTCCAGCAGTTGCTTGCAAGTGGTTGCATGCAGCATTTTCCAGACTTCAGTTTTGGGCATAGCAGTTCTACTTTGCAGCAGATTTTTGGTGTACATGGTTTATATACAGCAGGCATTATATCATCAAATTTTCAGATGTGTAGCCATGTGAGTACAGTGTTATTTCCCTTGTCAGGTATATATAAAATCAAATGGAATGCCTGCAAAGGTCATTAAGATCTCCATTATGTCCTCTCCATTTTTTCCCACCCAAATATTTGATATTGAGATTTCATCAAAAATATATGTTTTGTCATGGATTATCCCCTCTTGCTCTAAAAAGCATTTTAGAGAAGAAAAAGAATGTCTATGTATAAACACGTTTAAGCAACATAAAATTGCAAAAGCAGAGGTAAATACCAAACTTTTTGTATAAGCTGTAACGATCTAACCAAAGATGGTGATGGATATGTAAGTACTTAAGCTTTCATGGCCGGCGTCCATTTTTAAACAAATGAGCCATGACATTTGTTTCAAAGACACGGAGCTCATCAGTTCCTCAGAGAAATATTATGTGAGATTTTATCGTGAGTGTATAGAAATCTACAAGCATAAAAATAACTTTAATCATAAAGAGATGAGTAAGCTACACAAGGAGTGGATACCGGCATTAGAACGTACAATCAAGACACCGGAACAACTAGACGAAGGAAGGGGCACTGCAGCAGGTAGCTAGATGATTGGCTGCCCTCCAGCCAATCAGCGACGAGGAGGCGGTCACCTACAATCTATATAAGGGAGGCAGCTTGGCTGCCTTGTTACTCTTCAAGTCCTTTGAGAATGCTCAACGCAGTCTTGAGCGAAACGTCAGGCAAAATTCGCTTTTTAAGACCACGGCCAATGAGCCCGGAAGAACATTTACTAAAAATGGTGATGGATAATTAGCACATGGCCAGACCGTTCAATTCAATTCAATTTATTTTGTCCTTTCGATCATACACTGATATCAGACACGTCATAGAATACAAATTACATTAATGGCTATTGTCATTATTTACAATCACTTAAAACTAACATATAAAAACTCATTTACAGAATAAAATGAATGTTGCAGTAAAAAGAGTTTTACTCCCTTTTTAAAATGTATAAGACTCTTCATTTGTTTAATATTTTCTGGTAGTCTGTTGTATAATCTTATACCTTTAGGAGGATAGCTCATTAGGTAGGAGTCACGTGCTTTGCGAGGAGGTTGGGGCTTTCTATCAGGTATAATTAAATAAGTACATATAAAAAAACTACAAATCTAGACAAGAAAAGGTTTACTATAGGTATAAAGAAAAATACATAGTTGGCCGCACTGGCTGTTACCTGCCCCTCACCCGCTGTGGGTACACACGTCCGTTCTAGACGACAGTTACTAACAAAGAGAGAGAGAGAAACTAGCTTGCACAAAGTTAATATGAAGAGGGAGGGAGATGTCACGTGACATGATGTCACACACATAACTAGTCAAAAGAAAATCTTAATGTATTATTTAAATTAAACAGTCACTTGTGACAATATTTGATATTGAGATTTCATCAAAAATATATATTTTGTCATATGGATTATCCCCTCTTCCTCTAAAAAGCATTTTAGAGGAAAGAAAAAGAATGTCTATGTATAAGGACGTGTAAGCAACTTAATGTTGCAAAAGCAGAGGTAAATACCAAACTTTGTATATAAGCTCCATATCTTCTGGAAATATGACAGAGAATTTTGAATAGTCAAAGTATATAACAGGAGAAAATAAAGCAAATGAATCAAAAGAGAACACAATAACAGCATAGAAAGAACCAGATCCACCCTCCCAACTAGACCACTCACAAGGAACACTCTGACCTAGAAGCTTGGAACCGCACAAAAACATGCTTAGAACAACAATTGATCATAAACAAAGCAGTGGTATCAGTGTCATTTTCATGCAAAACGTTGCAATCTAACTTAAATGACATTTTAGTAGAGAGAAACAAAAGAAACAGGATATCATTATCATAGGAGGGAAATTAAACGTAATTCAGTATGACATTAAATTGTTAATTAACACTGCTAAAACCTTCTACTTTTAAAGTACTTATAATAGCACAAAACACACATTTATTACACGCCTGATAGTGCTTATATTAGTGTACTCAAGGTACATATGTGGGATTTCGCTGAAGTGATTAACACAAAATGAAAGAGAACAATGTGTACAATTCAATAAAGTCATGCTGTCACATTCCAAATCACTTTCCCATTCATGCAGTTCAATATAAAAAGGCACACTAATTACATTTGCAATTGATATCGTATTTCGTTCATAACCTTCCTTTCGCCAAGCATAGGCTTTCACTTGGGTGCAGCAAACTGATTGTAAATTACAGATTGAAATTTTATAATAAAATAACAATCGTGTATCCTCACTTGTGGTTTGGCACATTGTAGTCTTACAATGTGGTAATTGATGGTAAGTGATGGAAACCAGGTTAACTAATATGGTAAGGTTATCAATGAGTCTAGTAAAAACATGCAGGAAGGTGTACCGATAAGTGTAGATGACATAAATGCTATAAAGATGTGGCAGTAATATTATCTCGTGAAGAACTTGTGAGTGCAGATGACCCAGAAACACAAGATGCCAAGGATGTAGGAGATTTTTTATAAATACAAAATACAGTGCAGGTAGACCACTTAAAATATTTCAACAAAATTTTCGAAGTTTAAGGAATAAAAAAGTATAGTGGCTAAACCTTGCACATATTTCTCAGATTTAAATATTGAAGGAAAATTTGAGTCTTGCACGGTAGAACTAATACATTTCAATTTATTAATTACTTGTATATATATATAGGCCCCCTAAAGTAGTCCTGCCTTGCTTATTGACTGCTTGGAAATAATAGATCAAACAGCATTAAACAAAGAAAATAAACATATAATAATAGGTGATTTATTTGTTAGCTTTTTAGATAACACACCAAAACTAGAGCTAATGTGTATGCTAAATTCTTTTGCAATGGAGCCAGTAGTATTTGTGCTCACTAGAGTAACACCACGTTATCAAACAACACTAGACCAAATTATTATAAACCAAACACTATGGGAGTATAGCTTGCAGGTAGTCGAAACACGTAGAAGTAAACGAGAAAAAAAATAAATACATGAAAATGACAGCAGATAAATAATTTCAAATCTAGTAGTTAGAGACAAAACATTTGAAGGGGTATCCAAATTTAGATATTTAGGAGCACTTGTAAACTATGATAATAATTTAAACGAGTGCATAAAAGAAAGAATCCAAAGTGGAAACGCAGCCTATTATGCAAATTTATCACTGTTAAAAATGGGTTTATTAGTAGAGGGACAAAATATAAGATTTATAAAACCCTGATAAGACCAATAGTAACATATGCTACTGAAACGTGGACCCTAAACAATGCCGATGAAGAAATACTTTGAAGATTTGAAAGGAAATTATTAAGACGAATCTTTGGACCTGTAAAAGATAAAAACCAATGGAGAATAAGATATAATCATGAAATAGAAGAATTAATAAATAAGCAAGATATTGTGAAATTTATAAAAGCACAAAGGATAAGAAGGCTAGGGCATATAGAGAGAATGACGGAAGATAGAATGCCAAAAAAAATATTGAAAGGAAGATTGTATAATAGAAGGAAGACCGGAAGAAGGAAGAATAGAAGGAAGATAAAGAAAGACCGAGAACAAGATGGTTTGATGATGTAATGGAAGACCTAAGAACGATCAGAATCAGAGGCTGGAAAAGTAAAGCGGAAGATAGAAATGTGTGGAGGAGGATCGTGCAGGAGGCCAAAGCCCACCAAGGGCTGTAGAGCCAGTAGAGAGAGAATCGAAACACGATTTTCAGAGCACTTAGCCCAGATTATATGTATTCAAAGCAAAATCAGATGTAGGTTACTGAACAAAAAACTCGGCTATAAGTACTGTAGCTTTGTGGATTTGTAGAATTAAAAATCCAATTTGCAGAAATTCTAAATGTTCTTTATTTCCGTAGAAATACACTGATCAATTCTTACGTAACAACATTACGTCACATATCACAATCTACAACACCAAGGTCGATGACAATAACAAACAGCTTACTCAACTTCCCATCTTTACAACACTCTTGTTACATGTCTTTACAACAAGTCTTGTTTCACCATTCTCAACTCCTCTTGGCAAATCATCACCCCTTTAAATACCTCACTGATAATTTCTAGATTATTCGAAAATAAACCAGAACCCGAACAGTCTCTATCAGTCAAGAAGTAACTAGAAATTTCCATTTATCTCAGTTTGTTTGTTTCGGCAGACCTTTATTTGCATGTTATCTTTGTCTGCCGACTCTTGGTTTTCACACTGCCTGCCTATCAGTTCCTTTTGTGTAAACAAGCCACGTGATCGTAGATATGGGTTCGCAACACTACATAAGGACGATCAAAGAAAATAGCTTAGATTATTTAAATTATTTACTACAGAAACAGTCATGGGATCTAGTACACCAACACCCGTCAGTAGATGATGCATATAATGTGTTTTTTAATACTTTCAATTATTGCTTTCAATCAGCTTTACCGAAAGCCAATTTGGCAACCATAAAACAAATGGATAACTCCTGGTATTATAAATTCAAGTTGCAGAATGAAATTTCTTAGTAGAATCATAAAAGCTGGAAATGTTTCAGAACAATTCAAAACCTACTATAAAAAATACAAACATATATATATACCAAAGTGTTGGTTGAAGCTAAAAAACTGCATAGTGCAAGCTTTATATGTGAATCACAAAATAAATCAAAAGCCATGTGGACCTTAATTAAACGAGAAATTAAACAAGATAAGAATATCCCTGAGAATATACACCTTAGACACAGGGAACTAAAATAAGTTACCCAAAACAAGTAGCCAATCTTTTTAATAACTGTTACACAAATATAGTTCAAAATAGTTCGCATGATAGCCTGCAGAAAAATTTCCCACAGCCAAATAGATATCCAAAACAATGCAATAGTATGTATTTAACCCCAGTCACAGATATGGAACTGAAAGCACAATCAAGGGTTTGAAATGTAAATCATCTTGTGGTATTGATGAAATTCCTGACAGTGTTATAAAGAACTGCTACCAAAGTATAATAAAAGCCTTATGCCACATAATAAACCTCTCACTATCAATGGGCGAATTTCCAGAAGAATTGAAGGTGGCTAAGGTGAAACCTTTCGTTAAGAAGGGGAAGAATTTGATGTAGGTAACTATAGACCTGTATCACTATTATCCATTTTTTCAAAATTAATAGAAAAATTAATTTATGTCATACTTACGTCATTCCTCGATAAACACAGTATAATAACAAACAACATGGATTTCGTAAAGACAAGTCAATAAACACAGCAATAGCAGATTTTGTTAAACGTATATATATATATGACTCTATGGATAAAAAAGAAGAAAATATTGCTATAACTTTAGATCTGTCGAAGGCATTCAACTTAGTAGATCACAACATTTTATTGGAAAAACTAGCTGTTATCAGTATACATGGAACAGCAAACAAGCAGTTTAAAGAATATTTAACTTCCCGACAACAGATGGTAGAAATCAATTATACACATGTAAGTACAATGAAATTACAACATATTTATCATCTATGGCAGCGATACAATATGATGTCCCCCAATATTCAATTCTTGGACCTGTTTTATTTTTGATATATATAAATGATCTAGAGTGTTCCGTGAAGAATAGTTATCCAACATTATTTGCTGATGATACAAATTTATATATTTCCTGGTTACAACTTGAGGTCCTTAAAATTTTAAGATAGAACGGACAATGTCTGAATTGCTAAACTGGTTCAACATTAATAGATTATTAATAAATACAGGAGAAACAACAGCAATAGCTTTTCATCATAAACCAAATACACTTGCCAGTCATCCCTTTATAGAGTTCCAGGGCAAATATATCTCATACACAGATAGTACAAAATTTCTAGGGGTATGGGTGGATAATAGTTTAAAGTGGTCGGCTCACATTCAAAAGCTATCACAAAAACTGAGTAAAATAACTTATGCTATCACAGTCATTTCAAAAATCATGGACTTGAAATCGGTTTTATCTTTATATCATGCATATTTTCAGTCTGTTCTTAGCTTTGGAATATTATTTTGGTGTAATTCAATAGGAGCAAAATCTATTTTTAAAATGTAAAAATGGGCAATTAGGATAATACTACATGTTAATAAAAGAACCAGTTGTAAGCCACTATTTAAGGAATTAAATATAATGACCCTACCCTGTATTTACTTATATGAAACATTATGCTACATAAAAACTAATCTCAGTACGTACACAACAAACTCACAGATACATTCTCATGATACCAGAAGAAAAGATAACCTTCATGTAATCACACATAGCTCAAATTCTTTTGAAAAAAGTTTTGTATATACTGGCCTCCAGCTTTATAATAAATTACCCAATTATCTGAAGCAAATACCTGCACTGTATCGATTTAGAATTTGTCTCAAAAAACTTCTTTCACTCCATTGTTTTTATAGCATGAAGGAATATTATAATTACTTTAGCAATTAATTTTTTAATGTTAATGATGTTAATGTTTTTATAGTATAGGTGAATTTTTTGAATATGTTAACTACAAGTAAATTATTATTATTATTATTATTATTATTATTATTATTATTATTATTATTATTATTATTATTATTATTATTATTATTATTATTATTATTATTATTATTATTATTATTATTATTATTATTATTATTATTATTATTATTATTATTATTATTATTATTATTATTATTATTATTATTATTATTATTATTATTATTATTATTATTATTATTATTATTATTATTATTATTATTATTATTATTATTATTATTATTATTATTATTATTATTATTATTATTATTATTATTATTATTATTATTATTATTATTATTATTATTATTATTATTATTATCATTATTATTATCATTATTATTATCATTATTATTATCATTATCATTATTATCACCATCATCATCATCGTCGTCATCATCATGATTATATTGTACATACAGTTTCTGAATTTTCATTCTAAACTTGTGTTGTGTATATGTTTATTGTATAATTTTTAGTTATAAGTACTTGACGTGTCCTATATCATGTACTATTATCAAAAGGATGAATAAATACTACCCCCACCACCACCGCCGCCGCCGCCGACTGCCGCCCGCCGCCCACCGCCACCACCGCCCACCACTAACTACTACTACAACAAAATTCTAAATTCTTCTGATGTAGCATACATCGTAGCTTATAATGTTGCTAGCAGACAAGTGCAAAGTTATGCGGGAAATGACCCAGACCACTGTTGTTTTAATGTTCATTTGTTACTGTAAGTATGTTTCTATGCAGTTCTAAACATTCAAGGTCAAAAGTGTCCCTTGTCCGTGGAGAGTATAAATACAGCAGCACTGATGGTGAACACTTCAGGTACAACACAATTTATGGTGTCAACGCTATGCTGTGTAGTTCAAAACTGCAAGAACAGTAAATACAATATACACTGGCCGATGACAGAGGCTCCCATTGAAGCAGAGACTGAACACATCATTAAATTCCAGAGCATGAGCATAACGTATATTCATTTTATTCATCTTCTAATTACATCAGTTAAAGAATACGTTAAATACAAATATATACAGTTTAAAGTTTAATATTGGTTGACTTACATTCTTCTAAGCCATAAAAAGCATTATCTATTACCAAATTTAATTTACGTTTATTATTTTTGGTTATTGGTATTTATAAGTCTATTTAAAGTATCCCCAAGGGTTGACCTAAAATATTCGTTATTATTTCTTAAGCCATAGTTATGACTTGTTATGTTTTTGCTCCTCTTTCTCCAATACTATATTTGTTATGCTTTGATAAATATGTGTTCAGGGAACAGTTTAAATATTGTGCCTTTTAAAATTGGTCTAAATTTAATTTTCCAGTTTGACTCTATCTATGCATAGTATATCAGCTTGACGGTTTCTTCATCTGTTATATATATACCTTTGTTTAAGTTTTTAGTAATATGCATTATGTATGGTCCCAATTTAATTGTTTATCAATTTTCACCCCAATAAAATTACTGTAATTTGTTTCTTGGATAATTTCTCCATTTATTATTATTTTGTTGCTAATTATTGTACTGTTTTTCAATTCAAAATTTATCCATGCAGTCTTTTTAATATTTAGTGACATATCCAAATTAGCATAATATTCTTGTACTATTTTTAGTATTAAATTTGCCTTTGCTTCTATCTCAGTTGTTGTTTTACCTTTAATTATTTATTTAATATCATCTGCATAGCTTATAGCTAGGCCTCCATTTCTATGTTTCACATCAAACATTTCATCCACCTAGCTTAGAACCTTGGCTAACCCTCTGCTTTATGGTTTCATTGCAAGTTTATGTTTTAATTTGTTACATCTTTGTTTCCGTAGTTTATTTC
Organism: Mantis religiosa; assembly: GCA_030765055.1. Taxonomy (NCBI): domain Eukaryota; kingdom Metazoa; phylum Arthropoda; class Insecta; order Mantodea; family Mantidae; genus Mantis; species Mantis religiosa. The sequence continues at coordinate 172,249,775 of CM060947.1, read as the reverse complement.
AACAGACTGAGTTCTGCATTTAGATAAGAGCAGTCATTTGCTAATCCCCAAATTCTATAGTTCTCAAGCCTGTTTAATATTATATCTATGTTAATATAATCAAAAGCTTTTGACAAATCCAAAAAAATGGACATTACCTTTTCATGACTCATCATGACTGCATCATTTCATCCATAATACACTATTCAGCCCAAGTACAGCACCAATTTATTGAAATTTACACAACATCTCCGTAAGTTTCATAGGCAAGGAGAGCTCTAAAAACTCAACAGCAACTGGCACTCGTTCGAGACAAGCAAGAAACAAAGTGAGAAAATCAAAGGGAAGAAGCTAATCATAGAAGAAGCTTAGTCCACCTTCCAGCCAGCCATCTGGTATCCAGACCAATCAGCGAAGAGCTGATTAGATAAATGAAGCAGCACTGATTGTCAATACCTACTTCAGACTTTGACCACTCCACTGAAGATTCCACCACAGTTGTGGACAAAATGTCTAGAACATTTATCTCCAGCTGATTGTGACATAACAGTCCAAAAATTATTTCCAGTTATAATTTCAAGAATATCATCCTGTCCCAATCTACCCTTTGGATGGACACTATTTCACTGTTATTGACTCTCTCAAATTCTTAAGACTTCAGTTAAAATACCACATATTTAAGATATTTCCATGAACGAATAAAATGTATGTCTTGAATTTTCTGTGAATAGATTGAAAAATTCTTTTTATTCTGAATTAACCACACAAAACTCTTAACCAGAGGAGGCAGCCACAAATTACTGCTATAAAAGTGGCACATTATATGTCAAATAATTTTTTGTAGGCTTAACCATTTTCAAGATATTTATGTATTTGAAATTCCAGTGCTTTATAAATTTTCTGAATGGATAAAGTTTAAAGTTATTTGTTAATGCCCTTAAATCCTAGAGTTTTGGTGTTTTTAGCTAGTAAATATATTATTAATTTTTAGATGAGTCATACCATTCAAGCATTTTTATGTTTATTAAAGCATATTTTTATTATTTATTAGCAAATAGAAAACACATGAACTATCCAGATGTCACATATGAGACAAACATATATTTACTATACGACTCATCTAAAAATTAATAATTTTTCGCTTCACTGTGGTGTTCCAATACAGTTAAATCTCGATATAGTAAATATATAAATATATATCGAGATTCAACTGTATTGGAACACCACAGTGAAGCGAAAATTATTAAATTTTAGATGAGTCGCATTTCTTAACACATCTGCTTCACTTTCGTACCTATTTTGAGGACATGTTTCGCAAATCTTCGCTTGCATCTACGGCTCTTGTGCATATATAAATATATGTTTGTCTCATATGTGACATCTGGATAGTTCATGTGTTTTCTATTTGCTAATAAATAATAAAAATATGCTTTAATAAACATAAAAATGCTTGAATGGTATGATTTTAAAGTGTGATACTTGTAACAGTATTCCAGAATTTCAAACATAAAAATAGACACATATCTATAGGGTCATCGAGAAAGATTGCAGCAGTTTCAAAAAATCAAAGCTCTGGAAGTTTTTGACATTAAAATGAGTATTCTTTTGTTATATTCATGAACTCAAAAAATTTTATTCTTCTCTTAGGATGTTTCTATGTAGGTTCAGTTGGTTGCTCTGCAAACATTCTGCGATAGTTTCGACTCAGCAGTGCTGGATCATCTCAGGCATGACTGTTGAAAAAGTATCAATGATACAAAGTATAAACTTGAAAGAAGCGTAGAGACAGTGAAGCAAAACTTAGCACAAAAGTGAATTGAGAAGATATTGACACACTGCTTCACTCACACTGTTTTTTCACAGGACATGTTTCAAGAGCTTTTGCTCTTATCATCAGCTGGTACTCGATTAGTGCAAATTGTAGTGATCTCCTCTTTCTCCGTGTTGTCGATAGATGGCGTGATGTACTTGTCAAAGATGTCCAGTGGTGGAGTTTCAAAATTCATGATTCTATAATGATTTTTGTTAATGAAGATTTTTTACCATACAGAAAGGTCTATGGGGTGATTAACGTATTTTATTAAAGATGTTTCCAAGTTGATGTCATGTCTAGTATTCAAAAAAATGAAAAGCCACTGCTGATTTTTCTGTTTCACCATTTTTAATGTTTCTTATATGTTCTTCAGTTCTGATGTCAATATTTCCTTTTGTTTTTCCTATATAAATTTTAGGGCAAGTTTCACATTTGATCTCATAGATTCCCGGTTTTTCTTTGGTAGTAATTGAATTTGGGGGGGGGGGGGGGGGCTTTTAACAAATTTCTGATATTAAACCTATTTTGAGGTGCAAGAATTATTTTGTGTTTTGAGAAGATTTTTTGGAATTTATTATAGGCTGATGGATGGAAGGTGAATTTTTTTTTAAATTTTTTCTCTTTTTCTCCTGTAGGTTCTAGGGTGGTGGTTTCTTTTATTTTCTTAGCTTTGTTGAGTCTGCTAAGAAAATAAAAGAAACCACCACCCTAGAACCTACAGGAGAAAAAGATAAAAAACTTTTTAAAAAATTCACCTTCCATCCATCAGCCTATAATAAATTCCAAAAAATCTTCTCAAAACACAACATAGCTCTTGCACCTCAAAATAAGTTTAATATCAGAAATTTGTTAAAAGGCCCCCCAAAAATTCAATTACTACCAAAGAAAAACCAGGAATCTATGAGATCAAATGTGAAACTTGCACTAAAATTTATTTAGGAAAAACAAAAAGAAATATTGTCATCAGAACTAAAGAACATATAAGAAACATTAAAAATGATGAAACAGAAAAATCAGCAGTGGCTTTTTATTTTTTGAATACTAGACATGACATCAACTTGGAAACATCTTTAATAAAATACGTTGATCACCCCATAGACCTTTCTTTCTGTATGGGAAAAAATCTTCATTAACAAAAATCATCATAGAGTCATGAATTTTGAAACTCCACCACCGGACATCTTTGACAAGTACATCATGCCATCTATCGACGACATGGAAAAAGAGAAAACCACTACAATTTGCACTAGTCGAGTACCAGCTGATGATAAGAGCAAAAGCTCTTGAAACATGTCCTGTGAAAAAACAGTGTGAGTGAAGCAGTGTGTCAATATCGTCTCGATTCACTTTTGTGCTAAGTATCAGTGATCCTGTGCCTTAAATGTTAAAAATATATGATTGGATTATTGTACACATATTTTTATGTATCTCCATAAAAAACAGTATGGGTGTCAAGTCGGAGCTTCTAGATGGCTATTGAATAGGACTGGCCCTTCCAATCCACCTCCACAGACCAGGGAATCTTTCTTTCAGAGCATCTCGAACTGGTTGGGAAAAGTGCGGGGTCAACCATCTTGTTGAAATAATAACATTACTTTATTTTCTTTTTCAATTTGGTATACTTGCTGGAAAATGTACTGTTCTAGAATGTCTAAGTTAACATGTCATGTGAAATTTGCTCATAAGAAACAAGGGGCCAATGACCTGATAGTGCATCAAACTGCACCACATGTTTTGAAGAACCTCTGTCATACTTAAATTTCATTGGGTGGTTCAGATAACCAAATTCTATAAGTACACTGGTTGATGCAACCATTGATATGGAATGAAGCTTCATCTGTGAAGATTACACATTTTAAAAAAGTGTTGTCATAATCAATTTTGCTAAGCATATCATTTGCCAACTGAACATGCTTTGGACAATCCATAGGTTTAATGTGATGTCTGAGCTGAATTTTGTAAGTGTGAAGGTGTAAATGCTTTTGTAACATATTTTGAATCGTTTACTTAAGTATTCCAAGTTGCACACTACACTTCGCAAATTTTTTGGACTTTGAGCACAACTCTGCCATATATGCTCCACTGTTTCGTCACTCATTCTAAAGTGTCTGGTGGACTTCTTCCCATTTCCTGAAACCGTTCATATAAGCATGTAATGCTATAAGCATGAGGAGGATCATCACCATAAACACATCGGAAAGTGCGCTGAACAGTTATAACTTATTTAAAATCTGTTAACCACCACACGCATTATGCTATCTGCTGAACTGTCGCCATTACAATTATACTCTCTACTAAAACAGCGTGGCGTGGCTACTTCCTGTCAGGCACTTGTATTGCATACCAGCTGAAGATCATGGACGGAGTACGTCACATCTAAAAAAAAAACTTGATGAGTTCCTAATTTAGTTTACAAATATTAATTTATCTCAATTACAATGGAACATGTGATTTTGTGAAATTGCTGCAACCTTTTTTGATAACCCTGTATTTAACCTTCATTTGCACAAATATACATAAAACCAAATTGTGATATAGCATGTTTGTTAAATTTATCACAGTTTATGCTACTACTCACAGTAGCAACTTTGGTCCAAGACCTTTTTGATAAATTATTGGTACATTCTTAAATTTGCAATTTGCCAATGCTACTTTAGAAACTAAATAAACATGGAAAGTACTTAACTTTAAAGTTAATTTATCATAACAACACTGTTTTCAACACTTCCAAGAAAGTAAATGGAAAGTACTATTAGAGAACTAACGTAAAATTTCAAATAAATAATATCACTGGTGTATTTGTATGAGGTGAGACGTATGTTTCAAAGAGTGTTACTGAGTTATCTATAAATGTAATTTGTAATTATCATGCATTGGTAATAAATGCAATCATGATATGTATAATGTACTCATTAATTCCATATTGAATAAATTCTTTCCAGGGCACTAATAAAGAAGTACTAGTTATTGATGAGATTGGACGCATGGAGCTTTTTAGCAGATTGTTCCAGCAAGAAGTGCAGAATGCATTTGGTAATCAATTAAATGTAATTTTGGCAACAGTTCCACTCTCTAAAGGAAGACCAATACATATTGTAGATTCTTTGCGGCAGCGTCAAGATGTAACACTTTTAACAGTAAGTGTATTTTTCTTTTTCAGTTAGCTCAGTTAATAAATCATATCTATTCTGCAGTGTAAATAGGTGTTAATAAAACACTTAAATGAGATTGAATTTGACAATGAAGCAGTATTCATAAATTGTCTTGAATGCGTAGCTGAATCATTAATGGAAGTTATTTTGACCCTAAGTTCTTTTGGAAAGAGGAAGTTTAAGATTAGCCAGTTCATTTCAGAATAGTCCTCTGTATGAAACTGTGAAATCTATTCACATATTTCTTTGGGGTAATCAGAATGAGAACAGCAAAGTTAAAATATATGTATTGTGACTTTGTGGGTTCGTGAAATTAAAAGTTGAAGCAAGATTTCTATGTTGCGAAGATGGGATGCACGTTGACTGTTTCGAAAACCCAAGTCGGGAAGCCAGATATAACAGGGTTACTTCGTTGTATTTTGAGTTGTTTCTTGATGATTGTGTTTGATTAAATAAGAGTCATGAGATCTCCTCTTTTCTGGTGTGGTTTCGAGTGAAATAAATAAAATTTTGGATAAGTTCAATTTCATAATATATATATTTTAATTATATAAGCTGGATTACATTTTACTGAAACTTTCTTTCCTAATCAATAATTGCGGGTTACCTCCAGCATATCGATAAATCCTTACTTCCTTAATGAATAGCTTCCGTTAATTACATAAAATTCCTCACTCCTGGACGTCCACTCATCACTATCAAGATTACAGAATATGCCTCCTTTAAGATTATTGATTTTCCGTTACAAAACTTTAATACTCACCACGACATTTTTCCATCGTCATGAAACAAGATTACAAAACATATATCTCTCAAGATTATTGATTTTCTTTTTCCTTGGCAACCATTCATCGTTTTTATATATATATTGTCATAACATGGCCCACTAATGGTCAGATAAGATAACAAAACTCATTTCCAACAAAAACTACCGTTACAAAGTCCAACTTGCAGAAATTCAAATCGTTCTTTATTTCCGTAGAAATACGCTTTGTACACCACTGATAGCTCACACATGTACGCAACCTTCCAGTCTGTCTGCACAATGCTCACTAGCAACTACACTCCATACGGCTTCCTGACAGAAGCTCAGCCCTCATGCCATGCCATGTGGTACTGACTTGCTGTATATAGCCAGAAGGTTTTTGCTGCGTGCCCACCTGTTAAGGTTTTTACCGCAGGTAAGGTAGATTTCGGGATATTGTAGGGTGAAATGTAGGTTTTTAGAATGGTGTTATTTATGAGGTTACAAGCATGTACCTGGGGGTTGAAGGAAAGGATGCAACACCTTACACCCTGGTGTTTTTATTTGATTTTGCTTTGGGGAATAATTTTGATGCCAAGCAGCTTGGAAGGATCATGTGGAGCTCAGCTTTAGCTGCTGTTCGGATTAGCTCCTAGGTTATCTCGGATGACCCGCAAGCTATGCGGGGTAACCGGTGCTGTCTAGAACGACCTCTAGTGGGGTCATAATCTCCCAGGGATCTGACAAGGGCGCTTCTGTGGTTGGGTAAACTTGCGTACAATTTTGATGCCCGGTGCCTAATTTCATCCTTCACGTATGGAAGACTCGGGGCCTCGTGAAGCAACCTGGTAGGAAAATAACGTCCCACAGAATATATAGACCTGAGTCCTCTATTCTGTGCACGTTGGAGCCATGCTAGCCAGCTGTCTGCGGCCATGCCCCAGATCTCGCAGGCGTAAAGCATAATCGGGATTACCAGCGCTCGGAAGAGGTATAACTTCATGCCAACTGGCATCGAGGTTGACCCCAGCATTGGATACAGGGAAGCAATTGCTCCCTGTACCTTTGCCGCTCGGTCCCTGATGTGTTGGCGAAAAGTTAGACCCCTGTCTAAGTTAACACCAAGGTACTAGACAGAGTTAGTCCACTCTATCCTTTGACCTCGGTAGCTGAAGTTGGGGCAGTATGTGGGGGTATGGCGCTTTGTAAAAAGTATTGCATGGCTTTTGTCCGGATTAACGGACATCCGCCAACGCCTACGTCTTTGTAAGGGGTTGAAGGCTCTGAGGATGTGTTTGTCTTTGCAGAATAGAAGCACGTCGTCAGCATATTGTGCCATTTCGACTCGTGGCTCTGTTGGGAAATCTGTCATAAAGACGTTGAATAGGGTGGGGGATAGTACAGAGCCTTCGGGGACTCCGCCTCTCACTGGTCTGAGTGTAGATGTTTTCCCCGCGACTGTGACTTGGAATGTGCGTTGTCTCAAGAAGCTGTGTATTATGTTGACTATTTGTGTTGGGAGCCCCAGGTGGATCAGTTTGTAAAGGAGCCCCGCGTGCCATGTCGTAGAGAAGGCCTTCTCGACATCCAAAGAAACCGCAGCAGTCAAGGCGCCTTCCTGGCAACCCAGGGCAGTGATCTCCACCACACGCAGCAGCTGTTGGATTGTCGAGTGCCCAGGACGAAAACCAAACTGATGGGCGGGAATGGCTTGAATGTCTCCCAATATTGGGGACAAGCGGGTGAGAATCAACCTCTCGAGAACTTTCGAGAGGGTGGAAAAGAGGCTAATGGATCGGTAGCTGGAGGGGTGAACCGGATCTTTCCCAGGTTTCAATATGTAAATCACCCGGGCCTCTCTCCACTCTCGTGGAAATTACCCAAGGTTGAGTTCCAATGCGTCACTTATATACACCATTTGCAGTATCTAGAAGTTTTCCCACTATTCACGAAGCAATCACGTTTTTCACGATGGCGACAGAGCTATCGAAAAATTTTTCTGGCTGTCTTCCACTCCCCACCTGTCTCTCCTTGGCACGTCATTGGTGCTGCACATGGGCGTAGGCGTGGCTTCAACCCTATCTGTCTCTTTCTTTCCTGCTAGCTGGTTTTATCGTGCCTTCGACAATTGGGTGACACTGCTTCCTCCTCAAGACGAACAGCATCATCGTAGTGGGCCAGACAATCCAGGTGTACCACCATTCCTTGGGGCATCTTCTGGATGCGGTAGACTACGTCGTTAATCCTTTTTACTTCCCTATACGGTCCTTGCCTCGGCTGTTGAAGTTTCGGGCAGCGTCCCTTGGTCCGGATAGGGCGGTACAACCACACCAGGTCACCTTGCTGGAACCCTTGGCTGTTGGCTTGCCTGTCGTATCGGGTCTTCATGCGGTCGTTCACCTTTTAGTTGTTCTGACGAGCCATCTCATGCATGTCGTGGAGATAGTACACTAGGTTCTCCACATACTGGGTTGCTGGCTGTTTTGCTTCTGGGGGGCTCCCAAAAGCCAGGTCACAGGGGAGGCGTAACTCTCGGCCGAACATCAAGCTGGCTGGCGTCATCCCAGTGGTGTCGTGTGTTGGCGAGCGGTAGGCCAGCAAGAACAGTGGCACCTTGATGTCCCAGTCTCGCTGATAGCTGGCCACAACCTTCCGCAGGTGTTCTTCTAAGGTCTTAATGTACCTCTCCACCACGACGTCTGACTGCGGATGTAGGGGTGTTGTGCGGGTCTTGTTCACCCCAAGTCTTTCCAGTGCCTCCTTCATTAGGTTAGATTCAAAATTGGTGCCCTGGTCGCTGTGGAGCTCTAAAGGCACACCAAAACGGTAGAACAGTTGCTCAACGAGGCAGTCTGTAATTGTCTTCGCCTCTTGGTTTGGGATGGCATATACCTCCGGCCACTTGGTGAAGTAGTCCACGACCACCATCAGGTACTTATTGCCTCGGTCGGACACTGGGTATGGCGCTCCGACGTACTGCTGCATGCGACCCTGGCTCCTAGTTTGGGACCCGCAACTCGCCGCGCACACGTGACATTGACGGCACCATCTCTCAGCATCTGCTCGGAGCCTCAGCCAGTAGTAGCGCTGTCTGAGTTTGTCGATTGTTCGGTTCGCTCCCAGGTTTCCTGAAGTACCAGCGTGCACTTCCTCCAAGAATTCCGGGACCTTACTCCGGGGAAGTACCAATTTCTCTCTCTGCATCTTCCCATCGGGTGATTCTCATACCCGGAACAGCGGGTCATATCGGTAGTCTTAACCTTGAGTGTTGACGCGCGTAAGTGGCGTATACACTTCCATCCCGTCTTGTGTCCCTAGGACCAGATTGGGGGGGCTTGTTAGGTAACTAGGTCTTGCCCTACGGAAAGCCCCACGGAGGATGCCGAGCGCCCTTTGGGACAGCTCGGATACTCCCTGGTTGAAAGAGGCCCGGGTCTTGTTCCTACGAGTTCAAGGCTAATGGGAGTAGAACCTCTGGACTCAACCCGGAACAGCGGGAAGCCATTAAGTTTCCGGGTACTAGCCTGCTAAGCTAGTAGAAGGTGTGCTAGATCACCAGGCGGCCCCACCGAGGTCATATCGGTAGTCTTCACCTTGAGTGTTGACGCGCGTAAGTGGCGTATCCACTTCCATCCCGTCTTGTGTCCATAGGACCAGATGGGGGGGGCTTGTTAGGTAACTAGGTCTTGCCCTACGGAAAGCCCCACGGAGGATGCCGAGTGCCCTTTGGGACAGCTCGGATACTCCCTGGCTGAAAGAGGCCCGGGTCTTGTTCCTACGGGTTCAAGGCTAATGGGAGTAGAACCTCTGGACTCAACCCGGAACAGCACGCCCTCTCTGATCTTCAGCGAGTCCCATTGGGCCCAGTACGACTTGTATGTGTCGCTCCTTGGTGCGATGTCCTCTCAGGTTGGTCTCGTCCCTCCCGTTGGCCTCCACTTCCCTCAAAAGTGCCCCCAAGTCGGCGTCCGCCAGCTGCTCCTTCCTCAGGCCTGCGCTATCCCAGCCATCCGCAGGCACGGCCGTGACCACACTGACGGCTGCGGCACGCTCCTTATCTTCCATTCTTGTGCATTGGCCGCACTATTCTGGGCAGGGTCTTCGGGACATGGCGTCTGCGTTGCCTGGCTCTTCCCTCTACGATGTTCAGAGGTGAAGTCGTACTCCTGCAGCCTTTAGAACCAGCGGGCTCTCTGGCCTTCCAGGTTCCTAAAACTAAGTAGCCAGGTTAGGGCGGAGTGGTCAGTCCTCAGATGGAATGGCTGACCGTACAGGTACTTGCGGAAGTGCTCTAAGGTCTTCACTACCGCCATTAACTGGCGCCGGGTGACGCAGTAGTTCTTCTCTGCTTTGGACAGCGTCTTGCTGTAGTAGACTATCACCCGCTCATGACCGTCCTGCGCTTGGGATAGGACACCTCCAATGCAATGATTGCTGGAGTCAGTGTCCACAATGAAGGTGCCGCCTGGTTTTAGAAATCCCAAAATAGGAGCACTGCAGAGTGTCTTCTTCAGTTGCTGGAAAGCGCCTTCAACGTCCTTCGTCCACACATAAGACTGGTGTTCTTCCGTAAGGCGGGTGAGGGGTTTGGCGATGTTGGAGAACCCCTTTATGAAACAGCGGTAATAACTGCACAGCCGCAGGAAACTGCGCAATTCTCTCTTATCTTTGGGGTGAGGCCAATCTCTCACGGCTTGTGTCTTCTCCGGGTCTTTGGCCACTCCCGTTGGTGAGACTATGTGGCCCAAGTAGTTCACTTCCTTGCGAAAGAGCTGGCACTTCTTCGCGTTTAGCTTGAAGTTTGTCGCCTGCAGCCTCTGTAGCACCTTGCTCAGATTCTCGAGATGGTCTTCGAAAGTCTTACCGATGATGAAATCGTCTGGCTGTAGCATGAGGCATTAGAAGGTAGCTGGTGCGTTGCAGAGACCAAAGGGCATAACTTTGAACTGTCAAAGCCCTTGGCCTGTCGAGAATGCAGTCTTCTCCTTGTCTCTCCGGTCTAGAGCTATCTGCCAGTAACCCGACTTCAGGTCCAGGGTCGAGAATTACTGCGCACCAGCAAGCGTGTCCAGGATGTCGTCAATCCGGGGTAAGGGAAAGCAGTCCTTCCTGATGGCAGCATTCAGCTTCCTGTAATCCACGCAGAAGTGTAGCTCGCCGTTCTTCTTCGTCACCAAGACTACAGGGGAACACCAAGGGCTGTCAGACTCTTCGATCACTCCCCTGGATCTCATGCCCTCTAGCATGTCCCGTACCGCAGCTTGTTACGAGCGGAACGCGTCTAGATGGTTGCCAAATATGCCGGGCGTCTCCGGTGTTGATGCGGTGAAGCACTTTGTCCGTGCGCCGTAGTCGCTGTTACCTTGGCTGAAGACGCGCTGGTATCGTCTCAGCAGTTGTCGAACCTTCTCCAGCTGTTCTGCGGTCAGGTGGTCGGTCGCCCTATCCAGTAAGCCTTCCAGCCGGGGCCCCGGGTGTTGCGTCGGCACCGGCTCCTGTGTCTTGTCGGTTGCGGTTACGCTGACCACGGGCTCGCACGTCCCCAGCTCCGTTCCGGCCTGGACATCGTGATCGATGTCTGCTAGGTTGAGCAGCCTCACTGGCACCTCCTCTCGGCACGGCAACAATGTTCTGACTACACATAGTCCGTGCACAGCGTCTTCTGGTCCAGCATCATGTTCTTCGTCCGCTGGTCTTCCAGTCGCGGCGTCACCACCACCTCGCTTCTCGCGGTGATCACCACGTCTTCCTTCAAGATGACGCTGCAGATTCCAAGACGCTCTTCGGGTTGCAGTGGTATCCGGTACACGGGAGTCCGAAGGCCAGCCGAAGGACGCCGGCAAAGATCAAGTGGCGTGTGTTGGGGTGTGGACAGCCGGGACACCTGGAGAGAAACCGCCGACACCAGGAAGAGCTGCCGGAAGAACGAGTAAGGCCCAGCGTGGCGAGGAGCACTTCGGCGCCGTCAGCCTACGGATAGATGACAGCCTCATCGCGGACGGTTGGGTGCCGCGTGCTCTTAGACACGCTTGATGCATCGGCACCGGCTCCTGTGTCTTTTCGATTGCGGTCCCCAGTTCCGTTCCGGCCTGGACATCGTGATCGGTGTCTGCTAGGTTGAGCAGCCTCACTGGCACCTCCTTTTGGCACGGCAACAATGTCCTGGCTACACATAGTCTGTGCACAGGCGTCTTCTGGTCCAGCATCATGTTCTTCTCTGGCTGTCTTCCTCTCCCCGCCCCGTCTCTCATCGGCACGTCATTAGCGCTGCACATGGGCGTAGGTGTGGCTTCAACACTTGTCTTTTTCCTGTCAGCTGGTTTTATCGTGCCATCGATGATCGGGTGACAGTATTATAATGTGAAAAGTCACAATTAATGGGAAACTTTTCAGCTTACTGGAAATGAGAAAGAAGCCTTGGCCAAATGTTAAGTTTCTTATTCTCAGGCATAACATATTCTATCCATATTGTGCAGTTACACTGTATAAATTATTCAAAGCAGTCATGACATAAAGGAGCCATAAGAGCTCTCTTTAATTGCAGGCTGTGAAAATAAACTGTAAGCAATTCTAGCATACTGCATCCTAACCTCAGATTCTGATACCTGCAGATCCAAGGAGCAACTGGATGCAAAAGCATCATCTAAATTTATTTATAGTACATTTCCAAACTGTTTATAGAAAACAATAGCAAAAATGACGAGGTGCATCCACAAAGCAAGCTACTCTGGAGCTGTGGTCAGAAATAAAACACAGTTTAATTGGGAAGATACAAAAAGTGTTGAGCTGTTTTTCAATACATTCATCACTGAAATTCAGAGTTTGTTATATTGTAGGACCAACTTTTATATCTGTGTATGGTAGAAGTCTGCTGCCAGGAGTTTGAACCACTGTGAGAGACTAAATGTAACAGCACATGGAGGATAAGTTAATATCTTAAATTTCTAAATGTGAAAGTTCTTTTCATATGTGACTTGCCACCAGAATGCCAGTAAGGGAAAAACTCATGGACTACATTGCACTTAGACTCCCAAAGGATGTTTTCTTAAGAACAATTCCAGCTGGGAAATGTAAGGTCAAAAAAACAAATAACCAATCAGCCTTTGAAAGCCACACTGCCATTACGGTAATCTCAGCTTTGTTCTAAAAAGTAATCATAATGTAAAGGGTGTCTTGCATCAACAGTGGCTAGGAACAATGCAAATAAATAGACATGAAATAATTGTGTGCTGTATAAGTTACATGTGAGTGGAGTAGTGATAGCTCGCGAATGGCAATAGTTAAATGTAAAACTGTTCTCCAAAAGCATAAGTGCAATAGGGAAACAAAGAAAGAAATTAAACACAGGATGTCTTGATAGATAAAGTCAACATGAAAAATTCAATGCCATGGCTTGAGATTTGAACCATGGATCTCCTAGTTTCCATCTAGTTGCTCTTACCCATTGAGCTACCATGGCCAACTTGCCGTCATGACATTAAATTCTCCATTTGACTCATATATTTCCCCAGTAAACCACTCGGGGCTTTCACATTCGAGATACACTGTTTGTGGCAGCTTACTGTTGTAAGTACTTAAATGTACTTTAATGTCATGATGGCAAGTTGGCCATTTGACTCTATCAAAAACCTTAGCCTGGCTAGTTCGAAGAAATGATTAATTTCCATCAATTAACTAAAAGAGGATATCTTTATTATTAAAAAGTTATTTAACATATGTAATTGTGTTTTTCCACAAAATCCAATCTGAGAAGAGACTCTTACCATTCCTTCCAATCTTTCACTCCTGAAATCACAAAACGTACCTATGTAAGTAGGCAAAAATGAAGGAAACTATCAAGGCTAAGAGACCAATGAACCTATAACTGGTAAAATCTCCTCAGCAACTCAAATAGCTATCACCTACGGTTGCAAGTAGTAACCGACATAAAAGGCTCAGAAAAGTAGAAACAGTGTCCCAAAAATCTGTGTACAAGCAATGGAGAGCAGCTACAAGATGACCAACTATATCTAGAAGGAAATCCACACACAGCACATAGTTGCCAGTAGTAGTCCAGACAACAGCCTAGAAAGCCTAAGGAATAGTAGACACTACCGAACAACATCAAACATCTACTAGTATTTGCATCAACGATGTCATCAGTCATCACAAAGCCTATAAGTAAACTACAAGTTATAACTTTTTAGGATTAATTAATGCAAAAGCTTGATAATTTATGTGAAATATGTGTAAAACATAGAAAATGACACGAGCAGTAGACAACATAAAAAAATAGGACCAACGTAAACCAGTCTGCTAATATTGAGGAATAAAATGAAGTGAATAGGTTAATCATGGAAAATAATGGAGCAGAAGGCACATTGATGAATGTTGTTGTTGTTGTCGTTGTTGTTGTTGTTGACTAATGGCACTGGGGATTAGTTGATTTGCATCATTTTCCCCCTGGCTTCCCAATATAAAGCCTGTAGGTTCTCACTTTTGAGACCATTACATTTGTCCAAATGGTGTTTCTTCATGATGACATCCTCTTTACACCCTACACTTGGGTGTAGGTATGCAGTGTATTTTATAAAGGTGTTCTGCAAGACAATCATGGCCAGTTTACAGCTATATTCCAGTAGCTATATTGTACTGAACTATAATTTCCTACTAAAGCACTATATACTTTTAATTGAAAACACTATTGGCAGTCAGTTTTTTTGTCACTTCATAACTTACATGTTATATTTTTGAGGGACTAGTTTCCGAAGCCATCGTCTCCATTATCAACCTCTTTCCAACTGTCTGTTGCAGTTTGCTCTCCTCTCTGGCAGTGGAACTATGTACCTCTTTGTCAAACTATCTACTGGCAGAATTTCAAAGTTCATTACTGGGTCCTTATTTTTCCATTTGAATGTTCTCCCATGTCAGTTTATTTTTGTTTATCACTCCTTTTAATAATTTTGGATTTGAATCATATCATGGTTTTTGTTCCAAAAATGAAATGCTTCTGCTGACTTATCTTCTTGTTTCATTTTGATGTTTCTAAAGTGCTCTTTGACTCAGTTTGGTGTTTAACAAAATTAAAATGACTAAACTAAAGAAAACCATTAAGAAAGCAACCACATTTACAGAAGAAAAAGAAAACAACATACTCAGTGCATTCATATACCACCCAAAAACATTTAATACATTCAAAATGATCTTTAAGGAACAAAACATCAGCTTGGCACCTACTAATAGTTTTAAAATTGGTAAATTCAAAAACAAAGATAAAATTCCAACAATTAACAGATTCGGAATATACCAAATAAGTTGTAAGAATTGTGAAAAATGCTACATTCATCAAACTAAAAGAAATTACTAAAAGGGGTGATAAAACAAAACAAACTGACAATGTGAGAGAACATGTTAATATGGAAAATAAGGACAGAGCAATGAACTTTGAAATCTCACCAGTAGATATTTCGAAAAAGAAGTTAATATTTGGATACATAAAATCAGACTGAAAAATTAATACCATGGCCAGGATTTGAACCACAGATCTCCCACCCTCATCTGGTTGCTCTTAACCATTGAGCTACAACATGCCATCATGAAATTAAATTCTCCAAATCCCATCCATGGCATTGAATTTTTCATTCTCACTCTATCAATCCAAATCTTAGCCTACACACAGCTAATGTGGAAGAACGATTAAGTTTCCATTAATTAACCTAATAGTGGTAACTATAAAGCCTGGGACTTAGGTACTTACGGCATAGTAAGTCGTCAAAAAAGGTGTGTATCTCATTGTACATGAGAATCCCTAGTGGTTTACTGGGAAACATACGAGTCATTTGGAGAATTTAATGTCATGGTAGCTCAATGGTTAAGAGCAACCGGACGAGACCGGGAGATCCGTGGTTTAACCGCTTCGCCGATGGCCATTTAAACACTTCAGGGGCCGGATACAGATACCCAATAAACAGAACAAGACATTTAAATTGTTAAATGCTGTAAAAATGCATCATAAATACAATTCCATATCTTCTGTATTTAGTAAGTTATTTAAACGAAACAAAACCTGGTTTAAAACCCATTAAAGGCAGTATACATTTACAGTAAGAATAAAGTAGAGACTACATTAATAAATCTTTGAAATTTCACTACTTTGTTTCACTGTAGCAAAAGCCATTCTTTGCACTGAGTGCACCTAATATTTGAATCATTTTGTTTTGTGTGTATACAAACGAATGTATGTATGTATAGCTACGCAAGCGACTTCGCCAGTTCAAGGTTTTAGCCTTTAGTTTATGCTATACCAAGCGATAATCATTGTAAGAGTATATGTTGCGTTACACACTCTTGAAAGAAAACTCCCTGTCAGCATCTGTTATTACAGATCTGTTTTTACAAAGTTTCTGGTAGCCTTATGCAGCTGTTTTCGCTCAGTATTTTAGTTATTTATACTCTCTCTGTATTCAGAGTGATTTCTTATAGCTATCAAGAGCTAATTGAATGGCACATTTGAAATTGTTAAATTTCAATGTTAACCATGGCTTATCCCTGTAATGTAGCAAATAAATTAGCTTGCGTATGTGTAT
Organism: Mantis religiosa; assembly: GCA_030765055.1. Taxonomy (NCBI): domain Eukaryota; kingdom Metazoa; phylum Arthropoda; class Insecta; order Mantodea; family Mantidae; genus Mantis; species Mantis religiosa. Next base: position 172,233,521 of record CM060947.1, on the reverse strand, counting down.
AGGCTTCTGATATCACTGTAGAAAATCTGGAAGATTTGTCGTGTGATTATGAAGGAGATTTTTAGGACATAGGTAGCAATGACTTGTACCGGTCTACAGATGGCATGTTAGCTACTCCATTGTTTGGAGAAATGGCTGGTCATTTATGGGTGATGAGGATCAGCTATTCTAGCTATCCCTCTTTACGAAAAACAGTTAAATGGTAAAAAAAGTAATATAAAATTATTTGTGGTTGGTTTATTGACACTCGTCACTTACTTTTTCATATATTTATGAGAGACTAGTTTCAAAGGCCCTGGCCTCCATTTTCAATCTCTTCCCAAGTTGAGTTGGGAGTTGAGTTGGGAAGAGATTGAAAATGGAGGCCAGGGCCTTTGAAACTAGTCTCTCATAAATATATGAAAAAGTAAGTGACGAGTGTCAATAAACCAACCACAAATAATTTTATATTAATTTTGACGTCACTGTTACTAAATTCCTCCAAACACACATCAGGTAAAAAAAGTATTTTTATACCACTGGATGTAACCATGCACAATTGTTTAGTAATTTTCAGAGCTGTAAATTCATGCAAGACATTGATCTACCTGTACTTGCACGTATAAATAGCCCGTAACCTAACTGAGTACTATAATACTCAGAGGCCTCTTTATACTGGGGGGGGGGGTAAGAAATTCACCACGACATCACCCCTCATACTTGAGAGAAAACACTTTCCTAAAAGGATACCACCCACAACCAAAAAAGTCGTAACCATTTCGAAAATGTGTAGTGTGTAGTGTGTTATTTGGTGTGAATCTGCAGATGTACCCTTGGGTGTTTATCCAGGTTTGGAGGTGTACAATTCAGAAAGAAACCTTTAAGGGTACGTTTACATCCCATATAGAACTAATTTAAATTTATTGTAAAATAGGAAGATTAAAATAATTGGCATTAAATGAGCATTAAATGCATGTATGCGCAGGACGTCTGTACACGTCCATATCGGTTTGGGACATTCGGTTTGGTACATTTTAGCTTGGACGTCATATGACGTCCATATCGGTGAAAGGGTTAAATCCCAGCCATGGCATTGAATTTTTTAGTCTGATTAAATTTCCAAGAAGTTCACAGTTCCACCACCAGAGAAAAGAAAGCAAATGACAACAGACGATAGTTGAACCTTCAAGGTTGAAAATGGATGCAATGGCCTTCGAAACTGGTCTTTCAGCTATAAAAATATAAGTGACAAAGTGTTAAAAACTGACTACATATAGTTTCTTCAATTAGTTTTTTCAATTCACAGTTCTTGTCTATTTGATATTTTAAAAGATTTGTCATACCTCCTTTCTTTCTATTTCTGTATTATTTTATTCCTAAAAACATTCATTCTTTATTTCAGGTGGACCATCAGAACAGAAACAACTTATCAGAACAAATAGTTGACATGCTTTCACAGTCACTTAATACAACCTTGTAATGACCATAATGTAACTGTAAATCAAGGAAATGAAAATGAGAAACTTAATGTGGTTGTAAAACTCAGACTAATAATAATGCTAAGTTTATTGTAAATTTTGTTGAAAAATGTGAATAAAGCAAATATAATATTTCCAAATTGTTATGCAGAACTAATTTCATAAGGCAGATTAAAAGAATTAGATGGATACATTGATATGTAGAATAAAAAGAAGTATTTCAGAAAGTGGAGTGCCATTGTTACTAAAATTAGGCAAATGAGTCAACCTTGTATATATTTTTCTCCACTTACAAGTTTTTTGATGAAGACTAGTTTCTGGAAACCTCTTCCCTATCATCAGTTCTGTGGTTGACTGATGATGCATCGGGTGTCTGCATCTGGCATGGTGTCATGCTGCCATCTAATGTTCTGGTAAGTTTGATGACATCATCTACGGCGGGAATTTCAAAATTCATCCTGAGGTCCTGTTTCTTCGTAATAAATATGTTTTACCAAATCTGTAGTTCCAGAGGTTTCTTTGCCTGTTTGATCAGTTCTATTTCTTGTTTTATGTTGTGATTCTCAGACCAAAAGTGATGTGTTAAGGCCAACTTTTCCATCTGTTTGAATTTAATATTTCTGAAGTGTTCTTTCATTCTTGTTCCTAGATTCCTTTTGGTCTTACCAATGTATATCTTGTCACAATCCTGGCAGCTCATTTGGTAAATGCCTGATAATTGAGTTTTCGGTGTGCTATTTTTTAGAGGGTGGTTTAGTAAGTTGCGGATGTTGTGTTTGTTCTGAGGGGCTAATTTTATGTTGAAGCTCTTAAATATCTTTTCAATTTTTTTTTAAGTATTTTGGATGAAATGTAAATTTGCCATATCTGGTGTTTGGGTTTTCTAGTTTTTTTAACATAGTAATGTCCTTTAAGTTTTTGTTTCTTTTGTGTCTGTAGATCAATTTTTTGATGAAGCAAGATCTTCTAACAAACAGCAGGCTTGGCCATGGGTAACTCTCTTTTACGATTGCTAGCTAATCTGTTCATGAGCAATTTGGAAACACACATTACTAAAGCCTTTCCACATATTTTCAAATGTTGGCATAGATATGTCGACGATGTGTTTGCTATAGTTCCTAGAAGACTAACCGAGGACGCTATAAAGTTGCTAAACCTACAAGAAAAATCCATAGTTTTCACCATTGAAGTAGAGCAAGATGAATCGCTACCTTTTCTAGATTTGAAAATCATTAGAACACCAACAGATGATGATGATGATGATGATATATGTATATATATATATAAGGGCGCTCAACTACGGTGGTCATCAGCGCCCTTTAAAAAACTAGTCATGGCAAAAGCCAGATATAAAACTTTCTAAAAACTATATAAGTGTAACAAAACCTATTAAAAATACACCAACAGGATTACAATTTGGAATATAGAGAAAAGCAACACATGTTGACAATTTCATTAAATGCAACCCATTTAACCCAGTAAACATCAATATGCAGTATACCATAGTTTGGTTCACAGATTAATCAACATTCTGCTAACAAAAACAGAATATGAACACGAGTACACTCACATACGCCAGGTTGCCGAATTGAACAACTATAACGCATATCCTCGACACCATATGGTACAAGAGGACTGGATTAAGACAAAACAATAATGAAGTACAGTGTTTGTGATTGAAGAAGCAGCACCAGTGCTTTAGTTGGGGGGATGGCAACCCCCCAAATATTTGTGTTTCTTTTTTAAAGTTTATTTCCTAAAAATATGGCCAAAAGTATTTTTGTTATTTTTTGACAATCTTTTTAAAAGCTATTGGTTGGTATGGAAAGTTGTACATTTCAAAAAAGTTGTACAGTTTGTACAAAGACTTGTAAAGTTGTACATTTTAAAAATATCCTACTAAATAATAAACTAAATATTGATTTTTTTTTTTTTTTTTTTGGTAAAGGTTATAATGTCTCTTACTGTCTAATTCTTAAAAATGTAATACATTAAAAATTATGTGACCTAAGTTCCATTATTCTTAATTACTACTGCATTACTTTAATTACTATTGTATTATTTAACTACTATTGTATTATTTAATTACTATTGTATTATTTAATTACTATTGTATTATTTAATTGCTATTGTATTCATAATTGTATTACTCAAAAGAATTGTATTATTCTTATGGGTACAAATTTGACAAAGCCATAAACATTGTATATTTCTACGGTGAATAAAAACTTACTTACTGAATTGTAATTGTACATGTCTCTGGCTTCTAATAAAGTATATTGGAAGGAGAAAATTCTATTGCCAATAAGCATATTGGTAGCAGTGTAGACGATTAATTTAACAGGTTATTTCCGCTGAGATGTATTCAAATGGTGTATTTTAATGATTCTGGTTGCAAAGTTAATGTACAGATGAAGTGTTACTTATTAAGCATTTTCTGCATTAATCTTTGTAATCATAAGCTTAATGAAGTGGCTTACTAAGAAACATCCATTAGAACAATTATAAAATACTGTAAATAAGAGGCAGTGTGATAATTTTGAAACCATTTCACATGGTTCTAAATCAGAATTTCCAAGGATTGAGGTTAAGAGTGAAGTTGACATAACCCTGGCAATTGACGAAGTTCCATTTGTTCCTGATTGTTGGTCTGAAGAACAGTAAAATATTTATTTATATGCATTTTAAGTTTTCATGTTTCTTTTTTCTCTGTTTTTGCTGAATATCATATCTTTGCAATGCCCTCACTTTTTCACCAAATTCTAATACCTACAACTCAGGATTAAGTACTGATTTATAAATTGTTTATTTAGTTGCTCTGATAACATCTTTATTATTTCATTTAAAGCTGTTAAAGTAACTCTCAGTTAATAGTATTTTTAATGCACAACATTTCTGATAATTTTTAACTGTTAAGTATTATAAAGCATATTTTTCGGTATTTTACTGATAAAAATCCATGGGTTGAAGTAAAAGATACATTTCTTGGATGTCATGTTTGCTCTGAAGTTAATGCAGTTAGTAGGGGTACAAAAAAGGGTGCTGATATTAAGTTTGCAAGTGACTGGACTCAATGTGTGGTTGGAAGTGATACTAATGATTCTAAAGCTAAAAATCAAAATTCTTTAAGGAGAAAATTCTTAAACGCAAAATGTTCCAATCTCAAAAAGCTACTGAAGTTATAAAAGAAGAAAGATGTAAGAAAGCACTTGAAAATACTGTTGACAATATGAATTAAAAGTATGAATAAATGACAACTGCAAGAGCTAAAACATTAAACAATAAGCTTAAACATTGTAGAGTGTTACTTTCCAATGACACTGTGCCAACATAATCGACCATGTCATAAAAGATAACAGAGGCAAAACAATTCAACAATAAGGAGAACAATATAAAAATAAGCGTTCTAATTGATGAGTTACTGCTTTAGGCCAGAAATCTGTTGTGATTTGTTTGAAGTGTAGCATTTCAGATGAGGTCGAGCCAGTATCATTTTTGGGGGATTTAGTGGACCTCAATCACACAACTGCTGCAGGTATAAAATATTTTTTTATTGAACACCTTGTAGCTTAATGGTATGGATAAACCTTTCCTAAAATATGTTAGTATCTTTTACTTGTGATGGAGTGTCAGTTATGCTTGGAAGGAAGGAGTTGCAGCAGAATTGAAGAAAGAATTCCCTAATTTGGTAGTAAGTCAGTGCTGCAGTCTTCAGTTGGCAATTAATGATTCTAAAAATGAAATGCAGTGTGTTTAATCATTTTCAATACTTTTTTAACAAATTATATCCATTGTTCAATCTGTCTTGAGAAAATAGCCCACCTCGGTAGCATAGATGGTAGCATGTCTGCCTAACGTTCAAGAGGTTCCGAGTTCGAATCTCGGTCAGAGTGAGTTACCTGCATAAGGTTTCTTCCGGGGTTTTCCCTTATCCTTCAAGACAAATGTCGGTTAACTCTAGGCTCCATGGACCCTGGAATCATTTGAGCCTTATTTCACCCAATTCTTTCACCATCCGATATGGCAACGTTGGAGAGCGTAAATTTAAAAAATAAATAAATATTGAGCATATATTTACCATTAGATTGGTTGAAAGCTGTGATTTATGTCAAACTATTAATTAAGTTATATAAAAAAGCAGAATTTCCAACTGCCAAAAGGTTAGTTAAAGGATGGAGAAAATAAAATATAGTCTTACAGTTTTGAAATCTCTGGAGTTTAGATATAGGTAACAAATAATGGTCAGAGATTTATTTTGAAAAGTGGCCAAACTGTCACAGCCAAATAAAACTTGGGTGCGCACTCATAAAAACAGAGCTTTTATTGAGACCAAGCCAATATGTCATATGGATGAGATTTGGATCACGCCAGAACACATGGCTGGGTTCTGGAATAGGAAAGCTTAAAGTGCTCAAATTATTGTATGTTATGCAAGTTCAGCAAAAATCAGCCTTATTCTGGAAAATAAGTAAGTGTTTCTCCAAAACAAAACAAGGAATTTGATTATCATTCAGAAGTGAATGTGGATTGTTTTAATGACTGATGTTTTTAAACAGATTTGTGAACTTCCAGAAGAAGTAGTCATGCTCATAGTAGACAATGCTAGCTATCATTCTAGAACATTCAATAAGCTGCCAAACTCAAACTGGACAAAAGCAGAAATACAGGAATTGTTGTAGGAATATTCTGTTCTTGAAGAAACCGAGACAATACTTGGACTACATTTTTGTGTTGATCCTAATGAACCAAAGGGGGAGGAGAATGCGAGAATTAGACCAGATAGCACCTGAAAGGGCCACCAAGTTCACTTACCAAACCAAATATCGGACCCCACCGATATCACGCAACTTATTGACGTTTTTTAATTTGAAGAAAAAGAAAATAATTTTTGAAAATAATTTTATATTTTATTCATTTGTAATAGTTATTACAAATAATAATTGATTATACCATAACACTTAATGGTTACCGAAAAATACAACCCGCGGTATTATATACGACAACCGCGTCAGTCTCCTTGTTCCGAAGCAGAACGTTGGGCCAGATTTCATGGGCCCGCGGTCACTCCTCACCCCTCCATACATTTTGTCAATCACGTTTCTTCACCTATTCTTCCTACTAGATCGTACACAGCAACGCCATTTCTTATTTTTTTCTAGATGTGGCTAGAATGTGGCTTTTTGTTCCATTTATAGGCCGCCTTTAACTGCAGTGCTCCTATCGGCGGCGTTCTCCTTTGAAACATATCGATGGCGAATTCTCGTAGACGTTGGGTTGCTGGTATTCTGGATTTTTCATTTTTAATATTAGATCACGCACACATTCAGACTCTCATTCATACTTTCAAACTCTGGGAAAGATGGGGAATCATCTTGGTTGGAGAAAGATCCCCATCCCAGACGGGAATCGAACCCGGGACTTCTTGCACAGCAAGCAGGTGCTCTACCGACCGAGCTACTGCGCCAGCCCCTGTGCAATTAACCTTTTAATTTGAAGTTTTTCTTCTATGTTTAATGAATGAAAGGGACTTTAAACAATTCACTCTATTCATGTTAAAGCTACACTAAGATTCTAACAACAATCATAGGTACTTGGCCCAGTAGCTCAGTCGGTAGAGCACCTGCTTGCCGTGTTAGAAGTCCCGGGTTCAATTCCCGGTGATGGGGGTGGGGATTTTTCTCCGGCTAAGATGATTCCTCATCTTCCCCGGAGTCTGGATGTATGAATAAGAGTGCGAATGTGTGCGTGGTCTAATGATTAAAAAACGCAACGAATACGAGTTAACACCTTCGATATGTTCCAAAGGAGAATGGCCGCCGATATGGCCACTGGAGTTAAAGGCGGGAATAAAAAAAAAGCGTATAAACCCGTTAAAATTTTCTTCCTTTTGAAGATATTCATGATCGAACAGACAATCGTCTCAATGATGGTATTATTAAGAAGTTGCAAACGTTTAATGTTGAAAGAAAATTCATATCTGAAGCATACGAGGGTGCCGCAGTAGTGAGCGGAGCATTAGAAGGGTTCATACTTTTATTCAAGACTCTTTCCCTTAAACCAAGTATGTACACCGACATACTCACCAATTAAATTTGGTTATACGATATGCTTGTTCCAAAAACACAAAATCAATTAAGTTCTTTTTCGCCAATATTGATGGATTGACTATTTTTCTCGTCCTCAAATTGCGCTCAGTTTGCAACAAAGTCATTCCAGCTGCTTTTAGAAAAAGATGGAGCTTTCGATCACAGGTTTTGAATAGCGTCCATGAAAAACTTTATTTACTGCAGTATTTTGAGAAGATTGAGCAGGAAGATAGGTGGGATGATGTAACAGTAAGGGAAGCCCTTGGTTTGAAGAATTTGCCAAACAGCCCAGAACTTTTGTTTCTTCTATTTTTTTCTACGACATTATGAAATATGTTCACATTCTGTACAATACAATTCAGATATAAAATACCAACAGTTTTGCAATATCTAATGCTTTACAGTATTTTGAATCAGCTGTGTCTAAAATTCGTGAGAATAATAGAAGGTACCACGTTGATAATAACTTTGCCCATCCCTCAAAAAAGCCACCAAATTACTCTCCGAAGGGAATCTGAATTTAGTTGCCAAAGAAGTGTGCGACACAGTGGTCAACAAATAAAAGGACCATTCCAACAGTCTCATATTTTCAAAACTTCTGGAATTATTGATCCAAAAAGCCATTTCATCCAGAGAAAATCACCCTGCTGATTGTAAGAAAATTTGCATCGAATTACATTCCCATGATCTCCAACGAAAACGTTAAAAAGAATGCACTGTCAGTGATTTATCATAATGATGCATTCAAAGATAACCCTTCAGTCACTGACCTCTTCAGTTTTGTCATAAACACTCCTCTGAGGAAATATTTTCTGAAGTACACAAAACGCTGCAAATTGCACTAACTCCAGTTTCAACAGCCGAAGTAGACAGAAGTTTCAGTACATTGAAAAGAATTAAGACTTTCCTTAGGAACATTATTGGTTAAGATAGGTTTAATTCCTTGGCTGTTCCTTCTTTTCACAATGGTGAAATCCCTAACTTCAAAAACAGAGTGACTGAAATGTTTGCCACCTAGAAGAATAGACATGTTCAGTTCTTGTACAAGTAACGTTGCCACTTGAAGCGTTCTATTTTATCTGTTATTATTAGTTACTTGCTTGATGTTTAAAAATGTATATTGTTTCAGCACATTCCTGTTATTGCAGTGTTTTTGGCAGTGCAATTAAAAGTGGCCTGTTTTAAATGGTATAACCCCACTTTACATTCATTACAAGCATCTTTACATCTGGTCCCAATAAGAAAAATGCTCACGAGCCACCACTGGATCTACTTTCACTTGAAATGATACACGACATAATCCGCTTTTGCCTTATCACTGCCAATACAATCCAATCGAGTCAGCGTGGATCCAAATAAAAATAAGGGGTTGCAAACAGAAACAATACTTTTAAACAGAGTGCCGTTGAACGACTTACTCGAAAAGAAATTGAAAAGCTAATACAATAACACTGGGAAAACTGCGTGAGACATGCAGATAAACTACAATAACACGACTTTTGGAAAGAAATAACAAGTGATGAGATTTTGGAGCCTATCATTACAAATTTGCAAGACTTAGAGGATGGAGATATGACAATGATGACAGTCACAGCTATATTGAATGTTCTATTGGCACTTCTATTAGGCTAGAAAAATAGGTAAATAAAAAACTTTAATTATAGCACATAAAACATATAGGTACATTATATGCGAATATCAAAGTTGCAATTTTGACCTCAACAACTACATTATTATAATAGTTTGGAAAACTCAGTTGGGGTTCCCTTATGACATCGTCGAGGATATTCGCATACTCTAGGATAGTGTGCGAGAAAGAGGGAAATAAGAAAATTAGAGGTAACGAGGTACCAAAGCTGAGCGCGCAAACGCATTTCATTCGCCACGATACAGAACTCTTCCCATTCGAAAAACATAATGCAAGACATAAGCCATATTTACAGAGGAATGCAAATCAGGCTACTCATTACATCGGGAAACAGACCGTGTGGCCATTTAAATTTGTTTTTAGTGACGAATTTTGTTCACCAATATAGCTTTCGTTATTAGCAATTATGGGCATAATGATTTAAATATTATGTAACATAATGTAAAGAATAACAAATAAATGCTACTTTCGAACAAAATGGGACATAGAGGCATCCCTACAAAATCTATTGGGACACCAGGACCGCAGAATGAAAAACGGTGATATTCTTATGCCAGAATACACATATTCTTGTTTTAGTTAACACAAAGCATAAATTTTAAGAGTATGTGGAAGTATTAAACTTCTTTTCCTGCGTTTTTTTTTTGTTTTCTTTCTTTCTTTCTTTTTTTTTTTTTTTTTTTTACTCCAAAAGGTGACTTTTAGAGCAGGGTAATATTGTTGAAATGGAGAATTCTGAAATATCCCGTTGCTTCACAGAACATTGTTATTTTTTAATCGACCTAATTTCAATTTTTCTTTGCGTTGTTTCTGTGCGTCTTGCGTTTTATTTAAACAGTGAAATAACGAATGAAATTTAGCAATTTATTAGTTCGATTTTTTTCCCTCTCAATGTTAAATAAGGGAAGTACGTCTATACATTTGGCACTATGAATGGCGAAGAACAAATGACACACATCTTGCGAATCATTCATGAAAAAGTACGAGAGGGAGCAGAGAAAGCATTTGGGATTGTTAAGATGACTTCAAATGCAGAAGGCAACCAAATTTCATCCGAGGACGTAGAGAAAGCTGAAAAACTCAAAGAAGAAGCAAACCAATGCTTTAAAAGTAAGATTTATAACCTTTGTCAAAACGCCATTTGAAGGGATCAAATTAATACCCTACTTCATACTTAGGAAAATTGCATTAATCTGAATGGTAGAAGAACAGGTTATGTAGTTTCATTTATCTAGTGCAAGGTAAAGCTAGGTAAATCCGCGTGTTTTGGTATTTGTTATGCATACTAATGGAAAGTTTCACGTTGAAAGGATACCTCCTCTTATTTAAAAAATTGCAGACTTTTTATATTTGCTCACTGAATAAAACTAATTTCGGTAATAATTGAACTTTATGCTAGCATATTTATGCTCACACGCCAGCTATCTGATAATAATTGTGGGTTAAGTTCTTTAAAGAAAACAGGCATTCGATTAAAAAAATAACTGCTGTGTCTTTTAATTCCTGTAATTTGAATAAGATGACAGCTTTGATTCTTTCAAGTATAAAGGGCGTTAATACTATTGCAGCATCGGTAAGATAATACCAAATAAGTTTTGGGTCTGTTTTATGTAAGTAAAGTAGACAAACAAATTTCAAAATTTAATTATAATTCTGTTTTTTGCATTGATCTGTGGCTCAGTGGGTTGGATGTTAACCTGCTCCCAAGGTGGTCGCAGGTTCACATCCAGCACAAAACTGGTGGTTTTTAAGTATGCTTAAAAGCAGGAACTCCTAGATTTACTGGCTGCAATTGAGTTCCTGCAGATGCACACTGGTGACACTGATAATACTCTGGTAATTGACAACGTTGTTAAATAAAATATTAAATATCTGGCTAAATTTTCAATTATGACGGATGGGAATAGCACTTCTTAAGTATTTTTTTTTTTTGTGTGTGTGTAATTTTACGTCCTCCAATGTTAAGTCATATCGGACGGTGAATGAAATAGATGAAGTGATGCTCAAATGTGTCCAGGATCCATGGAGCGTAGAGCTACCTTACATTCGTCTTTAAGGATAAGGAAAACCCTGGAAAAACCTTATCCAGGTAACTCACCCTGACCGAGATTTGAACTCGGGACCTCTTGAACGTGTGGCAGACTTGCTACTATCTACGCTACTGAGGTGGGCCTTCTTAGTCATTGTAGGGTCCATTCAGTGAGTGATAAGGATATTTCTAACCTGTATTTGAAAGAACAGGCAAAGTGTTAGTGATCAGCATAATGTGGAAACAGGAATGCCTGTGATTGAAGTGAGGTGAATAAAATAAAAGTGGCATGATTTAGAAACCTAAGGTTATGCTTATAAGGAATGAAACAGTGATAACTGATAATCATTAGGGAAACGTGTACTAACATGCTTTAGTGTAATTGGAGGTTGCTAATTAACATAAGCTTATATTAAAAGAAAAAAACTAAACATAAATGAACAATCAAGAATATGTTCATTAAGGGAATGCTGCACACTTGCTTTGCTTGATGCTTTTGTGTAACCAGAAGGCAAAGGGGTATTAAAACTACATAATTTCTTAATCAGCACCAGTGCACACTATTTTGTTGGTAATGTATATTTTTTGTTAGGAAAAAACATAACTGAATTTCTGAAGTCGTTTAACTAATTAGGGAATACGTATATACTGCCTTAGAGAGGCAGAAGAAGAAGCAGTACAAAATAGTAATTCTAGTGGGTTTCAGTTTCTGCTCTTGAGCAGGCAGTAAAGGAAAATGGTGTGGTTTGTTGACAATTGTAACATGAGTTTTATATGAAACAAAGCTTCACGGGTGATCAGCCGTGTCAAATTTACTAATGGTCTTTGGCCATTTCAAGCTCCATGATCTTCAGGAAGCCTGACATTAATAATTTGACACGGCTGATCACCCATGAAACTTTGATTAATAGTAGTGCTGTTGGAAGTACTCAAAACTTGTCCGAAATATGCTATAAAAGTATTTCAATTGTTTATATGTGACATTGTTACTCTTTTGTTTATCGGTCAGTTTATCATTTGTGTCCAAATAGTTATCCTATTTTAGTTTTCTTCAATTTGGAAAGAGGACAAAGGATGAAATTATCTGCAGATGCTTGTACGACGACTGTAATGGCTGACTTTCCGTAACAATATTTTCACTGTCATAACATATATTGCTGGCAACAAGAAAGTCGCAAAATATTTTTGCAATGTGTAAAATTTTCTTTAGCCATAGTGGCTTAAGAATTAATACTATAGTGTCATAGACATGCAGTAGACCTTAATGTTTTTTAAATAAAAAAGATTTAAAATATAATTCTTTGCATATCATATGTCAGCTTAAATTGGTAAGAAATTGTAATTATTTAGTTTAACTGTAAGAGAGATTTCCAGAATGAAGATTTTAAAACAAACTTGTATTTGTTAAATTACTGCAACACAAATAACTATTAAAACTCTACCAACATTTGTATTAATTACGGCACAGCAACATCTAAATTCAAACAAACACATTTAGAACTTCCCCAAGGAGCTGTTCTCAATAGTATTTTGTTTAACATATATATAAATGATATCCCTAATATAATTCAAAATACTGACTTTAGAACTGTCCTATATACAGATGATTTAATTATGTGGCATTCCCACAAAACTCAAAATATTAAGCAATTAGAAATGGTAGCAAAGTCATCTCTAGAAAATTGGAAAAACTGGTGTTCAAAAATATCTCATGATGGTTAATATAGAGAAAACTAAGTAGCAGTTATTCTCCTTAACCAGAAAACAAATTAAATTGAATTTACAATATGATAATACTGCTATAGAAAGAACAGATAAAGAAAAATATCTTGGAGTAGTTTTTGATAATAAATTAACCTGGAAAAATCATAGACTATGTATGTGAAAAAGCCACTAAAAGATTTAAGCTACTGAAAAGATTAGCTGGCACTAAATGGGGCAATTCCTGGGAAATGTTTAGCACAACTTACAACCTTACATGAAACCAGTGGTAAAATATTGTGGAGAAATATTAACATCACCATCTAATAAAGGAAGCCCGCCTTGGTAGCGTGGTGGTAGCATGTCTGCCTCACGTTCAAGAGGTCCCGAATCCGAATCTCAGTCAGGGTGGGTTACCTGGATAAGATTTTTCTGGGGTTTCCCTTATCCTGAAAGACAAATGTTGGGTAACTCTAAGCTACATGGACCCAGGGCTCATTTAAGCATCATTTCACCCATTCCATTCATCGTCCAATATGACTTAACGTTGGAGGATATAAATTACAACAACAAAAAGAAAAATCTAGCACTTAGAATAATAACCGGAGCAATTAAAACAACTCCAATAGAAGCATTGCAGACTGCTACCTCTAACAAACCAGTGAACTTAGAACTAGAAACTCAAGCTATTTCACAGTATGAAAAAAATGATTAGATCTCCAAATTTCAATAATGGTACAATAATTAAGATGTTGCAAATAAATTAAAAACACACTCTGGATTCATGCAAGAAGTTAATGAACGTGAAAAAATATTAGAAATACCGATACTGATGATGGAGCTGGAGCAGGTGGTATATGCCAGTTCTTTTCCTTTTATAGAAATGTAGGAAGAAATACCACAAATTTTGATGGAGAAATAGAAGCTGTTTATGGAAATTAATTGTTCTTTCACACTGACAGTGTGTAAGCTAAAGTATGGAAAGGTAGAGTCAGACTAAAAAATTGAATGCCATAGCCAGGAGTTGAACCACGGATCTTCTGGTCTCCATCCAGCTGCTCTAACCATTGAGCTACTATGTCCAATGTGCCGACGTGACATTAAATTCTCCAACTGACTCTAGAAACTGTTTGTTTATAACTGCAAAACATATTTCCTTGGCTACATAAATGCAAAAATATAGTTATTCTTTCAGACTCAAAGGCTGCTATACAAGCAATAGTAACACTCCCTAAAATGGAAAAAAATTAAAGAAATACAAAAGATGATTCAAAAAATGGGTAAAGTAGGGAAAAAAAATGTATTACAGTGGATTCCATCTCATTGTGGGGTAGATGGAAATGAAAAAGACTAGGCAAAGAAAGGAACCAAAATTAAACAAAAAAAACTATTTCAAATTTTTCTTACGAATCAATCAAATGCATTGTTAAAAGAAAAATAGATAAAAGCTTATATATATAAAATAACACAAGAAAATAATTCAAAATGGCTACAAATTGTACAAAACCCTAAAATAATTCCAGGCTGCCAAGAAAATCAGCTGTTGCCATCTTTTGTATAACTGGATATGATTGAATAACCATCTTTATAGGATTGGACTTTCAAGCTCACCATACTGCCTACTGTGTACCAGAGAAGAAATTATGAATACAGAACATCTAGAATCATGCCAACCTTTGAAGACGTGCCCTGACATTTTCACCAAATACTGGAAGGCTAGAAGGAGAATGATTTGGTTGTCAACTCCTGAGCATTAGACACAAAATGCATTGAAAGAAAATTTGTGGTATGCGAAGTACAGAGTGTATGTTGACTCATTATAATTTTGATAATTAACTATTTTAATTTTTTTTTTTTTTTTTTTTCTTGAGTTTGATTTATGAGTCACTAGTTTTACATTCAAGCTTCACTTACTTGTTGTTGTATAATTGAAATGTTTTCAAGATCATTCGATCTCATCCTCAGCTGTTTGGTGACTAAATGAACATTCCTCTTCTTCCACTACTACGGAGCTCCTATCACTCTGCCATCTGGTGTTAGGAGCACTAAGTTTTAATACTTCATTTAATGCCGGGATTTCAAAATTTATAACTTTATCACGGTTTTTTGGTTATGAATATTTTTTCCCAAATATCCAATTCTATGGGTGTACTTAAAGATTTTAACAGTTTTATGTTATGGCCAATGTTGTGGTTTCTGTCCAAAAATGGTATGAAACTGCATATTTTTCTGTTTGTTTCAACTTAATGTTCCTCTGGTGTTCTTTTTGCCTGGTTAACAAGTTTTTCTTAGTTTTTCCTATGTAGCTTTTTTCACAGGTTTCACAATTTATCTGATAAATTCCTGATTTCAAATTGTTGGGGATTCAATTCTTTAGTGGTTTATTTAGCAGGTTCCTCAGACTGAATTTGTTTTGAGGTGCTAGTTTTAAGTTTAGTCTTTTGAAGATTCGTTCAAATTTTATAAAAGCCCATGGATGGTAGGTGAATTTTCTATATTGCCTATTTGTGTTTTTAAGTTGTGTGAGAGTGGTGTTTTTTTATATTATCTTCAGTTTTTCCTTTCTATTCATCATGTTCCTTATGATGGCTGGGTTGAATCCATTTAATGCCGCTATCTCTTTTGTGTTGTTCTTTCAAAAATTCCTCCTTCCTCAGTGGGATGTTGTATAGCCGGTGAATTAGACTTCTAAAGGCAGCTAGTTGATGTGAAACTGGGTTGTATTCATTTTTCTTTGTGTAATTATCTATGTGTGTGGGGTTCCTGTATATTCCAAAATCTACACCATGACGATTTCTAGTTATCTTGAGGTCCAAAAAGGGTAGTGTGTTGTCTCTTTCTACTTCCATTGTACATAAACTGGATGTGATTATCTTGCAGGTTTAGTAATTTTAGAGAATCTTCTCTAAGTTTTTCCGGAATGATGGCAAAAACATCATCAACATATCTCCGCCAAAATTTGTAAATTTTAATGTTTAATGTTTAATTTTACCTATTGTAATGTTGGATCTCCCTCCCTCCCTCTCTCTAAGGAGAGCATCTGAAGAGCAGGAGGGCGTCATCAACAAAACCTGGGACATATCGTGGTGGGATGCTCCTTTCAGGTGTAATAGTCCTTTTTGTGCTTTCTTATGACATCTAATTGAAAACTGTCCAGTTGTGTAACTGGAGATGCTCTTAGTCTTTGTTTCTCAGTATTTACAATTTGTGATGAACCTGGCTGTAGTTGTTTCTCTTTAGAGATTCTAGAAGCAGTCACCTCACTTATTTTAAGGGCACACACAATCCTTTTTCTCATTTGGTAAGAATAAGTGGTTCATTGAGAAGCTAATTCTCCTCTTCCTGTTCAAAGAATTCCCTAAGAAAACAAATTCTTTAGCTTAGTTATGCAATGTAACACCCCTATTGTAAGCTGATCTTTATCTTGGAGCATGAATCCTCGGTCTACCTCTAATACTACTTCCACTAAGTTGTGCTTCCATAATGACGTATTTTAATAGTGATTTAACAAAGTAGGCTAACAACACACAGTGCAACTGAATACTCTGTTTTCTGTGCACAACTAGTGCTAACTGACCTGAGGAATAGCTGATTAACCAGTATAACCAATGTGGTAACCTCTGTTTACATTTCCATTCCAATGATCTTCCCTCTTACTTCCAAGTCCTTGCTTGACAGCTGTCATGTATCTTCTTTTAAAAATCAGATTATAGCTTCTAAAGTGCTGTTCATATTTTTCTTGTACTTATTTACCTCTTCACCATTATGGTTTGAACCATTTAACAGAGTATTCCCATAAGATTATGCATGCTGTAAGCTGTAAAGACTTCTTCTCATGTTACTGATATAGGTAATTATGTATCTAATGGAGTATGTGCTGTTGATATATTATATATCGTGATATATTATGTAATTTTATGCTTACACATAAAAGATTTTTCAATGTAGTTGTAATACTGGGCCATTTAAAGAGATTAATAACAAAAATTATTCCTTACTTTGTTTCTGAATTAAGATGGAATTTAGGAACCTTCATAAGTTCTGTACAATGTCATCAATTTCACATCAGCATTGGAGTATACAAATGTTGACCAGAGATATATTTAGTTTTTACATTTAACTAGCCACACTGAATCATGTTTCATTGTTCACTCAAATCCACATTGTAGTTTCCATTGCTCTGTAGTCCTTCTGAGATTGAAGCAGAATTAAAAAGAAATAAAATGTTTAAAATATTACTTCATTTAGCACTTCTAGGCAAAAAAAAAAAAAAAAAAAAAAATGCATTAAAATAGACATGTCACTCTATTACAGCTATTAGACAATATAAAATGCATTTAATAAATAGAATTGAATTTTCATAACTTTCTTTGGAATAAATTTTATAGTGAAACTAAATAGTAATCAGGTAATACATTATTACAATATAGAAACATGTAAACTTTCGTCTCCGTAAAGTGCATATGATGTACAATTCATAAAGAAGTAAATTGACAAACTATTTCTTTATTCTCATTATAGAGTGCCTTATACTAATGTTCTATGAAGTAATAAATCAGAACTTTGTAGATTAAAAACAAAATAGCAGCCCAATCTTGATATGGTATTTCTGTCAACGAAATATGAAAAATAATGGTGCGAACCATGTTTTCTTTAACATCCATAAACTTAACTCTCATGCTGTGATACAATTGGCTGATGTCTTGAAGTAAAACAGGCATTAAATGGCTAGTTCTATTGTTAATAGTTTATTTCCTTACATTTAGATCATTTAGATGTGGGTAGGTGTCTTCTCATTTGAAACAGATTTAAATGTGAAACTTAAACAGTGTTTGACATTTTGCAGTTAACATAGTGAGCATGGCAACACTATCTATGTATTAACATTGGTAATGGATCAATGCAAAAGGGAAAGGAAAATTTACTACTGAGGCTTTCGAATGCGATGAAGTCACCTTGAATGCTACCAGTCCTGTTGCCACATTGGTTTCCCCTGAAGTGGAATTTGATACATGCCAAGTGAATCTGTCTCAATGAAATATTTTTTGTGCCAGAAAAATACATTTTTTAAAAAAATAATGAACAGCAGAGTTAGGGAGTAATGTTTGTAACACATCCATAAAAATTACACATTTTTAGCCCTGATAGTTTTCATAATACAAATGAATAAACATACCCATGTATTATATTATTATGGCATGTGATGTAAGCAATGTAATGGCTATTATAACTTCCGTATATGTATACTGTCGCGGCAACGGGCATGAAAGTTTCGGCGCAAGTAGATAACAGACGGATAGTATTTCACGGAGATAAAGAGCTTGCATAAGCAGATAAACATATGGCCGGAGGTAAAAGACTTGCCGACACAGATAAGTGAGGTAAATGGAACATTCTATACCTTGTTTCACGTAAGCTTGCCCAGTATCTCTTAACGGTCACGTGACCTAATCACCTCTCATTGGTTGCTGTTGTGGTAATGACTGTCGTGCGGTAAAAATTAGTTCCTTATTTAACATGGTGATATATCATTATATGTTGGAAGAGAATTGTCAAATTTATATTTTCGTAACTGTTTTAATTAAATATATTATGCAACAGAGTTGATTTATCTGAAATGCATGTTAATTCTTAAACAAAGTAAAGAGGAGGTTCCTTTGCTCTCAAGCACATGGCACGATAGCACGTGATTTAGCGGTAGTGGTGACATTTGTTTATATGACTTTTATCACTGACCTTGTTTTGAACTGGATTAGTCATGCATCGCCATTCAAGAGTGCGGGAGCTAAATTATTTTATTGATCGTTTATTGCACATGTACTTATTATATGTATAATGGCAGAGTCTACCGCCAGTTTTTCGCTGAAGTATCACAAGGATAATTATTTACAAACAGGCGAAAAAAGAATTGTGTTGCATGTGTTTAATGCACTCACAGAGAAGAATCCGTCTTTGTCAGTGAGAGAAGTCGAACAACTGTGCTTTGAAGTTACAGGTGTGAGTGTTAGATCCGTAGGAACATCGCGACATTAAATTGAGGAAACAGGAAAACTAACCACTCCAGGCAAAAGCAGGAATAAACAAAAGTGCGTGCTCGGAGAAAATACGTGAAAAGTGTTGTGCATCGTCATCTGTGTAGTTTTTCTTTAGAAACGAACTCCCTAACATAAGTAACATTTCGTCTGCTGTAAATGAGGATGCAGATTTACCAAATTTCAGCAGATTGCTTATACAGCTGGGATTTGTGAATGAAAAAAGAGGCAAGAAAAATGTGCTAAAAGACAGAGGCGATATTGCTGTGTGGCGAAGATGCTATTTAAGGACAACCACACTGCACCGAGATACAAATCGCTAAATATACACGAACACACGAAAAGTAAAGTATGGTGTGACACGACTTTTAAGACTGAAAGACAAGCATTTTTGAAAGGTATGTGTGCTGGTTTAAAAATCTCAGTGGAAAAGGCCAAAGGCCTTTCATTATAAACTCTTTCAGTTTCATTGCTCAGTCATTCTGTTTCAATTTGCTCAGTTCATTATAAACTTGTATTTTTGCATGCCTTCATATCCTTATTTGTATGATTTTTGTATGATTTTATTTATCTTCCAGGTAATTATTACGACATTTACTGCAGGTTTAAATGTGACGGGAAGGCACCGCCTATGGCCTATGATGCGAAAGCATTAGCCAATTAGGGCGAGGGGGAGGGCTGTTGAACGCGGAGTGATACATTTCAGCGGGGCAAGGTTATATGAAACAGAGATTAGATGATATTCTTGTTTCTTCAGGGGAGTGTACACCAATCTGTGTGTAAAGCTCTTTAGTACTACATTTTTGTGAGTTAGAGAATTGAAACTGTTGTTCTTTATGTAATTATCTGAATGCAAAGGTTTCCTGTATATACCAGAGGCTATAGTTTCTTGTTCTCTGATTATTTTTAGATCTAAGAATAGTAACATACCTTCTTCCGCTTCCATTGTGAATTTTATTGAGTGATTTTCTAAGTTAAGTAACTTAATAGAGTCTTGTATGAACCTGTAGGGGGCTATGGCAAAGATGTCAACATATCTGTACCAAATTTTGAAAATATACAGGAACGAAGTTATCGATATTCCCAGGTAGCTCTGCTTTATTTGCTTATGCACTATCAGTAATTACTGTGTGTGATGTTATCCATCTAATAAGTTTTTGTCAATACAAATTTAATTTTAAAGGTTGATTTCAGTAATTATTGTTTCTGTTACTAAAATTAAGCAAGTGAGTCAACCTTGTATATACTTTTCTCCACTTACAAGTTTTTTATGAAGACTAGTTTCTGGGGACTTCTCCCCTATCGTCAGCCCAGAAACTAGTCTTCATAAAAAACTTGTAAGTGGAGAAAAGTATATACAAGGTTGACTCACTTGCCTAATTTTAGTAACAATGGCACTCCACTTTCTGAAATACTTCTTTTTATTCTATATAGTGTTTCTGTGTTTACATGATTTAGGATGCTTTCAATTAAAAATTACAATTTTTACATATTAATTCAGCTTCTTGTTTACATCATTGCATTTTTATAAGAGAATAGATTGATAAATACATAAATAAGAAAGAAGAAAAGGAAGAGCTCATGTATTCCAAAGTTATTTGTTCTTGTGAAAGTTGTGTGAGTTAAAAAAGGAAAAGAGGTGCCCAAAGTAATGAGAGTTGTTTTTGTACATCTGAATTTCAACACGAATAAAAATAATCTTGTTGTGTAGATCTAAATTTCTCTTAAATCTAGCATTTTTTATTGAAAATAGTTGATGTTCATTGTTAATATATGTATGATTATTTTTTACATTATGTGTGATTGAAGGAATTTAGTAAAAGTGATATCAAAATTAATTGTAAAAGCTATTTGTAATTGGTTTTCTAACACTTATTTGCATTTTTAAATTATTGAGGGACTAGTTTCGGAAGCCGTTGCATCCATTATCAACCTTGAAGGTCTGACTATCATCTGCTGTCTTCTCTCTTTTGTCGGAACTATGAACTTCTTTTATAATTTGACAAAGAAGTTCATAGTTGCACCACCAGAGAGAAGAGAGCAGGTGATGACAACAGATGATAGTCGGACCTTCAAGGTTGATAATAGATGCAACGGCTTCTGAAACTAGTCACTCAGTGATATAAAAATGTAAGTGACGAAGTGCTAAAAACTGGCTACAAATAGTTTTTTCAATTATTTTTTTACATATTTAAACTTTTGTTCTTCTTTCAGCATAGTTGCTGTACAGTTTCTAATTTTTTAGCCCTTTGATTTGCTCTACATTCTCAAACAGATGAGAGAGAAAATATTTTTAATAACAGTTGGTGACGTGATAATTATTAGAGCTTAGAAAAAGTATAGAAGTCAGTGTATTAATATCTTTACATTTTAAATAAACATGCAGATAATGATTGTCATTTCAGAAGTGACACATAACTCACATATTTTGTTGAATTATAGTAAAATAAATGGAAATGCAAATTTGTTCAGTTAAAGTACAGTATTTAATAAGTATTTTCTACTGCTGCTGCTGCTGTTAGCCTTGATATTACCTGTTTGTCCAATTATTTTCATTGTGCTTTTGCTTTAAAATACTCTGATAAAATTAAAAGAAACAGTTTAATGATCTTGTAAGCGATAAATTTCAAAATACTTGGTCAATACCAGTACTTCATTGCTATTTCAATGAATTTGGTCTTGGAGCTTCATCCATTTAGGATTTGGATCCTACCTCTTAAATAAATTCATCATGCAGGATACTCAACAATTCCAAAACACTAATGCCACCTACTAGTTAAGCAATTACAGTTTCGAAAGATTTAAATTTTAAGTGATGCAGTCACCTTAATTATAAATTCATGTAAAACAAGCCCAAGAGTAATGATTTGCTTCTGGTTATACTATGTTTTATGTTGCAGTGTAGAGTGATGGAATTGCTATTATAAATTGATCTCTTTTACAGGGCAGGAATATGACAAAGCAATAGAGCTATATACAAAGGCAATAGAACTGAACCCAAATGTTGCTGTATATTATGGAAATAGAAGTATTGCATACCTGCGAACTGAATGCTTTGGCTATGCATTGAGTGATGCATCAAAAGCCATTGAATTAGATAAGTCTTATGTAAAGGGCTACTATCGAAGAGCTGCAGCACATATGTCACTAGGCAAATTTAAACTTGCGCTTAGGGATTATGAAGCGGTAAGCTGTTTTATCTTTCTTATGTAATATTATTAGGCCTTGGAGCACTTTGAACTCTAATAATATAAAGCATATGAATGTAACTCATAATTTTTTTTTTTAGTGAAGTGTTATATTTCAAAATATGGATGCTCCTTAACCCATTAATGCCCAGCAGTCTATTTATAGACCACTACATAAATTATTTACTTATTTTATATGGATTCTCAAGAGTTATTTCCACCATGTATGTCATCACTTAAGTTATCTGATTATGTGAACACATGATCTTTTAAACAAATTGCATAATGTGTAGTTTATTCATTTACAACAGTATGATGCTAATGACCTGAGTGTGTGTGAAAGTACACTATTGCATTTTCCTTCTTACATTTCTCTCCCAGATTTCTGTAATATCATAAACTGTTGATAAAGGTTCATATTATTGCATCACACAAAGAATCCACAGCTGTAAGCAGTTCTAGTAAGCAGCTCTAATGCTGAGAATATGAAGTGAAATCAAGTGATTTCTTTATAGACTTGGTGGTTTTGGGACATTGGGCACATTGAAAGGCAAACAATGTATGCTGAACTAATAATTATGTATCTTATTTTTTTCAATTTTTGAAAGAATAAAAAAAGTTGGGCATTAATGGTTAAAAAAAATGGTTGACAATCCAAGAACAGAAACCAAAATGGAAACAAGAGAGAAAGCAAGTTAGCTTACAACATTTTGATTCACAATAACCCAGTAAGAATAGGAATTCATCAGTGGCCATATTGATAAATTGATTTTCATTATTCGTTTCTAATTGACCAATGGTGTCAATTCATCAGTGGCCATATTCCATTTTAGTTAATTGATGGAACTTAATCATTTCTTCACACTAGCGGTATATAGGCTAAGGTTTTTGATAGAATCAACATGAAAAATTCAATGCCATGGCCGGGATTTGAACCACAGATCTCCTGGTTTCCGTCCAGTTGCTCTAACCCATTGAGCTACCATGGCCAAAGTGCCATCCTGACATTAAATTCTCCATTTGACTCGTATATTTCCCCGGTAAACCACTAGGGACTCTCGCATTCGAGATACACCGTTTGTGGCGACGACTTACTATTGTAAGTACTTGAGTCCCAGGCTTCATCATTTAACTCTTATTATTTTTGTTAATTGATGGAACTTAATCATTTCTTCACACTAGCCGTATATAGGCTAAGGTTTTTGATAGATAGAAATATACGAGTCAAATGGAGAATGTAATGTCAGGACGGCACGTTGGCTATGGTAGCTCAATGGGTTAGAGCAACTGGACGGAAACCAGGAGATCCGTGGTTCAAATTCTGGCCATGGCATTGAACTTTTCATGTTGACTCTTTCAAAAACCTTAGCCTATATATGGCTAGTGTGAAGAAATGATTAAGTTCCATCAATTAACTAAAATAATAAGAGTTAAATGATGAAGCCTGGGACTCAAGTACTTACACAAACGGTGTATCTCGAATGCGAGAGCGCCTAGTGGTTTACCGGGAAAATATACAAGTCAAATGAAGAATTTTATGTCAGGACAGCACGTTGGCCATGGTAGCTCAATGGGTTAGAGCGACTGGATAGAAACCAGGAGATCTGTGGTTCAAATCCTGGCCATGGCATTGAATTTTTCATGTTGACTCTATCTATTGTTTTTCATTATTTGTTTTTAATTGACCAATGATGTCAATTCATCGAAAATAATACAGGTTAGTTAAAGCCCAAATGTGATAGGATATAAACACTTTCTAAATGCAGAACCATTACTATTTTTTATTCTTCTAGTCATACCAAGCACTATATCCAATAACTTTCAGTAGTTAATTGCTATTGAAATGCATTCCTGTTCTTGTTTCCAATGCAAATAGCTTCACAACCAGTACTGTTTCTGCATTTAATATTTAAGCTTATGTTAATTCTATGTCAAGTCTAATCTGTCATTCAGATGTTTTTCTATATTTTCAGGAATGGAACAGGTAGAGTAAACATCCGCTGTGATAGCATGATTTTTCAAGGTTTTCTCCTTCATTCTATGCATTTGAATATAATTGATGTGTGTATTTGTGTTCTACAGGTGACTAAAGCAAGGCCAAATGACAAAGATGCTAAGCTTAAGTTCACAGAATGCAATAAAATTGTAAAACAACAAGCCTTTGAAAGGGCTATTGCAGTAGATGACTCTAAGAAGAGTATAGCTGACTCCATTGATTTGGAGAATATGGGTAAGTGCTGAATTAGTATTTATATAGAAGGAACTTGTCTACATATTACTGGAATTATTGACAGTAACAGTATAAAAATAATAATATAAAATAAATTATTCTTAATGTTAATGGAACTTAAAAGTTTATAGGCTATGTTTTTCTATATAAATACTATCACTACAAGGGCGGTTCAATAAGTACCCATGTTAGGGATGAAGGCGCTAGCTTTTTCAAACACAAATTATTTATTTCTCAACATAGTCCACTTTTAGGGATATACGCTTCTCCCAGCATTCCTGACAAAATTGTCATCACTTTTCCGGTCAATTGGACTCTCTTTGCCTTCTTTGGAGCAGATTCTCTGGAAGCAACCCATTGTATTGAATTTTGCTTGGTTTCCGGAGTATAATAATGAATCCAGATCTCATTGACAGTAAAAACTCGATGCGAAAGGTCCTTCGGATTTCACTTAAACAGCTTTGAAATTGAAAGCCACACCCTCTTGTCCACTGTGAGAAAATGTGGCATCCATCAGACTGACAGCTTTCTCATCTCCAACTTATCATGCAAAATATGAATTGCCGCTCCCTTGACACCCTATGGCCTCTGCCACTTTGCGAACTTTCATTCGATAGAAATTAATTGTTCTTTCACACTAGCCGTATGTTGGACGCACTATGAAAGGGTAGAGCCAGAATGAAAAATTCAATGCCATAGCCGGGATTTGAATAACGGATCTTCTGGTTTCCGTCCAGCTGGCACGCTGGCCATAGTAGCTCAAATGGTTAGAGCGGCTGGACGGAAACCAGAAGATCCGTGGTTCAAATCCCGGCTATGGCATTGAATTTTTCATTCTGGCTCTACCCTTTCATAGTGCGTCCAACACATGGCTAGTGTGAAAGATCAATTAATTTCCATTAATTGTACCTAATAGTGGTCCAAACTATAAAGCCCGGGCCTTAAAGTACTTAGTAAGTCACCATTAAGGTAGTTGTCTCATGTGTTTATGAGAACTTCTAGTGGTTTACCAGGAGAAACACGAGTCAGTTGGAGAATTTAATGTCATGCTGGCACGTTGGCCATAGTAGCTCAAATGATTAGAGCAGCTGGACGGAAAGCAGAAGATCCATGGTTCAAATCCCAGCTATGGCATTGAATTTTTCATTCTGGCTCTACCCTTTCATTCGATAGTCGGCAAGAATCATATTGTGGACGTTTTCAATTACAACCTCTGTAACTGGGCACTCCTCCTTAAAAATGGATATTCAACCGCATTTAAATTTGTTATACCAATATTTTTCATAGAAGGCAAAATGTCTCAATTAACCGCACCCAATTTCGCTTTTATCTCCTTGGAAGTTTTCCCATTTAAAAGTAAAAAGTGAATCTTTGAATGATACTGCACTTTTTCCATTTTAGCAAAAACACATTGAGCAACTTATTGAAATGTCTAACATCCTGACCAACCTATGAATCAACACCAAATTTGTTTAGATGTGTAACAAATTACAGTATATGATAACACTTCCTACCAAAACCATATACTTTAAAACCTGGGTACATATTGAATCGTCCTCATATGCAATGGAGAGCAAGTCTTGGAAATAACTCAAAGATACAAAGAAAATGATTTTGTTACACTTGTGATATCATCAAGCCTGGTTGAGCATGCATTCCCACAATTGCTCAGATGACATTACTGAGTTTAGCTAAGAAAGCAGCAGTATACACAGAACATTACCAATGGCAGTTGCAGAGCCAGTGTTCTTTAATTACTTTCTGAGCGCTACTTTTACTTATTTTCTGTGGGTGTGAAGTGTGGATAGTTTCATGTGTCAACAATTGCAATATTTCGAGATTCAACTGTATTGGAACACCACAGTGAAGCGAAAAATTATTAAATTTTAGATGAGTCGCATTTTTTACACATCTGCTTCACTTTCGTACCTATTTTGAGGACATGTTTCGCAAATCTTCGTTTGCATCTACGGCTCTTGTGCGACTGAAGCTAGATCCAGCGGTGTGGGTAATTCTGAGGTTGTTGCTGCCATCTGTTGATTTAGTGATGAACTGAAATCTGGGATTCTCTTCTAGCGGGATTTCAAAGTTCATTAGTTGGTTTTTATGTTTTTCTATGTATATCCTCTCCCATATGACGAGTTCACTATGTTTTTGTACGTATTTTAGTAATTCTGTGCTATCTTCAATTTCATGATTTTCAGACCAGAAATGAGCTGCTATTGCGGACTTATCAATATTTTTGTATCTTAAGTGCCTGAAGTGTTCTTTCTTTCTAGTGCCTATGTTCCTTTTTGTCCTTCCTATGTAAATTTTTTCACAGTCTTTACACTTAATTTTGTAAATGCCTGACTTTTCCTCTGGTTTTATCTTATCAGTATTATTACTGTGAAGTAGGTTTTTAATGTTGTAATTGTTTTTTGGTGCCAATGTTATATTGTATTTCTTGAATATTTTTTGGAACTTTTTTGTGGCCCAGGGGTGGTAAGTAAATTTAGCAAATCTAGTTTCTTGTTTTATTGGTGTGAGAGCTGTGATCTGTTTTAATTTCTTTTGAAGTTTGAATAATTTTAGTTTTTTATCTACAAGGTTTTTTCCATATGCATTTTTAATTGCAGTTTTTAAGATTTGATGGTATTCGTTTTGATATTCTTGCTGGCTGAGAGGTAGATTTACTAATCTGTGTGTCAGACTGTTGATGGTTGCATGTTTGTGTGGAATTGGGTTGAAACTATTTGCTTTGATGTAATTATCTGTGTGTGTTGCTTTTCTATGAATGCCAAATTCTAGTTTTTCATTGCCTTTTTTGATTTTAAGGTCTAAAAAAGGTAGAGTACAGTCCTCTTCAGTTTCTACTGTGAATTGTATGCTGGGTTCTTGCAGGTTGAGTAGTTTCAAAGCATCATCTATTAGTTTGTAGGGCACTATTGCAAAGATGTCGTCTACGTATCTGTACCATGTTTTAAACATATGAGGGAAGGCTTTAGTAATATGTGTTTCGAAAAAGCTCATGTATAGATTGGCCAAAAATGGTGATAGCGGGCTTCCCATAGCTAGTCCTGAAATTTGTTTGTAATATTTTCCATCGAAGACAAAATAATTTTGATGTATACATAATTCAGTCATTGCCACATATTCTTCTATTGCATTGGCATCCAGGTTTATAGAATTTAGCCATTTTTTCAGTTGAATCAAAAGTTTGTCTAATGGAATGCTAGGGAAGAGGGAGCGGACATCAAAGGATACTAAAGTGTCATGAGGTTTTAGTTTAAGATTTTGAATTTTTTCTACCAGGTCTAAAGAGTTTTTTATACTCAGAGTATGGAATTGTGGAAAGGACTGAAATTTTTTGGTTAGCCATTTTGCCAGAAGGTAAGTAGGAGTGTTTATATTATTTACAATGGGTCTCATGGGTATGTTGGGTTTGTGTATTTTAGGCAAACCATATATTCTTGCAAGGGTAGGGTTGTCTGGTTTGATAGTTTTTTGTTCTGTAGTTGTTAAAATTTTACTATTAATGATGGTTTTTTGTACATCTTTTATGCATCGGTTGAGTGGATTAGAATCTATTTCCTGGAATTCTTTTTGTTGTAGTAACTCTAACATTTTTTCTTTGTATGTAGCTGTATCTAAGATTACTATTTTGTTCCCTTTATCAGCCCTTGAGAAGATTACATCCTTTTTCCTTAAAGATTTAATTATCTGAATTTGTTTCAAATGTTTTATTGGCCTTTTATTTATTAAGTTTTCCAATATAGGAGCTGATTTTTTTCTAATTATATTTTTGTCCATGGTTTCCAAGCCTTCTACTGCTAATTCTATGTCTGCAATGAATTCATCCGGGTTGCTGGAGTATGTTATACGTGTTTTTAGGCCTTGGTTAAGTACATCTTTTTCTTCGTTGTTAAAATTTTGCTTTGAGAGATTAATTACACTATCTAGGGATGTGTTCTTTGCTGAAATTTTGTTATGTTTTGGTTGCCAATGATTATGATTACGTTTTAGTTTCTTATTTTGACGATAAACTTTCTCTTTGACTTTATAATTGATATGTTCAAATGATTTGGCTTCTAAGTGGTCCCATGCTGTGTTTCCTAGTAATTTTACAATTTTCAGATGTAGGTTATACAAAGAGAGGTCTATATTAGTTATTTTTCTGTAGTGATTTGTTTTTTCGGCTTTTAACATGGCTTTTTCAGCAGCTAATTGTTCTATACTGTTATTGTTAAATTTTACTATTTTTCGTACAAATTTCGGAGAAAAGTTACGTTTTAGGCAATTGTTGATAAATTTTATGTCCGCTGTAAAAAATGCGACTCATCTAAAATTTAATAATTGCAATATTATTTAATTTCTGTATATATTTTTCATTTTATATTTGGGTTGTGTTGCGACCACTTAACAGTTCAAAGAACTTTAACTGTTTACCACTACTTGACAACTTTCCAGTTCGTCTGCCGTAGGTCCACGCTACACTCACTATCCCGGCTCCTCGCCGTAAAAACTGACTCCTCTAGCCCTCTCTTGTCTTCAGTGAGTCCCATTGGGCCCAGTAAGACTTGTATGTAGCGCTCCTTGGTGTGATGTCCTCCCAGGTTGGTCTTGTCCTTGCCTCCACTTCCTTCAAGAGTGGCCGCAAGTCTACATCCGCCAGCTGCTCCCTCCTCAGGCCTGCGCTATCCCAGCCGTCCAGGCACTGCCATGACCACTCTGACAGCTGCGGCACACTCTTTCTCTTCCACTCTTGTGCACTCTTCCGGGCAGGGTCTTCAGGACATGGCATCTGCGTTGCCGTGGCTCTTCCCTCTGCGATGTTCAGAGGTGAAGTCGTACTCCTGCAGCCTCTGGACCCAACGGGCTGTCTGGCCTTCCAGGTTCCTAAAACTAAGTAGCCAGGTTAGGGTGGAGTGATCAGTTCTCAGGTGGAATGGCTGACCATACAAGTACTTGTGGAAGTGCTCCAAGGTCTTTACCACCGCCAGTAACTCTCCCCGGGTGACGTAGTAGTTCTCTGCCTTGGATAGCGTCTTGATGTAATAAGCTATCACCGGCTCCTGGCCATCCTGGATTTGGGATAGGATGCCTCCGATGCAATGTTCGCTGGCATCGGTGTCCACAATGAAGGTGCCACCTGGTTGTGGGAATCCCAAAATAGGAGCACTGCACAGTATCTTCAGCTGCTGGAAAGCACCTTCGGCATCATCCGTCCACACATAAGGTCGGTGTTCCTCTGTCAGGCGGGTGAGGGGCTTGGCGATGTTTGAGAACCCCTTTATGAAGCGGCGATAGTAACTGCACAGCCCCAGGAAATTGCGCAACTCTCACTTATCCTTTGGGCCAGGCCAATCTCTCATGGCCTGTGTCTTCTCCGGGTCTGAGGCCACTCTGGTTGGTAAGACTATGTGGCCCAAGGAGTTGACTTCCTTGTGGAAGAGCTGGCACTTCTTCATATTCAGCTTCAGGTTGGTCGCCTGATCTCTGTAGCACCTTACTCAGATTCTCGAGTTGGTCTTCGAAAGTCTTGCCGATGATGTCTAGGTATAGCAGGCAGGCATCATAAGTCGGTCGGTCATCACTGAGTCCATGAAGTGTTGGAAGGTAGCTGGTGCGTTGCAGAGGCCAAAGGGCATAACTGTGAACTGCCAAAGCCATTGGCCTGTAGAGAATGCAGTCTTTTCCTTGTCTCTCCTGTCTAAAGCTACCTGCCAGTAGCCCGACTTCAGGTCCAGGGTCAAGAACCACTGTGCACTAGCTAGCGTGTCCAGGGTGCCATCAATCTGGGATAAGGGGAAACAGTCCTTCCGGCTGACAGCGTTCAACTTCCTGTAGTCCACGCCGGAGCATAGCTCGCCATTCTTCTTTGTCACCAGTTCTACAGGGGAACACCAAGGGCTGTCAGACTCTTCAATCTCTCCCCTGGATCTCATGTCCTACAGCATGTCCCGTACCGCATCTTGTTTCGCCAGCGGAACGCGTCTAGATGGTTGCCGAATAGGCCGGGCGTCTTCGGTGTCGATGCGGTGAAGCACTTGGTCCGTGCGGCCATAGTAACTGTTACCTTGACTGAAGACGCGCTGGTATCGTCTCAGCAGTTGCCGAAACTTCTCCAGCTGTTCTGCGGTCAGGTGGTCGGCCGCCCTCTCCAGTAAGGCTTCCAGCCGGGGCCCCAGGTGTTGCGTCGGCACTGGCTCCTGTGTCTTGTCGATTGCGGTTATAGTCGCCCTGCTGGAACGCTTACCATGGATTTATCTTGGGTAATAGGCACCTCTCAGATAATGCACTGATTACTCCACGCGGAGTAAACGTATATCTGTCATTTGTGATTTCTGCAAATTCCATTGGCTGAAGTGATGCGTTCATTGGTGTTTAGCACACGACCGGGAGGCGTGTCAGTACCCCTCTCACTCTTACAAGAATAATCAGTGCGTTATCTGAGAGGTATCTATTACCAAAGATAAATCCATGGTAATCGTTCCAACAGGGCGACAATACGCTGCCAACGGGTTCGCAAGTCTCCAACTCCGTCCCGGCCTGGACGTCATGATCGGCGTCTGCTAGGTTGAGCACCCTCACTGGTACCTCCTCTCGGCATGGCAACAATGTCCTGGCTACACATAGTCTGTGCACAGGCGTCTTCTGGTCCAGCATCATGTTCCTGGTTCGCTGGCCTTCCAGTCCTGGAAGTCACTGGCCTTCGCTGTCACCACCACCTCGCTTCTCGCGGTGACCACCACGTCATCCTTCAAGATGACCCTGCAGATTCCAAGGCGCTCTTCGGTTTGCCGGAGAATCACCTCTGCTCCATTGGGCCGCAGGACCTTTCTGCCGACGTCGACCGTCGCCTCGTTGCTCCTGAGGGCATCCAATCCCAGTATCACCTCCTCAGCCACCTTCGCGACGAACAACCACAGACGCACGGCATTCCGTGCCAAGGTCAACTTCAGTAGGGCCTCCTCCACAGGTAAGGTGTCACCCGATGCCGTCACTAACTGGTATGGTCAGCTCGGCTTCCTCGTCGTCAAACCCCTGGCTATGTCAGGTCTGATGACGGTAACGGCTGCCCCGGTGTCTACCAGCACGCGGCATGGCTTCCCTCTCACCCAACTGTCTGCGATGAGGCTGTCATCCATACGTCGGTTGACGGCGCGCAGTCTCACTCGAGTGGATGGTGATGTCGGCGCCAACGTGCCCCTCGCCACGCCGGGTCTTACTCGTTCTTCCGGCTGCGCTCCCTGGTGTCGGCAGTCTCTCTCTGTGTCCCGGATGTCCACACCCCCAACACAGGCCACTAGGTCCTCGCCGGCGTCCCCCGACTGGTCTTCGGTCTCCCGTGTAGCGGATACTCCTGGTTCTCGACTTCGGGATAGCCGTCACCTTGGCCGCCTCCTCGATGCTGCCGTTAGCGCCTCGTGGATAGTTTTGTAATCGCCGAGCATTAGGCGCTGACGTATCTCGGTGTCTCGTACCCCGTCATCAAAGATATAGGCGGCTTCCCGAGATACGAACTCTGATGGGAGGTCGACTAAGGCTTTGCTATCCAGCTGCTCAATTGCCAGGCGAACCCCTGCAGTGTCTCTCCTGGCTGTTGCGACCTTGACTTCAGGTGACTGTGGTAGGCTGAGGCTAGGCGGTGATTCACGAAATGGTTTTCCAGGGCTTCCCAGATGTCCTTGGGCGCCGCCGCTTCCTGGGCCGCGTTCAGGACTTCTGGGGTCCGTCCCTGGAGGCTGGCTATTAGCTGTGCGGCCTCTTCCTCCGGTGACCATTTGTTGTGTTTGGCCACTGTGTCGAATTGACGGCGGAAGACTTCGAAAGTTGTCGTTCCTTCGCATTCAGGAGGTTTGATGCGCGCAGATTTTGTGTCGCGTCCCTGCGCATCGGCCTTGAAGTCCTTCAACCTCCTGCCGACGATGTCCTCTACCATGGCGTTCAGAGACTTGGGTTGCTGTCGGCCTTTCCCTCCAGGTCGTTAACGCGGTTTGCCAGGTCTTCGATGCGCTCGTCCACTTGACTCTTACGCTCGCCCAGCTCCGCGACGTCCTCCTTCACGCCGGCCAAATGCTCCTCAAATTTGTCGGCGAGGGCCTCGTTCGCAGCCTTCATTTCTTTGACCAGACTGTCGTTCGCCGCTTTCATTTCTGCGGTTAGTTCGGCCATCTTCACGGTCATCGTCGCGGCCAAGTTATTTACCGTCTCCAACTTCTCTAGAATCTGTGCCAATGCAGCCTCCATGACGTAATATCGCACTTCTGACACCAATTATGACTTTGTGGGTTCAGAGAATTAAAAGTTCAAGTTGGACAAATTTAAAATGTTCTTTATTTCCGTAGAAATACACTCACAGTAGCAGTATTATGTAACACACAAATTCAGTCTTCTAAGGTTGTTGACCGCAACAAAGAGTTCACTTCCAAAGCACCAGTTTCAATTACAACTCACGTTACGTCTCTGTTTACAACTATTTACCACTACTTTACAACTTTACAGCTCGTCTGCCATTGGTCTACGCTACACTCAACTATCCCGGCTCCTCGCCGTAAAAACTGACTCCTCTAGCCCAATGCATCACTTATATACACACCAATTGCTGTATCTAGAAGTTTTCCGACTCAACGAAGCATCACGGTCTTTCAAGGTGGCAGGAGGAGGTGAAAGAGATGGTCCAGTGACTTCTGATTACTTCTCTCCCCACTCCATCTCACCTCGGCACGTCATTAGCGTTGCACATTAGTGTAGGCATGGCTTAACACTATCTTGCCTTCGACGGTCGGGTGACAATATACAGTAATAGGAAAGTAAGTTATATACAGGGTGTGACAAAAAGGTATGTCAGAACTTGAGGAAAACATTTCTTGCATATAGATGATAAAAAAAGTTATAAGAACATAGGCCTGAAATTGTTTATTTCCATGGGAGAGCTCCTGTTCTACAACTACGCTTACATTGTGAGATGTGTAAATTTTGTTAGACACCAGTGCACTAGAGTTCCTCCTCATTTCAGGTTTCTGTCCATCAGATTATGAATAGCAGGTTTCCTGGTAAATGGGTAAGAACAGGTAGACCAGTTCTGTGGCCCACATTCTCACCTGACTTAAACCCACTAGATTTTTATTAGTGGGAACATCTGTAATCCCTTGTTTATGCAACTCCAGTTCCAGATGTAGAGACTCTTCGTGCTTGTGTTGTGGAAGGCTGCCAGACAATATTAAATTCTCCAGGCCTAACTCAGCCCATTAGGGAGTCTATGTGATGGCAAGTTGATTGATGCATTGGAGCTATTGAAGGCCAATTTGAACAAGTGCTGTGATTTCCTGTTTTTCCATTGTGTCATTGAGTGTCATATGGGATTCAGTAGTAGAAAAAGTGCTCAATAAAGGAAATTAACAATTTATGAACCTATGTTCATATAACTTTTTTTTTCCTTTATCTCAAGAAATGTTTTCTCAAGTTTTTTATGTACAATTTTGTTACACCCTATATAGGGCAAACGAGAGTAGGTGGCATAAAAATATGGTATATCCTCTGTTCATATCTTTCGCAGCCGAGGTTTTTAGGACTCCCTATAACCACTGTGAAATTATAACATTGCCCTTACAGCTCAATAATAGGAGAGAGAAAACAGTGTGCAGAGGTACACTGCAAAATATTAATGATTGCATCCATTCTGTACATCAGCCTGGAAGTGCTATGTCATATTTCTTCTCTCCCAAATGTTTCATTTCATGGTTATTGCCTAACATAGGAAACATTTTCATTTCAAATTTTAAATTTTTTTATTGCGTAAAATTCATACTCTTTAATTGAAAGTAATGCAATTTAACTTCACTGCTCTAAAGCATTCAGGCATTAGTGATTCTTAACTCTTGTTTATTTTTTTAATACAGCAATTTTATACTGTCCATTTTCAGCTATTGAAGATGAATATAATGGACCAAAATTGCAGGATGGGAAAGTTACTTTAGAATTCATGGAAGATTTAATGAACACATACAAAAAACAAGGAAAATTACATAGAAAATATGCTTATAAAGTAAGTATTTTTCTCCACCTTCTTTAATTTTTATCTTCCTTTGTCTTTCTGCTCGCTGCTTCAAACTTATGTAGTTATTGGATAGATAGTCAACTTGAAAAACTCAATGCCATGGCCGGGACTTGAACCACGGATCAAGTGGTTCAAGTCCTGGCCATGGCATTGAGTTTTTCAAGTTGACTATCTATCCAAAACCTTAGCCTGTATACGGCTAGTGTGAAGAAATGATTAATTTCCATCAATTAACTTAAATAATTATGTAGTTATTTTTTTAGGACACTTGTATTGTAACATTGTGCGACTAACCCTGTATCTCATATCATCAGTTTTACGTTGCATGAGTGGCAGCATTGCCTTTTGTTTCTTGCACCATACTTTATATTTTTCACTAGGTCAATTGTTTCAAAGAAGTTGGTTAGTGAGTATCCATTTTTTAAATTCATTAATTTAATTCAGAATTATTGAATGTTATGTCATTTATTTTATGAATGTTTATAAGTACAAATTCAGAATGGCACAAGTATAAGTAGGAACACACAAACTATTTCAAGCAATAGTATTAGTTCAGTAAATAAGTGTGATGAAAGTTATGCATGATGCATGTTGAAGTAATTGAATTAATACTTACATTATTGTGAGTTAAAATCAAAATATTGAAGTAAAGCTTATGAAAGTGTCATGGAAGAAGTAGATAAAAAAGGTATTATGCGTGATTGGAGGCATTTAGTAAGTGACGTCAAAATTAATTGAAAAAACTATTTGTGGTCTAACGAGATTTAACTGTATTGGAACACCACAGTGAAGCGAAAAATTAATTATTAATTAATTATTAATTTTTAGATGATTTGCGAAACATTTCCTCAAAATGGGTACGAAAGTGAAGCAGATGTGTAATAAATACGACTCATCTAAAAATTAATAATTATTTGTAGTCTGTTTTAATCAGAGGCAAGAGTTTTTGTTTTTAGTGATAATTTTGCAAATTTTCGTGAAATTTTCCTTTTTTCAAGAATAATATATTTTTTAGTGATAAATGAGAAAATTTCTATTATTTTTAGTCTGCATAGACAAATTTATATTTATTACAAATTACATAAATATAACTTTAATCTTTCATGTCTTCATAGCATGAGGCTAGAAGTCGTGAAAAAAATATTTACAAATTTAACAAAAGCAAGAAAAAATTTAACACTTAACAAAGCCAATACAGTGACATCATCATTCATACTGAAACAATAAACTGACACCACAGCACTTGACTGGCCCGTGATATTGAGAACTGTTTGTCGTATGCTAACTGGAAATGTTATTTAATAGGTAGCACACCGTGCACAGTCCAAACCTCCTATTATGCTGACTAAAGATACTGAGAAGATTGAACTACTTGGAAGCTACTCTCAGACATTACATTAACGTATAAATATTGTCCTTAGTTTCACTGATTTATCAGCGCGGGCTGAAGGAATTAAAAATGGGTAGGCATAGTTCTTTGTAATTTACGTCCTCCAACGTTAAGTCATATCGGATGATGGATGAAATTGGTGAAATGATGCTCAAATGAGTCCGGGGTCCATGGAGCTTAGTTTCCCGACATTCGTCTATCAGGATAAGGGAAAACCTCGGAAAAAACCTTATCCAGGTAACTAGCCCTAACCGAGATTTGAACTTGGGACCTCTTGAACGTGAGGCAGACATGCTACCACCACGCTACCGAGGCGGGCGTTGGCATAGTGAAATTAGTGAGAACTTCCCAGTTGAATATCAAGAACAAGGATTTTATGTAGGTGCAATGATGTGATGTGTCAATTCTGTAACACAAGAATTGAATGGAAGAGGCGTGATTCCTGTGAAAAGTATATAAAAACCAAGGCTCATCTAAAGCGAGTGCAAGATGCAGTTAAAACCAGTAATGCACCTAAAAGGCAACTTAGTATCAGTGATTCGCTCCAAGCGCAATAAAAGGTTAAAAAGCGACGAAGTGGAGTTTATAATGGACACAACAAAAATGTTTATGAAGAATTGCTATTGTTAATTTCATAATTACATTATTGTTATGTATAGTGACCTGTTTAGCACTTGGGTTGTGTTTAATGTTCATGGATCATTTTCCAATTGCCTGATTTATTAATTAATAATTAGCATTTAATTATATTACTACTAATTCCTCAAAATGTACACTTAGGTTACTAAAACTGTTACAAAAAAGAACCTAAATCCAGTTTTGTACAATAGTTTTAAAATTATAGAGTTAAAGCAAGTTAATGTTTAAAAGTGAAAGCAATACGTGAGTGCAAATAAATGCATTTAAAACCATTACCTGTGATTCTGATTTTATTTGTTACAAAGAGCTTTGTCACATTGTAGAACAGCAAAGCCATGGTAGTAACGATCACAGATTAGATGTAGTAACAGCACTCTTGGCATTGAAGGCAAACGCTGAGGGTGATAGATTTTTCTCTACATATAATTTAGTTGTGACGACAAAAGAACAAGTATGAAAAGCGAAAATATCACAACTTATATAGAATAAAAGGAAGTAGTTTAGAAAGTGGAGTGCCATTGTTACTAAAATTAGGCAAATGAGTCAATCTTGTATATACTTTTCTCCACTTACAAGTTTTTTAACGAAAGAAAACTTGAAAGTGGGGAATTTTAACGAAAGAAAACTTGAAAGTGGGGAAAAGTATATACAAGATTGACTCATTTGCCTAATTTTAGTAATAATATCACAACTTGTTGTATGTTGCAGTTTGGCATTGTGTGATATGTGATATTTGATTTTATTCATGTTACTGTCTGCTGATTTCAAATAAAATATTTTAATTTGGAAAAAAGGGGTTTTAACAGTTGTTCACTCTAGTTAACTGTTACTTATAATTTCAGCCATGTCATTACTTATTAATTCTTTCTGAAAATTTGCGCGAAAAAAATGTGAATTTATGATAAAAAACCACTAAACACCACCAATTAAAATTATTAATCTGAATTTTATAAATAATTCTCACCACAAAATCTTGCCTCTGGTTTTAACACTGTCACTTACATTTTTATATTATTGAGGGACTAGTTTCGGATTATCAACCTTGGCCCAAATATTGTCTGTTGTTGTCATCTGCACTCTTCTCTCTGGTGGTGGAACTATGATCTTCTTTGTCAAATTATCTACTGGTGGGATTTCAAAGTTCATTTCTCTGCCCTTATTTTCCATATGAATATGTTCTCTTACATTGTCAGTTTGTTTTGGTTTAACACCTCATTTAGTAATTTTGGATTTGGGTCAGTGTCATGGTTTTTGCTCCTAAAATGAAATGCTACTGCTGACTTATCTTTTTGTTCCAATTTGATGTTTTTCAAGTGCTCTTTGAATCTGGTTTTTAGGTTTCTTTTAGTTTGACCTATGTAACATTTTTTACAATTCTTACAATTTATTTGGTATATTCCGGATCTGTTAATTGGTGGGATTTCATCCTTTGTTTTTTAATTTAACAATATTAATACTGAGGATCTATTTATATGTATCAAGATGATAATTTGTTTCTTAGAATTTATTAAATGTTTTTGGGTGTTACATGAATCCACTGAATATGCTGTTACTTTCTTTTTCTTCAGTGAATGTGGTTGCTTCCTTAATGGTTTTCTTTAGATTAGTCTTTTTAATTTTCTTAACTACCAGACTTTTGTTGTATTCATTTCCATCTGCAATGTGAAGTATGGCTTTTTGTTCCTTATAGTATTCTGCTTTATCCGTGGATATGTTGACTAGTCTGTGTGTAAGATTGTTGATTATTAAATGTTTATGAGTAATTGGTTTATAGTTTTGATTTTTTATGTAATTTTCTGTGTTGGCTTCCTGTAAATTCCAAATTTTACTTTTGTGTCATTCCTGATGATATTTAGGTTCAAGAAAGAGAGTTGTCCATTGTATTCCTTTTCATCTGTGAATTTGACAGTTTATTCTTGCAGATTAAGTGATTTTAATGCATCATCTAAATGTTTAAATGAGATCAGATTGAAGAACTTTGAAATCCCACCAGTTGATAATTTGACAAAGAAGTTCATAGTTCCACTACCAAAGAAAAGAGAGCAGATGACAACAGTCGTTAGTTGGACCGAGGTTGAAAATAGATGCAACAGCTTCCAAAACTTGTCCCTCAATAATATAAATGTAAGTGACGAAGTTCAGATAAAAAAGGCTTTGTTAGTGGTTCTATTCAGACAGAAGTAGGGGCTGATGAAGTAGTAATGATTGATACAGATCATGAAGAATGTACCAGGCCAACTGAGTAAATAACTTGCCAAACATTGGATGACAAGAGACTTGGAACTCTTCAATTTATAAACTCTCATATTGGGTCATCATATAAGATTTTCTAAGTAAAAGGTGACAGTTACATATGCAAGAGCAAGAAAACTATTTGTCACATCTATGCTAAAAGGAAGGAGAATGTATAAAGTACAAAAAACTTTGATGGCATAAACTGCTGTGAATGAGGCAAGTTGAACACTTAAAGTGGAAGTTGGAACATTACACTTAAACATAAGTTTTCTTTATTTTTTTTTTATTTTCAAGTTTTCATTTGCATTGTATTTTATATTTTATAATAGTGCATTTTATGAATTAAATATGCTGTGCTAAATTTCTGAGGATATGCGTTTATGTACTAAAGGAGTAGTTTATATTTTAGGATAATGCTATTTTGACATGAAAGAACCATAAGAATTTATAAGAATCACAAAAGAACCCTAGGAATTTATAAGAATCATTTCAATACACTAGAGATGGGAATGGAAGATTACATGGAATATTAAATCCAAGATGCGTAGAGTAACTTACTGTAATATAGCCCCGTGTTAATTTTAAATTAGTTTGTGTGCCTGACATTTTATGACCAGTATCTCAAGCATTCACAATAACTTTGTGTGAACAAAAAAGGGATTCATGGAATTTACAAGGACAGTTCAATAAGGACTCGTGTTAGGAATGAAGATGCCAATTTTTTGAAATAATTTTTTTTCAAATTATTTATTTCTCAACATAGTCCCCCTTTAGGGATATACACTTCTCCCAATGCTCATGCCATTTTTTTTA
The DNA here is from genome assembly GCA_030765055.1 of Mantis religiosa. Taxonomy (NCBI): domain Eukaryota; kingdom Metazoa; phylum Arthropoda; class Insecta; order Mantodea; family Mantidae; genus Mantis; species Mantis religiosa. Next base: position 172,194,031 of record CM060947.1, on the reverse strand, counting down.
ACCCATCCAAAAAAATAGTCAAGCTCTGCAAAATACACCTTTATCTTCATGATGATCTCATTTGATCTAAATTTTGTTCCTGTGAGCCATTTCTTCATGTTTGGGAACAGGAGAATATGGGGGGGGGGGGTGTGTGGAGCAATGCTTCTTGCAATTTGGTGGCGCAACTCCGGATTGAATGTGCTGGGGCATTATTGTGGTGAAGCAGAACTTTCTTCTTCACCACATGGGGTTGTGTCTCCTTCAACTTATTTCAAATTGGGCCAATAAATAACTCGCTATAGTATGCTCCAATATTGTTTTGCCTTTTCCAAGATGTCAATGAGTATGACACCCTTCGCATCCCAAAAAATCGTCACCATCACTCTTCTTTGCCTTCTTTGGAGCTGATTTTCCAGAAACAACTCATTGTTTTGATTGTTGCTTGGTTTCCGGAGTATTATGAATCCAGTGACAACTCGATAGAAAAAGTCCTTCGGATTTTGTTTAAACAGCTCTAAACAGAGCTTCGTAGTTGAAAGATACACAGGCTTGTTGTCTACTTGAGCAAATGAGGCACTGATTGAGCCGACATCTTTCTCATCTCCAACTTATCATGCAAAATATAAGGAGCGTTCAAAAAGAAAGGAGCCGGAGTCTGGTGTGCGCAAATCGATGAAATGATGGTAGTATCGTGGCGTGTGAAATGAAGTGTTGTTCCAACCAGAGCATGGAAGTTCACAGCCCATCTCTGGAGGGCACGTGTGCACGTCACATGACTAATACAAAGCTAGCAGCAGCATGCATCAATCATCCCAATGCTGCCAGTTACATTGCAAACAGTGAAATGGAGGTGTCAAAATAAGAGCAAAGAGGTGTTGTTTGTTTTCTGACAGGGGAAGGAGTAGGGGGAACAGACATTCATCGACGAATATCACAAGTGTACGGCAAACTCTTCATGTCCCTCGCAGAGAGTCAAGGCGTGGCACAAGTACTTCAGGGGAGGGCGGGTGTCATTAGCCAATGATGCACGGTCTAGAGCACCACACTGCATTACCGATGACATCATCCAGGTAGTTGATGCACTCATTACCCAGGACTGCTGAGTGACAGTGAAAGCCATAGCCGCCGAGGTTGGGTTGAGCGACAGAAGTGTTCACACCATCATGAAGGAATGACTGCTATTGTGCAAAGTTTGTGCCTAATGGGTGCCACACAGTCTTAAACCACACCAGGAAGAATGTTGAATGGCCCACTGTCTTGGTCATCTGTAGCGTTATGCTAGGGAAGGGAATGAGTTCCTGGCACAAGTGGTGGCTGGAGATGAGTCATGGTGTCATTACTTGTGAATGCCCAGCATTACTCGTAATCCTTGACCAACCTTCGCCAAGCAATCAAATTGAAATGACCAAGCAATCTCACCTGTGGGGTCATTCTGCTCCACGACAAATGCAAAGCCTCATACGGCCAACACAGTCTCGGCACTCCTGCAGAAATTCAAATGGGAGGTTCTCGGCCACCCTCCATACAGTCCAGACCTCTCTCTGAATGATTACGCCATTTTTGGTCCCCTTAAAAAGGCTCTGAGGGGCAAACAATTCACCTCGGATGATGACGTCCAGCTGTACATGCGGAACTGGCTCAAATCGCAGCCCCAGGACTTTTATGAGACAGCCATTCACCGCCTTTTGTCACAGTGGGACAAGTGTCTCAACAGCCGGGGCCAATACTTCTAGCATACAGGTATTGGTTTCTGTAATTATGTCTCCAACTCATTTCTTTTTGAATGCACCTTATATGAATTGCCATTCCCATTGATACACATATGGTCTCTGCCACTTCACAAACTTTTGTTTGACAATTAGTGAGAATCATATCATGGATTTTTTCAATGACTTCCTTGGTAACCACATCTGCAGGGTATCCTGGGCCCTCCTCATCAAAAATGGATGTTCGATCATGTTTAAATGTGTTTACCAATATCTGTTGTCATAGAAACTAAAGGTCTCCATAAACAGCATCTAATTTCGCTTTTATCTTCTCACTCGCTGGCTGTTGGCAGCTGATTAAGGGTCAGCGTGTTGTGTGTCATACGTGTACCTGTCCTAGATGGACTTAACCTGCAAGTTTTCCCATCTAAAATGTGAGAATCACAGAACAGTACTGCACTTTTTCCATTTTAGCAAAAACTTACTGAAATGTCTGTAAAATCCAAATTAACCAATGAATCAGCACCAAATTTGTTTTGACAATGTGTAACAAATGACAGTCCATGATAACATAGACTTTCCTTAGCAGCAACATTTATTTTGAAACTTAGTTACTTATTGAACCATCCTCATATGTAATGTACACAAAAAGATGTAATGCCATGCAATAAAATTTAAGCATAATCTGCTTAATTTTGTAAATTGCTAACATGTTTGGATTTTTTGTTGAGATACATACAGCCTTAGATAAAAAAAGATGAGCAGCTACCAGAAACAAAGTTTGATTCGGAAAACATTGGAAGCATTCAGTGATTTGAAACCTCTGCTATGATATTGAAGTTTTCAGTCTAACTCTACCTTTCTATACTTCGCCTACACATGGCTAGCATGAAAGAACAATTAATTTTTCCAATATACTCTTTAATACCACTCTGGCTTCATTTCAAAGCTATGCTATACATAGGAGATGTCTTGCGGCTTGGCCGTATGCGTGATAACCGAGCAGTAAAATGCATGTGTCTCATAACCGGATCAACATGAGTTTGAATCCTTGTTATTATTATTATTATTATTATTATTATTATTATTATTATTATTATTATTATTATTATTATTATTATTATTATTATTATTATTATTATTATCATTATCATTATCATTATCATTATCATTATCATTATCATTATCATTATCATCATCATCATCATCATCATCATCATCATTATCATTATCATTATCATTATCATTATCATTATTATTATTATTATTATTATTATTATTATTATTATTATTATTATTATTATTATTATTATTGTTGTTGTTGTTGTTGTTGATACTTTAATAGCAATGCCTTATGTTTTTCTTGCAGGATAAATAAAAATAGTATTTTAAACACATTCATTTATAAAAATGTAAATAACATTCTTGTCTTTTCAAAATAAATGCTGTGTTATTAGAAAAATGCCTTAATTTGGTTGTGTAAACACTTGGGCTCATTCAGCTGTTATGTTACTGGCATATAATGCGAAATATCCTCTCATGAAAATTTCACTACATTTGGTCTTGTCCATGCCCTGCAAAGTGAAGGCAGCAATAGAAGCAGAGGATTTACACACCCAGTACTAAGTTAATTTCCATTTTTATTTCATTTTACATATAGAAATAAAATATTTGTTTTATATAGTTTTAAAACAGAGTGGAGTGTTTCAGTTTTTATGTGTGAGCATAAATGCCATAAAATCAATAAACCTTAGCAATTGGAAGTTATATTACAATGTGTGTAATACACATTTCGTATTTCTACAATAAAAAAAAAAAATCAAAATGAGGATCTGGGATTCAAACCTTTGTCGGTCTAGCTCCTACATACTTATATAGAATAAAAAGAAGTATTTCAGAAAGTGGAGTGCCATTGTTACTAAAATTAGGCAAGTGAGTCAACCTTGTATATACTTTTCTCCACTTACAAGTTTTTTATGAAGACTAGTTTCTGGGGACTTCTCCCCTATCGTCAGTTCTGTGGTTGAGAAGTCCCCAGAAACTAGTCTTCATAAAAAACTTGTAAGTGGAGAAAAGTATATACAAGGTTGACTCACTTGCCTAATTTTAGTAATAATCCTACATACTTGTCTATAACCTCTCGGCTATCAGTGCACATTTAGTAACTGAGTTGCAATTACGAGACTCAATTTTTCACATACATTAGTGTGCAAAAAGAGGAAGAATTCCCTGTGTGGATATGCACAAAACATATAAAACAACAGAATGTGTGTTCTCATTATTATAATTATTAGGGGATTTAGTAGGACAGAGCTAAAGAGATGTGTTCCTTGACACTATTGTAAACCGGCTGTGTAAACGATCTGGACTTAGAAAATTATACGCTCCCAGAGTCTGCTCATTTTTTTTGTCAAAGGGTGTATGAATGAAAATTATATAACTGCATAAGAGTAATGGTACTACTGATTATAATCAGTTTTGTTTTTGCTGTGTCAGAGATAGCTCACCTGTTAAAATAAATCAGGCTTCTGGTTTACCAAAGAAAAGTACCTGACTTAACATGATAAACTAGTTTGACAAATTCTTGATGTGTGTTTGGAGGAATTTAGTAACAGTGACGTCAAAATTAATATAAAAATTATTTGTGGTTGGTTTATTGACACTCGTCACTTACTTTTTCATATATTTATGAGAGACTAGTTTCAAAGGCCCTGGCCTCCATTCCACCACCAGAGAGAGCAGATAACAACAGATGCCAGTTGGGAAGACAACAGCATATTCAGTTCATTCACATATCATCCAAAAACATTTAATAAATTTAAAAAGATATTCAAGGAACAAAATATCATCTTGGCACCTACTAATAGATACTCAATTTTAAAATTACTAAATTCAAAAACAAAAGATGAAATTCCTTCAGGTAACAAATCTGGAATATACCAAATAAATTGCAAGAATTGTGAAAAATGCTACATAGGTCAAACAAAAAGAAATTTAAAAACCAGAGTCAAAGAACACTTTAGAAACATCAGATTGAAACAAGAAGACAAGTCAGCAGTAGCATTTCATTTTTGGAATGAAAACCATGACATTGATCCAAATCCAAAATTATTAAAAGGAGTGATAAACCAAAATAGATTGACAACATGGGAGAACATATTCATCTGGAAAAATAAGGATCGCGTAATGAACTTTGAAATCCCGCCAGCAGATAATTTGACAAAAAAGTTCATAGTTCCACCACCAGAGAGAGCAGATAACAACAGATGCCAGTTGGGAAGAGATTGAAAATGGAGGCCAGGGCCTTTGAAACTAGTCTCTCATAAATATATGAAAAAGTAAGTGACGAGTGTCAATAAACCAACCACAAATAATTTGTATATTAGTTTGACAAAACTCATCCTAAGGAGAGAGCTAGTTTTTAATTTTTATGTGGTCAGAGAATTAAAGCAAAATGCCTTTAGTTCTTATTACATATTTGCTACTCATAATCAGAAAAGTAGTGCATTTGGATCTGTTATGTATAACAATCTAGATATAGGCCATTAGATATTTGAAAGAATGCTGTACTAATAAATCCAGAAAAAATGCATGTTATTTTTCTATTTGCAGATACTCCTAGACGTAAAACAGCTCTTCATGTCTCAGCCTTCATTAGTGGAAGTAACAATTCCAAAAGATAGTATGTTTACTGTATGTGGAGATATACATGGCCAGTTCTATGACCTAATGAATATTTTTGAACTTAATGGCTTACCATCACCATCTAATCCATATGTATCCTTTTATGAGTGGTATTATGTCATGAATGAAACATAAGCTAGAGATTTGACTCTACCTATCCAAACCTTAGCTTATACATAACTAGTGTAGAAGAACAATTTCAAGTTAGATATATACACTGTTATTGCAGGCATTGTGCCAGATCCATAATTAAGTCAGAGGTGTTATACTCACATTTTCTGTTCTTGTACAAACTATTCATACAACATTTATTACTCACTAATCTACTTCATGTTAATCAAGATAAACATTTGCAAAAACCATTGTATTGTAACTTTTTGTAGTTGAAAGGAAATATGGGAATAGAGTAGACTTTGAGCAATAGTCAAACCTTTTTAGAGCTGGTTGCTGTGGATGGCTTTGACATTCTGTTCTGTTTGCATAGCCAATAGATAAAAAAATGAATAATATATTCTATAAAATATAATTATTTGTTAACTTTAAAGAGAGTCGATTAAAGACACTAGACAACACTTACTTTTAAATTTTTCCGGAACATGTTTCTGAGGCTTTGCCTCTATCATTGGCCGGCTCTCGACTGGTTCTCATTGGTGTAGCTGACGATATTTTGTCACAGGTCTCCTCTGGTGGCGGTTCAAGGAACTTGCTGAACAAATCTTTCTGGGGAATGTCGAAATTGAATACTTTGTTCCTATTTTTTGAAATGAAGATTTGTTCCCATGTGGATAGTTCTTGTTTTCCTGATGTATGTTTTAGTAGTTTTGGTTCTGGATTTATGTTGTGGTTTTTTTCCCAAAAATGTGTGGCAACTGCTGATTTTTCTAATTGTTTATATTTTTTTTCTAAAGTGTTCCTTTGCCCTTGTTTCTAAATTTCTTTTGGTTTTTCCAATATAAATTTGACTACAGTCATTGCATTCAATTTGATATATACCAGATTTTTTGTTAGATGGAATGGCATCTTTGATGTTTGAGCAAATTAAGTTTTTTAAGGAGAAATGGTTGACTGGTGCTAGTTGAATGTTTTGTTTTTTGAAGACTTTTTTGAATTTATCAAAGGCCCATGGATGGTAAGTGAATTTTTTGAAAATCATATTAGTTTCTGTAGCTGAGAGGGTTGTGGTTTCCTTTAGTAGCTTCTTCTTTTTTGCTAAGTTCACTTTTTTGTCCACTAATGATTTGGGAAAGTTATTTTTTTTGTGCTATTTCAATTATTTTGTTGTATTCTGTTTTGTATTCTTCTGCTGTGAGAGGGATGTTTACCAGTTTGTATTTCAAAATTCATTACGCAATTTCTATATTTTAAAATAAATATTTGTTTCCTAAACCATTAAATCTATCGGACTATTTAATTGCCATGATAATTTAACTTCTGGATTTATTTCTTGGTTAAATAACCAGAAATGATCTGCCAGACCGATTTATGAGTGTGTTTATGTGTAATATTTCCAAAGTTCCATCATTCTGGTTTCTAAATTACATTTGGTCTTTCCAATGTAAACCTGGTTGCAATCTAAACAATTAAATTGATAAAATTTATATTAAATTATATTTTACTATCAGAAATTGTATCTTTCTGGAACAAACAAAAATTTGCTACATTTTCTAAAAAATATGAAATTTCTTATAAAAAAATCTGGCATTTATCAATTTAATTGTTTGGATAATGACCAGATTTGGAAGTACCAAAATGTAATTTAGAAACAGAATGAAGGAATATTTTAGAAGTATTAGGTATAAACAGATATGATAAATCAGTTATGGCAGATCATCTTTGGTCATTTAATCATGAAATAAATCCAGAAGTTAAATTATTAAAGCAATTAAGGGGTCTGTTAGATTGAATGGTTTGGAAAAAAATATTTATTTTAAGAAATAGAAATCGTGTAGTGAATTTTGAAATACTGCCAGTTGATTCTGTCTTTAAGTTTGTTTTATTTTCAGAGTTTGGTAATAAAACTTAACCATCCCCTAGCGGCTTTAACGATAACAGCTGGAATAAACAGATTGAAGATGAAAATAAGGATTTGCAAAACTCGTCTCTCGAATTCTGTAGAAAGTTCCTCAATTTTCTTAAAAAGATGAAGTTTCTGACAAATAATTATTTTTTATTGTAATATTTGTTTCTATACTGTTGATAGGTTCTGTTTTTTACATATTAATCACATATTTGAAAAAAAAGTATAAGTATAGTGAACTAAAAATCCAAGTTGAAGAAATTCAAAATGTTCTTTATTTCCATAGAAATACACTCTGTTCAATCCTTACAGTAGCAGAATTACATAACACAAATACAATCTTCCAAGGTCATTGACCACAACAAAGAGTTCACTTCCAAAACATACACCAGTTCCAATTACCACTCTCTCATTACAACTCTGTTTACAACTCTGTTTATGACTGCTCACTGGCATGTCGCGATCTCTTATATATTACCTCCATTGATAATCCTAGACTGTTCTGATTCAAATGTAAACTATAATAAAATTATGAAAGGGTAGAGTCAGACTGAAAAATTCAATGCCATAACTGGGATTTGATCCATGGATCTTCTCCGTCCAGCTGCTCTTAACCATTGAGCTGCTATGGCCAACATGCCAGCATGACATTAAATTCTCCAACTGACTCGTGTTTTTCCCAGTAAACCACTAAAGAGTTCTCATAAACACATGAGACAACTATCTTAATGGCGACTTACTATGCTGTAAGTGCTTTAAGGCCCGGGATTTGTTGTTCAGGCCACTATTAGGTACAATTAATGGAAATTAATTGTTCTTTCACACTAGCTGGGTGTAGGATGCATTATGAAAGGATAGTCAGACTGAAAAATTCAGTGCCATAACCGGGATTTGAACCATGGATCTTCTGGTCCCCATCCAGCTGCTCTTAACCATTGAGCTACTCGCCAACGTGCCAGCATGACATTAAATTCTCCAACTGACTTGTGTTATTCCTGGGAAAATAAATAATAAAGTTTTTAATCAATGAAGGGAAATTTCCAACCTAAGGAAATTTCAGCTCACTTATGGGCACAGCTTGGGACACTGCATTTTCCCAGAATTGCATCGCTATTCAATAAATTGTATCAGGTGGGTAGTGCTGGTAGTGCTCATACCATTATTAGGAAGCTTCTCGGCTTTAGAAAATTAGTGATTGATGGGTTTCAAAGTTGTTAACCGAGCAGCAAAAAACAGGCCAAGTTGGAGATCTTTGAGAAACTTCTGAATTGATTCCTGCAAGAAGGGGAGAATTTTTTGAGGTGCATCATTGCATGTGATGAAACATGGGCTCATCATTACACTCTGGAATCCAAAATGGTAAGTAAAGAGTGGAGATGAAAGGATGAAGCCTGCCTGGTGAAGGCCAAAAAATGCCACTCATCCTGAAAATTCTGATGTGTTGCGCAACAGACGAGGGCACTTTCTACTTCCTCGTGGCTATTCTGACTCCAGAACTTAATGGAGTAGCTAACCAAGCTAGTTCCCTCTTCCTAACACACTGACTTTCGACCCCCCCCCCCCCCCCCCCACTCTGCCAACAAACTCAGAACTGCTTACTCCGTGGTAGGCAACAATTACCATTTATATTTGAATCACCCTTGTAGCTGTTGATAATGAGAAGGTTAAAATACAGATGAATAAAACACTATTATACTGTTGGTGGAGTTCAAGCCCTATAACTTACTCAATTCAGATGAAATGAGACTTTCTTAAGGCTGCGTATGTGAAGAAGCAGCAGCTGTTGCTAGTGAGAAGGTTAAACTCAAACTAATGAGACATTATCACACTGTTGGTAGAGTACAGGCTCTATCACTCATTCACCAAGATGAAATGAGACTTTTTTTCAGGCTTCCACCCAACAAGACATTGAGTACAAAGGAGAAATTTGCCATGATGGGAAATTAAGATGTTGCTATGAGCAGAACAGTCGCTTCTACTCGCAATTGGTGAAATGCATAAGCCTCGATATTTCAAGAATGTGAAAAATTTGCTGTGCAGTATGATGCCAGCACAAATATTGGATAACTTCTGCTACATATATTGAAATGCTTTTGCAAGCCCTTAATGCAAAATTAATGGTTAAAACCTGCAAAATGTGGTTATTCATAGACCAGTTTCTTATTAAACCTAGTGAATGTTCCCTGAGGACTGCAATTTGCAAACTATATCTCTTGACCAGAGTATCAGTTTTTGTATAAAGAAGTAGTACAGGAAATTATTGATGCTAAAGCTTAGGCTATCAGTGATACAAAATGATAACCATCTTCATACGGTACAGTTGTATTGATTGGGAGTCTGTGAATCAATCAATTGATAACTGCATTATCGTTGTTATATTTATTTTATTGTTTATGCACAAGGCAAGCATTACATCAAAACATACTTCACTAAGAATATACTGGTCTTGTAATGTGTTAAATTTTTGAGTTTGATTTGAGTCACTATGTTTACACTCAAACTTCACTTACTTGTTGTATAATTGAAACGTTTTCAAGATCATTCGATCTCATCCTCAGCTGTTTGGTGACTAAATGAACCTTCCTCTTCTTCCACTACTACGGAGCTCCGATCACTCTGCCATCTGGTGTTAGGGGCACTAAGTTTTAATACTTCATTTAATGCCGGGATTTCAAAATTTATAACTTTATCACGGTTTTTGTTTATGAGATCGAATGATCTTGAAAACATTTCAATTATACGAGTAAGTGAAGTTTGAGTGTAAACATAGTGACTCATAAATCAAACTCAAATATGAAGAATACTTCACTGTTAATAATGCTTTTGCTTTTAATATTTATGTGTTAAACTTGTTTTAAATTGAATACTACATTTTTAACTTATTTCATATTTTTATCCCCTTCATTATTAACTCCAGAGCATTAGATGCTCACCATATTTTTATCTTGTGCATAAATGTATCAGTAAAGTTTCACTGTAAGTATTCTCTTCCACTTGAGCCATGTGTAGGATAAAGCTAAAAGGTATACATAATAAAATGAGAAGTTGGATTTGAGTCGCAAAAGTTCCAACTTTCCATGTTGTTGCTCTAACCATCTGATCCACCATGGCATTAAGCTAGCACAACACTAAAAATGTAAGTCATTTTTTAAATTTAATGTTGAGCTAATCTAGTATAGGAGACCAAACTAGAGAAATTCTGTGCCTGAAACCATGTTTATCAGCCAGGATCTCTTACATTTCTGCTATTGGGGTAGATTGTACACATATAAATATGTCAATAATTCATAATCACTGTATTGTTATACGTAAGTCCAAATAGAATTGCTACAATTTATTATGATCCTTTACAAAATAACAGCTTTTCAATGGTGACTTTGTTGACAGAGGATCTTTCTCTGTAGAATGTATTTTTACATTATTTGGATTTAAGCTTTTATACCCAGAACATTTCTTCATGTCTAGAGGTAAGTGCAGGTGCGGGTCTTAATTTTTTTTAAATGTTTACTATGTAAATGTTTTGTGGAGAAATAGCAGAACTTAAATATTTCATATTCTTTTTTAATCAAAATATGCCTCAAAAGCATTTGAAACCTGATTACTAGAGGGAGTATTTTTGTTCCTGAACGGGTTTGGAAGCTTATCAGTTAATACTGCCTGTAAGATGGGAGTGAAATTCCAATGCTGACTGCATAATACGCTAAGCTATGGAAGGCATATTTCATTAAGGGAACATGATGGACATAAACATAATTGCTCCTAAATTCAAACTGTCTTTTCACTAAATGTTTAAACATATAAATTCACTAACTAAAATAGTAATGTATTTTACTTAATATGTTAGAAGCACAATAACCTGTAAATTAAGCAAGAATGCAAACAGAGCTGTTTTGCATACATGTATTTATAATATAACTTCTATATTGAATAACATACATAGTAGTATACTCAGGTCACAATCACGTAAACAGCTTACAACTTGCTGTTGTAAATGCACAACTTTCACAGTGGGAGCACCAAGTTAACCTGCAGGAAACCCTCTCACCTTGATTGCATCACTACTATACCACAACAAACTACTCTATCAGCTGCACATTCAGTAACAAAAAAAGCTCACTCTACTGATTACTGGTTAGAGATTATATGGATGAGTTCATAGATGTAGAGATAACCATTTTCTTCTTAGAAATCATATAGTAAGATAATAAACGCATAAGCTCTTTCTTATTTTTTGTAATAAATATCTTCGCTAAAACACTAGTTGGATTTCAGAAGTTTTGTTTCTTTATACGGAGGAGTTAGTATTCTTTAGCTAAAAAAGTGCTAACTTTTTGAGCTTTTTCACTAGTTTATTTACATCTAAAATATTTTTCTCTGGGGTTTCCAGTTTTCTTGTGCATGATGCAGATTTGATTACATTTAAGCAGGGGCGGCTCATCTTTACATGCTGCAGTGCTACAGCACACTATTTTCTGTTTTATAAATCATAATGTATACATTTTGAAAGACCATGTAAATAATGCATTATTGTAGGTATCAGAAATCATGCACAGCCAATAATGAACGCATGATGCATGGAAGACGCCTACTTAGCGAATGGAATGCATCAGACGTGCTGGGAGCCAGCCAGCTCGCTAATCAGAACTACGCATGCAAACAACCTTCCCCTCTTGCCTCTCTGATGGCCTCAGAATCCAGAATTTTCGCACAAATGTGTGCTGCATAATGGTGTAGCACGGTATTCATTTGCTGCACTACTGCACACGCTGGAGCCAGCAAGCAGGGCTACCAACACTCAGTTATAGCTCTAGAACTAGAATATGCATTGAAATTCATTAAGTAGTTTATCATTGCTTTATATTTTAGTTCTAGAAATAACCTAATGGTTATTAAATTGCAGGGGATATTACTTGTGAAGCAGCTATAAATTCATGTTGGCACAATACTCCATTCCTGCAAACTTCACAGCAATCCCCCCATAAGGATTCCATTGTGTAATGTTATTCAGTTGTATGAGTGTGAAACGTAAATGTTATAAATTCACTTCATTCATTGTGGGAGTAATTTAATATTATGAAAGCTTTAACCAATAAATAATGAACTTGCTTAATAATAAACTTCTGTAAACTAGGCGAGCATTAGAAGAAAGAATTAGTATAAAAATGTCAGGGCAAATACACCCAATCTAAAAATTGAGCAAAAAGGAAAAGGAAGTACGAGTGGATCTGTGGGTGTGAAATTAGAACTGCCCAATACAGTTGAATCTCGATATATAGAACTGCCCTGTTTTGCTTTATTTGCCTCCTGTTCGAAAGTACGGATCCATGGTCTACGATGGATGTTAAAGATTTTGGTGACATTGAGTACATAAAAAGCATTAAAATAGCAAGTAGCAGTGGAAAACTGATTTGACATCTCAATGCTTGGAGCTGTAAATAATGCAACACAACTAAGTAAAGCATATCAGGAAGCACTGCAGTGAGCTAGTCAAAAAAAAATGTTATATCAAGGATCATAGATTGCATCAAAGTTTATGGAGTATTTGAACTTGCTTTGTGCAGACACGAGACCAAAACATCAGATAATTCCGGCAGCTTTTAGGTCTTTTAAATCTCATTGACAGTCTGGATAATGCAGTAAAAGAACATATTGAAAGCAACAAAGTATTCAAAGGGTTTTCTCACATCATTCTAAATGAATTACTCGACTGCATGTTGGAAGTGTGCCAAGAAAAACTGAAAAAGAATTGGAGAGGTAGCTTATGTTGCTATCATAAGATAAAACTACTGATACATTTGAAAAATTTAGCTTGATTTAGTTTATAGATATGAAAGAAACAGTTTAATACATGAACGGTTTTGGGGCTCTTTTAATCGATCACAGGTTCTATCACAGACTGTATTTTGAAAGAAGCTGACACCACTTTTAAGCATGATCACCTTAAAGTAATCACTCAGACTTACGATGGTGCACCTGTGGCAACACAGGGGGCATACAGACCAAAGTGAAAGAAATTATTCTCTTGCAAAGAATATGCACAGAAGAAAGAAGTTTTAACATCAACTTCTTAAGATAAGTGGATTATAATTAACAAATATTTTTATTTGTGTAATGCACATTCTTACTCACATCAGTTAAAGCTAATAATATAGAAAGCAGCTTCACAAAATAATTCTGCTAGGATATTCATCCGCAGTTTATCGGTTTCTCCAGCAAGATCTTCAAGATCTTCCCGTTTGACAGCATTGGACACAACTGTTGCTTGTAAAGTGCATCGAGGTTCTGTAATGAGATGGAATTTCAAACCAAGATATGTGAACAGCTTTTATAAGCACAGAGAATCTTTGATAGACTGTTTTGATGAGCTGGTAAAGGCTTTATCAGAAAAGACAGTGCAAGAAGCTCATGATCTGCCTCACAATTTGGAGAATGGAAAATTTATTGTCTGGCTCACTTGTTTTTTCTTTTTTTCAAAAATTATGCCCCATATTGAGATGTTATATAATCAGCTTCAGGCATGACAGGTTAATGCAGTTAAGACAAAAACTGCTATTCGATCTATCGTCAAAACAATCAACATTGTGCGTAGTAGAATGGAAGATATAGAGATTGAATCATGTAATGTTCAATATGCAAAAAGACGTAGGGAAACGAACTAAGCAGCAGATCCCAAAGAAGTATGTGATCAAATAAAATCAGAAGTACATAGCCGCTTCAAGTCTATGGAACATCTGGATGCAAAACTATTGAATGCTGAAAACTGAATTATTTTCTCAAGTGTTTCCTAAAACAGAACTGAGCATTATCAGTGATTGTTATAAAGAACTTGAAAAAAGCAAAGTTTGAACCGAACTCAGCATTTTGTTTTAACATTTGGAATTCAGAAAGATAGAAAAAAGGTGCCCTTCTGCTATAACTCAGAATTGACTCACCTCTCTGGCTATGCTATCTGTAGAGATGAAGTTTATCACAGGTATGCAGGACTTTAAAAGCAGAGCTATCTAGAAATTCTGCATGAAAGAATATCAGCGCATGGTCTTCATTTTTCGAAACTATGTGAGCTGTATGCACTTTTTCTTGTAGCATGCTATTATTTTGCGGCACGAGCCGCCACTGCATTTAAGACAGTTTATTTGTTAAATACTTAGGCTACTACATTTAATAGACTTATCATACAAGGCTCTGATTCTAAACTAGTGTTAAAAATGTTTGGACATACTTTTCAGGGACTGTAATAATACAACTGAAGATGAGCGTAATTGCTCTCAAAACATGCTTTGATTAAAAACTGAACCAAAGTGTAATGCAAGGTGCATTCAGAAACTATTTCCCGATTTTGTTTCCTTTTTGCACATATGTAACAGATTTATGGCATGTCAATCATATACAGACTGGACAGTTCCATTTTCAACCTCAAAGGTCTGACTGTCGCCTGCTGTTGCATTTGGTGTTCTCTGTGGTGACCTATAGTAGATTTGAGAAGTATTGTAATCCACTCAAAAGTGTATTGAAATTCTACCTAAAACACGTTTTAGTAATTGAAAAAAACTATTTCTAGTCAGTTTTTAACACCATCAGTTATATTATCTTTTGAGGGACTAATTTCTGGAGCTGTTGCTTCCATTTTCAACCTAGAAGGTCCAACTATTGTCTGTTGTCTACTGTCTTCTCTCTGGTGGTGAAACTATGAACTTCTTCATCCAGTTATCTCAACAGGTGGAATTTCAAAGTTCAATACTCTGTCATTATTTTTCCATATTAAGATGTTCTCCAACCTTATTTTGTTTTGGTTTATCACCCCGTTTAATTTTTAATTTGGGTCAAGACCATGGTTTTCATTCTAAAATTGAAATGCTACTGTTGACTTTTCTTGTTTCAATTTAAGTTTCTAAAATGTTCTTTGACTCTTGTCTTTAGGTTTATTTTAGTTAGCTCTATGTAGCATTTTTCACAATCCTTACAATTTGTTATATTCAGGATCTCTTGATTGGTGGGATTTCATCTTTTGTTTTTTAATAGTGAGTATCTATTTGTAGGTGCCAAGTTAGTATTGTGTTCTTTAAAAACTTTTTTGAATTTATTAAATATTTTGGGTGGTACATGAATCCACTGAATATGTTGTTGCTTTCTTTTTCTTTAGTGAATGATATTGCTTCTTCAATGGTTTTCTTTAGTTAGCTCTTTTTTTAACTTTCTTAAATACCAAACACTTGTATCCATTTTCTTCTGCTAAGTGAAGTATGGATTTTTGTGCCTTGCAGTACTCTGCTTTATCCATTGATGTTGACTAGTCTGCGGGTAAGATTTCTATTATTGCATATTTATGTATAATTGGGCTGTAGCTATGATTTTTTAATATCATTTTTTGTTTTGGCTTCCTGTAAATTCCATATTTTATTATTAATTTATAGATGAGTCGTATTTATTACACATCTATAAATTAATAATTATTTCGCTTCACTGTGGTGTTCCAATACAGTTAAATCTCCATATTTTATTTTTGTGTCTTACTAATGATAGGTCCAAGAGAGTTGTCCATTGACTTACTTTTCTGTGGTGGATTTGATAGCTTTTCCTATAGACTGAGTAGTTTTAATACATTATCTAAATGTCTGTTTGGAAGTATTGCAAAGATGACAGCAACAACACTGAGCAGGATGGCTCAGGTGGTTTCGTCTGTGGCCCACATTTGGCAGACCTGGGTTCAATTTCCGTGGCTGACTTACTTGACCCATGGTTTTTTGGGGTTTTTTCCCTGGTCGCCAGGTAAATGCTGGGTAGGTTAACTACATTCCTACATTTCATATGTTATCATTTCACTTAATCTCACATCCAGTGGTCTCTTTCAGGTTAGAAGTGTCGGTGGGAGTCTTGGCACTGCATGCAGGATTATAGTAAACACTTCCTCCTTCAGTAGGACGGTCTCCGGGCTTATCTGGTGGGTCTTTTCTGGACCACAGCAGGTTGGAAAGCCAGTTGTGCTGACCTGCCAAGGGAATTTCCAACTGGTAAATAGTAGGGACCCTGGCCTCTGCAGTGTCATGATTCCTTGGGTCTGCAGCCCTGTCTGCTCTCGCCTCACTCATCCTCCCAAGGATGCCTCATTTGGGCATAGATACAATAAACCAGGTTTCGGTGCCGAATCTCCTTTGTAGTAACCCTGATCTTGACACCAATAACAGAAGATAGTTGGACCTTCAAAGTTGAAAATGGAAGCACCAGATGCCAAAACATGTCCCTCAAAAAATAAAAATATGACGGAGTGTTAAAAACTGACTAAAATAGTTCTTTCAATAAATTGGATATCACTGTTAACTAAATTCCACCAAACACACAAAAGTTCCCTAAAGCATAAAAAAGAATTTTGGGGGAAATAAGCAAAAATTTGTAGTTGAATCTGAAGCATTTACTTTGCATTAATTTCTTTGTTTTTCAAGTAAATGCACAGTAGATGAATTATTGATTGATTGATGTTTATTTCCAACTGTAAAGCTTTTTACATGGATCGTCAATTTGTATATACATAAATATTTCATGATATACAACAGAGAGTTACTTTTAGGATGAGTGCTTCAATAATCATTTTATAAATAATTCTATTACTATACGCTTCACTAATTCCAAACTCATTGCAATTATGTATTAGCTTTTTTTCAGATCCTGACACTTTTTTGGTTTTCAACTCCTTAAAATATTTTTCAGGTAATCATGAAAGTCAGACAATGAATCAGATGTATGGTTTTGAAGGTGAGGTAAAAGCAAAGTATACAGCTCAGATGTCTGAACTTTTCACAGAAGTCTACAACTGGCTGCCTTTGGCACACTGTCTCAATAACAGAGTTTTGGTAAGCCTTAAAAATACCCAATTTTAGTAATACTGTAAGCCAGTGTTTTTCAACCTTTTTCATGACACAACCCCCCTAGTATCAAATATTTTGCGACCCCCGACTCTTTTTTCATGTATGTTAAAATATATAATCCATACAAAAATTTTAGGCTTTTGCATTATTAGGATTCGGATATAAATATATAATTGGCCCACCTCGGTAGCGTAGATGGTAGCATGTCTGCTTCACGTTCAAGAGGTCCGGAGTTCGAATCTCCATCAGGGCGAGTTACCTAGATAAGGTTTTTTCCGGGTTTTTCCCTTATCTTAAAAGACGAATGTCGGGTAACTCTAAGTTCCATGGACCCTTTTCACCCATTCCATTCATCGTCCAATATGACTTAAAAATGTTAAAGGACGTAAATTACAAAATATATATAATTAAGTACGTAAAACATAATTTTAAATCGAATATGTGGCCAATTGATAAGTAACAAACAAATACAAACATGTTAGGGCCGAGACTCCCAGTGCCATCTGTTGGTAAGACTCAGAACTAGTACAGGTTGCGCGAAAGGTCCACAAGTTTCAAAACATTTCGTTACACTTCAAGATGATTCTCGCTAATATAGAATGCGCTGGCCTATAAATAGGGTGGTGGACTGCGGCCACGGCAGTTGAGTGCAAGACCGTGAAGCAAGTGGAATTGGCAGCAAGACCACAATAAGTGGAAATGATTTGGAAGTGAAACTACGGTGTTATACAGACCGTTTGTAAGGTGCCTTGGAGTTGGATTAATTGTAAAGTGATTTGTGAGCATGAGACATGTGCAGTCGTATCGTCTGCTATTTAGCTGTTTGAAGGGTGCAAATCATTTGTTTTGTGTTTTATGTATTTATTTAAGTTGTTTGTTATAATTGAAAATGGATAAGTTCCTGAAAAGATCATCAGAACCACCTATGTCTAGCGGGAGTAGTGGAATAAAGAAAAAACCTCTTTATAACGACAATTATTTGAAATTTGGGTTTACTGTGATTGAGAATAAACCACAGTGCATAATTAGCTTGGAAATTTTGTCAAGAGAAATCATGAAGCCATCAAAGTTGGTACACCACCTAACCAGAAAACATCCTAATGAAAAAAAATAATCTTGTGGAATTTTTTGAGTGAAAATTAAAAAGAACTGCTATAGGACAAATGTCCAACCCAAATGAGAAAGTGTTGCTCACTAGCTATCGAGTAGCTTATTGTGTTGCTAAAGCAGGAAAACCTCACAGTATTGCTGAAAATTTTATTTTACCAGCGGCTTTAGATATAGCAGAGATTGTTTGGCAAGCAAGAGGTCGAGAAGCTCAAAAGTATACCTCTCTCTGACAATACCATTCAATGCAGGATAAGCATAATGGCGACTGACATTCATGATCAAGTCATAGAAAAGTAAAGAAAAGTTCTTTTGTGTCCTTTCAATTTGATAAATCAATGGATATTACGGGTTGTGCACAGTTTGTGGCTTTTGTGCATTTTGAATCCAATGAAATATTAATGGAAGAAGTACTATTTTGCAAGGCACTTCCCATGAATACTACAGGTCAATGCTTGCATGATATGTTCCTTGAAGCTACTCAAGGTATGAGCATCGATTGAGCACAAAATTGTATTTCTATTTGTAATGACATAGCAAAAGGCATGACTGGTGCAAAGAGTGTATTTATTGCTAGACTGAAAGAGCAGATGCGAAATGCTTGTTGGATGCATTGCTTTCTCCATCGCCTAGCTCTTGCAGCCGAAACCTGGCCACAAGAATATAGTCAAGTTCTAAATATTATTATTAACATTGTATATTCTATTAAAGAAAAAGTGTTGCAGACTTGATTGTTTCAAATCATTTTTGAAGATATGGGGACACTACACTGCAATTTGCTTTACCATACAGAGGTTAGGTGGTTATCAAAAGACAAAGTACTGATCAGAGTTATGGAACTTCTCGCTGAACTATTAGTATATTTAGAGCAAGCCAAGTCACATTACTCTGAATTCATTTCTGACCCAGAATTCCTTTTGAGATTGGCTTTTCTTTCTGACTTATTTGAGCATTTAAATAACTTGAATAAAGGTCTTCAAGGGCAGGATGAAAATGTCATTGCAGCAAAAGATGAACTCCATGGCTTTATAGAAAAAATTTAATTGTGGTCATCATCTATAAATCAAAACAACTTTGATTCATTTTTGCCGACACAGTCTTTCATTGAAGAAGTCAGAAGAGAGATAAACATCAACTCATATATATATATATATGGTATGAAAACGGTGTTAGATAATTTGAAGAAAGAATTGTATCATTACTTCTCAGTGCAAGAGATATTGGATAACACTGGGCAAAGATGGATCTTAAATCTGTTTTTAAATGCAGCTATAAATGAGGCAAATTTAGCAACTAAGCTCAAAGAGAATCTGCTGGAATTATCTGCCGATGGGATGTTGAAGTGTTTGATTTCATTTTCTTCCTCGTACTTGTGTGAGTTGGCATTTTCATCAATATCCCAAATAAAAAGTAAACTAAGAAATCGCTTAAATATGGAAAACAAATTAATACTTAAAGTTGCAAAAACGGATCCACGATGGGAGAAATTGATTGAACAAACTCTAGCGCAACCTTCACATTAAAATAAACGAGTACTCGGAGATTTTATTTTTTGTTAATGTGTTTTTATAAATATCATAACGAGTATCATTTTGTTAACTTTTTCTTATTTACCTTTTTAAAATTCGTTGATTTTTTTTTTTTTACTGAGTTCTCTCGACCTTTCACGATCCTCCTACAGAGGCTTTGTGGCCCCCCAAGGGGTTGCGACCCACAGGTTGAAAAACACTGCTGTAAGCAGATGAAAATATTAGCATACATAAAACTTGTACAATTATATTTTAAATTAGTTATAAATACCTCGGGCTGCTTTATTTATCTTTTCTAAAATATAAATTAGGCTAAACATTTCCTTTCTTGGAAGTGTTGAAAACAGTGTTGTTATAATAAATTAAATTTAAAGGGAGTTGATTAATGACACTAAACAACACTTTTAAATTTTTCCGAAACATGTTTCAGAGATCGAGATTCAACTGTATTGGAACACCACAGTGAAGCGAAAAATTATTAAATTTTAGATGAGTCGCATTTTTTACACATCTGCTTCACTTTCGTACAAGTGAAGCAGATGTGTAAAAAATGCGACTCATCTAAAATTTAATAATGTTTCAGAGACTTTGCCTCTATCCTCAACCAGCCATCGACTGGTTCTCATTGGTGTAGTTGACGATATTTTGTCATAGGTCTCCTCTGGTGGCGGTTCAAGGAACTTGCTGAACAAATCTTTTTGGGGGATGTCGAAATTGAATCCTTTGTTCCTATTTTAATAAAGGAAACCACAACCCTCTCAGCTGCAGAAACTAATATGATTTTCAAAAACTTCGCTTACCATCCATGGGCTTATGATAAATTCAAAAAAGTCTTCAAAAAACAAAACATTAAACTAGCACCAGTCAACCATTTCTCCTTAAAAAACCTAATTTGCTCAAACATCAAAGATGCCATTCCATTTAACAAAAAATCTGGTATATATCAAATTGAATGTAGTGACTGTAGTCAAATTTATATTGGAAAAACCAAAAGAAATTTAGAAACAAGAGCAAAGGAACACTTTAGAAACATAAAATATAAACAATTAGAAAAATCAGCAGTTGCCACGCATTTTTGGGGAAAAAACCACAACATAAATCCAGAACCAAAACTACTAAAACATACGTCAGGAAAACAAGAACTATCCACATGGGAACAAATCTTCATTTCAAAAAATAGGAACAAAGTATTCAATTTCGACATTCCCCAGAAAGATTTGTTCAGCAAGTTCCTTGAACCGTCACCAGAGGAGACCTATGACAAAATATCGTCAACTACACCAATGAGAACCAGTCGATGGCTGGTTGAGGATAGAGGCAAAGTCTCTGAAACATGTTCCGGAAAAATTTAAAAGTAAGTGTTGTTTAGTGTCATTAATTGACTCCCTTTAAATTTAATTAATTAGGCTAAACATGTTTCGTAATTGTTTAATAATATTTATCAGTTTCTCATTTCTACTTGTTTATTTGCATTGTTAAGATTACTACAGCTAGGTGATAGATAGTACACTATAGCATCACTTATGCTTAAACAACTTATCTTCTGTATTATTAAAAAATGTAAGTGGACATATAGATTTGTGGTGGTTCTTTCAATCAGTAGCATTATTTTCAAGTAGTATCATTGGGACTTCAAATACAGCAGTTTTAGTAGTTAGACTGTTGTATCTATACTATTAGAGGAATGAGTATTGATGGATCTGCCATCAAACTTATGATGGATTTTGACCAATGTAGGCATTTCCACAGTTGCATCTGATTTTGTATACTCCTAGGTTTAGTAGCAGATTACTGCTGTCTTTAGCTGGTTGGAGAAGTGATCTGACCTTTTTGGTTGATCTGTAGCACATTTTGATGTTGTGGCTTTTGATGACATTTGAAATCTGGTCGGTTATTCTTCTGATGTAGGGTAAGGTAATCCATTTTGTGTCTTTTATTCCTAGGTCATCTCTTATCCTGCTGTGGATTTATTCTGTTGGGGTTTCCTTGCACTTGTATTTCTCTGTAGGACTAAGCATTTGCCCTTTGGATGCTATATAGGTGTTTCCTTCTCCGATTAGATCTGGTTCGCATATGCGGCTGGCTTGCAGGAACAGCATGCTTATTCCTCGTTTTACGGCAGGTGGATGATGAGAGGATGCATTCAAATATATCCCCAACCTTGATCTTATGTATCAGGTCAATATGCTTCGGCTCCCTCGCTCTGAGGGAACCCAAGCAGCTCCTAACACCAGCATTGGTGACAAAGGGAGACATAATAATGTGTAGGTTTTTCTGTATATGGAACAATATACGGTGTCAGTGTCTATGTCTCTTACCAGAACATCCAGAAAGAGAAGTTTTTCATTGTCTTCTATTTCCATTGTAAATTGCATGTTTTGAATGAGGTTAAGATGTTCGAGGAAACTGTCTATGGTGTGCCTGCCATGCAGTCAAACCATGAAGATGTTGTCCACATATCTTAGCCAAAGTGCTGAATTTCATCTTGTAGGGAGAAGCATTGTGACGGCAATGTATTGAATGCTACTTGGTTTCTTGGGTATTGTGTGCAAATCACGTTTAATCCTTGCAAAAATATGATAAAGAAACTTGCTGCCATTCTCATGGTACCATTGCTTCTAAAAGGCTGCCCCTGTGCCCTTTGTGTCACTTTGTGTGGCTCAATTGGTTAGGTGTTGACCTATTGATTCCAAGGTCACGGGCTCAAACCTTGCCAAGCTCAGTATCTTATTTTAAGTGTGCTTAAAAGTAATAGCTTCGTGTCCTAGAATTATTGGCATGTAAAAGAGTTCCTGAAGGATGAAATTCTGGCATGCTGGCTGCACTGATATGATCCAACAATTGACAGTGTTGTTAGCAAACAAAATATTTATTTTATTCACTTTGCTTGATGTTCTGAAATCAGTTGGCACTCAATTTCCAGAACAACAGTTCTCCTGGCAGTTTCATACAATAAGGAGCTAGCACATCTGGCATTGTGCTGGAGACAACTCTTCTGAACTCCCTCCCATGAGCATGTATTTAAAAGTGGAGGCTATACATACTTCTGCCTGTCCGTGCTCAGTTACTAGACTCAATCTTATTTTTAATTTCCTGGATAGCTCAGTTCTGAGTATGTGGTCTCACCTAATGTATACTCAATACTGTTCTTCTCCATTTAAGGTAACTGAAGTGTTGAGAAGACTGGATAAGGGAACTAAGCCTGATAAAGTATGTGATCAGCTTGTGTGGTTCACAAATGTATCCTGTAAAGGAAAAATCAGGCTCAGGCATACATGGGTGTTATGGACCTTTTGTGGCCTATTGTTGCATGTTTTTGCTATGGAGGATTGAGGTAAGGATAGGGACCTAATGGCTTGATATAGCACCGTGTGCTTTCACCTGAGCACTTCCTCCGGTGAGGTGGCTTCAAAGGATCAGTTCGTCACACAAATCTGTAAGGGTGTCAGAGTAATAGCTGAGACCGGCTCCTGCTTGATAGTGCAAGAGACACTGGCAGAAAGATCTGCAGAGCTTGAACAACACCAAGGATCGACAAATGAGCAAAGCTAGACTTCGACCAAAGGATGGGAATAACTTGGATTTCTTTGTAAATAATAACAAGCGGTTCAGAAATAGTTGCAACATGGTAGCTTGTGGTGATAACCATGTGAAGCGAGGCACCAGTTTCGACTGACTGCTAGCTGCTGTCCTGCTTCATTTAAATAAACATTCATCAACATCTGTTCTGGCTGCAAGCAATATGTACCAGGGTTACTTTCTAGTTTCTCTGAACTGCTTACATTAGCTCTGTTGTAGCGCATGTTTCAAATTACAATATATTGCTGTTTTAACAATAATTCTCATGTGATGAACTTTATGTATTGTGATTACATTCACAATGGGCTATCTCTAAGGACAAATATTAGTATAAGCCTTGAAAATGTTGCATCGTTTTGCTATCTTTTGCAGTGCTTTAGAGATCTTGAGAAAGGTTGCTATTTCAAACAAGTTCTCATCCTCACAGATAGAATACTTTAAAAGCACTCTCCTGGTTAAATAAAAACTGGTATGGGTATTGAAAAAGCTATTTATCAGTGTGGGAATGTCTAAATGTCCTAATTTACCTGGCATCTGCAGTAAACTTGAAATGTGGTGGGTGCCAGGTAATGCAGAAATCAGTAGGCTAGTCAGCAGGCTAAAAGGGGAACTGAAATTACCTATGTTGGCCCTGAACCCATGTAGACAACAGTAAATATATTGCTAAAACATGGTAAAAACATGGATTAGGGAAACACACCAGCCCAGGAGACAAACTTTGGACAAAGGCAAGCCAGAAAACTGGTTTTAGATTCATGCAACACTTTTTCCTCTATTTCTCTCATGAGTGGACAGAAGAGAAATAAGGAAAATAGTTACATTATGGTAAAATATAATAATTTTGACAAATTATTATATTTTATTGTAATATTTGTATACTTTCACTGCAGTTAGCTTCATTATCTCCTCAGGAAATGTGCATAAAATAGGACATTATAAAGATCAACCCATCAATAGTTTGTGCAAGGGGATAAGGGAACTGCTCTCTTGTCCTGTTTGATTGTCCTTTCCTGACAAGAAAGAGATTTACTCTTTCTCTATCCAGATAAGACCTGGGAAAGGATACCAATGTATGAGGGAACTGATTTTGGGTAACAATGAAGGCATTTTAATAGTTATAAACAAAAGCGTTGTTAAAAGTGAAGCTAATTTCATGTTGAAAGACTTAAAATTGAGTCATACCTTTTAAAACTTAACTCACGTCCATTTAAAAAATCAGGAACATTTTGGGGACTGTTGCAATCCCATCCTGAGCTGATTAGCAACTGACCACTATCATCACAATTGATTGTCTGGATCTCTTGTGATTGGCTCCCTCTCTCGCATGTAAAAAATGTAAAAAAAAATTTCCGAGAGAGGGAGCCAATCACAGGAGATCCAAATGACAACCAAATGTGATGATAGTGGCCAGTCAATAATCAGCTAAGGATAGGACTGCAACAGTTCTGAAAACATTTCTGATTTTTTAAATGGACATGAGTGAAGCTTCAAGTTTTAAAAGGTATGACTCAATTTTAACTCTTTCAAAATGAAGGCATTCTTTCCAAAGGGGTTGAATAATAACTCTTTTAGATTGACATGCGGAAGTCAATTAAAGTTCTTTAAAAAAAAAAGACCTCTCTGTCATCTATTTCTATGACCAAAATCCTTAGAAATCATGGTATGTAGCTTTCATAGTTCAGGTGCATTTATGTCATTTTCCCTTTCCTGTAGCAGAAAACAGCATTTAAATAATATGTTGTGTTATGCATGTTTGAAGGAATTTAGTAACGGTGACATCCAAATTAACTGAAAGAACTTTTTGTACTCAACTTTTAATATTTGTCACATTTTTATTTTTTGAGGGACTAGTTTTGGAAGCAACAATTTCAATTTATATATATTAAGTAATAAGTTATAATTGTTGGAACATTGCAGTGAAAAAGTAATAAACTTGCAAAGTGACTCACATTAACCTAGTTCACTAATGCATATCTTGCCTGCCTCTAGTGCAGGGGTAGCATGTCTTGACTCACATTCAAGAGGTCCTGAGTACAAATCTTGATAAGGGTGAGTTACCTGATAACGTTTTTTCCAGGGGTTTCCCTTATCCTGAAAGATGAATATCGTGTATCAGTCATACGGTGAGACATAAAACACTCTTGCGCATAGGAGAAGTTGCTGTCCTTCCCTTCCTCTCTGAAATGGCAAAGAGAGGGGAGTAGATGGGCTGGCTTGCTGTGAATGTACAACAGGCAGATGTGACTTTCAACTTTGAAACTGCCCGCCTCGGTAGCGTAGATGGTAGCGTGTCTGCCTCACGTTCAAGAGGTCCCGAGTTCGAATCTCGGTCAGGGCGAGTTACCTGGATAAGGTTTTTATCCGTGGTTTTCCCTTATCCTGAAAGACGAATGTCGGGTAACTCTAAGCTCCATGGACCCCAGACGCATTGAGCATCATTTCACCCATTTTCATTCACCGTCCGATATGACTAAATGTTGGAGGACGAAAATTTAAAAAAAATAAAATAAAAAAAGAAATAAAAACCTTTGAAACTGGTTTGGAGCTAGAAAAATCTGAGTTTGTACTGTTAATGAGATTTCAATATATTGTTATACTCAGGAAATCAAAAGAGTCAAAACAATGGATTGCTGGTTGTGAATCTGCTCCAAAGAAAGCAAAGTGAAATGACAATATTTTAGTATGCATATCATACTGTGGAAGCATAAAAAGCAATTACTGGGCAATATTACAATAGGTTATTGGCCTGATTTGGAAGAAGTTGAAGGAGACATGGTCCCATCTGGTGTTGTAGCAGCCAAACTGTGTGAATTGTGTTATTAATTGCTGCTGCATCCCTCTTATTTACTTGATTCGCTACAATTTCTTCTTGTTCCTAAACATAAAGAAATGGTTTATGGGAACAAAATTTAGGTCAATTCAGGTCATCATTGAGACAGAGGCATACTTAAGAGATTGACCATTTCTGTTTTTAAGGGTTAAAATATGACAGAAATTTTGGGAAAAGTGTAAAGTGTACTATGTTGAGAAATCATTTATTTGTACACTTGAATATTTTACCAGAGCAAATAACTTCAGCTTCACTTAAGTGTTACAATAATCATAAAACTTACTAAAATATCACTGTGATAGCATAAATAGCCTTGTATAATGTCATTTGCAGATGCATAACTTTCTTGAAATACACTCTTCCTTCATTCTAGTTTTATACTCTCTTCTTGTGACAAAATATTAAAGTAGCAACAAAACAAGAATGAACATGGGCTTAGCCAATAGTGATGGTGCTCTCTTGGCATTGCCAGTTCCATGGCTGGCAGATGACAGACATAGCTGAAAGTTGTCTTCGTCTCATGAATCCGCCTAGCAGCTAAACTGAACTGTGTTATCACTCCAATGTGTTGCAGTTAAAATACAAACATATCCTTAAATTCTATATACAAAGCAGTACCAAAGCCAGAAAAAACAAACTATTCAAACATAAATGTAAAGGTATAATAATATTTGCCTCACCAACAAAAAAGCAGATGCTACAAGGGAACTGCCAGAATGTCATTCCTGTCATCATCCTCATTTCATCAGTAGTGTCAGTATCTGATTGTTTGTCCCTGAGGTTTATAATTATACATTCATTGATGTCGTCCCTAGCAATTTCTTTAGAAAAACTGTTCTCTTGGGAACTTCTAATTCAGTGAACTGTTTAACTTCTTTACTTGAGCATTCCTGTGACGAGCTTGTGCCATTAATTCTTGACACTGAGTGAAATTTGTAAATTCTAAACTTGACAGCCATTTGAAAAAAGAATACACATGAAAAAATATTTCTAGCCTGCTTATGTAAAATCATACGAGTTGTATCAGTCAGTACTGGGCACACTTGTACTACGTTTGCTAAGCAACATATTTACTAACTTTTAAAAGCATTAAATTTAAAGGGAGACGATTAATGACACTCAACACTTACTTTTTTTTTTAATTTTTTTTTAATTTTTCCGGAACATGTTTCAGAGACTTTGCCTCCATCCTCAACTGGCCATCAACTGGTTTCCATTGGTGTAGTTGACGATATTTTGTCATAGGTCTCCTCTGGTGGCGGTTCAAGGAACTTGCTGAACAAATCTTTCTGGGGAATGTTGAAATTGAATACTTTGTTCCTATTTTTTGAAATGAAGATTTGTTCCCATGCGGATAGTTCTTGTATTCCTGATGTATGTTTTAGTAGTTTTGATTCTGGATTTATGTTGTGGTTTTTTTTTTCCCCCAAAAATGTGTGACAACTGCTGATTTTTCTAATTGTTTATATTTTATGTTCCCAAAGTGTTCCTTTGCTCTTGTTTCTAAATTTCTTTTGGTTTTTCCAATATAAATTTGACTACAGTCACAGCATTCAATTTGATATATACCAGATGGAATGGCATCTTTGATGTTTAAGCAAATTAGGTTTTTTAAGGAGAAATGGTTGACTGGTGCTAGTTGAATGTTTTGTTTTTTGAAGACTTTTTCGAATTTATCAAAGGCCCATGGATGGTAAGTGAATTTTTTGAAAATCATATTAGTTTCTGTAGCTGAGAGGGTTGTGGTTTCCCTTATTAGCTTCTTTTTTGCTAAGTTCACTTTTTTGTCTACTAATGATTTGGGAAAGTAATTTTTTTTGTGCTATTTCAATAATTTTGTTGGATTCTGTTTTGTAATCTTCTGCTGTGAGAGGGATGTTGATCAGTCTGTGTGCTAAACTATTGAAGATTGCCTGTTTGTGGAATCTTGGGTTGTAGCCATTAGCTTTTATGTAGTTGTCTGTCTGTGTTGGTTTTCTGGAAATGCCTATATTTAGTCTGTTTTTATTTCTCATTATTTTTAGATCCAAAAATGGTAAATACTCGTCTTTTTCTATTTCTACAGTGAACTTGATGCTTTGTTCTTGGATATTTAAAAGTTTTAGTGCATCACTGATGTGTTTTTTTGTTGTTGTACTATTGTAAATATGTCATCTACATATCGTTGCCAGAGTTTGAGCATCCAAGGGAAATCTTTGGTGATCCTTATTTCTAATGCACTCATATACAGATCAACCAGGAAGGGTGATAGAGGGTTGCCCATTGCTAAACCTGAAGTTTGGTGGAAATATTTTGTTTGAAACTGGAAGAAATTTTGTTCTATGCATAACTCGG
Source organism: Mantis religiosa (assembly GCA_030765055.1). Lineage (NCBI taxonomy): Eukaryota > Metazoa > Arthropoda > Insecta > Mantodea > Mantidae > Mantis > Mantis religiosa. The sequence continues at coordinate 172,165,403 of CM060947.1, read as the reverse complement.
TTAGTTCGATGTAATCTGAAATTTCAGTTGATGACATTCCAAGTGATTTGAGCCATTTTTCTATCAACGTTGGGAGTTGATTTACTGGTATGCTGGGAAACAGTGATTTAACATCAAACGAGACTAGTGTGTCCTCTTCTTTTAGTTCAGTATCCTTAATGTGTTCTATAAGTTCATAGGTGTTTTTGATGCTTAGGCTGTCAAATTTTGGAAATGAGTTGAATTTGTTTATTAGCCACTTTGCAAGTTTGTATGTTGGTGAATTTATACTGCCAACTATAGGTCTCATTGTTATGAATGGTTTGTGTATTTTGGATAAGCCATAAAGTCTAGGTAAGGTTGGGTTATCCAGTTTAACTGTATATTTGTTTGGTAATATACTTGATTTTGCTATTGTTTTTTCAAATGATTGTATGAAAGTTGTTAGAGGATTTTTTTTAATGATTTCATATTCATTGTCAGTTAGCATTTCTTCCATTTTTTCAATATAATCTGATTTATCCATTATGACTATCTTGTTACCTTTGTCTGCCTTTGTGTATATAACATTTTTCTGCTTCCAAGACCGGAAGGATCTGTTTTTTATTTCCTCCAAAATATTTTCACATTGGCTTTTTACTGAATTTTGTTTGGATACTGGTAGAACCTGTTATAACAACACTGTTTCCAACACTTCCAGGAAATGAATTTTAAAAGCATGTTTGCACTCTTAAAATATCACTACTTTACCGAATGCAAGTTACAAAATACATCAGCATGTGTCTGTTTTTCTTCACTGACTGTTACTGTTTCTTTTCTTTCTGGTTAGCAAACCTATCTTTCACTATCTCCGAAATCAGATGTCCTACAAGCACGAGGTTTTGACAGCCACCCTCGAAAAAAAAATAGCTCTGTGACATGATAAAAACAAAATAATTCTGTAATTAGTATCTTTAAAGCACATAAAAATTAACTGTAGGGTTCAGCAAGGCAAGCCAATCCACATGTTTAACTGTATATTGTCACACTCACCTCATTGGCTAGTCAACAGTAGACCAGCCATGCCTAGCCCCAAGTTATGTTCATTCCTGTCTTGCGGTTACTCTAGTATAATACAGAGTCAACCACATATATAAGGACTTTATATAAACATTCTGTGTTATAGCTACAGTTTTGGCAAGTTTTATCATTTGTATCTTCTGTCTACTTTTTATTTCTAATTACATCATTACTGTTGCTCTTCCAGGTTATGCATGGGGGATTGTTCTCTAGAGATGATGTCACTTTGGAAGAAATTAAAAAGATAGATAGAAATAGGCAACCACCAGAAGAAGGTAAGCAATGTATTTTTGTGGTATTTTATGTAAAGTTGTTTAAATATTTTTGAGTTTGAGTAATGAGTCACTATGTTTACACTCAACTTCACTTAGCATTCCGGTAGAAAAAATTCCTACACTCCTCAAAAAATGGCTAACTCAAGACTACAACGGACCCCACAGAAATAAATGGCATTATCAATCTTACAGATTTATGCACAAGGAATAATTAATCAAAAACACTTTTTAAACCAATTCTCGAACTGTAAAAACACTTAAGCTCCACTTACTTAAAAGTTTAAAAAGTTTAAAAAGTGTTTTTGATTGATGAAGCTCCACTGTTTATAAATACTTCTATTTATAGTTTTATTAAGGAATAATTACTTCATGTTTAACCAAAAATTCTACAGACAATCAAAAGTATTAGCTATGGGGAGCCCATTTTTGCCTATCTTAGCAGACCTATACATGAGCTATTTTGAAACACACATAGTAAAGGCCTTCCCACAGATTTACAAATTTTGGCGGAGATATGTTGATGTTTTTGCTATAATTCCGGAAAAACTTAAAGAAGATTCTCTAAAATTACTAAACCTGCAAGATAATCATATCCAGTTTACAATGGAAGTAGAAAGAGTCAACACCCTATCCTTTTTGGACCTCAAGATAACTAGAAATCGTCATGGTGTAGATTTTGGAATATACAGGAAGCCCACACACATAGATAATTACATAAAGAAAAATGAATACAACCCAGTTTCACATCAACTAGCTGCCTTTAGAAGTCTAATTCACCGGCTATACAACATTTCACTGAGTAAGGAGGAGTTTTTGAAAGAACAACAACACATAAAAGAGATAGCCGTATTAAATGGATTCAACCCAGCCATCATAAGAAACATGATGAAAAGAAAGGAAAAACTCAGGATGATATAAAAAAAGACCACTCTCACACCGCTTAAAAACACAAACTGGCAATATAGAAAATTCACCTACCATCCATTGGCTTTTAGAAAATTTGAACGAATCTTCAAAAGACTAAACTTAAAACTAGCACCTCATAACAAATTCAGTCTGAAGAACCTGCTAAATAAACCACTAAAAAATACAATCCCCAACACTTTGAAATCGGGAATTTATGAGATCAACTGTGAAACCTGTGATAAAAGCTACATAGGAAAAACTAAGAGAAACTTGTTAACCAGGCAAAAAGAACACCAGAGGAACATAAAGTTGAAACAAACAGAAAAATCAGCAGTGTCACACCATTTTTGGACAGAAAAGCACAACATTGGCCATAACATAAAACTGTTAAAATCTTTAAGTACACCCGTAGAATTGGATATTTGGGAAAAAATATTCATAAACAAAAACCGGATAAAGTTATAAATTTTGAAATCCCGGCATTAAATGAAGTATTAAAACTTAGTGCCCCTAACACCAGATGGCAGAGCAATCAGAGCACCGTAGTAGTGGAGGATGAGATCGATTATACAACAGAGTAAGTGAAGTTGAGTGTAAACATAGTGACTCATTAATCGAACTAAAAAATTAAGAATACTTCACTGTTAATAATGCTTCTGCTTTTAATATTCTTGTTTAAATATGCCTTAGCTCATAATTAACATGGTATCCAAATCACCAAAACCAACAAAATAAATATTAAAAGAGTTAGATATGTTATTATGTCACTTGTAATATACATATGTTTTGATACAATAGTCATGTGCCAATTGCTTTCATTCTATAAAGAAATTGAATAGTATTTGGTAAAGAAACATTCTAAACAATGTCATTTTTATAGATACAAACTTTATAAACTCCGCATATTGCATCTACCCTGTGTAGGAAAGAGAGCCACTGTGTTTCTTATAGGTTCTGTTGTTATATGTTTGATTTTAAATGTTAGCATCACTTTGAAAGCTAGATACTGCTGTTATAATATTTTGTTTTGTACAATTGATGATAATTTTACACTTTCATTCAGAATGCTGGAAAGCCATTAACTTTTGAAATTCATGTTGTCAAGGACATTTTTGCGTTAGAATTGCTCTTTTATGCATATATGGCAACACCTAATCATATGCCCAAAACTAAAATGCCCCTTAAATTCTCAAACAAGAATTGCTTGAAATATATTTGCAGAAAATTTATTTAAATCAAGAATGTCTTTACTGGGCTTAGATACTTCATGATTATAATCCAGAATTTCACTTTCAAAACAGAAAATAGTTAATTCTTTGAAGTGGTATAACCATAAATATAATGTTTTGAAATTAACAGGGGTAATGTGTGAGCTGTTGTGGTCAGATCCACAACCTCAGGCAGGTCGTGCACCAAGCAAGCGTGGAGTTGGTGTTCAGTTTGGTCCTGATGTAACAAAAACTTTTTTGGAGTTAAATGGATTGGATTACGTCATTAGAAGCCATGAAGTGAAAAATGAAGGTTATGAAGTAGCTCACGATGGAAAATGCATCACAGTTTTCTCAGCACCAAACTATTGGTAAGATTAATTTAAGAATCATTATTATTTCTTTCTTCTACTTGTGATACATATTTCCTAAATGCAAGAACATGCATTGCATTTGGATTTTATATAACTAAAAACACAAATTAAGCTGACTGCAACAAATGATAAGATACATAACAGTAATGGTTAAAGCAGTTTTCAATTTGCTAGTGGCCACAGGTCAGCAGATGCAGTCAGCAAGAGCCAGTGAGGATGGATGTGATTTTCTTTATACATTAAGGGACAAATAACAATAATTATATAATTATAACAGGTTATAATTATTACTGTTATTACAAAATCCCTCTAAAAATATAAAATGAGTGAAGTAGAAAGGAAAAAGTACATAGTGACATCTAGTTATCTCTCTCTAAATAACCATTGTCTGCAAAATCAGTGTTTAACTACAGCTGATTTCTCTGATTGAAGTAGTCTAATGTGACGTTCTTTACACTTCTCCTCAACAGTGTGTCCCATATGTCCAATATACACCCTTACCCATTAATTCAAATTCAATTTATTTCGTCCATGAAAACATCTACATTTGTGGATTCATCAAATACAATAATTACTAATACATGCTATCGCAATATTTACACATACAATTTATTTACAGTTCATTTAGGTTCCATGTTTGAATTCCTCTAGGGTATAAAAGGCATTTTCTACTAGATACTTCTTTATTGTTTTCATCTTTAGATCTGCATTTTTTTAATAATTTAATTTGTTCCGGTAGCTTATTATACAGTATTTTTCCCATGTTTTTTATACAGCGTCTGCTTAATGTATCCCTAAGTAATGTTCTGTAGAAATCGTGATTATTTCTTAGACTATATGAATGAATACTGTCATTTTTTGGATCATGAGGAACCCTTGAATTGAGGATGCACAGTTCTGGAACACTCGGACAAGCATTTTGATATACTTATTAAAGAAGCCATCCAGATTAAATTCCATCCATAGAATTTCAATAGAGATTTGGGACTTCATTTGAAAACCACTTGGGTTCAGCTATAAAATATAGCTGCAGTAGAAACACCAGCCAAATGACAAACTGCGCAGAAAGCTCAAAACAGGAGAACCCTAACCAGATGACTGACCATGCAGGAAATTCAAGACAGGAAAATCCCCAACCAGATGAAGGACTGCATAGAAAATGCAAAACATGATATTGGCAGATTGCTATGCAGTCATTGGCTGGGGTGACACAAGCCCTACCCACATAAAGCGTATATATTGGAATGTCCGGCCACCTTTTTCATTCAGTTTCAGAAGAAGGCCATGGAGCTTAGAATGGCCGAAAGCTTCACATTTTTAACATCAACATGGCTGATCACCCATGAAGCTATGATTAATAATTCTCTCTGTGCCTTACATGATCAATTTATTTATTTGCAACATGGTGGGAAAACAGGAAAGGCTGTGATTTGGTAATGTGTAATGTTATTCCCTGTATATTGCAGTTTACCGTTCATTAATTTAAGGACTGTTAACCCACAATGAAAGAAATGTCATTTGCATTCTACAATAATATATAAATCATAACAAAAATGGTTTTGTGCCATATACAAAGAATTCAAAATTTAGTTTTATTTAGAACACTATACAATAAGTTAACTCATGTATTGAAAAATAATTGAAATACATCAGCAGAAACAAAAAGCAGTTATTCCAATAAAAAAACATTAATTTAGGTTTCCTAAACTTGAGATTGTCACTAGGTAGATGCAGATTTAACAAACACTGATACCTTTTAAATGCAGCTTGTACATTGTGCAAATCAGAAACTTTTTTAGCATTTGTGATTAGTTATTGCTTGCCATAGGATTTTTATTTCAAATATATTTTGCAATCTAATGCCAATATATGTGACACATGCATTTCCATTTCCTTATTTTAAGTGGGAAAAGGTTGAAAACTGGTTTAAAGCTATTTACTATGTTAATAAATATTACAGAATATTTACTTCAGTGCAGTTTAAATATAACAGGCAGAATGGAAAAACAGTAAAGTAAAACATTATTTTCATTTACACTTTGGAATCATAATACTCGAGGGTATTGCTCTTAAAATATATTCAAATGAGTTAATATGTCAAAAACAAGCTAACAACAATGAAGTAACAAATATTACAATAAAATATAATTATTTGTCACATACTTCATTTATCTTTTTAGGAAAATTGATGAACTTTCCACAGAATTTAAGAGATTAGTTTCACAAAAACTAGTGCAATTTTCCACATCATCAATCACTTTGTTCTTCTTGTCATCATCACTGCCACTAGGTGTCATATTGGACTTTGTGGGTTCATGGAATTAAAAGTCCAAGTTGCAGAAATTCAAAACGTTCTTTATTTCCATAGAAATACACTTTGGACAATCCTTACATTAGCAGAATTACATCACATACACAATTACAATCTTCCCAGATCGTTGACCACAAACAGTTGCTCAGTTCTAATTACGATTTGTTTATAACTCCGTTTTCAACACTTTTCTCTACTCCGCTGGCATGTCACCGCTTATATATACCACTACTGATATCACTAGATATTTCTGGAATATTCTGTAACAAACAAGAAATCGAATTACACAGAAAATGAAGCTATTTACAGTGGAGTAACAAACACTATACAAATAAAAATATTTAGTAAATATTCTCCACTTAACTTAAGAAGCCGATGACAATACTTCTATTATGTTTTTGCGAAATTAATTTCATGGACATTTGCCCACATCTTCAGTCAACACAGTTCGTTGTCAAGGATACCATCTGTGTATACTATGCACTTACGTATTTATGTATTACCAACATCTGAAGACGAAACAAACCTAAAAACAGAATCAATTGCCAGTATGTCAAAATTCATTACGCGATTTTTATTTTTTAAAATAAATATTTTTTCCCAAACTATTAAATCTATGAGACCATTTAATTGTTTTAATAATTTAACTTTGTGATTTATTTCATGGTTAAATGACCAAAAATGATCTGCTATGGCCAATTTATCAATTTGTTTATATCTAATGTTACGAAAATTTTGCTCTGCAATTAGACTGTAGAGCATATTCGATTTCTTTTGTTGGGGCATATCGTCATCCACACCTCATTCGTTCCCACGTCGATTCCTAGGTTCCAGTTGCCCTCTATGATACGCCCACGATGAATCTTGCATCGTCCTATTTTGCATTCGTTGATTTGAACGACATGGTCGGGACCACCAATTTTCCCCCTTGCAGTATACTTGGTGTCATTTGACATGTACACTTTGCTGCAGTAGCTGAACCAGTCCGATACAGTCCGTGAGCTTATACATGTTTTTCCTACGGAGCACTCCATTATCGTTGTCATAGGATTGTTTATCTTTCTCATGTTGGCTGCAATGCAAGAACCGGCTGTCGTCTGCTTGCGCATGCATGTACGTGCACCTTTGGACTTAGAAAATATTCTCGCGTCACACAAAAGAAAGTTTCTCCCTTCATTCTTTTCCTCCTGAAAGTGCAGAAATCTCTGTCTGGCTTCTTTTCTTTAATGCCCATCCTTTTCTGAAATGAAGAAAACAAGCACTTTTTCTCTATCCCAGACCAATTGAAGGCACACTTTCAACTCTTAATAATATAAAAGATGATTATAATTTTAAAAAATTTACTTACCATTCTTGGGTTAATAAACATTTTCAAAAAATGTTTAAAAAGTTTGGTATAACTTTAGTTCCTCAAAATAAATATAGTATTAAGAATTTACTGCATTTTTCTAAAAAAGATAAAAGTCCTGATAGTAGAAAATCTGGTATTTATTTTATTAAATTTTAGATGAGTCGTATTTCTTTCACATCTGCTTCACTTTCGCAGATGTGAAAGAAATACGACTCATCTAAAATTTAATAATTTTTCGCTTCACTGTGGTGTTCCAATACAGTTAAATCTCGATGGTATTTATCTGTTTAATTGTTTTGATTGTGATAAAGTTTATATTGGAAAGACAAAACGTAATTTGGAAACCAGAACGAAATAACATTTTCGTAATATTAAGTACAAATAGACTGATAAATCCGCCATAGCAGATCAATTTTGGTCATTTAACCATGAAATAAATCCAGAAGTTAAATTATTAAAACAATTAAATGGTCCAATAGATTTAAGGGTTTGGGAAAAGATATTTATCTTAAAAAATAAACATTGCATAATGAATTTTGCAATACCGGCAGTTGATCTTGTTTTTAAATTTGTTTCATTTTCAGATTTTGGTAGTACTGGCAAAAACATGGTAATCTCTAGTGAAAGTGACCTTGACAACAAGGCTGTTTGAGGCTTTGGCTAATGATGTGAAGAAGTGTTTCATGAAATCGCGATCCTAATCAATTAATAAGAAAACTGCCATCATTTCTTATAAGTGAAGTTTTATGTTACAAATTATTATATTTGTATATATTTGTTTGCTTCATTGTTAGTAGCTTCATATTTTACATATTCATGTTCTCTAGTTTGGCATGAATCCACTGAGGATGCTCGACCCACATACGAGTGAAACTTGATTAAAAAAGTTTAACTCTTTGTTGTTTTTTACAATACCTACGCAAACCCTGATGATGACCTCTCATAACTCTGCCAAGCAAGTTTAGGATTCATGCAGATGCTGGTGAGATCTTTGAGATATTTAATATGTTTTTTACAATACCTACGCAAACCCTGATGATGACCTCTCATAACTCTGCCAAGCAAGTTTAGGATTCATGCAGATGCTGGTGAGATCTTTGAGATATTTAATATCGACGGAGGTCATTTTATTTCCTGCATCATAGTGATGTTTTCAACATAGGACCTTGAAAGAAAGACAACTAGAGCATCATACTAACCTGCAATTGTGTGTTCAACGTAGCTGCAATGTGGCATTGAAAGAGAGAAATGACAGGAACTTCTGGGAAACTCCAGTGTGAGGATTCCAAAACAGGAAACACGACCAGAACTTCAAGTTAGATGCATCGTTGGATTCCAAAAGAGGAAAGACTACCAGAACTTCAATCATCCAACCTAGAAGGAACAACAGAGAACATCTAGTGTGGCAGAAAAGAAAAGGTCAAGCGAGAACAATTTGCTTTAAGAGAACGTATGAACTTGAGATACAGAAAAATGATAGGCCAGGATTTTCAGGAAAATTGTAATAGTGTACAAGAAAGTAACGAAAATGTAGTTGAATCAGAGAATATAATAGGAATGTAAATGGTTTAGAATTGCAAAAAATACTAAGTCAAAGAAGTAGGGAAATGCAAGTAGCTAGTTCAGAAATGTAAGGAAATATATTAGGTTCAATTATGGAAATGTTCAAAGATTTTAAGAAAGACGGAGGAAAGATAAGTGGAAAATAAGTTTTTAAGGACAGATTTGGTAGGAAATATAGAAGGAAACAATAGGTCTTTAAGAGCAGATTTAGGAAATCTAGATAAAAAAAATATAATAATCAGGAGCAGAAAGAGATAAGAAAACAAACTTTCAATGAAGAAATAAGGGGGGAAATAAATCAGTTTAGAAATGAAATGAAAGAAAATAGTGAACAGGTTAAAAAGGAAATTGAATGTTTTGAAAAAATGTCAACAAATGACTGAAAGAACAGGGAAAGAGAATATAAAATTTACAGAGGAACTAGTACAAAGATAAGAGAAAGGAGGGGAGGAATTAGCCCAAATTTTAGAAAGGCAAAAAAGAAGAATTAGCACAGAAGTTAGAAAAAGAAAGGGAGGAAAATAAAGTTAGGTTCAGATCTGAAACAGAAGTTAAAAAACAAAATAATGTAAAAGATTACTTAAGGTTTGAAACCTTAGCCTACACATGGTTAGTGTGGAAGAAATGATTATTTTCATCACTTTACCTGAATAACATAGTGGTTTAACTATGAAGCCCGGGACTTAAGTACTTACAGCATAGTAAGTTGCCACATTTTTTGTAATTTACGTCCTCCAACATTAAGACAAAAGCTGGTGTCTCATAGCACATGAGAACACCTAGTGATCTACTGTGAAACATGCGAGTCAGTTGGAGAATTTAATGTCATATTGGCACATTGGCCAGAGTAGGCTCAGTGGTTTAGAGTAACTGGACGGAAAGCGGGAGAGCCGTGGCTCAAATCCCGGCTATGGCATTGAATATTTTAGTCTGGCTCTACTCATTCAAACCTTAGCCTACACACGGCTAGTGTGGAAGAAATGATCATTTCCATCAGAGGTATAATGCCCGCCTTGGTAGCGTAGATGGTAGCATGTCTGCCTCATGCTCAAGAGGTCCCTAGTTCAAATTTCAGTCAGGATGAGTTACCTGGATAAGGTTTTTCTGGGGTTTTCCCTTATCCCAAAAGATGAGTATCAGGTAGCCCTAAGCTCCATGAACCCCGGACTCATTTCATTTGAGCATCATTTCACACGTTTCATTCATTTTCCAATATGGTTTAACATTGGAGGACGTAAATTACACACCAAAAAAAAAAAAAAGAGGCATAAGTGTTTGTAAGAATATGGCTTAACGTTGGAGTATGTAAATTACACAAAAAAAAAAAAAACAAAAAAAAAGAGGTATAAGTGTTTGTAAGAATATTTTGTATAAGAGTAGAGAAAGTCATATGAGTGCAACATTTATTTTTTGTTTTATTTTGGCTAAATGTTGTATATGAACACATTGAAGCCAAATGTAAATTACGAGAATAGCTGTAATTTAGAAAAGCTATTTTTGCAGTCATTTAAACTGGAAACTACTTTTCTTAAATGGACTGTTAAATATGACTCACATTTTACCTTTAAAGCTATTAACACAAAACTAATACACTAAATTAACTTCACTTTTTAACTTTTCCTGAAAATTTAGAGCATGTTTCCTACAATAGCCATTAAAGTTTTAGGTGATATGCCACAGTAAATTGCTCTATAGGTGAAAAAGAATGCTTCAGACTATAATAATGTTCCTGAAGATACTAGATACAGTATGATCGGGGCTTGTGGACTGTGGTCTACTGATCCTTCTTCTTCCCAGACATTTCTTCTGCAACTATGGCAGACATCTACAAACTGCAGTAGCAAGGTCGAAGTACTCTGTTGGAAGTGTCAACAGCAACTGTGCTGGTAGTGCCATAGGCTGCAGAATTTATATCAATAGCTAAGGGATAATCTGCTGTGATTGGTCCGAGAGGGCGGTAGGCTGCGGGCTACACTTGTGTCGTTGGAGTGTTGGGATCTGCTGGTGTCTGATTACTACTGCCACTGAAGATGTCTGCTGCGGTCGCAAACAAAACATTAGGTAAGAAGGAGAAAGAGCCCAGTAGACCACAGCCCATAAGCTGGGATTACAGTACGCACATGTTTTCTTGAGCGCTGGATTTACGGTGTGGTGCGGGCAGAGGGGAAGAAGTGAGAGCTAATGCTCTTTTGTTTCTGCAGTGTGGTCAACCTTGAAAAACACAGTTCAGCAAAATAGCATCTAAGATAAGCAAAGATATCACAAGTAACGTTGCATCCTCTGAAAATATTCCTTAGTTTTGCCCACACCAGCTCAATTACATTCAGATCACAGTTATATGGAGGTAGAATAATAATAATGTGTCCCCTTTCGAGAGCCGTAACATCCACAAATGTTTATACAAGTATAAATCATTTTCAAGTAAATGCTGATGTACATTACCACCACACTCGTAACAAGGATAAACTGGCAATTCGAGCACACCAAACGAGTCTTTATGAAGGAAGCTTTAACTACAAAGGGATAATGTTATACAATAAGCTTCCAAATTCATTTAAACAAGATGCATCATTAAAACACTTTAAGAATAAGGTTAAGAAATTTTTGCATGCACACTGTTTTTATACGGTTAATGAATTTTTAGAACTATAACCATGTAAATGAGCACTGGGAGCATAGGACATTTACAAACCTGTAATATTTATATTATGACATTTCTTGTAGTATATTAGTCTATGCAAATACCACATGAAACCATAGAAAAGCTGCTTACTGTGTACATTGTATGTAATCAATTTGACTTTATGTATATACTGTATTTATACATTTTAACATGTCTCATAACATGTATATGTTGCCAAGGACAAACTAAAATTCGAATTCTAACATACGATTGTTGTAAACTTGTTAGCTAATTAACCTCGAAATTGATCAAAACGAAATATGGCGGACATGATAAAGCATAGCGTATTAGCCACTAGATGTCAGTGTATAGCGCATTCAAATTTAAAAGTTGTCATCTATGTTTACAGAGTTAAACAAAACTTACCAAATGAGGACTTGGAACCCAATTGCTCTTCTTATCGCACGCATGCTGTATTCTGTATCTAGTATTGACATTGGCCACGAAAGCCTTGGAACTTTGATGAATATTCCTGAAGGTTGTTACTGTTCATCACCAAAACAGGAAATATACCCATTTCTACTGATTATGCACTTTCGATTTCTGCCATTGTATTTCTGGTAGCTTGAGATGATGACCACTTAAAAAAATAAAAAAAGGAAGAACACCTCATTATTGCAACAATAATAAAGTAATAAAATTAATAAATCTACCTAGAAGGTGACTTTTTGTATCTACAACATTCTTGGCACATGATAAACTGCTACATTAATCAAAATAATTTAACTAAAAATGAACATGTAATGAAGATACAATTCAGATTGTCATGATATTCACTTTCAGTATTTTTTTTTTTTTACATGCTGACATCCTACTTACTAATAGGTCTTTGTGAAAATCCATTCACTTCCTTTTTGCTGCTCATATGCCCTCATATTCCTTCAAATCCTGGAGTTTTACAAATCAAAGAATATTTTATTCTGATGTACTTTCGCTTCACTAAAGTTGATTACCATTTCCTGATTTGTCATTTTGTTCAAAAGTATACAGTTGGTTATTTGTAATGTGTTATTCTCATCATATATTGAGCTCAAATAAGGTACAAAATTGTCCACTATTATGAAAAGTTCACTGTTATGCAGTAAAGTAATATGGTATATTAAATTTTGGATTAAATGGATTTTATAATTGCTTAATATGCAACACTCATAATTAGTGTTGACAACCGTGAATGTTGAACGTATGAGTGCTTGGTGTCATCTAGCATGTGCATTTGCAAAAATAAGTATATGCAGAAACTCTGACCAGCACTTTTGGGAACATTGACGCCCACTGGAAGTGGCTATTTCACTTGGTAAGCCCTGGCAGTAAGTGAATTTGGATACTACAAGTATAATCAAATGAAATTTTCTTCCTAAAGTATTTGAATACAGAGTAATTGATTCTTGATTTGATTTTATCCATCTCTAATAAATACAGCAGCACGGATGTTCAAAACTTCATATGCAACATAATCTTCTCCACGGAGACTTTGACTAAACCACTAAAGATGTTTGCCACAGTTGTGGATGAAATGTATGGAATAATTCTTTGTATAACATTTTGGAAGTAATTTCTAGTTATAATGATAAACTTGGAACTTACACAACTCCCAGTTTAGCCTTGTATGCATCAGAGTTGCTTACCCTTAGAAAGGGAGCAATTTTCAACATTTAATCATGCTGTGTTCTCCATTAATGTCTTCTAAGAAGTATCAGAAATTAAGTTGAGCTTCTTTGTGATTTGCATTTCAGTGATACAATGGGTAACAAAGGAGCCTTCATAAGATTAAATGGTGATGAGATGAAACCAAAATTCACCACATATGAAGCAGTAGTAAGTATACTCCTTTTATTTAGCATAAGTTATCTTTTACATGGATCATTTGGTTATTGAATCACTTAGAGATGAAAAAATGGTTATTTTTCAATAACAGTTTTAATTATTCCAAAAGTACTAGGTTATAAGTAATTCAAAATATCAGTCAAGTATGTCCACAAGTATTTACTATTTATGTAGGGATTCCAGAAATCCCGGTTCTACTGGGGCAGTCCCGGATATTAGTCTTTTTTGTTCAATTGTCCCGGAAACCCAAAAAGTTCTACCCAGAATGCTAATATGTTTTTTCACATAATCAGGTAAATATCAAAAGGGAAATATTTTGCTATTTGATTATGTTGGTACCGAAACACATGTTTACTATCGGCGGAAGTTGCATTCTAGTTTATACAGACGACGCGGATTGGTTTGTATCTCATTCTATGTGCATGCTTCCAAGGTAAACACGTGAATACTTAAGTTATTATTCGGTTTAATTTGTTTCTACTGTAAGTGTGAAGTAAATTTAGATGCCTAAGCATAAGTGTATATTGAGTGATTCTCTTAAAGAGCAGTTTCCATTTCTGAAGGAGAGTAGTAGTGATAGTACTGGATCTGGATCTGCCACAGTGTTTCCAGCATTAGCCATGGAGGAAAATCATGTTTAATACAATAAAGTTCAGCTAATGGTACTGTGCTAATGTCTGTATTAATTCATTATTTATGCTATTTGTATATGTAACAGGTCTTTCGGTTTTCTGATAACATAATGTCAAAGTGTCTCGGTTTTTTCATTTCAGAATCTGGGATCCCTATATTTATGCATAATTGTAATAGCAAGATACTCTTTGATCCACTCTTGTCTGACTGTTCTTTGTTATCAAGTTATGGCCCTTCACTTTGCTCAAACGATGCTCTTCTCTTTGCTCTCTCATTCAATCATATTGTGACTTTGTGGGTTCGTGAAATCAAAAGTCCAAGTTGCAAACACAAAAAAATTGCACTTTATTTCCGTAGAAATACCCTTCGTACACATACACAATACAACATACAAAGTCAACAAGCACAGCTGTTTGCCTGCATACGTTCAGTTACCGACTAACTCTCTTTGGCGGGCGGGCTGCCTTTTTATAGATTACTAACACTCCAGAAATTTCTCAAACAATCGAGACCCGCTAGAACAAAGGCGAACTCTCGAGAAATCCGTCTCCTTCCTCCTGCCATTTCGGCGAGCTTTTATCTACACACTGCACTGCGCATCCCTTTGAATGTTTTGCCGCCTCGATCAACAATGGTCTTGCGACACTGCTCCCTCCTCAAGGCTGGTCGTCCCGAACAGCACTATCGTAACGGGCCAGACGGTCCAGGTGTACCACCAACATCTTCTTTCAGGGCACCTTCTGGATGCGGTAGACCACGTCGTTAATCCTCTTCACCACCTGGTACGGTCCTTGCCATGGTTGCTGCAGCTTCGGGCATCGTCCCTTGGTCCAGGTAGGGTGGTACAACCAGACTAGATCACCATGCTGGAACTCTGGGCTGTTGGCTTGCCTGTCATATCGGGTCTTCATGCGGTCGCTCGCCTTCTGGATGTTTTGACGAGCCATCTCATGCATGTCGTGGAGATGGTCCACCAGGCTCTTCACATACTCGGTTGCCGGCTGATTTGCATCTGGGGGGCTTCCAAAAGCAAGATCACAAGGGAAGCGTAACTATCGGCCGAACATTAAGCTGGCTGGCGTCATACCAGTGGTGTCGTGTGTAGACGAGTGGTAGGCCAGCAAGAACAGTGGCACCTTGACGTCCCAGTCTCGTTGATGGCTGGCCACGAACTTCCTCAGGTGCTCCTGATGTATTTCTACACCATGCCGTCCGACTGGGGATGTAGGGGTGTTGTGCGGGTCTTGTTCACCCCAGGCCTTTCTAGTGCCTCCATCAGGTTGGACTTAAAATTGGTGCCCTGGTCACTGTGGAGCTCCAATGGCATCCCAAATCGGCAGAACACTTGCTCCACAAGGTAGTCTGTGATTGTCTTTGCCTCCTGGTTCGGGATGGTATACACCTCCGGCCACTTGGTGAAGTAGTCCACGACCACCATCAGGTACTTGTTGCCACGGTCGGATACTGGGAATGGTCCAGCTATGTCGAGGACGATCCTTTCGAATGGCGCTGCGATGGTGTACTGCTGCATGCGACCCCGGCTCCTACTCTGGGAGCCGCGACTCACCGCGCACACATGACATTGACGGCACCATCTCTCACCATCTGCTCGGAGCCTCAGCCAGTAGTAGCGCTGTCAGAGTTTGTCAATCGTTCGGTTTGCTCCCAGGTGTTTGCTCCCAGGTGTCCTCCTTGTCCAGGACCTTGCTTCGGGGAAGTAACAACTGTTCTCTCTGCGTCTACTCATCAGGCGATTCCCATACCCAGAACAGCACGCCCTCTCTTGTCTTCAGTGAGTCCCATTGGGCCCAGTATGACTTGTAGGTGGCGCTCCTCAGTGCGATGTCCTCCCAGGTTGTTGTTGTCCCTGCCTCCACTTCTCTCAAGAGCGGCCCCACGTCTGCATCCGCCAGCTGCTCCCTCCTCAGGCCTGTGCTAACCCAGCCATCCGCAGGAACTGCCATGACCACTCGGACAGCTGCGGCACGCTCCTTCTCTTCCACTCTTGTGCATTGGCTGCACTCCTCTGGGCACGGTCTTCGGGACATGTCTGCGTTACCGTGGCTCTTCCCTCTACGATGTTCAGAGGTAATGTCGTACTCCTACAGCCTCTCTACCCAGCGTGCTGTCTGGCCTTCCTGGTTTCTAAAGCTCAGTAGCCATGTTATGGCTGAGTGGTCAGTCCTCAGGTGGAATAACTGACCATACAGGTACTTGTGGAAGTACTCCAAGGTCTTTACCACCGCCAGTAACTCTCGCTGGGTGACGCAGTAGTTCTTCTCTGCCTTGGAGAGCGTCTTGCTGTAGTAGGCTATCACCCGCTCGTGGCCGTCCTGGACTTGGGATAGGACACCTCCAATGCAACGGTCGCTGGCATCAGTGTCCACAATGAAGGTGCCACCTGTTGTGGGAATCCCAGAATTGAAGCACTGCACAGTGTGTTCATCAGGTGCTGGAAAGCGTCTTCGGCATCCTCCATTCACACATAGGGCCGGTGTTCTTCAGTCAAGCGGGTGAAGGGTTTGGCGATGTTGTAGAACCCCTTGATAAAACGACGGTAATAACTGCACATCCCCAGGAATCTGCGCAACTCTCGTTTATCCTTTGGGCGAGGCCAATCTCTCACAGCCTGGGTTTTCTCCGGGTCTGTGGCCACCACGGTTGGTGAGACTGTGGCCCAAGTAGTTAACTTCCTTGTGGAAGAGCTGGCACTTCGCGATCAGCTGCAAGTTAGTCGCCAGCAGTCTCTGTAGTACCTTGCTCAGGTTTTCCAGATGGTCTTCGAAGGTCTTACCGACGATGATGATTTCGTCCAAGTATAGCAGGCGGGCGTCATAAGTCAGTCCTATAATCACTGACTCCATGAGGCGTTGGAAGGTAGCTGGTGCGTTGCAGAGGCCAAAGGGCATAACTGTGAACTGCCAAAGCCCTTGGCCTGTCGAGAATGCAGTCTTCTCCTTGTCTCTCGGGTCTAGAGCCCCCTGCCAGTAACTCGACTTCAGGTCCAGGGTCGAGAACCACTGTTCACCAGCTAGCGTGTCCAGGGTATCATCAATCCGGGGTAAGGGGAAACAGTCCTTCCGGGTGACAGCGTTCAGCATCCTGTAGTCCACGCAGAATCGTAGCTCGCTGTTCTTCTTTGTCACCAGAACTACAGGGGAACACCAAGGGCTGTCAGACTCCTCAGTCACTCCCCTGGATTTTCATGTCATCTACCATATCCTGTACCGCCGCTTGTTTTGCCAGCGGAACGCGTCTAGGTGGTTGCCGAATAGGCGGGGTGTCTCCGGTGTCGATGTGGTGGAGCACGCGGTCAGGTCACTGTCGCCTTGGCTGAAGACGCTCTGGTATCGCCTCAGCAGTTGTCGAACTTTCTCCAGCTTTTCTGCGGTCAGGTGGTCGGCCGCCCTCTCCAGTAAAGCCTTCCAGCCGGGGCCCCAGGTGTTGCGTCAGCACCGGCTCCTGTGTCTTGTCGATTGCAGTTACACTGACCACGGGCTCGCACGTCCCCAGCTCCGTTCTGGCCTGGAAGTCATAATCGGTGTCTGCCAGGTTGAGTAGCCTCACTGGCACCTCCTCTCAGCACGGCAATAATGTCCTGGCTACACAGAGTCCGTGCACAGGAGTCTTCTGGTCCAGCATCATGTTCTTCGTCTGCTGGCCTTCCAGTCGCGCCGTTACCACCACCTCGCTTCTCGCGGGGAGCACCACGCCTTCCTTCAGGATTACCCTGCAGATTCCAAGGCACTCGTCGGGCTGCCGGAGTATCACTTCTTCTCCATTGAGCCGCAGGACCTTCCTGCCGACGTTGACCGTCGCGTCGTGGCTCCTGAAGGCATCCAGTCCCACTTCTGACACCAATTGTGACTTTGTGGGTTCATGAAATCAAAAGTCCAGAGTACAAACACAAAAAAAATTGCACTTTATTTCCGTAGAAATACGCTTCGTACACATACACAATATAATATACAAGGTCAACAAACAGCTGTTTACCTGCACGCGTTCAATTACTGGCTAACTCTCTTTGGCAGGCGGGCTGCCTTTTTATAGATTCTAACACTCCAGACATTTTTCAAACAATCGAGACCCGCTAGAACAAAGGCGAACTCTCGAGAAATCCGTCTACTCCCCCTACCGCCGTTTCTGTGAGCTTTTATCAACACATTGCACTGCGCATCCCTTTGAATGTTTTGCCACCTCGATCAGCAATGGCCTGGCGACAATATGCAAATTTGTAATGTAGTATTAGCAACAATGCATACATGTAATTTCTAAATACCTAGTTATTAGAATCACATAATTTCACCTCAAATGAAATTTATGCCAGTCTTTATAGTAATTATTTGTGTCACTTCTTATGCTGCTAATGAGTGTATACTCCAAAGTAGCAGCCTGCCTTTTAGCATAGATAGTAGCATGTCTGCCTCACGTTCAAGAGGTCTCAAGTTCAAATCTCAGTCAGGATGAGTTACTGGATAAAGGTTTTTCCGAGGTTTTCCCTTATCTTGAAAGATGAATGTTGGTAACTTAAGTTTCATGGACCCTGGGTTCATTTGAGCATCATTTCATTCATCACCCAGTATGACAATGTTGGAGGACATAAATTTAAAAAGAAAATACCCTCCAAAGCAGCATAATGACCTTTTACACTCTTCTTCACTCTCAAAATGAGTCCATCTATCACATATTTTTGTTTAGATTTCTGTAAAATTAGTTATGCTTCAGTTTACATCAATAATTGTATTCCAGTTAGCTAAATTACTATTCCCTTTATTAATTATATGTATAACAAACAAAACAAGCATAACTAAGCAAGCTTTCTCTTATTTTGATATTGTTACCTTCTGACTAGCAAGAAGATAAATTCAATTTTCTAATTTGGAAATTAATTGTCAGTTTATAATACTAACATTGCATGAAATACTGTTGCAGCTTATGAAAATTATATAGGAGCAACACCAAATTTGCTAATCACAATGTGTAGTGTACAACATTTCTTTTTTCTTTTCTCCATGACTGATTAAGCAAACCGAGAACTGGAAGACTTAACAGTAAACATCAGATACCGAAAATTATTTTACTGCTCATTTTTTGCTATGGCACTGTTGCACTGAAAGACATATACGAGCTAACTTTTTGTCTTTTGTTTCAGTGGCCAAAAGGCCCCTTTTCAGCTTATCACATTGTCAGCAGCGATAAGGAAAATGGTTTTGAGTTTAAGATAACATTTGCCATAAGCGCATTTAACTATGTATAATTCAATTGTATTTCACTGAAATTTAATACACATAAATGCATCACGTATAAATAAGATTCTGTTAACATGTTTCTGAATTACACTTTTTCTGGGGCCCAAAAATATTTATGTATAAATACAAATTACATATAACTGGGTTAGGTTCAACTGTAGTTTGATTTTATGCATGTTTGCAAGAATTTAATAACATTGTCATACAAATTAAAACCTACTACAAATAGTTTAATTTTGTTTTTTCTGCAAACTAAACTTCACAGTGTATTGTTTTCCAATGCATCATTGGTCAACATTACTTATTTGTATTGTAAAAAAATAGTTTTGTCCCATATCACAGATACAGTGGGTATTTAAGATTATGTTAACAGTTTGACCATGAGCGATTGCACAGATTTGTGCAAAGGCTTCATTAGCAATTAAGAGTTGTTCTCATGCACATGACAGTGTTTACTTCAGACTGATTTTTAGCATGTAGCCAGTATAATGTTTTGTTTTTATTAGTATTACTCAGGAGAGATGGCATTGCATTTGTTACTGTCAGCCAGTGGAGAAATTATGATGCTCTGCTTATACCAGTGCCATGCTTACTTTATGTGAACAGAGTGAGAAAATGTATTACTCCACCAATGACTGTGATTGGATGGAATAATTATATTATTTTATCTCCATGTAGCATACACCGTCAACTAATTTCTATGAAAACTTGCTTTGCTCTTTTTGATATTTGAGCAGCTTTACGCAGTAGCACTTCTGCCTTAAGATTTCATGTAAAGTTGTTTGTACTGTGTAATATATTTCTCCTTTGGTATGTTGAAAAGTGACAATCGATAATTCCTGAACCACAAAATAGACCTTGACGATCGACAATTATGTTTTTCTGTTTCTGTTCACAAATTCAAAACCTATGACATGAAGAATGGTGTGAAAGCTCGTTTTTCTAAAGCTTGGCAAATCGGGATCATTGTTTGCTGTTTGAAGAACTTGTGTAATTGTTGATGGGTCGTTTCTTTTAGAAAAGCTATGTACCTTGTGACGAATAGCACTTTTAATCATCACATTCACCTTCCACAACTTACTTTGAGCACCATTGATACTTGGAGCTGAAGCACCAGTTAATTCTGCTGAGAAATTAATGTCCATAATTGCTAAAGTCGGGTATTTTCACACAGCTTGTACAACACGTTCGTGTAATTTGCTTTTTCACTGCTTTTTAACTGTTTCCCACTGTGATGTTTCACATAAGAAGCAGTCATGCAGTTTCACATGTTGCACAGAAGCACTCATTTTGTATAACTGATTCTCCAACTTCCTTCTGGTTTTAAGCTGTGAAAGTGCAGCATGCACTCTGATTAATACATACAAATTATGCTTACATTTACCAAATAAAATATTAATTACTATTTGTTGCATTTGTAATGTGAAGTTGTTTATATTCTTTGCATTAGATGTAAAGTTTTTAAAAATGATATGCAAACTATATCTTTCATAGTTAAAGAGCTAAACAGCCAATGATGTCACACATGTACACATGCTTCTTGTACATTGCCACATAAAATAAGGATGACACTGGTTAAACCAGGTACAGGATGCATATGTAAATACAATAACTGCCACCAATCCATGTACTCTGGATTTTTAAAATATTGTATTATGCTTAAGTTGTACAGAAAGGAGGGGTAGAAAAACAATATTTCTGCATTTAACATAGCTCAAGCACTGCCCACCTCCTTGATGAAGAGGTAGTGTTAGATTCAAGAGACCCAAATTCAAATTTTCGTTTGGTTGGGTGTACCCATTGCATCAGAGGACAAATGCTATGTAGGATTATTTTACCCGCTTCATTTATTCTCCTTCTGATATGATCTACTCAGTTAAAAGATGTTATTAACACGAAAGACAATTAACACAATTATTAACACGAATGGAAGAAAAAATATGTGAATAAAGCTGGAAGTTCTGCTATTTTAAAATAAAAATTGTAAAAGCATTGGTGAAATAGTAAAAACTGTTTAACACCAAGTATATATGGACAGTTGAACTGTGTAGAATTATAATCTTTAAATAGTTGTGTAACCTGTTGTATTATTTTGCACTTTATTAATATGCAGCTTAATGCTTTTTGTTGCAGCCTCATCCAAATGTAAAACCAATGGCATATGCAAATTCTTTACTAAGTCTTATATGCTAGTGCTAATAAGAAGATTAGATGGACCTATCAGTTTTAAATCAAGTACAGAACTGCCACATTTTCAGAAGCCATCAATACTTCATATAAGGTAGTCTTGAAGGTGCTCTTAAGGGAAAAACTGCTGAGTTTCGGCTCTTATTTTTACTAAGCTCTGGTGAGAGAGGCTTCCCTTGCACCAGACAATGAGCTTAATTTGATATCACTTGGCTGTGCGGAAAAATTGTTGGTTTCTACAAGAGTTGTCTTACAGTGGCAGAACATAACAGTGAAGAAAGGGCTACTACAAAAATGAAAATTAAGTTATTTTAGTTCTCTTAAGGTTTTTTAAAACTTTAGACAGTTTTTGTTTTTCTCACTTCCTCCACTGCAACTCCTGGTGCTGAGAATCATTTTTTTAAACCAAGATCTAAAATATAATCCTCAAGCATTATTTAAAATGTTTTTGTACTCAGTTTACTGTCTTACTTTTTCTGCAACTTTTTAATAATTGCAATTTTAAGCAAGTTTTGACTTGATATTTCAGCATACCAGTAACAGTTTTAATAATAGAATAAAATGCTGCATATCCTCTAAATTTTGTTTTCAAATATAATATACAGCACCAGAAAAGCAGAATTTGTTTTTCTGTTTGGTATGAAAGGTAAAGTGGCTAAAGAAAATGTTATTTAAATTTAATATAAACTGTGCTTTTTATAATGCCATCCATCACACTGAAAAATCTTAATGCATTCCAACATGCAGCTGGGATTATTTTGTTCTGGTTGTATAAATCTCAACAAATGATACAGTTAGGATTTTAAGATTGAAGCAGTTAATAGTATAAGGTACTCCGGTAATTATTGGAAAGTCATTTTGATAGTCCTGCATTGTTGTAACAAATCCAGTCACATTTGGGCTCAGTATCTATGTATCAGTTAGCAGCCTATCAAAATGACCATCCTGTATTTTTGGTAACCTTCTATAACTTAAATAGAATAAAAGCTGTTACTGTACTTGCAATTGGAAGCGAAGTTAGTGATAGTCAACTTCAGGCAAATATGATCAGTTTGGGATGAAAATTTAAATTATTTTTCTGATTAATATTTGCATTACAAGCAGACAACCATTTGTGAAGCAGAAAAAGGAAAACTATCATTTTCATATATTAAAATGAAAACAAAACAAGCAGCTTAAGTGTGGTGTTCAATAAAGCATTTCACTTTATTTCTACTTTGTATAAAACATTTTGAAATGCTCCATTTCAGTTTTACAAGTACAAAAATTCATTAAAAGTGCATTTAAATATGGGTTTTATTGTATAAGCCATTATTTTTACCATTCCATGCAGCACTGAAGCATTCATTACCTCTTTTGACTAGGAATTAGGCGTTTGTTTGCAGCATAAAGAAGTTGCTATTTTTATGAAAGTCAGTGACTTAGTAGCTGGAGGAATCTGTTTCATTAGTTGAGGAAGATGTGCATTCAGAGTGATAAATATGTAAATTTGTACAAAAGAAGAAACAAAATATAAAAATGTAATTATAATGCCCTGCACTTTTTCTGCAGTTAGAAGTTATTGATTTCTTTGTTTTATTTTATTGGCGTACTGCAGCAAAATGCATTGGCCTTAAATACTTTTATGATTAACTTTCAGGACTTCCATGTAATGAAATTCTCAAGAAGCTAAATTTTAAGTTCTATATCAAATGTATTAATGTTTTATTTATTTTAGCATCTTGTTCATGCTTAAGAATATGTGCACTAATCATGTAAACTTTAGAAACAAAAATGTTTTGCTAGTAAAATTTGTAAAGCAAATCATTCATACTTTGACAGAATATTTGTCGAAATGAGAGAAGAAAAAAGAAAAGCTTTACTTTGCTGTTATTACTGTTGATTTGCTAGTAAATAAATTTTGTCGTATATTTGTACTTTGATTCTTAGAAAAAGTGAACTGCAGTCTGTTCTATATACAGTGTCAAACTGTATAGAAATAAAGCACATTATTTCATTGTTTTTCTCATACATTACACTCATCTTTGCTCCTTTTTATCAAATTTCTTGAAAGCAAAACTGTTTTCTTACCAAGCACAGTTATTATGAGGCTGGTAAAATCTGTCATCACTTCCAGATAATAGAAAGGTTGCATTTAACTGTAAATTAAGAAAAGTGGTTCTCAAACTTTTTGTCTCTCTTTACTGATGATCCTGATCATGGTGGATCACAGCCCACAGTAGTCATTCATGAGAGCATTTAGCGCGTGGAGCAGCTGATACCGGGCAATCGTTGCATAACCTGTCATGAAATTACAAGGGTATGTAATCTGTTGTTAGGAACAGTGAACACGATAATTCATGATTATTTGTTGTTCCGAAAAGTGAGTGCATGCTGGGTCCCAAAGCTGTGATCCACAACACCAGGATCAGTGATCAAGATATGGCCATCTTTGAAGCGCTTACACCATTCAAGTGTCTTACTGCGGCTGAGTGTCTCAACACCGTACTGAGCCTGTAGTCTTCTGTAAATTTCAGCAGATTCTATGCTGTTCACTAAGAACTTCATCACAACTGTTGGAGTGGTGGATATTTTTATAAACTAGGCCATTAGTGGTTTTACTTAGTTTTATATTTTACATTAGCACAGACACAAAACACACTATAACAACGGAACAAGAATGCCATAAACAGAATTAAATAAAAGGATGCATAAACTTTATACATAGGTGGCGCTAGGTGTATTGCTATGAAGATCAAAGCTGCCGTTTTCATAACTTCAGGCTAATACCTTCCGTGAATTTTAGCTTTTCTCATTAAATATCTCTGTATGTCCATAGCAGACCTATTATATCTTTCCGCTACTCTATTTAATTCATGAACGTAGGGTGGACATGGTAGTAATTGTATTCCCTTTTGTCTAATAAAATTATAAATATCTCTATTTAATATTCTTTGCCATTATCACACTGTATCTTCTTTACTCTTTTATTAAACTTATTTCCTACTAAATTTACAAACTCTGAAAAACAATTTGCAGTGTCTGCTTTGCTTCTAATACAAAATATTCTTGCACATTAACTATAGTCATTGATAGATGTCAAAAAATATTTTTCTCCACCATAACCAGTTGTGCTATGTGGACCACTTAAATCAGTATGAATCAATTCTAGAATTTCAGTAGTCTTAGTTCTGTTATTTTCAAAAGGTACATTAGTCATTTTACTTTCAATACAATTTGAACATTTCATTTCCATGCTTTCAATCTTATCTGGCAAACCTTCCACTAATTTATCATTTATCAACTTATTTAAATATTGAAAATTTACATGACCAAGTGTCCTATGCCATTTCTCCTTATCAGTTAATTTTATTGTATTCACATACATTTTATTGTTATCAGTATTTGAAACAAATACTTTTAAACAATACAAATTGTCTATTTTATTAGCAACAGCTGCCAATTCCCTTGACTTGTTATAAATCTTTGCATTTTCATTGTGTAACTTTCGGTTATCTTTGAATAACTTAACAGTTTTTGCTTAATACCTTTTAAAAAATAAATATTTTTCAGATCAATGTGTTTTATATTATAATACTTTTTTAAATAAATTTTAACAATACCTACTGTGGTTGGTTTTAACACTTTACCATTTGACAGTTTCACATCAATGGGAATTTTTAAATCTACATTGTTACAGAAAAATGTATCAGTCTTTATAATATGATCAGTGCACCCACTATCTAACAACCAATTAATTGTTGAAACCTCTCTATAGTCTTTGCTGGCGTTGACTGGGTAGATATCTTCCTTGTTAGCTTTGTTATCCTTGGCCAATTTTCTGACCATGCCAACAGTACTTTCTTGAAATAGCCGGTCTTTCCATAGGTAAAACTTCTTGCTTTGGTTTTTGTTACAAACCTACTCATATCAGTTTTCTTGTCTGTGTCACTGGTACTCATTTTTCTCTTTTATTTTTGATTTTACATAATCTACTGTTCTCTGTTCATCTGGAATTACATCTATAAAATCTCCAATATAACTAACTTGGAGGTAAACCTCTAAGCAAGTATCTCATCTTTTCGGGTTCATCAATATTCCCACCAGCCAATTTGAAGTCATTCGTAGTTTTCTCAAAATCAACAAATAAAATCTTCTATTGTATGTTAAGTCATTCGTAGTTTTCTCAAAATCCACAAATAAAATCTTCTATTGTATGTTGTTTAATTCCTCTGCAAGTAATTTGCATAGCAGTAGACTGGGTTAAATACATCTTGTCGAATTTTCTCATTTCATAAGATGTTGTACATTCACTAATATATTCCAATTGTTTGTCAGAAATTGTACTCATTATTATAGTTCTTGCCTTTAAATCCATTTTCTTCCAACCTGCCTCTTTATCAGCATATTTAACAGACATCATGCAAATAGCGGGCTCGTTACATTCTTTGTATTGTAATAAAGTTGTAACCTTAATTTCCAGCTTGAATAGTTTACACCAAAAATGGGCATCATTATGTCTTCAATCCTTGCTTGTTTAGTCATTTTGGTGAAGATAACGTCTTTTTGCTGTATTTTTCAATCCGTAATATACACCAGGCGTGACTTACTTTCCGCATGGCCTCTTCTTAATATTACTTTATTAAACTTTTTTTGACTTCTTTACGCAACCGAACCACTCAACCTTTATGACGACGCTCTGCTACCATGTTGGAGTGGTGGATATTGTAATAAACTAGGCCATTAGTGGTTTTACTTAGCTTTATTTTATATTTTACTTTAGCACAGACACAAAACACTATAACAACGGGACAAGAATGCCATAACCAAAATTAAATAAAAGAACACAAACTTTATACATAAGTATAATAGGTGACGCTAGGTGTATCATTATGAAGATCAAGAAATATAAAATTTACTACATAATACAACATGTTCCATATGGATGTTCACACTGTTGTCCGCCATCTTGAATAAGTCTGTCCAGAAGCACGGGAAATGAGTGCCATCTACTACTGCATACAAAACCTCCATTCAAATGTCCCTAATTTCAATTGTATGTGGCAGGTAAATGGATGAAGACACCAATGTAAAAAGAAAACTCATGTTTCAAATTCTGGCAGCATATGATGCAGTGATGTAGTTTTCATTCTTAAACTTTGTTATCAAAATGCAAAATAAAAAATTTGCACCATAGATCAAAGTGCAAAGTGTTTTGTGATATGCAGAGTTTAAATAGTTGTCAGAGTTCAAAGGGAACTTTGTCGAACCTAATCATAATTCTCCAGCTGCTAAAAGCATAAAGAAGTGGTACAGTTTTAGCTGCTGGAATTGTGTTAAAGAATCATGGTGGCAGTTGTAGAACTTTTGAAGAAATGGTTGCAAATGTTAAAGCCAATTTGGGCAAAGCCCATGCAAGATATTAAAGAAGAGCTTCAAGTATTTCAGATACCAAAATGAGCATTGCAATGAATTGTCCATAAAGGTCTCATATTGTACATGTAAAAATTGGAGTTACTAGAACATTTGAAGTTAATGACAAGTTCAAATAAGTGGAACTTGCCAATACAATGCTACTCAGCACTGATACTTATTTCATAGCCAAAATTCTTTTTGGACAGTCACTTTTCATGTTACAGGAAGGTAAACCAACATAATGTGTGGATCTGGCGACCACAGAATCCTTACAGAACACAAAAGTACATTCATGATAGTAAATTTTGGTGCAGTTTGTCACAGAATAAAGTCTTTGTACTGTTTTTTTACGTTGAAAAAACTGTGGCACTGCATGCCACTGATATACTTGACATGCTGGAGCAGTTCTTTACACAAATTGAACATCTGTGGCCTAACATCCTTTTCAACAAGACGGCACTTCTCCAAATGGTTCAATGAGGTTCATACAACTTTGGAAATCTTCCCTGGCTGTTTGATATGGGAGGATCAGTTGTGTGTCTGCCAAGATCTCTTTCTCTGGGGCTTTGTCAAAGATAAAGTTTACACCACCCCAATCAGAAACCTTCATGATCTTACAGAGTGCATTACAGAGGCTGTTAAGAACATTTCAGAAAGCATGCTTCATTGTGTTTGGCAAATTGTTTGCTTGTGGTATTGTTACAGTGACTTCTGGAGCATAAGAGAGATCTGGTGATGAGCATATCAGAATTTGGTTAGTTTTCCTTTTCTGGAGATTAGAGGAAAGGAATACATGTGATGTGGGTAAATTAGTAAAATGCAGAATAGAAGATATAGAAAGACAGGAAATATGGGGAAATCTAGAAAATATGAAATCATTACAATTTTACAAGCAAATACAAAGAAATTGGGGACGACACGCATATGTAGATTATTGCAATAGGCAAGAGAGAGAAGGGTTAGCATGGATGAGAACAGGAATAATATTTCTAAGAGGGATAAAATGTAGAGAAAAGGGAATTTGTGAATTGTGTGGGGGAAAAGAAAGCATAGAACACTATGTAACAGAATGCGAGGAGGTTGCAATATGGAGAAAAAAGGTTCAGGAAGAAAAATGGTAGAAAGTAGAGTAGAGGATAGTAGCTATAAAAATGTTAATGAGCCGGGAGAAAAAGAAGGTAAGAAGTATTGGTGAGTTCTTGCAGAAAGTAAAAGGAAAATGGGCCAGAAATGTAAAGAATATAAGAAAGGAAGAATGGGACTAAAGTAATCGAGGTATGGAGGTTAAGAGCTACCTGGCAGAGCAGAAGACCAGGGTGTCATGCAAGCCAAGGTAGCAACAAGGTAAAGACAAATAAATGTAGGCAAAAGTTGTAAATTGTAAAATTTTGGAATATGCACAATAAATATATCATAAACATTGTAGTAGGTTTCTATCTTCATCCATTTATCCATCACATGCAATTGAAATTAGGGACATCTGAGTGGTAGGGTGGTCTAGGCCAGTTTTCAGTATTTCCTTTGGAGTTAATTGAGCAGAATTTTTTTTATTTTTAAATTGAGTGATACATTGTAACAGCCATGCAGCAGACAATAATAAAACAGTAGTGGTTTCCAATCAGGTTTCTCTGTGAGAGGAATGTACAAAGTATACTTCTGCTGAAAACTGAGCTGAACAACAGATCAAGTTCAGTGTTATGTCAGTGTAGTAATTGCCTAGCAAAAATTACAGTACACTGCAGTGCAAACTTGGCACTATTACAATACAAGGATCAGGCAATTCACATTATCTCCCTCCCACTGTCTCCAGAGAGATTTTCTTGGTTGGATTACAGTATGTTACTCATTATTGTAGTAATGCTTATGGGATGTTTATATCCGACAACTGGACGTAATTGTCATCATATTTCCTTGTTACTTTCAGTGAAGTTATCAATGGTGCAGCTGTGTGCATTTGAATTGAATAAGTACAGTAGAATCCCATTTACCCGGATCAACTGTGACCTGGGCCAAACCAGGTTACCCAAAGAATGGCGGAAAACAATAAAAAAAAACATACATTACTGAAATATTTTTAATGTCAGATACAAAAAAAAATGGCCCATCATGCTGCATGTGCTAGTTTTCTGCAAGGAATAATGCACTCAGAGTCTTCAGCCCATTCAGAAACACTACTGCCTCATTCATTTGCATATGTCTATTAATTTGGGTAAAAGCCACTCCATACAACTTACTAAGTGCCCCCTCCCCTGCCACATACTGCTCCAGCTTTCAGTTTTGAGGCAAAAGTATCGAGTGGGACACACCTAAGAGAAGGATACTCTGAATACAAACTCTGATCCCCCTGGTTGGGGGTTATGTGAGAGGCTGGTAACCCCTCCATGTAAAACTTCAATTACTCCTAAGCTCCAAATAAATGAAAGCTGAACTGATTCTTGGAAGATGACGTATGTGAGGAAAAAAGACAGAATATTAGGACTTCAGAATAGCAGCCTGGAATTAATTAGAAGAACTCAATATATAACAATAACTGAAACAAACAGGCAGTAATGACTTGAAAGATTACAGTATGTTTTATAGCGGAGTCAGTATGATAGAAAGAACTTAAGCTGGTGTAGTCATCTTGATAAATGGAAAATTTAAAAAGACCTTGACTTGTATTAATGGACAAATGAAATAATAATGAAAATGAGGTTTAAGATTCTAAGAAGCAACTTAACAGAATATGAGTGGTGTATACACCAAAAGAAGGAAGGAGAAGAGAAAGCAAAGAATTTTATAAACTACTACAGGATGTCATAGAAAAGACTAACCCTAATGGCTCTCTATAATAGAAGACTTAAATGTGTGTTGGAAAAGCACATATAAAATGTACTAGGGAATAATGGATAAGAAACCCTCAATAATAATGGAATTATGTTACTGAACTTCGTTAGCTATAATAATCTAAGAATTACAAGTACATTTTTCAGGCATAAAGAAAAACATAAATGTACATGGATGTCAGAGGATTTTAGTCAATAATTAATTATAAGAAGATTGAAGAAGAAGGCTTATAATTAAAAATTTATTATACATAGCAGCAAGCGAAGTAGTAGGCACTAAAATATAGCAAAAGGTGTCAAACTCTGGAATGAATAATTACAAGAACTAATTGAAAACAAGAAGGAAGGGTATTTAAAATATCTTATAAATAACACAAATGAGAACAAAATATAATAAAGCAGGAGTTGAAGTAAAAAGCTATACATGACAGTTAAATAGAATTCATTTGGAGCTATATAGATATAACAGAAATAGAGCACAGTTTATATGGACACCAAGATATATACAAGTTCATAAGAAATTTGAAATTATAAGAGAAAAACAAAGAAAAACTACAGACTGATAATACCTGATGAACATTATAAAAAATATTTTAAAGAACTATGGCCTAATGAAGAAACTGAAATAAATCAAAGTGTAACATCTCTTGCCAGGGTAGATAGTATAGTAATAGAAGAGTTAGAAGAAGTAATTAAGAAAAGTAAGAGTTTCAAAGCTCCTGGAATAGAATAATACAAATATTGAAGAATTAAATTCACACCAAGGAATTTTCAAGAACATCTACTACATTTTTAAAGCATGTGTTGGATACAAAACAGCATCCCAATGAATAGGAAAATAATAATATTTTAAAAAGGCAATAGGAATGACCCAAATAATATTAGAGGTATAAGTTTGATCTGTACACCACATAAGATATATGCGAAGATAGAAAGCACCAGACTAAATAAAATAACTGACACAATAATTTTAGAAGAACAGTCAAGTTTTAGAAAAGGAAGAGGTTGCATAGACATAATAATAATGTTTATTGTCTATAGACTTCATAAAAGTTTCAGACATAGTCGGATTCTACAATACAATGGGTATACATACATTTGTTATATAATTATTAATTATAATTCATCTAGCATATATATACATTTCTGAATTAAATATGTTTTCAGTTCCTTTTTAAATTGTTTTCCTTTGTGTTGTTTAACAGTTGTTGGCAGTTTGTTGTATAATATCTGTCCTTTTATTAATGGATCCTTGCATGTTGATTTGAGATTTACATGCTTCCTGTGGTAGTTATCCCTTCCTCTGGTATAATAATCATAAAGTGTGCTGTTACTTGTGTCATTATTTTCCTTCTCAGTTGCAATTACAGCTACCTTATATACATATAGTCCAACTACGGTAAGAATCTTATTATCTCTAAATACATTTCTACACGAATCAGTACTTGCTAATCTATAGATACAACGTAGACATTTTTCTGTAACACTAATACTCTATTCATGTGCGCAATTACAGGTGCTTTCCCATAATTCTATGCCATAGGAAATATGAGGATAGATGAGTCCAGTCAGTCATATTTGTACTTAAATAACTGTAAAACGTAGAGAACAATACTTTGGAAACATGTATTATTTGTGGACTATAAAAAAGCATTTGATAAGGTATCAAAGGAAAAACTATGGAATATCTTAATGAAAAAAGGAATACCATTGCACTTAATACAAGTAATACAAAACATGTATAAATGAACAAAGACTTAAATTAACCAGTGAGATCCAGTTACAATTACAGGTGGATTAGACAATGTTGCCCTCTATCAACCGTACTTTTTAATATTGATATTGACTAAATAACATGATTATGGATAAGTACGACTATAGGGCGGATTAACTTAGAGAATACAAATGTAAAAAACTATTTTATTTGCAGACAATCAGATCTTGCTGGCAAAAGGTGAAGATGAGCTACAAAAGATGTCATATATTTTGAACAAAATTGTACATAGTTTTAATATGAATATATCAACAGAGAATACAAAAATAATGGCATTTAAAGGTGTATACCAGTTCACTCCAAGATAGTACTGGAAAATAAAATTCTAGAACAAGTATCAACATTTCATTTTCTTGGATGCAAAATACCATATATCAATGAAGCACATATTTAGGGAAAGCTAAACACATTAACTATGTAACTGGAACATTAATACAGACATTAGAAGACAAGACAAGGCCAGAATTGATAATTAAACTGGTTCATGGCAATACCTACAGTTGTATATAGATCTGAAACATGAATACAAACCAACACCTACAAAAAATACAAGCAGGAGAAATAAGAATGAGATCTACAGCAGAATATACAAAATTGGACAGAAAGACAAATGTAGATATTCATGAAAAATGAAAAAGTAGAGGAACTGAATAACATAAGAAACATAAAGAAAATTGGAAGTTACACTTAGACACAATGCGAAACAATATGATATCTACAACAGCTGTAAATTATAAGGTAGAAGGAAAACCAAGTAGACTCAAGAAACAATGGCATCAACAATCTGGAGCCGGAACTGGCTGAAGACCAAAACACAAGAAGTATCGCATGGGGAAACTCCATTCACCATCTAGGGGTAAAGTTGCATATTGGTCTAATTTTTTGCATGCACATGTTCTTCAGAACAGGTTCAGGAGGCAGTTGTCTCACTATACTGTGTGATGGATACTGGTTCGATGTACGCTAGCCTGAAGTTGCACCTCTTCCCATTCAGCTGTACACCTGCGAGATCTGGAGCATGGTCAGAGACAAGTGGCTACTATGTTTTCAGCAAAATTGGGGACTGGTGTATTTACTTTGTTGACTGCATCTTCCCCTTGAGACTACTTCTAGAAGTCTGACCTCTTTCATAAATGCAGGATGAAATAAGGGGCCGGATGAAATAAGCGCCCTAGTTAGATTCTTTGGGGACTATGACTCCAGAAGAGCCGGTTTAGGCAAAATCAGGTCCCTCCAATGGCTTGGGGCTACCCGAGGTAACACAGGAGCAACTCCTTACAGCATCGAAAGCTAAGCTCCCTATTTAATCTAGCCAAGAGCTGATTGATCTCGACGTGTCCCCAAGAAATAAAACATTTTATCGTTTTCACCACACCCACCAGGTACTATGTGTTTTTGCATCTGGTGCACAGACCCAGAGCAGTAACATGCTAACTCATAAATCTCTTATGATTTAAAACAGATCACCTTACCCAAAATGTTCTGAAACAATCACTTATCTGCGGTTACACCCTATGAGGGTGGGCACGCAGCAAAAGATGGGTGAATCTTTAACAAATTAAGAACAAAAAGCACGTTCTTCAGGCATTTGTGGTCAGAATCTACCTGGGGATCGAGGTTCCCTCGCTTAAAACCGGGGAGCCGAACACGACTCCGTGGGATTTTCCAGTAGGATGGTACCTAGGTTACAAAATCGTGCCCCCCCCCCCCCTTTTCATTACAGGTTGGAAGTGGATACGCCACTTATGAGCGCCAACCCATCCGGGAAGACTACCGATAACCTTGGTCAGGCCGTCAGTGATCTAGCATAGCATGCTACTAGCTTTCCAGGCTAGTACCGGAGACTTTGAGGCGTCTCACAACCCCGTCTGCTAGCGAACCAGACGTTCCTAATACCCATGGGTTTCGGGAACCACCGCCCCGCCGAAGCCTACGCATCCGAACAACTCCCTTTCGGGAGGGGCTCGGAAAGTTCGACCCGACGTACTTCTAATAACGTCAGAAGTACCACTAGTGCCAAGGGTCCACAGCGCCTACACCACGGCAGCTGAAGGGGATGGATCCCTTCCCCTACCGAAACATTCTTCAGACACAAAAACGTTCATAAATTCACATGGAAAGCCCTAGGCACAAAACAAATCAAATATGGACTATGTTATTGCAAATGAGAAAATGTGGTCACAGACAACTGATACAAGCAGTGGCGAAGTGTGCAATGAAACGCTGGAAGCGCCGCTTCCCCAAGAATTTCAGGAGAAAAAATATAAAAACAAGAAAATTCATGCCGAACAATATTTTATTTGCTCTGGATACATTTTCAAAATTTATTCACAAACATCCGCGGTACTGCGGACAATTTGACAGCTGCTTAGATTCGAGTGATCAGTTCTGGGAGCTCATTCAATGCTGAATATTTACGCATTCATAACCTTGAATATCATGCTTCGTATGTTTCTGGAAGCAATCGAGACTTCGATAGCTAGGCAGCACTACAGATTCTGTTACGTTAAGTTTCTATAGCCTGTGAGGAGTCGCGCTTCGATGTGGCGCTTTTAAATGCAACTGTAAGTATATTTCAATAGCATTAGCAATAGGTAGTATTTTACGTAGATTGGTATTTAGCAGTGACAAATAGGAAATTATTGTGAAGTTTTAAGTTATTAGCAAATGTGTGGCTAACAATTCGCGCTGTGTGGGGCAGCTCTAGGAAAAAATTGGAACGTCTAAGGGGAGAGCGGAAGCAGGAATATGCTTGTAGTGTGACCAGTCTTGCAATGCAAGAACGGCCTAGTTTGACTAAATCTATTTAAATACTCACAACTCAGAGAATCTACATAATAATTTAAATATAATTAAAGGTGACAAGACAATAAAAACCTAATAATGATATCGGCGTACAATTATGATATTATTATTTGCAATTATGCGAATATGACACAATTCCATGATTATGTGGGTGTCATAGATTGCGAATTGTTTTGTTGGCCCCGTTTGTTGTTTTAGGTGGTTGCGCATATATAAAATTCATTATTCTCTCTTATTTTAATGAAAATTATTACTTGGAGCTTCCCTCGCTTTGGAAGTCATGCCTCGCCACTGCGAAATATTTATGGAAAATAATGGAAGAATACAAAATACCAACCCATCTTATTAATTCTATTAAATCACTATATAATAAAACAATGATAACAATTATTAATGAAGCACTCAAGTTAACAAAGGTTTAAGAGACGGATGTGGATTATCACCATTATTATTCTATCTATATTTAAACAAAGTAATCCGGGATTGGAGGACAAAATATAAAAATATAAATCCAAGGAATAGTTTTGAACAATATTAATATAAACACCATAATATTTGCGGACGACCAAGTATTGATAGCTGAGAACGAAACAGAATTTAAAAAAAAAAATGTAGCAGGGAAAAAATATAACATGATTTCTGGAAAGAAAACCAAAGAAATGGCAATGATAGGAAGGGAACAAAAAGAAGAGGAAGAAATTATCGAGAAGTATCAACATTCATATATTTCGGCCCTAAAATATAATTTTGGAATAGAAAGGCAAATATAGAGGAAATCATAGAAACATAAACTACATGTTTTTTTTTTTTTTTTTTTTTTTTTTTTTTTTTTTTTTTTTTGTAATTTACGTCCTCCAACGTTAAGTCATATCGGACGATGAATGAAATGGGTGAAATGATGCTCAAATGAGCGCGGGGTCCATAGAGCTTAGAGTTACCCGACATTCGTCTTTCAGGATAAGGGAAACCCCGGTAAAAACCTTGTCCAGATAACTCACCCTGACCGAGATTCGAACTCGGGACCTCTTGCACGTGAGGCAGACATGCTACCGAGGCGGGCATAAACTACATGGATGTATAAAAAGACATTTTGGCAAAAATATGAGAAGATAAGTGAAGCAAAGACTACATAACTTTGTGTCAAACTAGCACTAAAGCGCTTTTATGAAACATGCGTCCTACGAGGAGAAAATCTAGATTATACGCGGCAAATGAGATTCTTACTACCACTATTGGGAGTAACAAGATTAGATAGAATGAGAAATATTGATATAAGAGCATAACTCATGGAAATGAAAATGAAATGTGTAGTGTTTAACGCCCGCTTTTACTACATACGGCACCGCAGGCGGTGACACTGATGATAAATGAGATGAAGTTGGAGCACCGGTGGAATGAGATGGCGGGGGAAACCGGAGGTCCCGCAGAAAACCCGCCCCAACGCCGTGTTGTCCACCACGAATCTCACTTTGCAGTCGCCTGGGATCGAACCCGGGCCGCCTTGATGAGAGCCAAGCGGTCTAACCACTGAGCCACGGCGTGGCCTCAACTCATGGAAGAAAACACAATTGATGAAATTCAACGATTTCAGAAAGAGTGTAAAGATCATGTATTAAGGATGTTCCCTTCGAGATACCTATGGTAAGCTTTATTTCATTAATACAGAAATTATAGTTCAGTTGAATAAATTAATACTTACAATAAAATTAAATATGAATATCCTGTGAGTTAGTGTTAAATGTTGAGGGGTTGTAGGTTGGGCA
Organism: Mantis religiosa; assembly: GCA_030765055.1. NCBI lineage: Eukaryota > Metazoa > Arthropoda > Insecta > Mantodea > Mantidae > Mantis > Mantis religiosa. Next base: position 172,129,240 of record CM060947.1, on the reverse strand, counting down.
ATAGATTGTGAGTACAGTTTGGCTCGGTATAAGATGACATTAAATATGGTAATTAGCGAGGGCTAGTTCTCTGGCCAATACGTCTTTGGTAGGTTGTGTTACAGAAGGAGTGGAAGTATTCAAGGTTGACAGATTCGGTATAACAGGCTAGTTTATAATATGTGAGTGTATTTCTTAGAAGGTTATAGAGAGACTTTAAGTTGGAAAGTAAATTTCCGTAATGTAGAAATGAAGTGGCAACATCGTTTTAGAAGCTAGTGTGGGGGTCTTAGAGCCATTAGCGAAAAGGGAGGTCATTAGGAGAATATTGAAGCCGATTAGGACATTCTGGGGAAAATCTTTAACACTTCTGCTCGGATCGCCGGTGGAACAAGACGTAGCATCATTTCTGCCTCAAACATAGAACCGCATGGTGTAGGATTCAAATTAACTCCAGATATTTATATATGAGTTACCATTGGTCGGCAACTTCTCAGAGTGAATACTGTTTATTAAAACGTTTCAAAGTCAGTGTCCTTCTTACTTTGATTACACATCCATACACACCCAGAGATAGGTCTCTGCTCAAGAGTGCAGCAGACGTATACGTTACAAAGTGGCGTAGATGACTGAGGCAGATGCATACTGTTACAACAATCAGGACAGAGATACATTAGACGGCAACGGAGAAGATGGAGTGACCAATTTACTTAACCTCGATTACAATTTATTTGCTTCTTACTTGAGAAATATATATTATGCTTATTTTCACAGCCAATTACAATATGGGATAGTGTTCTGGGGGAGGGGAGGCAGATAGAGTCTTTAAACTTCAAAAAAGAGCGATAAGAATACTAAGTGGGGTGGATAACAGAACATCTTGCAGGCCATTATTCAAAAAACATCAAATATTACCTTTAGCATGTATGTTTATTTTGGAATTAGTGATCCATGTAAAACAAAATAAACTACAAATACAAAATTACAAAAATTCAGATATTCACAAAAACAGTACACGTCAGAAAGATGAATTTCACATTTAAAGTTGTAGAACGGAAATCTTCAGGTCTAGGGCTGTCAATAAACGTATAAGATTATACAACAGCCTACCACAAAATATTGAAAAAAAAGAAGAGCCTTATACATTTTAAAAAAGGAGTAAAACTCTTTTTACTGCAACATTTATATTATTCTGTAACTGAGTTTTTAAATATTAATTAGTTTTAAGTGATTGTGAATAATGACAATAGCCATTAATGTAATTTTTATACTATGACGTGTCTCATATCAGTGTATGATCGAAAGGACAAAATAAATTGAATTTAATAATAAGGAAGACTGATAATTCGGAACCGGTCTACAAGGCTTAAACGTTGCCAGGAAGAAGTAGTTACTATACTTTTATTATTAAATAACTTCTGTAACTATTGGATGTGCGCGGTAATGTAATTAATTTTCTGATAAGATCAATCTGTACATGGTGATTTATTTAAGTGCCAAAGGCCTAATGCCATACTTTATTAGCAATGTCTTTCACTGAACGATGCCTCAGCCATTGTGGCTATTATCGTGTAGAAATCACCAACCTTTTAACTTCTTGTTCCAAATAATCCTTTTTTCCCCCATTAGTCATCAACAATTCTTGTTATCCTTTCAGTTGCAAAATATTCTATGACATTATACGAACATATCTCTTGCGCGTGTCGTTGAATGCCCTTCTTTATGACATGATGGCAACTACTGCATATGCAATGAGCGTGCTTCAATTGATACGCTCTTCCTCGACATAAGAAGGACGTAATAGTATTTAGCGTACTAAAAACTGTGATACTTATCAGGTAGAGATTGCATATTGGGACTGTGAGGCCAGCAGAAGCAAGATCTAATAAGTAGCTTACAGTTAGTGGTTAGCCAATTACTATTTGCAAGACTTGAAAAAAAAAAACGTAAAATCATTAATAGATCAAAATTACTTTTCGATAATTTATTGCGCATTAAGAAAAATATTTAACTGAAATGTGGACAAATGAAAAGCTACATCTAAAAAGCTACAAAAAAAACCCTTCTTATTCACACTTTTGTTGATGAATTTATTGAGGTAACAGTTGTCTTGATTATCGTATTATTTGTTTATGTAGCCGAATTGAATCTTCTGATTTTTTATGGTTATCATAAAGCAGTAAAATGTTATAAAATGAGGGACATTGCTATTCAAGAAGCTGTAGATCTAGCATGTGCATCACTTTTACCATCGAAGTCGAAGGAGAGATGAAGCTTACAAAGTTTTCCGAAAGTGGTGTTTCGATAAAAACGTTAAGAGTTACACCAGTGAGACAGTTTTGCTGGCATATTTTCATGAGATAAGTAAAAAAAAAAAAAAAAAAAAAAAAAAAAAAAAAAAAAAAAAAAAAATATGCATCTCCAGCGAGCTTATAATTCATGTGAAAATCGGGCTCCATCTCAATATTCTAAAGAAATAAAAAGAATTGTATCGCTTTTTAATGTTAACATGTCCAATTGCAATTTAATATTTCAATGAATAAACAATTCATACGTTTTATATAACTTGCTAAGGATTTATTAATAACCTATTTTTAGGTTACTTCGCTGTTGGGTATTACATTTCCTGTTGGTACCGTAAATATGATGAGTAGTAAAACTAGAACCGTAAGAATTAATGACCCGTTTCATCCTTGATGTCATGGCAATTGACAAATGAATTGTAAATTTAGCTTAGACAACCAAATACGTTTTAACAATGATTAACTCACAAATCAAGTATTGCTAAAACATCATTGCTGTTGCGCTAGCTTCTCCCGTGTGGTGAACCAAGCGCAATGTGAATAATTTACTATTCCTTATAGAGGTTATCTTTTTCTCTTGCAGAGTGTAAATGAATGAGCTGTAAATAATGATAGCTGATTCACCTAGCATTAACTGAAGGCAGAAATCCTAATGCATTAGGTTTTTATTAAGTTCTGTAGCATATTATGCTACAGTAACAGCCATATTATTTAAAGTGAGGGTATTACTCAGGTCCTGTCTATTGTAATAGTTATTTACAATATCAGTTACGTAACGCATGAAATTACAATACGAGATTGGAATATTGTCAGACGAAACAGCAGGTTGAGTGTTGTAATTTGATGTTATGATACGTATACCGTATAACGTTTTATCTACTTTGAAAAAATATGTTATGCTTCAAACTTTACTATGGCTCTATGCATTGATTTTTTAGTCGATAGTTATATGTAGAGTGCCATGTACGATACCAGTAGTGTATAATTAGTGTATAATCTGTTCGCTTTAAGAATAAAGTAAATGTCAAAAAAGCACGTGGTAGAAATGAACCACATTGGCTGGTGGGTTTTAATACTCCCGTGTTCTTCCATGATATAGTTCCGCGGTTTATTAAACTTCTTGCTTTACGTGCTTTCAGTAAACCATTCAGTTTGTTATAATATAGATTTAACATTGTAACGTAATTACAATAACAGCAATGACTTTCAAAAGTTCAAAAATGCACTGATTGAGTAAAACAAAGATGGCAGTTAAATTGTGGTGACGGCATTCTTTTAGTTTAGGTGCGCATGCGCAGATGTTACGTATAACCAATAACGTACTAAAAGGCGGAGCTCATTGCGGAATGCGAAGTAATACTTTATTTTATTATAACAGTGAACAGATTATAGTTATAGAACTGCGTTAGCTAGGGAGATAGTTCAGTATTTCCTACTGTGAAATACAATACTATAAATTGTTGTTAAATGTTGAGATTGGATTACGATACGGAGGGGATTCGGCAACTTGATCTATTGTACCTATGCCCCAAGTGGAGCATCCCCGAAAGTAAGGATGAGGCGAGAGGAGACAAAGGGTGGCCGTCCCAAGGAGCCACGTCAGTGCAGAGGGCAGAAACTCTACACTTTACCTACTACGACAGGCCAGCACAACCAGTAGCTCACCCGCATGCGGTTCGGAAACGATGCCATCAGACCGGACCTGGAGACCGTCCTACCAGAGGAGGAAGTGTTTACCAGGAGCGTATCATCCGCCTGTGTACCTCCGAGACATTCGCCGACACTTCTACCCCGAAAGAGACCACCAAATGAGAGATGATGTGAAATGATAATGGAGATGAAGTGGAGGGACAGGGAATTCGGAGTATGTAATTAACCTAACCAGCATTCGGAGGAAAACCTCCGAAAAATCCATGGGTCAGGTAGGTCGACTACGGAAATCGAAGCCGGGCCTCACGAATGCCAACCACAGACGAAACCGCCTGAGCCATCCCCCTCAGATGTAGCAGAGAATGTTACAATAAATGCATGGTTTTACGTGGATAGTTGTAAAGGTAGAGATCCATAAAATAGTTGCTATGACTTCACCACTAGGGTCCGCCACACACTCCATTCCCAGTGACAGCGTCCACGTATTTGCGAGGGAGGATCTGTTGACCCGATCTGGTAGACCGCGATGAAGGTGCACAAGACTGTGTGCCAGCTCCTGGAAGCATACGGTCCTTGATGTGAAACGCGATGGGATGTCCATAGCGGTTTCTTTTGATGTCTCCTCTACGTTGTAAGATATTAGAATGAAGGCAGATTTCAATCCGTCAATGTTAATAGCATCTTTGTCTATTAAGTGTTTGTCATTGAGGAGACAGAACTGGGTATGGCTCATCAAATGTTGGCTGTAGGGGTTTTCTCAGAGCACCATATGGAACGAAGACGAACTTGCTTGTCATCAATTCTGGGTGTATGGAAATCTTGTGCTCGTGATGTTCGGTGGGAACTGGTTTAAAGATTTTCGTCTATTTCTTCAATTTGAAAACGAAAGCTGGAATATCCGTTATTAACTTCTATTCATTGAGGAATGTGTCTGGTAACCTGATTGCTGAACCGTAAGTCATCTCTGCTGGCATGGCGTCAACTTGTGGAATGATGTAAGATCGAAGGCCTAACAAGGTTCAAAACCCAGTCGCCAGATATTATGGCAAATGAAACTGTTTCCGCTGTGATATCAGCTAGTGGAATCACCTGCGGCCAACGCGAGAAGCGATCGATAACTGTTAAGCAAGTAATGATATCCTTGTGATGGAGGTAATGTTCCAACAATGTCAACGTTAATATAATTGAACCTTGTATTGAAGGATACCGTCCTATTGCACTTTGGCGTGTCTCCAGATTTTGCTTCGTTGGCAAGTTATACATACTGATTTCCAGATCTTCAGGTCCTTCTTAAGTGATGGCCAAATGAAATGCTCTCTGAGTAAATTGATGGTACCTTGAATTCCAGGGCGTCATAAACTGTGTATAGAGTTGAAAACTATTTGTCGGAGCTGTTGAGGTAGGTATGGGTGAACCATACTTTTTAACCCGACACAAACAAGTTATTTACCATTTGGTAACACTGTTGTTTGAAGTGCAAGTGACGTTGAATTCTTAAGCAGTGTGAGTTCTTAGTCACTCTCTGTGGTTTGTTCCATTGTGATAGCTGGAGGTATAGTTATCAAAGTAATTCGTGAACAAGTGTCAACTGCAATGTTTTCCTTTGCAGTACTATAACGCATGTCCGTGGTGAACTGTCCAATGAAATTGATTTGTCGGATCTGACGTGGGGAAGCTCTTTCTAAACCTTATTGAATATGAAGATGAGTGGCTTGTGGTCGGATAAATAGGAAAATCACGTCCTTCTAGCATGAAGTGGAAGTGCTTTACAGCGGAGTAAACAGCGAGGAGTTCTCTATCGTAGGTAGAGTAGTTCTGCTCTGCGTCTGCAGGTTCTTGGAGAATGATGCTAATGATTACGAGTATCGCTTTTGATTTGCCATAGAGATGCACCGATGGCAAAATCTGAGGAGTCAACAATCAAAATTAGCGGTAAATTTGAAGATGGATGAGCTAGAAATGCAGAGTCTGTCAGGCTATTTTTAAGGCTGTTAAATTACTGCTGAAGGTCTTCTGCTCAATCTGTCTTCCTGTTATCATTCTTCTTAGCACCTCGGAGTAGATTCAAAAGTTTTGCTTGTTTTCTAGTCGAGTCTGGAAAGGTTATTCGGTAAAAATTAATGTGGCCAAGGAATCGACGCAATTCTTTTATTGTTGCAGGTAGCGTATAGTTGACAATGGTTTGTACTCGCTCTGGGAGTGGCCTGAATCCGTCTTTAGATAACATATAGCCCAAGAAAGGTACTTCTGTGGTGCTGAAGATACATTTTTAAGGTTAATTCTGATGTTGAACTTACTGAGGCGTTCGAATAGCAACTCAAGGTGTTCCTTTTGTTCTTCAACTTGTGATGCCACAAGAATGTCGTCTTATAACAGTATACAAACTCTAGGGTCTCTCAATATAGTGTCGATTTATCTTTGAAAAGTCCTAAATTAACTCTGCGACATCCGCTTCTAACGAAGCAATGACATAATTTAATCTCGTGGTTTCACTTTTTATACCTAGCGTGGTAAATTGTGCTTAAACTTGAAGTAAATGCACCTTTACGTTTTTCTTTCAGATCGCGGAATCCTCACTACAATTCCCGCGAGTTTCCTTTCGTTCCTTGTTTAAGCTGACGCAGGATTAGTGTTGTTGCTGGTGTTATTCATATTTACACTTCACTAACTCAACATGTGTTTCGTGCCGTTGAATATCACATCGGGATCACCAATGTGGTTTTAAGTGTAACACATTAGACATAAAGTGTTCGTGAGTGATATAAATTTTATGCAAATCCAGAGGATAAATGTAGATATCAGAATAATTGACAACACAAATGTATTTGAAAACAACCCACATTTTAGAGCGAACACTTTAATTACATAAAACACTCACCCAAATTATTTGAAAATTCACAAATTTATTGCAAGAAGTTCGACGAGGATGCCAGGCCTTTCTGCCTCATGACAAATCATGCATGAGAGGAGTTTCGGCATGATGTGCAAGAACCTAGGGTCGTATTCATAGTTATCACTTTGGTATACACTATCTTCCGACTAACTTGGTCCGGACCAAAGGCGGTCTAACTTCTTGGTATTCATAGACGATAAAAAGTCTCGTACCTAGTAAAGCCGTGGACCAGCACGGGGCAAGTGCTACGATGTAGAGAGATTCTTTTACGCATGTGCGAGTCCCATAGAGTGCTGAACAAACACAGTTACCTACAACTTTATACGTTTCTATGGTAGTTTCACAGCTATTTCTTAATTATTTTGATGGTTGATAATGTTCAATAATAAGTTTGCTGTTCTGTGAACTTGGAGTTAATGAAGAAGCGTGCAGTCATTTGGTCTGAGGAAAAGAAAAAAGTGTTTGTTTTCTATAGTTCGGTAAATGAGGGACATTATACAACAAATATCTTTACGAGAAAGTAGGAGGGCTGGAGGGAAATACAAAGTTTTCTGCAGTTTTTGCAGGAAAACAAAGAAGTATTCTTCCTTTAAAGGAGCAATATAGCAGGCAGAAGGCACGTGTAAAGGCGAATGTTCACAAAATAAGTAGTCTTTATTTTGTAATACCTATTTAATGTGCACTTCTAGCATGTTGTATTAGGTTAATATGGAATGTCATTTTAATTACAGTAACTAATTAATTTCAGCACCTTTAACACGTAAAGCAAATGCGCTACGGTCATACAGTAGCTATTTATCTGTTCAAAGAGTTTCAATAGATAAACTGTCAGGATTTGAGTGTCAATTGAGATACTCAGGCCGCGGTTATCGTCCCTGACATACAGGTTAGGACGAATCATTTCTATCAACTTTCTACTGCTCGCTTTACTGAACCTGTATCTGCTTTTGAGGTTTAGGTCGTCGTACTTCGCAATAATTTCTATTCTTGGTAGATAAGTTTTCCTCCGTCGTCTTATTTCACGAATTCTAAGCACCACATTCACTGTCGTCCATGTTCCAGAGGTCCAGAGGTAGTCCTAGTCAGGCGGGGCTTCTCCCCGTCTGGGTGTCTTTATGCCGCAGTACCTAGCCGCTTTGCGGCTTTACCTACGAAATGAGCAAAGTGTTTTCATGTTCTGCTGGGGTGTTTGTTTGAATTTTGGGGAAATTTGGAATGGGATGCTCTTGATTAATCTCAAAGGACAGTTGCACTTAGGCGTTCCCCCGTTTTGGGAGACACGATTTAAAGTTTTTGCTCCGTTTTGGTTACGGGTTGCATATCGCTTGAGCCATCAGGCGTAAATATGGGTCCTAGAGACATCTGGGGTTTCTCTTGGGCTAACCAAGGGACCCCAAGACGTCTCTTGGTAGTTTAAAGGATGGCAAGCGTCTTTGTTCTCTCTGGCCATACCTGCCCAGGGAATTCACTAAAGGGTTGTTGTGATTTTGGATTTTGTCGTACATTGATCGTGCCCTCTCGACAATGTACGGGATCTGGGAGTGCTCATGTTGCAAAGATAGTCCGCCTTTAATCTACGCCTCGGAGGCGGATCAAAATTTAAGCCGGACCAACGTGTTTGGTCTCCGGACTATCACTAATCCCGGTTAATGAATAGGAAAATTGTCCAACGGAAGTAGCAAGTTGGTCCGGACCAAGTCTGACTATGAATATGACCCCTAGAAACTAAGAAAACCCTACCAGCACTCCTGCAAAGAAGTAAATAATGGTGGACACTCTTTAGACGGAGAAAGAAGGATTAATTTTATAAATGTTGATCGTGACATTTTGGGAATTAAAAACAATTTAAATGAGAGCATTTTTTAATGGATATCTACACATTGTGGAATACAAGTTAAAGAAGCAACATATTTTCTAGCCAAGAAAAGAAGTAAAATGACATCAGTCATGTAGTTTACTGTCTTATTCTATCAAAAGATCAATTACGTTAACACAAATACAAAAATTAAAGAACAGTTTAGTAAGAACAAGAGCGAGAACAATTAAAGAACAAGAGTAAGAATCACTTTAAGAATTATTTTATTTATTATTTTTAAGTCACTGTCATTAAATTAGTTTTACTATAGTGACTTAGTATTGTGGAGGAATTTTATATTATGCATTATAATGTGTTGTATTATGTATTATTATAATAAAAATATAATTTAATTAATTGTATCATAAACAAAAGGAGAACAATGGGAAGAACCATATAACAGCATGGCTAGAATTATTGAACTATCATGAATATTAGCAGATTTTAGATTACTTTCAAGCTCTAAGTGAATCAAGAAATATCTGCACAGGATTAACATAGCAGAATCTCCTACATCACCTTTCAATGCATTTGAAGAAGAACTCGAGACAAATCATCTACTGCACTAGCAGCTTTCGATTTACATACCAGATTGTCATCAAAATACTGGCTTTATTGTCAACTGATAAAACATTATACACCAACCAACCAACCAACCCGTTGAAGTGTTGTGGTAGCATTAATTTGTTTCTTGTGCTGTCATTAAACATTTTAGAATTTCAAAGCAGGCATGTGGTACATGCTTTTTAAAGATTTATTTATTGCTTTCACAGAACATATACTTATTGCTTTAGACAACGGTGTAACAGAAACAATAACAATACTAACAAAAGCAAAGAACAAAAAGAGGAAGAAGTTTCACTAATTCAAATTAAAACATTTTGGTGCTACGACTTCACCGCTAGGGTCCACCACAAATGTATATTTTATACAACAAATACATATTAACTTTAATTTGCTTTGACGTTTCAATTGTGTGTTTATGTGAAATTAAATTTAACTTTACCACACTTTATCATTATTTTAGCTTTTCCATTACCATACTTGTTGTTTTGTATTGTTCCGCTTTACACAATTAAAGTGAATAAAAATATGTATTTAAGCAAAATCAGAAACGAAAAGCGCGGAGTACCTTCTTCCATCACTTTTTCCGCCATCTGGCGATATTTTACAGCGAAATATATTGCGATGTTTAGCAGAATCCCGCACGGTAGCGCAGTATTTGTGGCGCGTATCTGTACCAACAGATCAATAACTGATCCCATGCGAGTATCATGTATCCTACAACAATCTTACTTGGTAGCACATCTTCCCTAAAACGTAAGTAATCCGCTCTGCATTATTTAAAATATATAAGTTTATAACGTATCACCAAACTTTTCTATTAGACTTTGAATATTCATTGGATTTCCTCCACATTGCTGGTTTTGTGTAAATAATGATTTTAGAAATCAAGCTTCTTATAATAACAATTTTATGAAATTAAAATTTGCATGACGGTTGTGTATCAGTTAGTCAAAATTAACCAATAAATTTCTATACAAAATTTCTTGGCTGCAAAAAAGAGGTGGGGGGGATTTCAAGCAGTAGCGGCTCGTATAAAGGATTAAAAATGAGCTGCTTTTTACTATTTTGATTAAAATATCACGTGTTTTAGATATTTTATGACAGATGAAATAAATATATTGAATTTTCTGGGAAATATTCAAAGTATCTTCATTCTGAATACTGTTATCTAACTAGTAAACCGCAAGATATGGACAAACCTTACTTCACAACAAATGTAGAATTCCTTAATACATAGATAAGTATTTTATGTCAAATACACGGGTGTATGCATGGATTGAATCATTTTGGATATATTCCTTGTTATTTGTCTTAATTTCCCAAAACTTTTTTCAATGATGAGTTGTTATTTACTTTGTATCTCTTGGCCATCGCTTAGCGATCAGCTTTTGGAAATTTCACTATCGCTTAAAGCCTTTATTCCTTTATTCGTATTGAGCCTACAAGAAAATTAGCAACAAAAAATTTCTTCCCACCTCTCTGGTGCGGGGTAACGTGTCTACCCCTCATTTTAAAGGTTCCAAATTCGAATCTGGTTACGGTGATTTATATGGATAAGATTTTACCCCCGGGATTTTTCTTATCCTGAAAGATGAATGTGAGGTACACAACTCTTGAGTTCTATGGACTCCGAGCTCAATTGAGCATTTATAAAGGTAGGCGCTTTTCATGGATAAGGAATTGGATATTTATCAAGGGGAGAATTGACTGGAAAACAAATGGTTACTAAACTAATTATTATTAAAATAAAAATGGAATAAGGTATACATAATTGATTAATATATTAATGGAATATAAAATATTAATTTCCTAAACTTGGAAGAAAGACTACCATAACCTTGAAATTCATCATAACCTTACTTTTACGAATAAATTTACCCTACAAGAAGCGACATTAGTTTTTACCGAACCTAGACAAAGAATATTATTACACCTTCTAATTACTCATTGTGAGGATGGCGAACACATGGATCTTCCGCCAGACGAACATGCTGTCTCTTATTCTTGCGTTCAGTCTAACAATCAGCAACATTTACTCTATGGCACCACCCACGTACCACCAGAGGTATTTCTAGTCGGCTGGAGTTTTCCCGGTCCGGGTGTCGTTTCCGCAGTACTTAGCCGTTTTACGGCTTACCCTGCAGGATAAATAGGGGATGAACGTTATACTGGAATAGTTTGTGATTGTTATGCTGTATTACGTTAGGGTTTTGTTGTGGAATGCTCTTGTTGTTGTATAGCGTTCCCCCATTTGGGAAGAAGCGCTGGTTATGTTTGTCTTCGTTTTGCTATTATGGAGTACGTCCCTTTAATTCTAAGACTTTATATCGACTACTTTCCCATATAAGAAAGGAATAAACAGCTGGAACACTCTACATCATTTCACCCAGCCCATTCATCACCCGGCATTGACAATCAGTTAAAGCATGGAAATTAAATTGTTCTTTCACACCAGCCGTGTGTAGGTCAAATTTTGGACAGATGGAGTCACACTGAAAAAATCAATGTCATACTGGCACGTTGGCCATAGCAGCTCAATGGTTAGAGCAAGCGGACGGAGACCGGGAGATCCGTGTTCAAATCTCTGCTATGTCATTGAATTTTTCAGTCTGACTCTACCTGTCGGTTTTTTAAAATAAAAAATATACCTATATATTTTACTTTTCCTTATTTTACCGTTAATTATTGTTTCCGTTTGATTACTGTTTTTTCTCTGTACGTTTTACATATAAACTCCCATGTCCAAGGCGGAACTCGAACCCTTGACGCTCTACGCGCGGAACGCTAGAGACATAAGCTCTAGCGACCACGGCTACGAAGGCCGGCTATCGGCTAAAACATGTTAAATCCTTAAAAAACTGCAAATATTCATCTTGAATAACATGAAATAGAGGAATTAGAATTTGTGACAATTGTTTTACAAGGATAGAGAAAGTTATGTAAGTGCTGCAGAGTTTTTAATAAGCAACAATGCCAATGAAAAATGTCATCATGCTGCGTGGTGTAGCATACCAGTCTAGGCTCTGGTTTTCGAAATCGTGCGTTCAAACCTAGCGAGGAGCTATTGCTGTGAGATAGCGTCCATAAATAAAAAACCGATTGTAATTAATGTCATTAGAAGTATGTAGATAAAGAAACATTAGAAATGTGTACTGAGTGCTGAAAAATGAAATGGATGGGTCGCTGCTTGCTGCTAGATATCAGTTACTCTTCTCTACTGATTGTCGCAAATGCACCAAATCGACGTCGTATTCTATAGAAAAATCTTGATATTTAGTTGATACCAAGGTGTTAAAGAGCTCTCACATTCCTCGTGCCCTATACAGCAAGCAGTGTTATCGTAAACCAGGATAACAAAAAGAACGCTTCGAATCTTGGATCCATTTGTTCATATATCAAGAAGCCAGCCTCGGTAGCGTAGATGGTAGCGTGTCTGACTTACGTTCAAGAGGCCTCGAGTTCGAATCTCGGTTAGGGTGAGTTACCTGGATAAGGCTTTTTTCGGGTTTTCCCTTATTCTTCAAGACGGACCCTGAACTCATTTGAGCATCATTTCACCCAATTCATTCACCGTCCGATATGACTTAACGTTGGAGGAAGTTTTCTGACATGTTGCGCTCACCTGAATCTCTAAGTGTTACAGAATTATTATGCCAAGTTCAGGTTATGGCGGCAATTTGTGTGTATGTGTAATGTTTAACGCCCGCTTTTACTACATACGGCACCGCAGGCGGCGACACTGATGATACATGAGATGAAGATGGAGCACCGGTGGAATGAGATGGCGGGGGAAACCGGAGGTCCCGGAGAAAACCCGCCCCAGCGCCGTGTTGTCCACCAGAAATCTCACTTTGCGGTCGCCTGGGATCGAACCCGGGCCGCCTTGGTGAGAGCCAAGCGGTCTAACCACTAAGCCACGGCGCCTCAGTTACCATCTTCAACATAAGACAAAATATCATCCATATTTTAATATAATCTTTTCCTTTAGACCCTTCGGACATTTGATCATTGTCATCCTATCGCCAAGCGCAATATCCGTTGTTTCTTACAAATCATTTCATTTTCCAGATTATATTTACGTTTTAACATGTTTACTTGAAATGAATTAAACATCTCCGCAAGACAAGGAATAACACTCCTTTCTGCTACCAAATCAATACTAAACTAAGCTATGCAATTTGAATTGTGAAAAGGTAATAAACATATTGTTAAAATAGAAATGTATTTTTGGAATATATAAATAAGATATGCACGTTCCACCCGTCAATAATAAAATAACTTCGGCGATCTGGAAAAAATACTAAAAATAAACATTGGGAATAAATAAATATATTTAAAAAAAATAGTGACACACATCTCCAAGCAGGGTACAAGTGCACCCAACATGTTTCTGGAAGCTTAATTAACACTTTTTACTTTCAGGGACATCTTATTGACAGTGTACCAGTAGCTCAAATATTTAGCATTCTTCAGTTACAAGTAATAACTTGAAAAAGACAGCTCCGGTACAACTGTACCCAGCTTGGTATACGGAACGTTAAGTAAAATTATTAAGAAATCAGGCACTCATTTTAGTAGACATTTATGTTGACTACAGTAGCAAGTCATCTGCCTAAATTCCGAGGAGGCCAGGAAACTGTTATTGTCAAATCTTAATTCGTTTCTCTTTAACTAATCAAAATTATTTAAGGAGGTTATCTACACCTACAATAACAACAGCAATAAATAATAATAATAATAATAATAATAATAATAATAATAATAATAATAATAATAATAATAATAATAATAATAATAATAATAATAATAATAATAATAATAATAATAATAATAATAATAATAATAATAATAATAATAATAATAATAATAATAATAATAATAATAATAATAATAATAATAATAATAATAATAATAATAATAATAATAATAATAATAATAATAATAATAATAATAATAATAATAATAATAATAATAATAATAATAATAATAATAATAATAATAATAATAATAATAATAATAATAATAATAATAATAATAATAATAATAATAATAATAATCATTATTATTATTATTACTATTGTTGTTATTGTTTTATATAATATGATGTAAACCACAGCTATGAATGTGTCGTAATATTTATTTATATTTTCATTCAGATTCATCATTATTGAACTAACAAGAGATTGTGTTTCATAATAATATCTAAAATATAATTTTGAAAGCTTAACATTGTGCTGTATTTAAATGATATGGTATATATTACGGCAATGGCCTATTTGTACAGATTGATCACGCTTCAGAAAATTAGACCATAAGCTTCCTAAAATTATTTCTTAAGGAAAGCTTTCTATTAATACCAGTTTCTTTTAACTAGAAGACTAAACAAATTGATAATTATTAGGAAAAGGAATGGAATACTGACACAAGAAGCTCGAGATCGTATACGGTAAGTGACAATCACAGTGAGACATCTTTCAGTGACGGAACACTGATAATATATTTGACATTACGCCTTTACCAATTGAGCAAACCACCTTTTTAGAAATTATTCCCATCGTGCAGATTGACTGCACTAGATTAGTTATGTTACCGTGCAGTTCGTATTGTTGCGGTAGTCATTTAATAACAAAAGTGCAGTTCGTTTCCTCCTTTTTTTCCATTATAGAAATTGCAGAAGATAGGGCGTTTAGCCTCATTTCCATTCGTAGAAAAATATTACAATAAAATAATTAAAATAATTACGTGGATACATATTTAATGAATTTATAATCACTTAAGTTGTCATTTTTTGTGATTATGCATCCTGCTGTGTCTTATAACTGGTTAACCTTTCACGTCAGACACACGCAGCTTCCAATCGCTCCATTTGTGTTTCTTAACTTACTGTACGCCAACTTACTATAAAAAAAACTTACTGTAATATTTCACTCTTCTAATCGATCAGGTAAGATCCGACAAGGAACGATCGCAGCATTGGTCATTGAAGAGCAATATGCCTCAACGCTTTGTCGAGTAATACCTCGAGTGGAGGCGCTGTTATCTGTTTACTCCGCTGCGTTGTTTATAAGAGGGGAGGAAAGGTGTACAACATGTCACAAAAATATGTACATTATTGAAGGCTGCGGTGTGCTAAGGAGTAGGACAAAATTTACTTATTCAATTCTTACGCGAAAATTCCGATTACTGTATAGTTTCATTTGCTGTATCTGAAGAGCTTCCATCTGTGGCGAGGTCATCTAAAAGATGGATATCAGCTGTTATGTCTGTAGAACTGCCATTGTTATCTCCAGGATCCATAAAGCCGACTACGGTATTTGCTTTATCTTCATTACTGATATCCAAACCCACACTGATTACTGTTCTTTCTGTTTCTTCTTTCATCAAGCCATCTCGATGTCAGTATTCTTATTCCATGGAGATAATTTTGATGCACATATTTTCCCAACCTTCTTCAGTGTTGTCATGTAAACACTGTCTGGTTAGTCCTTTAAGAGCGTTTAAAGTCATAGAACACATTCTTTTTTCCTTCATGATATTACACATCAGTTAAATGGGGCTTAAATCGCAGTGATAAGGCGACAATCTATATTCTGGCGTAGACTAAAATATGTCACGTATTTTTACATTTTTTTGAAAATATTTTTTTTTTAATATTCGTCATGTTTGCTATCCACAACCGAAATTAACTTTCTGATTTACTGCATAGAATAACTTCTTCACTGTTGGAATTTCTTTACGCACTTTATAATACTCTAAAAAGGTTCTGCAAAGGACGCGCTTATCGAAATCGTTATTTGAAACTTCGTTTTTCGATTACGTTATTTTCCAGTAGTAAACTCGTGTATTTGAAACACTTTTTAATGACTTTTTTTTTTTGCTTCACTTTTTCCAACTGCCGTAGTCGTTCAAGCCACTCACTGTCTTTCCAAAGGAGGAACTACAATAGACCGCTTTGCTTTTCATCCTGCAGAACTGGAAAACATTCTGAATAATCCTTCTATTTAGTGACTTTACAACCATCAAAGGTGACTTTTTTTAAAAATGTCCATGTTTGAACATTATTTTTAGACACCTACTTTGTGATAGGACGCTACGCTGTACTGTGGTACTCATACGTCACACAACAGTTAACTAACAACTTAATACGCAGCCTACAGTCAGGCATCACAACAGGTTAGTTGCTAGTACGGCCGCACATAAAGCTCAGGTTATATGTCCCGAGTAATACTCCGAGTCCAATGTATGTACTGTAGACCCACAACAAGAATGCAAGCTAGAGGAATGTGTAACGTAATCACTTTTGCTGCCACAACGGTGTTTATGCTTGCCTTCCCAGTATGACAAGGATGCTAGATTCGTTTAAAATCCGCAAGTGTAGTCACATAACTCACCCATGCATACCTATCACTACAGTTAATGCAACAAACATTAGATCTGGCAGCATGGGTGACTCCTATGCACTCTCATTTCCTAATAAACAGATCCACTAACAGAGCAGATAAACAGTTCAACCCCTCTCCCGTTCATTCGTCTCTTGCCTTCTTGTCGTGGGTCTACAGTACACTCTGTTCAAATGTAATCACAGCAACGTGTCACACATCGGCAGGCGCGAGAAATCATATATAGCGTGACTGAATATTGCGACAAGGAGAAAGAAGAGGCAATCGAAATCCCATAGCGATTCCTCAGTAGATACTGATGATGAATGGAACCTATAGCACTTTATTTCTTCAGGTACATCGAATCAAAAGTCAGTAGAACTGGTGTGTACCTTTCACTTTCGTGGCATGTTTTGAATAACGCATATCGTTCAGTAATTATGTCGGAGGGGGGAATTATTTTATGTAACGTGATGTAAACCAGAACTATGAATATGTCGTTATTTTTGTTTATATTTTCATTCAGATTCTTCATTATTAAACTATCATGAGATTAAGTTTCATCAGTAATTGCAATACTAATATCTAAAATTATATACATAATTTTGTATATGTTAACATTTTGATGCACTTAAATGAAGTGGTTTGTATTACGGCAATGGCCTATTTGTATGGATTGATCACGCTAAAGAAAATTAGTTGTATTACGTATTCTTACTATAGTTAGGTACAGAAATTAATACGAAAAAATTTCCGTTAACTGTAACGGAAGTTGATAATAGTTGATAATAGTTACTGGGTAGAGGGATGGATTACTGAAACAGGAAGCTTGATGTTTAAGATTTCTATACGATAATAGTGACAATGACAGGCATCTTTCTGTGACGGAACATTACTTTTTTTTAATTTTAATTTACGTTCCTCCAATGTTGAGTCATATCGGACGGTAAATGACATGGACGAAATGATGCTCAAATGAGTTCGAGGTCCATGGAGCTTGGAGTTACCCGACATTCGTCTGTCAGGATAAGGGAAAACCCCGGAAAAACCTTATCCAGGTAACTCACCCTAAGCGAGATTCGAACTCGGGACCTCTTGAACGTGAGGCAGACACGCTACCATCTACGCTATCGAGGCGGGCACGGAACATTACTGATGATATGTTTGGCATTACGCCTTTGCCAGTTGAGTAAATCACCTTTTTAGAAATTATTCCCGTTGTAGAGATTGATATATATATATATATATATATATATATATATATATATATATATATATATATATCAATATATATAAATAATATAAATATATATTATATATAGTAACTTATTAAACTTGGCTTAACCAGTTTCGTGTAATAAATTGGTTAACCTTTCATCTCAGACACACGCAGCTTCCAGATGCTCCATTTGTGCTCCATCGTAGCTTACTGTCAAGTTAACTAATATTTCACTCTTCTAATAAACAAGATAAGAAGCGAACACAGCGCGGTTCAAAGAAGGTCGATGCGCTTCAACGCTCTGTCGTGTAGGTAATACAAACTAGTTTATAGATCGGACATTGCAGGGTTATAAAACAATTCACCCGATGATTCTCCTTCTGGAATCATTGAATGTTCGTACCATGTATCCTGGCTGTCAAACATTTCATTCTTGAGTTGGTGTTCTGTGTTCTTGATTTTTACTTTCTCTACAACGTATAGTAAGTAGGGAAAGTATTGCATTCCATACAAAATAACTATATGACCTCCATTATCATTTCACATGTGGTAGTCTCAGGGTAAAAGTGTCGGCGGGGGTTTCGGCGTTGCATGGCAGGATATGCTCTGAATAAAGTATTTCCTCCTCCGGTAGGATGGTTGTACTGGCCTGCTGTGGAGTTTTCCGTGCTCTGGCATGGCGGCCTCCGATCTGTTAAGGGTCACGTTAGGAAGGATGTCGGTGGTACTGGACTGCCGGGGAGTTTCAAACTAGTAAAG
Organism: Mantis religiosa; assembly: GCA_030765055.1. Classification (NCBI taxonomy): domain Eukaryota; kingdom Metazoa; phylum Arthropoda; class Insecta; order Mantodea; family Mantidae; genus Mantis; species Mantis religiosa. The sequence goes on along the minus strand of CM060947.1, from coordinate 172,110,636 downwards.
AGTATGGACGCTGCCTTCTGCACTGTCGTAACTCCGTGGGACGGCTGTTTCCTCTCGCCTCATCCTTCCTCCCAGAGAATACATCAAGACAGTAGATTAAGACTGGTCGATATGCCGAATCCCCTCCGTGGAATTCTATCCTGTGCTATCCTACTCTTTACATGGAGTATTTATCGAAAAATTTTATTTTCTCAAAAGTGTTTCTAATGATATTTGCTAAAAGACCAGATATTTCATGAAAATGAAATATATATCTTAAATTTTCTCGTAATGATCTCAGAAGTTTTCATTCTGAATGACTTTTGTATTACCTACTCGGAAACCATAAGATAGACAAATCTTACTGCGCAAAAGCATATCTCGTTAAAACACACACTTTATTGGAAATTTAACCATTTTTCCACACTAGCCGTGTGTAATCTAAGATTTGAATAGATAGAGCAAGATTGAAAAATGCTATGCCAATAGTTGTTTGCTTTCTGATAGCCAATATATACATCTGTCAGTTTCAAATTATTACTTCTAAAACTCCAGCAGCTTATTTTCCCTTCATAAGTCTTTTATTAAGTTACACTTGGAGGCGGCATTGCTACAATACTATTGTGTTCTTTTTCTGAAGTGTGTGGAAATGCATCTTTTTAGAACTATGCTATGAAACACTTAGGGAAAAAATTCAAAGTCTAGGACATTATTTTTGAAATCACAGGTTTCTCTTGTATCTGGTGCATTAGAGCATTCCATCCAAAAAAAATTCAACACAGATTTTAGTGGAAATAGAGTAGAACCTCATTTACTTGCATCAACTGGGACCAGCAATCCAAGTTAAAGAAATTCCCTGTTATCCATAAAATGATGGAAAACCAATAAAATATATGTGCGACATCACCAAAATATTTTTAATGGACTATAAAAATTACTATCGACAATCTTTCAGCTAATAACACATATACCATATGTACTGTAATAGCCTATGTATTTGCACTGTACACAATATAGCTATAAATTAGTCAGTAGTAAAAAAATACAGAGCTTATATTGTCTAGTTTAGTGTATCACTTATCACATCCACTTTAACATTAGAAGTTCATTTGGCAATGTTTCAGCATTACTCTTAAAATAAAGCATCAGTTTCTCCATGCTTGCTACTGCTTGTGCATGGATCATAACTGTAGCTGCTTCATCAACACTGTCTGAATCTCAATACTCTTCATTTTCATTAACATGAAGTAATACCTTCCTCTCTAATCGGTTTATAACCTGTATCACTGTTAATGTCTTCTTATTGCTGTTAATATCAGCAATGGAACAGCCACCCATATTTTTAAACATATGTATAAAATATGCATGATTGGTGGAATTTATTAACAGTGATGTCAAAATTAATCAAAAAACTATTTTAGTTGGTTTATTGACACTTTGTCACTTAAATTTTTACATTATCAAGGGACTAGTTTCGGAAGCCATCACTTCCATGCTCAACCTCTCTCCAACTAGCGTCTGTTGTCGTCTGCTCTCTTCTCTCTGGTGGTAGAACTCTGAACTTCTTTGTCAAATTATGTACTGGTGGGATTTCAAAGAAGTCCATAGTTCCACTGCCAGAGAGAAGAGAGCAGATGACAACAGACGCTAGTTGGAGAGAGGTTGAGGATGGAAGTGATGGCTTCCGAAACTAGTCCCTCGATAATGTAAAAATGTAAGTGACGAAGTGACAAACTGACTACAAATAGTTTTTTTTTTTTTTTGACTTCTATAAAATCTTCTTCTACACTTATTTTTTCATCTTTTTCAATCTTGTTTTCTGGCAAGTCACACACACACCACGCCACAACTTTTTCCCTGACTTTATCGAAGTTACTTTGCCAACCTGGTGCCAAGCAGGTGGGGTGAGAGCAATGAATTTGCCCGCTGGCAAGAGAATTTGAGTAATGTACCTACTGAGAATAGCAATTTATTCTGTAAAACAAGTCTTCATTTACTACACTAAACAACATAATTTTATTTTTCAAAACTGGTCCAGGTTAACAAGGTTTTACTGTACACATTTTGTCTCTTGAAATAAAAAAAGAAAGCTGTTATGGAAAACTTTGTGTGTGTGTGTTTTGACAGCATAACTCAAAAGTAACAGATTGGTTAAATACTAAACTTAGTTATTAACTTACAGATGAGTCGTATTTATTACACTTCGGCTTCACTTATGTACCTATATTGAGGACATGTTTCGCGAACCATGGTTCGCATCATCGGTTTTTATGCAACTCTAGGGAGAGATGTTTTGTTGTAGGCATCGGTTGATAAATTTTATGTCCACTGATATTAACCTTCTTTTTTTGTTTAGCTTCAAATATTGTTTTATTTCTTTTTTGTAGCTGAAATGTTCATTGAAATTTTCAAATGTGAACTTTCCTACCTCCATGTTATCCAGTTTTTAAATTGGCTGGGTCTAACTTTCACGTGTTCCTCTTGACTTGACGCCACTTCAATATATCAAAATTTAACTGTAATGGAACACCACACTGAAGCAAAATAATTATTAAATTATAGATGAGTCGTATTATTACACATCGGCTTCACTTACATACCTATATTGAGGACTTGTTTTGCAAACCATCGTTCGCATCGTCGGCTCTTTATGGAGTTGCATATCTTGAATTTTTTGGGAATATCTTCAGAAGTCCTCTTGATTCTGAATGACTGCACAACTAGTAAACAATAAGACATATTGAAAATCTTACAACAAATATGTTGATTTCCTTAAAACATCTATTGAAGACTTGAAATAAAAAGGGCTCTAAGTACCATAATCAAGAATTTTAAGAAAATGAGGTTGAAGTGTACTAGGCAATTAATGGTAATAATTTGAGTGTTAATGAGTTGTATATGAAAGTTAGTATCTAGTGTGAAACAGTTATTTTATGTTGTCCCCAAAGAATTTCAAATATTGTATTATGTGAGGTTGAGTAGAGTGAGTCATGCACAGAGAAGCTATGTAAGTGGAAATGACGTCACAAAAGTGTTGAATATCAAACTTATTTGTGATTGGTGTGACGCGTATATCGTAAAACGTGGACCAATCAGATCTAGAAGATTTTACGTTGCCATGGAGGATATTCAATATTCCTCTAGAGGGATCGAACTATTAGCGAAATGCTAATGTGTAAAAGAAGCGGAACTGGTCATTCTTCTCCTAACAGTCGCTGTGAACGAATGTAAGGTTCTCTTCTTAAACGCCGTTGTGTGCGGAAGAGTATAAGTTTATTCTCGTCACAATCATCGAGTATAACTGGATAATATTTACATTAAACATCATCGCTAGAAGACGCACAATTTGGTTATTATACACGGTAGTGAACGAACGTATAAAACTTCTGATTCTTGCACGCATCCAGATAAACGCGTCACATCAAGTGAATCTTGTGTAAGAATAGAGTTATAAATATTGTATCATACATTTTGTTCGAACTGGTGTTAATTGAAGGAAGGAAATAAAAGTTTCTACATTATTTAATACAGAGGAAAATGATTACTCATTTTACGTAAAATTTCCTTCCGCCGTACCACCCCTGTAAAAGAAGATATCTTGCTCAACCGACTGAAGCCACGCCGAGGTAAGCTGGGAATTCAAGAACCCTCAATTCCAACCCTGTTCCAAATGGTCACCTCAACGAGGGGCATAATTCACCATCCTTCTACACGATTCGACATAAATCCAGTTCCAAAATGGCGCCCAACTGTATGGCTCGAATAGGCAGAAGGAGGATTACACCACAGGAGAATAAATAGTGTAATGGACAGGTAACTTCGAATCAAGAAAGAAGAAAGAAGAAAAGTGAGTACGGAAAATATTAATAGATAATTAATAGAAAAAGTGACAAAATTATAATTTTCATTTTTTTATGTTATTAAGAAAGGGAAAAATATTACCTAATATGGAAGGTAAAAAATTAACAGACAATAAGAATAAAAATGTTGGGGAAGGAGTGGAAAGACTAGTTAGTGATAAGAGAGCAGAAATACAAGAAGTCAGGGAAGTAGTGGAAGGAATGAGTAGTGATGATGCAGGAACAAGTAGAACAGAAATTATGCAGAGTAAAGTTAATGAAATGATAATAGACAGGTTAGAGAAAATGATGAGTAATTTTGATGCTAAAATGGATAATTTAAGACAGGATATGAATCAAAATTCAGAAAATTTAAATAGTTTTAGACAGGAAATAAGACAGGAAATAAAACAGAATTCAGAAAAGGCAGATCAAAATTTAAGGCAGGAAATGAGTAATTTAAATGCTAAGGTAGATCAAAATTCAGAAAAGGTAGATCAAAATTTAAGGCAGGAAATGAGTAATTTAAATGCTAAAGTAGATCAAAGTTCAGAGAAGTTAGAAGCTAGGATAGATCAAGGTTTAGGTAACCTAAGAAATGAAATTGAGAAAGGAAGAGAAGAGTGTAGAGAAGGCATGAAATCTTTAAAACAGAAAATAGAATCTCATGATGGAGAAATGTCTAAGTTAAAAGAGATGTTTCAGGAAATGAAAATAAGTCAGGAAAATGTAGTAAAAGATATAAGAAGTGAATTGGCTAAGGAGTCAGAAATCCTTAAGCAACAACAAGTAGAATTTGTAGAAAAACAAAAAGTAGAAATAGGGGAATTAGAGAATAGAATAAGACAAGAAATAGATGTAGTCTTATTAGATAATTCACGGAAATACCATGAGGAAAATATTGAAATACAGAATAATTTTGTAAGAGAGGTAAATAGTATCAGAAATGATGTTAAACTAATGGCTACTGAGGTGCAAACACAACAAGATGAACTAAAAGTTAAATATGATGAAGTCAGTAAGTTGAATAGTGAAATGATTACAAGAATAGATTTGGCACAGGAAAGTTTTGAGAGAGAGAAAGAAAACATTAGCAAGCTGAATCAAGTTGTGATTGCATTACAGGCAAGCAAAATTTCTGAGAACCAGAGGGTAATAAAATCTAAGAATATTACATGTATTGACTCACCTGGTAATTCAGGTAATATTGTACAAAACTTAGAGAATTATTTGGAGAGTGACGATACAGAATCTTTGTCACCTGATTGTGAAGTAAATGGTAATGGACAAATACAAAACATGCACACACATACACAGTTACACAGTCAAGGTAACACAAATTGTACAAATTATTTGTTGCATGACATAAGTCCACCTACTTTCGAAGAAGAATCGGGAGACAATCCCAAAATATTTCTAAAGGAATTAGAAGAATATTTTAAAATTAAAAAGATTCCAAATGAATTTAGGATGATGATTGTTAAAAGGTGTTTGAAGAAAAATGCTTTAGAATGGCTGAGGTTAACACTAGCATCACATGAAACGTATAGTATGTTTAGGAATGTGTTTATAAATAGGTTCTGGGGTCCAGAAAGACAGAGAAGAATTAAAGTCGAACTGGCCACTGGTAAATTCGAGTTCAAGAAGGGTGTGTCCATGACTGAATATTTCCTAAAACTTGCTAACAAAAGTAAACTTGTGAATCCAGATATGTCAGAAACCGAGATCGTGAATATGCTAATACGACATTATCCACCGCACATTAGAAACCACCTAATTGTGGCTAAGCCCGTCGACTTTACTGATATGATTGAGTTATTATCAGAATTTGAGGCTCATAACCTTAATTCTGATTCTACTCATAGTCAAGTTGATCCTGACAAGACTCATATAGAACAAAAGCAAGTAAATAGACAGGAAGTAAGACCAACATTCAGGGAAAATCACAACCATACTAACCAAAACCAAAATAGTTTTAACCAAAATTGGGGCGGGGCACGTTCAAGAGACAACTATGAACGAAGAGAGTACAACCCCAGAAAGACATATGAATCGGTAGTGCCAGGTATAGGAAGGAGAATTCCAAATACTCCTAGGAGGAATTATAATAATGACCAACCTGTGGGAAATGTGAGGAGTAATCAGGTGAATCAACTGAGGTTTTACAGGGGAAATAACTTAAGAACGGGTTATCAAAGTAGAGGAAGAGGAACTAGCATCGAAGACTCTTCATTAAGAGATTTTAGGGGTCCTAGGTTTGAAAGGGCAGACAATAACCTAGAAAGGACACAGACTCAGGGAATAGAAAGAGAAATAAATAACGGTAGTACCAACCCAACTGCTAGTGTAACTACCGACCGCACTAATGCGGAAAACTGAGTACCAAATCATTTTGTGCCTTGGAAAGTGGTTCGGTAGAAATGACACAGGGCAAAATCAAAATTCAAAATTTACCAGAAGATAAGCTCACTCTCTCCAGAAGTAAAGATCGGGAATTAGTAAATCCACCTCAGATTAACCTTCGTATAGGCGATAGCGAATATAAAGTATTGATAGACACAGGAGCTAGTTCATCAGTAATAAGTGAGAACTTATTCAAGGAATTACTATCCAAGTTTAGGATTGAATATTTAAACGTGTGTAATGTATACTGTAGCACAGCTATTGGGAAAAAGAAAGATAAAGTTAAATATCAAGCGTTAATTCCTGCGCGAATAGATGATTGGAATTTCAATTTTATCGTATTGGTAATACCAAACTTAGCTCGTGATATTATTATTGGCAATGATGTATTGTATGGTTGGAAAAGTGTGATAGATTTCGAAAAAATTGAAATGAAGGTCAAAGGAGATAATGAAGTAATAAAAATAAATTTGTTAGAAGAAATTATATTAAAAGAGGATGAGAAGGATAGTATAAATAATGATAGGTTTTTTGTAGAAAATATAATATTATACGAAGAAGATATAATTAATAATGAAGAAGATAGTGGTAAAGAGAATTTACTTTTAAATAATAAAGAAAATGAGACGTTTGACCTTGGAGATCATTGTTGCCAAATAAACACATTAAATACCGACACCGAGCGAAAACAAGAAGAGGAAGAAATGATATTCCAAAGAACTTTGAAAGAAAAGTTAGGGAAAACATACAATTTAAATCACGCGCAAAGAGAACAAGTGAGGTTATGTATACTAAAGAACAGGAACGTTTTTAGTACGAAACCTGGATTGTGTAATAAGTACATACATACATTTAAGGTGAACGACATTGCTCCTTATACTCATAAAAGTAGATCTGTGCCTATCGCTATTAGACAACAAGCATCTGAAGTAATAAACGATATGCTAGAAAATGGAATCATAGAGATTTCTAATTCGCCTTACCTAAATCCTTTGTGTTGGGTACATAAATCGAACGGAACACTGCGTATGACGATTGACGCAAGAAAGATAAACTCACTAACACAACCCGATCACTTCAGACCTCTTGGGGTTGATGAGGTATTATCAAAATTAGGACGTGAAAAATATTTTTCAAAATTAGATTTGGTTTCATCAGAGTGATGCGTGATTTAGGCTTGTATTTCAGAATTCTGTGTCATTCTAACCACCGAGGCTGGTACAAATACTGCCATATTATTGAGAAAATCATTAACAATACCCCAAACTCTACTACCAAATTTTCACCAATCGAATTAATGACTGGACTACAACCTGAACCTCTAGTAATAAAAGCACCAACAACCTTAAAAGTAGATGAAATGGAATTGAATGAAGAAGAAAAGTGTGCTGAAGCATTTCGAAGAATAAAAGAAAAAGCAGAGAAAAGATTATCAAAGATACAAAGAAAAGGAGCGAAATGGAATCCTGAAATAAATGATAAAGTTCTCGTAAAGACATTTAATATCTCCAGTTCTAAAATCAAATCCTATTGGAGAATGAATTTGTTATATAAAGGTCCATATAAAATAGTAAGAAAATTTGGGGATCATACGTATGAATTAAGAGACGATGATAATAAAATGATAGGAAAATATCACAAAACACTTTTAAAACCATTCAAAAGCCTTGACACTCACAAGAACAAATGATTAAAAAAAAAAAAAAAAAAAAAAAATTAATATGTTTATGAATTACTGAAAAATGTTTTGTTTTTTATTATTGTGTTCGAATAATTTCTGATTTTATATTGTTATTTTAAATTGTATTAATTGTTCATTGTTGTAATAATGTTTAATTATTGGGGCATTCTTCAGAATATATGGAACAATATTATTGGAAGATTTAAGTTAATTTTCCATATATTCTGAAGAGGGGCATCTGAAACAGTTATTTTATGTTGTCCCCAAAGAATTTCAAATATTGTATTATGTGAGGTTGAGTAGAGTGAGTCATGCACAGAGAAGCTATGTAAGTGGAAATGACGTCACAAAAGTGTTGAATATCAAACTTATTTGTGATTGGTGTGACGCGTATATCGTAAAACGTGGACCAATCAGATCTAGAAGATTTTACGTTGCCATGGAGGATATTCAATATTCCTCTAGAGGGATCGAACTATTAGCGAAATGCTAATGTGTAAAAGAAGCGGAACTGGTCATTCTTCTCCTAACAGTCGCTGTGAACGAATGTAAGGTTCTCTTCTTAAACGCCGTTGTGTGCGGAAGAGTATAAGTTTATTCTCGTCACAATCATCGAGTATAACTGGATAATATTTACATTAAACATCATCGCTAGAAGACGCACAATTTGGTTATTATACACGGTAGTGAACGAACGTATAAAACTTCTGATTCTTGCACGCATCCAGATAAACGCGTCACATCAAGTGAATCTTGTGTAAGAATAGAGTTATAAATATTGTATCATACATTTTGTTCGAACTGGTGTTAATTGAAGGAAGGAAATAAAAGTTTCTACATTATTTAATACAGAGGAAAATGATTACTCATTTTACGTAAAATTTCCTTCCGCCGTACCACCCCTGTAAAAGAAGATATCTTGCTCAACCGACTGAAGCCACGCCGAGGTAAGCTGGGAATTCAAGAACCCTCAATTCCAACCCTGTTCCAAATGGTCACCTCAACGAGGGGCATAATTCACCATCCTTCTACACGATTCGACGTAAAACCTGTCCCAAGTGTCCAAACGTTATACAGTAGCAATACAAAAGTCTTACTGAAAGTGGAAATTCAGTGAAAGACTCTAAGTTCCATGTTTCAGTATTCAACAAAGAGAACAAACAGATGAAACAAAAACGTTTTTTGTTCAAACAATAAAAGTTCATTCTGTAATGTTTTTGTAAAGCTATGTGTGGTACTGCATCATTTCATCTTATTCTTTTCCGCAGAGATGTGACTTGTAACATCCAGAGCAGATAGGTGATCTTCATCTTCATCTTAGTTTGATCTTCATGCAATAGTAACAACAATAAAGTCTGCCAGGTATGGTGTAGGTTAGTGATCAGTAATGAGACTTTCTTCCTGTGCTGGATGTTTTGCAGGAATATATTTATTACTTGAAGTTATGTATTCATTTCCACCATTTTTAGCTTTTTTTTTCCATTGTAGCTACAGTACACTTCAATGGCTATACATATCTACTGGCTGTGCCATTTTATTTAACAATGAGTAGTAAGCGAACAGAACACAGAGCCCCTTCATATGTTAACAGCAGCAGTAGTCTGTCGATTGCATTTGCTACTACATCATTATTTATTGTACTTAGACCCTTTTATATATTATTGGGCTTGGCATGTAGATCCCATATTACACAAAACTTCAAAATTCCTTGTTATGGCACTTACAGGCTTATTTTATTTCAAGTCTTCAATTTATGTCCAACAATTTTTTTTTGTAGAATAGACTATTTCCAAGATATTTCTTGTGATTAGTTCTAAATTTTCCAATACTTACATATTTTTTCAAATGTGGTGTCATTATTATTTTTTTTTTTATTTCTTGGCCATGCAGTGAGAACAGAATTTCAAACAATTACATCGTAATTAGTTCTTAAACAATTTGACTAACTAAAGCATACTGTATTTCCATATTCTCCTTGCAACTACAAGAAAATAAGCAATGAGATAATTTCTGCAAATGTTTATCTCATTAACTTCAGTAGACAGAGGATCTGTACGGTTGTAAAGAGTGTTTTGTCATGCGAGTGAAATGTATCAGATTTTTATAAATGAAACATTCAATAAAAAGGAATGACTAGATATGTCTGCCAGCATCAAATTAATTATTATCATAATTTTCAAATGGGAAGAGTTCTGGACCTCGGTGAATCATATGTATTAGTGCGCTCAGCATTGCCAGCTCATTACCCCCGCTCTTTTCATATTTCCCTTTCTCACACACACTATCCTAGAGTGTGTACGTCTCCTTGCTTCTAGACATAAGGGAACCAAAACTGAATTTTCTAAACTTTTATAACAATGCCATTGTTGAAATCACAATCGCAACATGGATATTTGCTATTATGTATAGGTTTTAAATGCAATAATTGTAATTATAGTTTATGAATTACCAATTTTTTTGATCCCATGGAACTGCTAGTGATGCATCCATATAGCTGTGAATGTCATGCCAGGAGACAATTTGTCATTGTCACTTTCTTCAAGTGAGTATTACAAATTTATGATGATAGGCTCCAAAATATTGTCACATGCTATTTCTTAGCAAAAGCAACTTCTTGTAGTTTATCTGCGAGTCTCACACAGTTTCCCAGTCTCGTTTGTGTGACCTTGTGAATTTCTCCATGAATAAGTCATTCAATGTCAGTCAGTTTAAAAGTATTATTTCTGTGTGCAACATAATTTGAGCACGCATTAACTTAATTGGACTGTACTAGAAGTGGTAAAGGGGAAGGCATATTACCTTGTGTCTCATTTCAATTGCAAATTTATCCAGCTGATACACTTTTTCTTAGTTTTTAAATGGAAGAACAACTGAATAATACTGATCTGAACTCCCTAGAGTAAATAGAGATTACAAACTATTCATAAACAAACATTATAATGTGACAACTCATGTTCTGCAGATGCAGCATTCTACAACCAGCAGTAAGTGTACCGTTTGGTCTCTCTCGAATTTAACAAACACCTTGGCTTATACAAAGTAACTCTTTTATTATGTCATATCAAACGTTTACATTTTAGTTCTGATTCATTATAAATATATGCACACATTATGCCAACCAATAATGATGTTCAGTACAGTGCTTACGTCAGGATGCATTGTTATAATATATCAATTCCTTATTTACTTGTATTAGGTAAAACTATTTGAGCTAAAAATATGGGGTTTTCATGGTTATGTTAGAAACATTACTCACTACCTTCATTATGGATCACTTTTTGCAAAATTTAAATTTTTGTCTTAGCACAAACAGCATTTATTAGAGTGGATTCACTTGGTGCTCATCACGCCTCACTTATGGGGAATACAATATATCACAGGTTGCTGGCCAAGTAGCATTCAAGGACAAACATCATTTGAAAGCCACAACAATAAGTAGTATGTCACATCAGATCATGGGATATTAAATTTATATGTAGATAAAATAACAGTTAAGATATTAAGCCCTTTCCATTATAGCAGATAAAATAACAGTAAAGATATTAAGCCCTTTCCATTTTAGCTATTCTTGCTGAATACTTTGATGAGTACCTGAACCTTTTTAAGTGAGAGGTGCGAACTACTCTACTAATTTGATCTTTATATTGTTACCCTGGCGGCAGACTCGCGAAGCCAATGAATAAATGATGGCCGGTGGAGATTCGGAAAACTTCGGGGCCGATCGTTACCGGAAGCGACAGACAGTTGAGCGAAGTGTTTGAAAAAATAAACAGTTTTAGGTTATCAGGCAAATTGAATTTGTGAAGAGTGTATTTGCTACGAGAATAAAGTACAGTTTTTGTGTTTGTAACCTCGACCTTTATTTCACGAACCCACAAAGTCACAACTGGCGTCAGAAGTGGGATAACGGCCATGGAATCGGCATTGGAAAAGATTTTGGAGAAGATGATGGAAATGAAGGCCGAACTGACCTCGGAAATGAAGACGGCAAATGAAAACCTCGCTGCAAAAACAGAAGCGGCAAACAACAGCCTGGCCGCGAAGCTGGAGACTACAAATGACAACCTGGCCGCAAAGCTGGAAGAAATGAAGGTTGCGAACGAGGCCCTCGCCGCCAAATTTGAAGAACAGTTGGCCGGCGTGAGGGATAACGTGACGGAGCTGGGCAGCGGATGGGCCAAGTGGACGAGCGCGTCGAGGACCTGGCGAGCCGCGTTGACGACCTGGAGGGAAAGGCCGACAGCAGCGTCAAGTCCCTGAACGCCATAGTAGAGGACGTCGTCGGCAGGAAACTGAAGGATTTGAAGGCCGACGCGCCGGGACGCGACACAACATCTGCGCGCGTCAAACCGCCGAAATATGACGGCGCGTCAACATTTGAGGTCTTCCGCCGCCAGTTCGACACAGTGGCCAAGCACAACAGATGGTCACCGGAGGAGGAGGCCACACAGCTAATAGCCAGCCTCCAGGGACGGGCCGCGGAAGTCCTAAACGCGGTGCAGACAACGGCGGCGCCCAAGGACATCTGGGAGGCCCTGGAGAATCGTTTCGGGAACCACCGCTTAGCCGCAGCGTACGGCAGCCAACTAAAGGCAAGGTCACAGCAGCCGGGGGAGACACTGCAGGAGTTCGCCACAGCGATTGAGCAGCTGGCTAGCAAGGCCTTGGTTGACCTGCTACTGGAGTTCGTATCCCGGGAAGCCGCCTACAACTTTGTCGACGGGGTACGGGACAAGGAGATTCGTCAGCGCCTAATGCTCGGCGATTATAAAACCATCCACGAGGCGCTGACAGCGGCATTAAGGATGGAGGCGGCCAAGGTAGCATCTATCCCGACGTCGAGAACGAGGAGTGTCCGCTACGCCGGAGACAGAAGACCAGGTGAGGGACACCGGCGAACACCTAGTGGCCTGTGTTGGGGGTGTGGACAGCCCGGACACCTTCGGAGAGACTGCCCACACCAGGAAGAGCAGCCGGAAAACGAGTAAGGCCCGGCGTGGAGAGGGGCACGTCGGCGCCATTACCACCATCCCCTCGAGTGACAATCCGCGCCGTCAGCCGACGGATGGATGACAACCTCATCGCGGACGGCTGGGTAAGAGGAAAGCCGTGCCGCGTGCTGGTGGACACCGGGGCGGCCATGACCATCATCAGACCTGACGTGGCGAAGGGTTTGCCGACGAGGAAGCCGAGCCGACCATACGAGCTTGTGACGGCATCGGGCGACACCATGCCTGTGGAGAAGGAGGCCTTGCTGGAGCTGGCCTTGGGACGGAGTGCCGTGCGTCTGTGGGTGTTCGCCGCGAAGGTGGCTGAGGAGGTGATTCTGGGACTGGATGCCCTCAGGAGCCACGGGGCGACGGTCGACGTCGGCAGGAAGGTCCTGAGGCTCAACGGAGAAGAGGTTATACTCCGTCAACCAGAAGAGCGCCTTAGAATTTGCAGGGTCATCTTGAACGAAGACGTGGTTGTCCCCGCGATGAGCGAGGTGATGGTGACGGCGCGACCGGAAGGCCAGACAGCACGTTGGGTCCAGAGGGAGCAGGAGTACGACTTCACCTCGGAACATCGCAGAGGGAAGAGTTACGGTAACGCGGAGCTATGTCCCGAAGACCCTGTCAAGAAGAGTGCGGCCAATGCACAAGAGTGGAGGAGAAGGAGCGTGCCGCAGCAGTTCGAGTAGTCACGGCAGTGCCTGCGGATGGCTGGGATAGCGCAAGCCTGAGGAGGGAGCAGCTGGCGGATGCAGACTTGGGGCCACTTTTGAGGGATGTGGAGAACCTGGTGGACCACCTCCACGACATGCACGAGATGGCTCGCCAGAACATCCAGAAGGCGAGCGACCGCATGAAAACCCAATATGACAGGCAAGCCAACAGCCAAGGGTTCCAGCAAGGTGACCTGGTCTGGTTGTACCGCCTGACCCGGACCAAGGGACGCTGCCCGAAGCTTCAGCAGCCATGGCAAGGACCGTACCGTGTGGTGAAGAGGATTAATGACATGGTCTACTGCATCCAGAAGGTGCCCCGAGGAAAGATGTTGGTGGTACACCTGGATCGCCTGGCCCGCTACGAAGGCGCTGTTCGGGACGACCAGCCTTGAGGAGGGAGCAGTGTTACCCTGGCGGCAGACTTGCGAAGCCAATGAATAAATGATGGCCGGTGGAGATTCGGAAAACTTCGGGGCCGATCGTTACCGGAAGCGACAGACAGTTGAGCGAAGTGTTTGAAAAAATAAACAGTTTTAGGTTATCTAGCAAATTGAATTTGTGAAGAGTGTATTTGCTACGAGAATAAAGTACAGTTTTTTTCCATACTCTGAGCATAAAAAACTCTTTAGACCTGGTAGAAAAAATTCAAAATCTTAAACTAAAACCTCATGACACTTTAGTATCCTTTGATGTCCGCTCCCTCTTCCCTAGCATTCCATTAGACAAACTTTTGATTCAACTGAAAAAATGGCTAAACTCTATAAACCTAGATGCCAATGCAATAGAAGAATATTTGGCAATGACTGAAATATGTATACATCAAAATTATTTTGTCTTCGATGGAAAATATTATAAACAAATTTCAGGACTAGCTATGGGAAGCCCGCTATCACCATTTTTGGCCAATCTATACATGAGCTTTTTTGAAACACATATAACTAAAGCCTTCCCTTATATTTTTAAAGCATGGTACAGATACGTAGACGACATCTTTGCAATAGTGCCCTACAAACAAATAGATGATGCTTTGAAACTACTCAACCTGCAAGAACCCAGCATACAATTCACAGTGGAAACTGAAGAGGACTGTACTCTACCTTTTTTGGACCTTAAAATTAAAAAAAAGCAATGAAAAACTAGAATTTGGCATTCATAGAAAAGCAACACACACAGATAATTACATCAAAGCAAATAGTTTCAACCCAATTCCACACAAACATGCAACCATCAACAGTCTCACACATAGATTAGTAAATCTACCCCTCAGCCAGCAAGAATATCAAAACGAATACCATCAAATCTTAAAAACTGCAATTAAAAATGGATATGGAAAAAACCTTGTAGATAAAAAACTAAAATCATTCAAACTTCAAAAGAGATTAAAACAGATCACAGCTCTCACACCAATAAAACAAGAAATTAGATTTGCTAAATTTACTTACCACTCTTGGGCCACAAAAAAGTTCCAAAAAATATTCAAGAAATACAATATAACATTGGCACCAAAAAACAATTACAACATTAAAAACCTACTTCACAGTAATAATACTGATAAGATAAAACAAGAGGAAAAGTCAGGCATTTACAAGATTAAGTGTGAAGACTGTGAAAAAATTTACATAGGGAGGACAAAAAGAAACATAGGCACTAGAAAGAAAGAACACTTCAGGCACTTAAGATACAAAAATATTGATAAGTCTGCAATAGCAGCTCATTTCTGGTCTGAAAATCATGAAATTGAAGATAGCACAGAATTACTAAAATACGTACAAAAACATAGTGAACTCGTCATATGGGAGAGAATATACATAGAAAAGCATAAAAACCAACTAATGAACTTTGAAATCCCGCCAGAAGAGAATCCCACATTTAAGTTCATCACTAAATCAACAGATCGCAGCAGCAACTCCAGAATTACCCACACCCACCACACCACTGGATCAAGCTTTAGTCGCATAAGAGCAGAAGATGCAAATGATGATTTGCGAAACATGTCTTCAAAATAGGTACGAAAGTGAAGCAGATATGCAATAAATACGACTCATCTAAAAATTAATAATACAGTTTTTGTGTTTGTAACCTTGACCTTTATTTCACGAACCAACAAAGTCACAATATCAATACAAGTAAATAAATGTTTAAGCTGAAATATTTACCTTCTATTATTATTTCTTTCAAAATTAAACAAGTGTCTTTTGGTTTTAGTTGCTTTGTTAAACATTTGACCAAAAGAGTTGTATAGAAACATAAGTTGATATTGTTCTTGTAATAATAATAATAATAATAATAATAATAATAATAATAATAATAATAATAATAATAATAATAATAATAATAATAATAATAATAATAATAATAATAATAATAATAATAATAATAATAATAATAATAATAATAATAATAATAATAATAATAATAATAATAATAATAATAATAATAATAATAATAATAATAATAATAATAATAATAATAATAATAATAATAATAATAATAATAATAATAATAATAATAATAATAATAATAATAATAATAATAATAATAATAATAATAATAATAATAATAATAATAATAATAATAATAATAATAATAATAATAATAATAATAATAATAATAATAATAATAATAATAATAATAATAATAATAATAATAATAATAATAATAATAATAATAATAATAATAATAATAATAATAATAATAATAATCATAATCATAATCATAATCATAATCATAATCATAATCATAATCATAATCATAATCATAATCATCATCATCATCATCATCATCATCATCATCATCATCATCATAATAATAATAATAATAATAATAATAATAATAATAATAATAATAATAATAATAATAATAATAATAATAATAATAATAATAATAATGCAAAACAGTGTACATTCCATTTTGTAGTGAGTGATTTTTCTCACTCATGCAAGGAAAAGCACACTGTTAGCCAAATATATTTGTATTTAAAATCAAAGTGTATCGAGAAGATATTGACACATTGCTTCACTAACACTTCACTGTTTCTATGCTTCTTTCAATTTTTATACTTTGAATATTTGTATTTCTTTATATTTTTCTACAAACACTGAAATTAGAACAAGCAGTTTACTAACTACTTTATGTACTCTTTGAACCTATTTGTGGTTTAAAGAGTGACACATATCTGTTACACCGGTGTAACTTAATTAGTTTAGTAAGATTTTATTGTACTCTGCATTAAGGGTGTAATTATATCACACAAAAATACCTTCAACATTAAATCTTTGAGAGCTTATGCTGAAAGTTATCCAAGGGATGAGAAATTATAATAGACTATTCCAATTTTCTTTTCAGCTATAAATCTATTTACATTATTTTCTTTGATTCCAGTTTAAAGAACAATACATTTTAAGATAAAGATATGAAGAGACAAAATGTAAGAACCCTGTCACTTGTAGTGTGTACCTTCACATATCTACTGGTAGGTGCCGCTGTATTTGATGCACTTGAGTCTGATACAGAGAGGAAACGATGGGAATTTCTTTCTGGTGAGTATAAAATTAGTCACTATTGAAAATTATAAAAAAAGGTTATGTAAAAGAAATTGTACAAATAAAATTCATGTAGTGTATATAAACTTTATATGTAGAGTGCGATCCATATAAACCTGAACCATTTCAATAGGCCATAATTTCCCTTTGAAATCTTGTAGAATGTAGAAATTTGTTTTAATGATCTCAGTGGTTCTAGGAGAATTGACAACACTGACAATTGTTGACATTTGTTTGATATGACTGTAGACACTAAAGCTTATATGGGTATCTTCAATACATTTGTGGAGCAGCTGGATGATATCGAATTGAGAGAAGGTTATTTCTAGCAAGATGGAGAAACGTGCCATACATCTAATGACACCATGGAATTTGTAACCCGTTTCTTTGATAATCGAATAATCTCAAAAGGTCTGCGGTCCCCCAGATCCCCTGACCTAACCTTACCAGGTTTTTTCTTGTGGGGATATCTAAAAATAGAGTGTACAAGAATAGACCAGGGACAATTGATGTTCTCAAGGAATCCATTCGAACCGAAATAAGTAACATTGGCGAGGGTACTCTCCGTAAAACTTCAGAGAATATGGTCAGATGAGTGCAAACATGTATAGATGCTGGTGGAGGACACTTCCAACATTCTCTCTGAGATGTAAATAGTGTAATGTAATCTCCCAATTGGGCATTATATTCTCCCAAAGTTACACGTGTATCCCATTATTGGTTCAAAAGTTATGGCCTAATGAAATGGTTCAGATGTGTGTTTGGAGGAATTTAGTAACAGTGACGTAAAAATTAATATAAAAATTATTTGTGGTTGGTTTATTGACACTCATCACTTACTTTTTCATATATTTATGAGAGACTAGTTTCAAAGGCCCTGGCCTCCATTTTCAATCTCTTTCCAACTGGCATCTGTTGTTGTCTGCTCTCTCTGGTGGTGGAACTATGAACTTTTTTGTCAAATTATTTACTGGCGGGATTTCAAAGTTCATTACGCGATCCTTATTTTTCCAGATGAATATGTTCTCCCATGTTGTCAATCTATTTTGGTTTATCACTCCTTTTAATAATTTTGGATTTGGATCAATGTCATGGTTTTCATTCCAAAAATGAAATGCTACTGCTGACTTGTCTTCTTGTTTCAATCTGATGTTTCTAAAGTGTTCTTTGACTCTGGTTTTTAAATTTCTTTTTGTTTGACCTATGTAGCATTTTTCACAATTCTTACAATTTATTTGGTATATTCCAGATTTGTTACCTGAAGGAATTTCATCTTTTGTTTTTGAATTTAGTAATTTTAAAATTGAGTATCTATTAGTAGGTGCCAAGATGATATTTTGTTCCTTGAATATCTTTTTAAATTTATTAAATGTTTTTGGATGATATGTGAATGAACTGAATATGCTGTTGCTTTCTTTTTCTTTAATAAAAGAAAGCAACAGCATATTCAGTTCATTCACATATCATCCAAAAACATTTAATAAATTTAAAAAGATATTCAAGGAACAAAATATCATCTTGGCACCTACTAATAGATACTCAATTTTAAAATTACTAAATTCAAAAACAAAAGATGAAATTCCTTCAGGTAACAAATCTGGAATATACCAAATAAATTGTAAGAATTGTGAAAAATGCTACATAGGTCAAACAAAAAGAAATTTAAAAACCAGAGTCAAAGAACACTTTAGAAACATCAGATTGAAACATGAAGACAAGTCAGTAGTAGCATTTCATTTTTGGAATGAAAACCATGACATTGATCCAAATCCAAAATTATTAAAAGGAGTGATAAACCAAAATAGATTGACAACATGGGAGAACATATTCATCTGGAAAAATAAGGATCGCGTAATGAACTTTGAAATCCCGCCAGTAGATAATTTGACAAAAAAGTTCATAGTTCCACCACCAGAGAGAGCAGACAACAACAGATGCCAGTTGGAAAGAGATTGAAAATGGAGGCCAGGGCCTTTGAAACTAGTCTCTCATAAATATATGAAAAAGTAAGTGATGAGTGTCAATAAACCAACCACAAATAATTTTTATAGAAATGGTTCAGGTTTATATGGTTTATATGGATCACACTATATAAGAAAATATGTAATTTGAGGTGTGCAATAAATTCAAATTCAAAACATTAGTTACTTTAAACTATCTACAGATATGTAGGTAGAAAACAGGAGTAACACATGAAGGTACTTACAAGGGAACTATCACTTTGCTCACACCTATACATGCTTGAGAGTTCTATGGCATCATCTCTGCCCCTACGTGGGGCCTATGTGCCAAAATACGGCTGCAGAGTATAGCTGGAAGTATCCAAAAATGAATCCAGAATATGTAGGAACATATAGGATAATAACACAGCTTTGTACAGGAGGGATTGTTTACGTCTGATGGGCAGTGGTGTACATATGCTATACGTAAGGAGCCACGTCCCCCACATCTGTATCAGAGCTGAAAAGGGATATCCAGCAGCTAATTGCAAGTGATCACATGCAGCACCTTCCAGGCTTCAATTTTGGGCATTGTGGTTCTACTCTGCAGCAGATTTTTGGTGCACATGATTACACCATCAAATTTTCAGCACGTAGTGGTGTGAGTATAGTGATAGTTTCCTTCTTAGGGAGGTTGACGGAAGCAGGGGCAAGTGTAAATAAGAAAGTATACTGGAACATCAAACTGATTATAATAAAAAATCGGTAGAAGTAGCCATTGTTTTAGTCACAGCTTCTAAAGAATGGGAGAGTCAATGATGTTTTTTATCATTTACTAGCTGGCTTATCCAACATTGCTTGGTTAGCTTTTTAAACTTGAAAAAAATACATCAAGTTTTTATATATATGGACATTCTTTAACTGCTCAACATACCAGTTTATACTGAGCATGAAAAACCCTTATCATTGCTCAGAGATCTCTTTGCTTGAGGTTATTTTATGTGCCACAAATCATTGACACTGGACAACCAGGTTGTTTCTCTTCCAAAGAAAGCCTCACTAACAATTTTTAAACCCAAAAACATCCATTGCTCTCCACTGGGTTTGAGTCCATGACGTTGGGAACCAGCAATTTAAATTTAAATTACAAATTAATTGATCTCATTTAACTTTCTTTGTTATTTATGAAATTACATACAAGATCTAGAAGATATTTACAGTTATTCCTTTCTTTTACCCCTTATAATTAAAATTTCATACAGCCCCAGTTATTCAAATAATGGTTGAAAACTCCACTGATATTCATGCAAAAGGATGTGAAATATGTCATTCTCATTTCCTTAATATTCCCCCGAGAATCCTCTTCTTTATTTACCCTCCTCGTATGGAGGATTCACACCCTCCAGAACTTGCAACTTCATGCCTGAAGTAAGATGCTTGTTGATGAGCAGAGGAAGTCTGGTTCAGAGTGAATGTCCAGGACAGGTGATAGCTTGATACTTGGTATGAGAGCAAAGAAAGGGATAAAAGGAAGGTAATTATGGAGTCACTGAGGAGAGAATGTTGAGGGAAACTGGAAAACTTGGACAATCTTCCAAGTTTCAAAAACTCTACATAGCCAAACATCCTTTGGTGATGGATATACTACAAATAGGTGAGTGAAGCTGATGAGTATGAACAGTTCACATTCCCTAGTCATTTCTTGGATGAAAGAAAAGGTGATGATGGAGCACTTGGAATGAATGGCAGGGGAAACTGGAACCTAGAGAATACCCACCCAGATACTGCTTCATCTACTGCAAAACCCACTCATTGTACACTGAGATCGAGCCTGGCTGCCTTGGAGAGGAGTAAGCAGTCTAATCACTTGACCATGTCTAAACATTCAGTTTGAGTATTTAATGAAAGACTTGAACGTGTATCCCCAAGAAAGAAAAAATGAAGTGTTCGATATCTTTCTTATATATTCATACTTAGTGTAGACAAAGGTGTTGCTTAAAAATAAAACATTATTCAATGATTATATATGTGATACAAAGTAGTAAATATATGATGTTGCCCAAATATAAATATTTGCTTCTAAGGCTCCACTTATCTTAAGAAATTGGTGTTAATACTTCTTTCTAATGGAGATCGATTTCACAAACAAATCGCTTATGTCCTCAGTCTAAAGAAAACAAACCAAATATTAATATGATGTTGTTATTAAATATGATGTTGCATTTACTAAATTACCTTTAAAATAAATTAACAAATTTTGGTAGTTGTTTCCTTCACACTATGTCACTTTTTCAACAGGACTCTAAATTCTCCAACTACTCAGCTGGAGAATTTAGTTTCATGCCAGCATGCTGCCATGGTAGCTCAGTGGTTAGGTGAACTGGATGAAGACCAGAAGATCTGTGGTTGAAATTCCACTATGGCATGGCATGGCATCGTCATTTGGAACCTCATTATCATACCTAATTTATGTAAATAAATATAATTAATTTTATGTAGTTATTTTCCCCTTATAAGCATAATTATAAAAGTATAAAGAAATCACTGTTCTCCTCAGATTGCAAAGGGAATGTATGCCGAGTAGTCATTCTCCATGCTGAGCATACGGTAGGACTGTGTGGGTCAGTCAGTGAATGACAAGGATGGAAACTGACGGTAGCGAGAGGCCTAAAGAAGGAAGGAACATGTGGCAGCATGTTAGAAACAATTCTAAAGCGGGGACTGAGTTCGTGGAAATTTGAAGAAAAGTTGGGCTTAATTTCGGGGGGTAGAACGATGCCTGGGTTACCTGATGTGAAAAGCAAGATAAAACAATGTGTACGTCATTTAAATTCTGAGCACTGCAAAATAATTAAATGGTTACCGGGATACAAGAAAACAAAACTTTGTTGGCTTTGCATTTTATTCTCAAACGAGAAGGGTGTGTGGAATACTTCAGGTTTTAATGATATGAATAATCTGCTAAAAGCAACTTAGTTTCACCAACAGTCACAAGCACCTATCAGGGCTCAAATTCTACTCACCACTTTCGGTATCTTTCGGAAAGATTTTAAATTAAATGAGCAGTGGAAACATGAAGTAATAAGACATAATGAAATTGTCAAAAATAATAGGAAAACTATTCAACGTCTCATTGATGTTGTAGTATATTTGGCAAGACAAGAATTTCCCTTCAGAGGGCATGCCGAAGACTAAGATTCTGCGAACCGCAAGTATGATGACACCCTGGCATGTCATTTAAAGAAAGCTACTGTGTTCTCAGGTCTGTCACACCATATTCAAAATGACCTTATTAATGGAGTAACCACAGTGTTATTGAATGAAACAAAAAAAAAAAAAAAATATTTCAATCTGCATTTGTAGCAGTTATTGATGAAACCACTGTCATATCTGCTCACTCTCAACTCTCAATTGTTTTAAGACTGGTATCTGACAGTGAAGAGATACAAGAAAGGTTTCTGGGTTTTGCATATGTAAGCAGAGATCGCAGTGCTAAGACCTGGCAGAATATATATTCCATATCATGGACGAGTTTAAATGTGGCTATAAATTGGTTGCTCAGTGTTATGATGGAGTAGCAGCGATGTCAGGGGAAGTTAGTGGAATAGAGAAAAGAGTAAAACAAAAATATCCTGATGCTTTATTTATACATTGTTTTGTTCATAAATTGAAATATGAAATATGTTGAAGAGTGAAGTATAGTTTCTGTATCATACTTAGAAAACGGTTAGGCCAGAAACTTATGGATATACTCTCATATATTACCTCATATAAATTTGAGATTTTCTTGTGGTTTACCAAGAAAAAATACAAGTCATTTGGAGAATGTACTGTCATGTCAGCATGTTACCATGGTAGTCAATGGTTAAGGAAATCCGGCTGTGATATTTTTCTGTCTGATTCTACCTTTCTGAAACCTTTTCCATTATATTGTTTCAGGTTTAAGAGATAACTTACTAAAGAAGTATAACATTTCACAAGAAGACTACAAAATGATTGAGATAGTCATTATTGAAAATAAACCACACAAAGCAGGACCCCAATGGAAGTTTGCAGGAGCATTCTATTTTGCCACTGTAGTTTTAGCAATGATTGGTAAGAATAACAATTTTCTTTCCAACTTAGGTATATTAAATATTTTGAAAATTATTTTTCTTTGTTTCATCTCACACTGTTAATATCATTTGTGAGCATATGTTCATGTGTTTTACTTCTTTAGTGTATCCATGTTAAACTTTCTTTTATATTTTTTGATGCAAGTATTTATATTCCTGGAGCTCTATATGACTGCAATACCATTAATACAACTTTACAAAAGAAGACTGAACATTTCATTACTGAACTACATTTAAGTTAGATTTCCTAAGATTAACATTTGCTTATCCACTATGTCAAAGATAGGTCACCGGTTAAAATAAATCACTTTGGCATTACTTCAAAAAGAAACAGAGTATGTTTTGTTTCCGCTGAGCGGTAGTGGTACTGGTAGTCATCATAATAATGATGACGATGATGGATGATGATGATGATGATGATGATGGTGATAATTACTTGTTTCATCCTACAATAAACTGTAAATAAAAGCTGCTCTATATCAGGGATCAATAAAAAGCCTGTAATTTTGCAGAAAATGTAATGAAAAAAATGAATTTGAACAAACCTCTCTGAGTATTAGAATAGAATTGAACAGAATACTTTATTAGTCACATTACACTTACATAGCTAAGCAATGCTCGTAAGTTGGTGACTTGTCAAGATTTGAGATTAAGATTAATATTAAAAAATTAAAAACTAGGCTACAATATTTACTAAGTATAGTAAAGCAAACAAATATCAAGTATGTATATAGATTTCTAAAATTAACACTAAGGTACATTGAGATCACAGTTCATCATACATGTATTCCTTGTTTGAATTGTACACCTTACTGGCAAGTGAACTTTTAATGCTCTTTTTGAAGAGATTTGGTTTTGGATTTCCTTAAATGTTCATGGCACTTTATTACATATTTTAATTCCCATATAATGTAGATTTTTTTGAGCAGTGTTAGCCTATAAGGTCGATATTTGATGTCTGTATTGTATTGTATTTATTTCATCCTTTGGAACATAATACATATGTTATAGGAACATCAGTTCAAGATACAAAGATAAATATAAAAAGTTACATAAGACTAAAAACTGTAACAGATGCAGGATCCCACAAAAGTCTAAAGTACAAAAAGCAAATAAATATAAACTATATAAAGACCATAGAGAAATGCTATATAAAAGTAATTGTTCACAAATGTGGAGTTTACTCTACTTCATGATTTAATTCAATTTAATTTATTTTGTCCTTTTGATTGATATCAGAGACGTCATAGTATAAAAATTACATTAATGTCCACTGTCATTATTTACAATCACTTAAAACTAATTAACATTTAAAAACTCTTTTACAGAATAAAAGTAATGTTGCAGTAAAAAGAGTTTTACTCCCTTTTTAAAATGTATGTTTTTCTTCTTGTGTTGTGTTCATGTTGACACTGATTTTTTAGAAAACTGTTATAATTATTATGTACATATATAGGCAGGGTTGTGTCAAAAATTTTAATGTTCTAAACAATGGTCCACAAGAAGTTCTGTAACTTGAATGGGCCATTATGCATATGATTTTCTTTTGAATTCAAAAGATTCTATCACATCCTATTGCATTTCCCCATATGGTTATTCCATATGAAAGTACTGAATGAAAGTAACTATAATATACAATTTTCCTTGTTTCTAAATTTGTTATTTGAGCCAGGCAGGACATGTTGAAACAGGCAATATTTAATTTCTTTTCTGTATAATTCAGTTGGCTAGTGCATCTGAAGCATTCATCTACTAATAGACCTAAGAGTTTTGCTTCTTTTGTAGTGGCTGAAATTAGAAGTTTTTTTTTTTTTTTTTTGCGTTTTTCTACAGCACTTTTGAATTGCAAGATTTATGTTTAATTTGTATTTAATTTCAATCCATTGCATGTAAACCATGCTTCCAATGCTGGTCAACATTTATTTATAAATTGTTAGTATCTAACCTACTTAAAATAATGAAGGTGTCATCAGAATAAAATACTGGCTGTCCAATAATAACAGTAAGTGGAAGATCATAAGTGTATACTACGGAAAATGATGGACCCAATACAGAACCTTGTGGAAACCCATTTTTTGTAAGTTTCCATTTTTTATGTATAGAACTTGCATTGCCCTCTAATATAATTTTCTGTCTGCAGCGTTCTAAATATGATTTGAACCATTCCAAGTTAATGTCTTTTATACCATATTAGTGTAGTCTACTTACTAGAATTTTGTGGTTTACACAGTGAAATGTTTTGGATATGTGGCAGATTAGGGCAGCAATTTGTCTTCTTTTGTTCAGATTTTTAGCTACATTGTTTACAAAATCCATGAGCGCTGTGGTGGTTGATCATTTTTTCTTAAATCCATGCTGGGAATCACTAAGAATATTTGCATTTTCAAGATGTATATATTAATATATATATAATATATATTAATTATATATGTATATGTATATTAATCGTGAATGCACTATCTTTTTAAAAAATGATAGAGAAAATGGGAAGTACTGAGATGGGACGATAGTTTTTTGGTTCATCTTCACCTTCCTTGTGCATTTGATGGATTACTGCATATTTCATTCTTTCAGGAAAGACTCCCATGATGAGTGACTGGCTGTATATATAATGACGATTTCTCGTAAACTACTTACATTAGAATCGTGCAAAAAACACCATTGACATTCTAATTTATTCTACTTTTATTTTCTTAATGTCAATACGCATTGTTCCATTTAAAAAAATGTAACTTTTGTACATAAATACACTTTCTAAAAATTATAAAAATCTGTGTATCATTTGAAAATGCGAGCCCCTGCCTATAGTTCAATTCCGTGAAAACCGCATATCAATAGCACATACCATTTCAGAAATATTTACGGTGCAAGTTTTAGGTGACTCACCCTGTATTTGCTCATTTCTTGCAATGCTTTTGGGATGGATGGGAGAGTATCCTGAATCATATCTGCTACTTCAATGAAGTATTAATTTATTTTTTTTACATTTTTATCTGTACCTAGTTCAGTTTTTATTACTTTCCAGGTTGCTTTTATTTTATTTTCAGAATTTTTAATGTCTCTGTCTATTGCCACGTATTTGACCATTCTACCACTTTTGCATATTTTATTTCACTTACTGTAATATTGATGTATTTATATGCTATTGGATGTTTTTAGGTTTCTGTGTAGGATTCTCTTTCATTTACTTATAATCCTTATTCCAAGTGTACACCAGCTTAAATTGAAGGTTTTTAATATTTGCTTACATGTTGCCTTTGGAAAGGAATGGTTATATACTTAAAAAAATTCTCTTAAAAATCATTGTAATTTTACCCACAGATTTTGTTACTTAATAGCCAGTTCATGTTTGCTATCTTCTTTATCTCAGAGATTTTTGCTCACTAAATATACACGTTGTTTTATAATTTTTACTACTCCTAGTGTCATTAGTTTCTGTAAGGTTAGTAAGTAAAGTGTTCGGTCAGATAAGGCCGTGTCTATGGTAAAACATTCTCTTCTACTAAGGAGTGTATTGGTGATTAGATTGTCTATACACGTGGATGTTGTACTGGTTAGTTGTGTGGGTTCTCTAGTTGGTGAAACCATGTTGAGTATGGAAATTGCATTTTTTGTTTCACAACTATTTTCCCGGAGTATGTCTATATTCCAAACAGTAGCTATTATAATCTGTTTGTTTCTTTCTTTGCCTAGTTTGTTAATTAAACTCTATAGTTTGTGCAGAAATGTTCCTTATGTATTTCAATATGGTACCCTGTAGAGATAAATCACAATAGTATTGAAATTAGTTAGCTCTATGGCAAATTCTTCAAAAAAAATAATCATCTTTAAAGGTTTTTAAATAATCTCTTACTTTGATTTCAGCATCAATAACTTTATTTACTATGATGCATGATTTGCCATGCCCTGCTGTTTTCTGTGAGTGACAGTCTACTGCAATAAATTAATTTAGTCTATTTATAATATTTATCTCTTTCTTAGACAGCCAATGTTCATTTAGACAGACAGTACCTATGTTCAAATCTTTGATTTCATCTAAAAATATCTCTAGAGCCTATAATTTTGACGTTACACCATGCACATTCAAATGTAAGTGCCAATTTGTTCCAATAGTTTGCAATTTCTCTTTTAATTTTACTGCAATGTTGTTCACTGACTTGATTTGTTAGCACAGATTAAATTTTAACTCTGCACATCATGAATGACACATTCTTGCAGATAAGTTAATTTAACTGAACTTTACATATTATATTTACTGCTTTGTCGATGGCTTTACCAAGCAAGTATTGTTTCCTGCATTTCTATTTGTCAATCTTCTATTTCTTCAACAAAAAGTATGTTTTGTTTTAGCTATGTTTAGTTTCAACCTTACAATAAGCATAAGTTGGGTGTATGGCATATACCAGATTTTAAAATATAAAGCAGGGGTATAAAAACTGGTGCCTTGGAATAAATTTGGTAGTGTATTTGTATTATACATAAAATCACAAAAAAAAAGTTTCTGTAATTAATATTATGTCCATTAACATAATTGAAATGTTCAATTAAGGCCTCTTAAAATATATAGACACTGCTAGTTATGTTACTTTCATGATGAAATGGTTAATGTCATAACAATTCCTATATGATTTTATATATATATATATAATTAAAAATAAACAAAATGCTAAAAATATTTTATGCTTTATGACAGTAAATTTGTAAAAAATGGTAACAATGCTGTGTATTTTCTTAAATTTCTGCTAACCATAGATACATTCTAAAGACTAAGATGAGATATATCTCTAAAAAATTGATTTTTCTAATTATATGCCATTGAAAAGCCTTTAAGATTATAAAAATGTATGATTTAAGAGTGTTTTTCAAGTTTTAAAGGCTTTGAATTGGCATAACTGAAACTAGTTAACATTTATGCAAAATAAATTATTATATAAATAATTTCTGCAAAAAGAGTTTATAAAGCAGTTACAAAATATTTGGTATCACTCTCTTCCCTGGACCAAAAAGTTATATTTCCATTATTTACAGTATTTTACAATAGTTCTATTGCCTACCTTAACCTAATTACAAATTGTAGTCTAGCCATTTATTCTCCCCTTGGCTCCCCTGGTTGTCTGGCCCTCTGGCCTTTGGCTCACCTTGAAGCACTCTCTCTCTACTATATCCCTACTATCTTCTGATCCTCTTTTTTTCTCCTACTCAACTTATCTTTCATTTTCTTTAAAAATTTCCCCATGCTCTTATTCTTCTTTTCCCGCTTTCCTGTTAGCATTCTCATGGCTACTATTTTTTTGTCCATTTTATCCCATTTTTCCACCCATATCTTATTTCTTCATCTGCCTTTTCCCTGCACTCTATCATATAATGCTCCATACTCTCTTCTCCCCTGCATAGCTCACACACCACTTATATCTCGCCCCTTTGGCCCTTTCAGAAAGTGTCCCTGTCCTCATCCAAGCCAGTCCTTCTCTTTCTCCCTTATTGCAATCCGATATGACCACTGCAGTTAAAGGCGGGGTATAAATGGAACAATTTTTTTTCCCTTATTGCAATGATCCATGTATTCCTCTCTTCCCCACTCCCTTTTTATTATTCTATAGAATCCCAGTGAATTTTTTGCTTTCTAAGCTCCCCCATATCTCTTGTCTTCCTATGTCCTCTATCTTATCTCTCATCTTCCAAAATCTTTCTGCATTTCCCTCTTCCTTCTCCCAAATGTATCCCATTCCTATTTCTATCATTTTACCTTCTACCCCTATCCACCAACTGCTCTTACTTCTCATACCTTTTTGCTGGTCCATGCATAACCTTAAAATCTCTTTCTCTTCTTATATCAGAAATCTGTACCACAATTTCAAGACTTATTATCATTCAGCCTAACTCAACTGAAGCAACTTCCCCTGGTGCCAAGTGCAGTAGCCCTAGTACTTCTGTACAGAACATCCTATATCTCTGATCTACTTTCTTACTCAATTCTGTCCCACCCCATATTTCTGCTGCATAGAGCATTTTTATTCCACAAGCCATTTGGTTGATATTTCCAAATTATATTTACATACTCTCAAACCTGTCATTGCTGCCTTCCCTTTAGCCTCCAGGTTCCTATCATGAACTGCTCATTCACTATTGCTGCTCATTCTCATTCTTATCCTGAGATAATCATATTCCTAACAACCCCAACTCTACCCCTCTTAGGTACCAGTTTTCATCTTTTCTTAATTTATTCCCTCTTTTAAAAACCATTACCTTTGACTTGTTTATGTTGACTTTAATTCCCCATTCCTCATAAAACTCCTATACTCCTTTAATTCCTTTCTGTAAACCTGTTATTGTAAATGCTCCTATCATTAAATCATCCATATATAGTAGACCTATTATCACAAAAACTTATTTTTATGTTTCATGTTGCAGGTTATGGCCATTCAACACCAGTGACTATTGGTGGGAAAGCATTTTGTATGGCATATGCAATGGTTGGGATTCCACTAGGCCTTGTCATGTTTCAGAGTATTGGTGAACGACTCAATAAATTTGCTTCAGTTGTTATTTGTCGTTTGAAACGCTATATGCGCTGTAAGAAAACAGAGGCTACTGAAATGAACCTTATGCTTGCTACAGGCATGTTATCTTCTGTTATTATCACTACTGGTGCTGCTGTGTTCTCCAAGTATGAAGGCTGGAGCTA
Source organism: Mantis religiosa (assembly GCA_030765055.1). Taxonomy (NCBI): domain Eukaryota; kingdom Metazoa; phylum Arthropoda; class Insecta; order Mantodea; family Mantidae; genus Mantis; species Mantis religiosa. The sequence goes on along the minus strand of CM060947.1, from coordinate 172,080,742 downwards.
TTTTGATAGTTTTTATTACTGCTTTGTCACTCTCACTACAATTGGGTTCGGTGACTATGTAGCTCTTCAGGTAAGTATTTAATATTTATAATAAAATATGTAGGTTATATGGCTTTAACGAAGTGTTCCACATCTTATGAATATATTTTATACCTATATAAAATTTTGTGTGTGGACTAACTATATAATAATAAAATGGCTGAAAAGAGTTTATTTGGTAGCAATAGTCAGTATAGTAACATACAGCATTGATGTGGAGGACTAAAAAAATGGTAAACAAATGTGGATGTGATCAAGAAATTTTTGTAAACAGATCTTGAGTTTGCCAAAAGCACCCATTGGTGTTGTAAAAGCAGAATTAGAAATAGGTTAAGTTAATTGGGAGTCGATTAATAACACAAAACAACACTCACTTTTAAATTTTCCCGGAACCGGTTTCCGGCTGAAGATAGAGGGAAGGCCTCAGAAACCGGTTTCGGGAAAATTTAAAAGTGAGTGTTGTTTTGTGTTATTAATCGACTCCCAATTAACTTAATTTATACAACAACACTGTTTTCAACACTTCCATGAAAGGATTTAGAAATAGGTGTTTTTAATTCTGTACTGAAATACTGCTTTACACTTAGAATTTGAGAAATTAATTAAAAGTTTTATTTATGGATGCTCTTTAATTGCTATGGTTCCTAGCATCTCATTCTATATTGGGCGTGAAAGACCAATTTTACTTAGAAGCCTTTTTATAAGATCTGAGATTCTTTTATATGTTATAAATCTAGGACACAGGGACATTGCAGAATTTCAGGGCAACAGAACTGTTGTGCAATAAAGTTTAAAAGTGCAGGAAATAATTAACAGGGAGACCCTTGGATTGGTAATATTTAAGGGAGACTAAACACCAAAAATTGTTAAAAACATTATAATTGTATTTTTTTGTGTAATTTTATAAATTGGAATTACTTCTTTATTCTCAAATATACCGTCAGATTGGCATTTTCATTTCCTGCAAAGATTACATTGCCATTGCTGTCTGTTTTAGAGGAAAAGAGTCGAGTTGTGCAGCTTAGCTGCCATCATGAAGAAGTGGGATTAGCCAAACCGTCTCATTGCTTATTGGCTGGCAGAGTGTTTAGTGGCAATGCTTTCAAGGCATCACGAGCTGACATCATAAGGCGAGGGGAACTGTGTTGCTACTAAGCAAAAGACCTTCATAGAAAGTGTTTCGAGAAGGATCGAATTAAATAAATAAATAAAATCTGAATATTCTACCCCGGCACCTAGACAACTATACCGGGGCATATATCCAAATTTTCTCTTTATTTTTCCATAAAATCCTTACAAATGTTATAATTATACAAATCTCTCAGAAAACTACTCTACAAAAATAAAATGAAATAAAATAACAGAAATAAACACAAAAAAGCAAAAAACAAAAGAAAACAACTATAAAAATTACAAAATCCTTATTTCCTAAATCTATATCTAAATCTACTAATTCTGTAGTCCACCATGGCCTCTGCCATCACTCTCTCCCTCCGCCACCCATGCAGTCAACTCCATTGTTAGATTATTCAATAATTCTTCCCGTCTTATCCTATTTTGTATTCTAGAACTCCTTCTTGGATCTTGTACTATTCTTCGCCTATTATCAACTCTTTCTCCTTTGAATATTTTTACCTCCCATGCTTTCTTACTTACAAAGTTAGTCAAAACTTGTAATTTATTTACCAATTGTTGATCTCGAATTATGTCATATACGATATATCCTGCTAGCGCATGCCTCTCTTCTTGTTGGTGAATTGCATATCTTCCACATTCAAATACTACATGTTCAGGATTATCTTGTTTGTTACATAATTCACATATATCATTTTCAGTTTTATTGATTTTCTTCCAATAGGTCTTATAAGGCCCGTGTCCAGTTATATAATGTATAAATCCCTTTGTTGGTTGAATAAAATTCAATTTTAGTCTCTCTTTGACGTTCTGAAAAATTTCAAACACTCTTCTACCTTCTAGACTGTCTGTCCATTCTTTTTGCCATTTATCTTTTAAACTATTTTTAATCACCCAAGATTTGTTTGTTCTGACTCCAGTTATATTATAAACTTTTTCTAAGTTTCCTTTTTTCGCCCAAAATTTTGCGCCCTTCAATCTTATTAATAAATCAATCGGCCAAATGGCCGTTGTTACTAGCAATGCCATAGTTGGTGTTGTTTTTACAGCTCCTGTCAGACGTAATAATACTTTTCTTTGCGTTCTTCTCAACAATCTTCTTATTTGTACATCATCCATCCTTTCTGCCCAAACTGCTGCCGCATACGTCATAATTGAAGCAAAAATGGTGTTATGATATATCTGTATGTTACGCAATGGAAGTACAAAATTTAAATTGGTTATTCTTGCTAGCTTAAGCATTATTTTCTCTGTTTTCTGCCTAATATACTCCGTGTGTTTTCTGAAATGAAATTTTTCATCTATCATGATACCCAAATATCTCATCTCTTTTTCCCGTTTAATGTTCTGATTATTTATCTTCACTGTAGGATCCCGCTTTAAATTTCCCTTAAAAAGCACATAATTTGACTTGTTTGGTGCAATTTTTAGTTTTGTTCTGAAACACCAATTTGATAATGTATTTGTAACTTCTCTTGCTTTATTTTCTAGCTCTAGTCTGCTCTGTCCATCCATCATTATGACTATGTCATCAGCATACGCTATTACATCCAAAACCTTATGATCTCTTTCCAGTAGTTCTAATAAATCTTCTGATAAAATATCCCAAAAGAGGGATCGAATTCCAGGAAGATCTACCGTGCCTGGAAGGCATATAAAAGCCAATGCTAGGTCGACATCAGAGTCATAGGTAGTCAGTAGTGAGTTGGCCAGGGTCAGAGTCAGTGAGTTGTGCAGTGTGAAAGTAGTGTGGTGCTTTAGACTGAATGTGGTATGTTCCAAGCTCTGTGATAAGCAGCCGGCAGGCAGTGGAACGGGCAGGAAGCAGTTCAGTAAGTGTGGCTCCGAGTGAGGAATTGCCAAACTTTGGAACCGGCAGCAAATCATTTTACATGTGAATATCGGAGTTGTGTTCAGAACTGATGTGTAGTTCACGTGTTAAAGCTGGATCTGTATGTAGGTCAGAAAGAATATAGTAGCACAAAGATTGTGTACTGCAGAGCCTTAAAAGAATATTATAGAGACCTTTAATTTGTGTAAAAGAAAGGCTATTGTATGTTAGCTGGTTGTTTAGTGGCAAATAAAGCAGTTCAGAGGTGGCACTTTGTCATCTTTTGTCACATTGGTGTCAGGAGTGGGATAAGAAGCCACAATGGAGGAAATGTTTGAAAAAAATACTGCCTAAAATAGAAGAAATTAATGAAATGAGTGAAATACAATCTAGTATGGACAAAATGGGAAATGTATTTAAGACAATGAATTCTGCTATGCAAGAGACGAAACTGGAGCTATTAACTAAAATTTGATGCAGAAGGATGTGGAAGCACCTGGCAGAAAGGGGGGAAGAACTTCGCCAACACATATAATCTGGAGGACCTGAGCAAAATGCTTAACATTCTAGAGGCTGGAATAGAGGAACAGGCATGCTTACATGGAGTAGATAACACCGGCCTGAGGACGGAGTAATCATGGATAAGGTGATGGCTGCTCCCATCTTGAGCATCAGGAGTGTCTGGTATGTTGGAAACATGCAATTAGATCAGGAACATCAGCGATCCTCCGAGGCATGTGCTGGGGAAGTGGCCACCTGGACTATCAGCGGCCAAGTGGACGAGCTGGAAGGAACCGAATAAGAGCTGGTTGGCATACACACATGGGAGCCATAAATTCGAGTGAGTTGTATGCCTTGGATGCAAGATTGGAGGGCAACATCATCATGGACAGTGGCAAGATACAAGAGGAGCAGTACCAGATGATGGTTGGCATGGCATAGCTGCAACAGTGACCAGGATCAGACATGATGTGACGAAGGGGTTCATAGAGGCAACCGGACTGGCCTTACTGAACTATGGCAACATCAGATAACACTGTGCCTGGCTGGAGTTAACCTTGGGGAAGAGCATTAAAACACTATGGGAGTTCATTGCAAATGGTTGAAGATATGGCACTTAGTCTGAATGCCTTCGGGAGCCACCTAATTTCAGTTTTTAAATATCTCTGTGTATAGATGAACTAAAACACTTCCAAGTGCTAAGCAATGCAACGTTTTCTGGAATTCTTTCCATGATAATCCTGATCTTATCTCTTTTCCTTGAGTAAACAGTTGACTTTGTATGTTTCTTTTTGCCTAATGCAGACCCGATCTGTATAAATTTTCCTAACACTATAAATTATGTATTTGTTAGGGAACAGTGCTACCAAAGAATTTATATAAATTCCATCTGACAATCCATGTGTATTAAGTTAATTGATGGAAATTAATCGTTCCTCCATACTAGCTGTGTGTAAACTAAGGTTTTGGATAGAGTTAACCTGAAAAATTCAATACCCTGGCTGGGATTTGAACCACTGATTTCCCGGTTTCCATCCTGTTGCTCTTAACCTTTCAGTTACCATGGCCAACATGCTGTCATGACATTAAATTCTCCAAATGAATCTGTTTTCCCAGTAAACCACTAGGGGTCCTCGTATTCGAGATACACACTGTTTGCACTGACTTATGAATTGGAGAATTTAATATCATGACGGCACTTGGCCATGGTAGCTCAAAGGTTAAGAGCAACCGGACGGAAAACGGGAGCTCCATGATTCAAATCCCGGCCATGGCACTGAATTTTTCAGGTTGACTATCAATCCATGTGTAGTTTTAATGTTAGACTGAACTGTAAATTACATTAACCTTATAGCCACATGAGCTAGGCTACTACAGTAAGGTATCACCAGATACCTGCTACTTAGTCAAACCCAGTTGAGCCATTCAAGATGACCTGGTACCTTTAGAATGTTTACGCGAGAGTACAGAAAACTAGGTCAACCACTGGATTTAAATACAATTAATGTATTAACTTGCAAAAATATTGCTGGGAAACTATCAAGATCAACATGTTTTATGAAAGATACAGTGACTGAGTAGTATTACAGTTCTGTACTTAACTGAAAGACAGTATGACTATTCATGTTCCATACAACTTGATACAAAAGTTCATTTTTACTTAGAACACTATCAGATATATTTTTTCAATTCCAGAATGACCAAGCATTGATTAATAAGCCAGGCTATGTTGCTCTAAGTCTGGTGTTCATCCTCTTTGGACTAGCAGTTGTGGCTGCAAGTATCAACTTGTTAGTGCTACGTTTCATGACCATGTAAGTATTAAGTAGAATAATTTTGCACATTTATAGCCTAACAAATCAGGCTTAGCAAACAAATAGATGTTGTACAACGATATTTTGAAACAAATTTGCAATTTTACTATCTATTTAGGGCAATAAAAACTTGAAAATTTGCATATTTTAGTATTAAAGAAATACCAATTAAAGGAAAAAATATGTAAAATATTAACAGTGAAGCAAACAAATGCATACAAATATAATAATATGCAAATTAAAACTTCACTTATTTTTCTTTTAAGATAAGTAAATTTTTAAGTTACAAATTATTGTATTTGTGTATATTAATTAAATGCTTTGCAATTTTAATTATAACAATCCAAAAAATAATATATATATATATATATTGCATTTTACAGTGTTTAAAGGCAACCTCAATTTAAGGCTGATTACAACAATCTTTTAACCATTTAGCCTGCCTCGGTAGCATAGATGGTAGCGTGTCTACCTCACGTTCAAGAGGTCCCAAGTTCAAATCTCGGTAAGGGTGAGCTACCTGGATAAGGTTTTTATGGGGTTTTCCCTTATCCTTAAAGAAGAATGTCGGGTAGCTCTAAGCTCCATGGATCCTGGACAGATTTGAGCATCATTTCAACCATCTCATTCACCGTCCGATATGACTTAACATTGGAGGACGTAAAATTACAAAAATCTTTTAACCATTTAGATTCAATCTTCCCTCAGGAGGCGCTTTGAAGAATATGGAGTGGAACTGAAATAAGATGTCATTCTAAATATGTTTTGTTAATAATATAAATACAGGGTGATGTGCCTGAGATGTCAGATAAGTGAGACTGTATATAAAGTAAATTATTCAACTTTACTGGTTGGTAGTGGTATACATTTGTGTAAAAAGGTCAGGAGTTTTGTGCCCAGCATATTAGCACTTAGCATGACCACCATTGATGTAGTCCCAGAGAAAAAAATCTGGAGGCATTAAGTTATTAGGAGGCCATGAGATGGGTCCATCATGGCTGCACCAGTGATCACTGAATAGCTGATTTAATCGATTCCACACTATGAGAGTCCAACAAAGTGGAGCACCATCCTGTTGACAGATAATGGTGTCCAGTATCCCATTTTCCTGTAACTGACGGATCACAAACTGCTTGATCATATCAAGGCAACTGCTAGCACAAACAGTCTCTTCCAAAAAAATGAATGGTCTGTAGACTTTCTCACGCATCACTCCGCATCACACATTCACTTTAGAGCTGGCTTTAGAGGTTGGCTTTAAATGGAATCTTTTTTCAATTTTATTTTGATAGCCTATTAAAATATCTTATATATTTACATAGGTAAATGCTATGGAATAAATTATCAATTCCACAAATATTTAAACTTAGTAAAATATGACAGTATATTGTCATTACAGATTATCAGAGGGTTCTTCTATAATAATTTAGTGGAAAGGGGCTTCAGTATACTTTTCTCTTGCTCATTCCACAATTGTCAGATGCTTGAAAGTAGCAAGTTAAAGAAAGGAACAAGTGTTTAATATATGAAGCCTTTTACTCTTTGTTATATGAAAATAACGGACACCTAATTCTTTGTTAAATGACATACAGGAATGCAGAAGATGTTCGTCGAGAGGACAATGAATTGCAGTCTGCATCACATCATGTTCTCACCTTGGATGGTGAAGTACTCTCTGTCAATGGGAAACTTCTTGCAGGCCATGTGCTGGTGGACTGCAATGACCAAGTTGATCAAGTTTCTGTTTGTTCCTGCACATGTCTGGGTCCAGCTAGATGCCATAATCACCTGCTCCCTCTTGAACCAGTTTATCAACCGTCCACCGGAAGTATGTGTGCAAAAAGAGCTTCTGTATAGCAGTAGGCTTACTCATCTTATTTTAATAGATGAGCAATCCCATGTGACATTTTGAATTTTCACGTGTGCTACCTTAAATTGGGCTGTTTGATATTAAACTAATCTATATCAACTAACATTCATATCAAACACCAAGAGCATAATACGCATAATAATCAGTTATGAGTATGACGTGTAATATCTCACCTAAAACTGTAAGAAATGGTTAGTGGACCATAATCATTTTCTGAAGCAAAAGTAACAATTCAACCCAAATTGCTTATAGAAAGTTTAAACTTATGTGCTTTAAGAGGACCTGAAGAAAGATCAAGAGATTCAAACTAAAAAAAAAAAAAATCTTAAAACTTTTTAAATAAGAACACAATACTAAAATAATGGTGATAAGTATGATAAGCATCAAATGTCGTTATGCCTTCATTTGCTTTTGTAATAAAAGCTGCTCTACATTTACATTCATTTACTAGGTTAGTGATACACAATGTTTGTCAAATTTTAAACTTCAGGTTTCCACTTGATCCTGTATATGGAAGAAGCTAGAAACAGTGACGTGTTAAGATGTAAACTACTTAAGATAAGTCGCTACTAGTAACATTAACATTACTTTTTTTAATCTCTCTTAACATGTTTTGGAAACATGTGTTCCCATCTTCAGAAAGTGCCCGACTGACCTCTGCTTTTTTTTTTTGTGGTGGTCATCTATAATGGCGGTATCATGTGGTGGTGAAATGTACCAACTCATCTTATGTAAGATACTCCAATGTTTACAATAGGTAACAGTGCCTTAAAGTCTTGGTGAGGTATAAGTACTTGGCATGCCTACACACAGAAGATGGCCTTCTTCATTGTATGTTTTTAAAATAGGTGTTTAATATTCATATAAATGTCTTGTGCTTTAATGGAAAACAGATACTTTTCATAATATATTAGATATTAAGTTCTTAACTCTTTCAGTCCCAAATTGTTTTGCTACTTATGCTGGTCTTCTAATTTGAAACTGGTTTTCATAAGGCCATCTCGGGCACCTTCAAGCCATTGACTTGAATAGTCATGATTGTTACAGCAATACACAGTGGCCTGGCCATCCACTCAAAGCTGGAGGTCGTGAGTTCGAGTCTCGGCAACTACAGTTGTATGTGGCTGTGGTAAAGGATGTGGGAGGGTGCAAGAAAAATAATCAGTGTGATGGCATGCTTGGATGATGACAGGGTATCCTTTGTCTTTAGTTGCATGGATTTTGGCTCTTTTCTTATGAAAAAGGAACAATACAATGTAAACTGTGAAAAAAATAATTTTTTACAATTCAGAACATCTCACATGCTTATGTTTAATTGGTTAAGGGCAGTATAATATGAATATAGCAGATAAAAACAGTTAAATCCATTATAAAAAGGGAACAAAGTTGATGTCCATTATAATGGATGCTGGGACTGAAAGGGTTAAAAGTTCTTGTATGTCTTAGAACTACAACTGCTTCAGTGTTCTGTATAAAACATTCAATTATTATTCCAGAAGTATTGGGAAGAAAAGACTGTTAAATAAAAGTGAATTTTTTGTATGTATATACATATATTGTTCTTTATTATGTACAAATTTTAATGTGGTGGATTATTTTCAAATGGATGAAATAAACTGAATTGATAAAAGGGACTGGCAATTTCTACCAAATTAAGCTCACCATGTGCTGCCTGTTCTTAATGGTTCTGTGTTTTATTTTGTGAGCATAACTTACTGATTGCATATTAGGCACTAAATACTACTGCCAACAACTGAACTTGCACATAGGAATTATTTTTCCTCTTTCCAATTTAAAATACCTATGGGGAACAGGCGAGTCCGGATCACTCATGACTATTCGATACAGCCATTACTTTGCCTACACACAGAAACCTGCACTAAACTGACTTCTATCATATTGACACAGTATAACCTGGGCAAGGTGAATGACCCACTGAAGTGCATTGCTACTCAAGAACTTACTGAAAACATTGTTGTAAAACATGAAGGGAATTTTGCATGCACTGTACAATGGGATGGTAGTTGTACAACTTAGAAAGGCTGCTCTTAAGTGCTCTAAGGGACTTACTCCAAATGAGACAGACTTCCATTTTCAACATAGAAAATGGTTTGGCATAAGACATACATCTCTGCACTATAAATGGAAGTACTGCTATAACAACCCATTTGGTTCCATAATTATAAGCACACTCAACACTATTGGTGCTCTTAGATCCATTGGTATGGATCAAAGTTCAGTCACTATAATCTGAAAAAATTCTAAAAAACAAGTTTAGATTCTAGAGCCAGGCATCACAGACTTCTGGTATGCAGTCATCTCAAGATCCATGTAGTATGTTGCATATAGTCATGAGGTTACAACACTATTTTTCTTAAAGCATGCTGGACATATCAATACTATGTTTTCTAAGAAGCTTGCAAAAGAAACCTGCAGGCCTTGCACTAAGGGAGCTGTTTCTGTAACGTTTGTCCGGCACAGTGTTGAACAAAAGAAGTGAACTTTGGGTGAGTAGACATACACTTAAGCTCACAGCCAACATTTCCTAACAAATTTCATGCCAATATTGCAGATAGGGTTCTGCTGACTTGGCGTAAAGATTCACAACTGGGCTGCTTGGAAAACCTCTGATAACCATAGGAATGCCCTGATTGTGGACTATGTCTAAACTTCTCAGCACAGATGATCTTGCTAAAGAATAAATTATATACCCCTAAAATAGCTTGGATCAGACCCAAAAATAAGTGTGCACTGAAAAGTACAACTGATTATGAATTTGTCTATGAATGGGTCAGAAACAACTCCTGGAGGAGCACATTTCAAGATTGAATTACCATAAAAAGAGTGTACCACTTGGTACCAATCTCTGAAGCACTCCATTCTGAACAAAAAGGTTCGAAAAAACTGAGTTAAATCTTACTTAGAAAATTGAGTCCTTCAAAACTCCTGAATACGTAGTCGTAAGCTTTCATGTGTGTTTCAAGGTAGAAGGAAGGTACTTTCCAAAGCTAAAAAATAATATCCCATTGGTTTCCACTTCTTCATGAATCCAATTCTGATGTGCATCAATACTGGGCTTGTCCACCTTGAGTGGCTTCATCTAAAATTGCACTGAAGTAGGTTTCCAACCACCATACTAACCATTTAATGATTATGCATTGCACAGGCAAATGGTGAGGGAAACAGGATACTAGCAGGACAGATGATCCTTTCCAGCTTTAAAAATGGGTATGACAGTGGCCTCCTGCCACTTTTTTGGAGGGAAAATGGCATCAACCCAAAAACAATTATTGATCTCAAGCAGGCAGGCCTTAAATTCTGAAGAGAGCTGAAAATAGACTGTTGTAATCTTCAAGGTTTACAGAAACTTTGAGATTCCATCTGAGTCTTAACTGGAAAGAACTAAAGCAGGTAGTTGTTAGAGTGAGACATTTGAGCAAAAGCACTACCAAAGGTATTAACCTCACCATTGTGTATCAACAGCACCTGCAGCAGTTTTACGACCGGGTATAAGAATTGGGTCAATTTTTCAGCTGCACATGTTAACTTTTCCCACACAACAGTGCACATCAATTAAATATGCCCGCTTCGGTAGCGTAGATGGTAGCGTGTCTCCTCATGTTCAAGAGGTCCCGAGTATGAATCTCAGTCAGGGTGAGTTATCGGAATAAGGTCTTTTCTGGGGTTTTCCCTTATCCTGAAAGATAACTGTCAGGTAACTAAGCTTTATGGACCCTGGATTCATTTGAGCATCATTTCACCTATTTCAATTATCGTCCAATATGACTTAACATTGGAGGATGTAAATGAAATAAATAAATAAATATTGATTGAATGAGGCTACAACATTGTTCTATGATGTATTACTGCTATCGTTAATCATTCTTCTAGATTTGACGTGCAATTTCTTGTGTTTGATCAGGTTATCCAATGTAGGATGAGGCTGGAAAACCCTAAGAAACATGCCTGCAAGCACAAATGGCATTCTGGAATTCATTCATCCAACAGAGAATAGAAATGGATGGGTGTGAGCAGTTGTCTTAGAAACAACAGCACAAAGAATCCTCTCTGTGAGATGTTCAGCTAAAATATTCACAGAGTTGTGCACATTGTGATCGAACACAACCAACTGGAAATACAGGTTCCAAATGAATTGATTTAAGTCTCATTTTGATAAACATGTGGAACACATATCTTATGTTAAGAGACTAACATATCATGGAAAGTGGTCTCTACAGTGTGCACCAGATATGACATTGTAAGGAAACTGTTAACTGTAGTGAACAAATGGTGATATCAAGGTATGAAAAACTACTGAAGAAACAGAGAGAAATGTAGCTTCTCCAGTGTTCAGGAGAGTTAGGTTATAATTATAATATAGAGTATTAACTGGGCTTGTGGGCAGTGGTCTACTGGGATCCTTCTTCATCTTCCCAGACATTTCGTCTGCGGCAGACATCTTCAGTGGCAATGCGATCGAAGTGTCCTGGCGGAAGTCTCACAGTTGCTGTTGAGACTTCCGCCAGGACACTTTGATTGCTCTGCCACTGAAGATGTCTGCCGCAGCCGCAGACGAAATGTCTGGGAAGATGAAGGAGCCCAGTAGACCACGACCCACAAGCCCGCTTAATACTTTATATTATACTGACAGGGCCGTGAAAGCTTACGAATTTGAATAGGTTATAATTGTCCAAGAAATCAGCAATTAGTTTACCTCACAAACTTGGTTTGAGCCAAGTGAAAAGGTATTGGTAGCTGTGAAACTAGATGTTCTAAATCCGTGATTAATTGATTGGAGTTCAGCAAGTTTACTAACAGTTGCAAAGGCTTGTGAACATTGAACATGTCAAAGACATGTACAGTTAGTAGCATATACATAGTCTTATCATAAGTTCCTTAACAACTTCAAGGAGCAATTTCAGGGGTAAATAAGAACATTTAGTTATGATATACTATTTCATAAAACAGATTCTGATTAATATTTTACACCATTTCATTCAAAATGTCCACCTTTAGCCTTCACAAAAGCCTTTAAATGCCTTGGCCAGTTATCTATAGTGTCACATATGGCATTTTGTTTAAATCTGCCACTGCTTGCTGCAGGGATTTTTTTAGGCCTTCAAAATTGTGTAATGAAGAACTGTCTTGGTCTCCAAAATATCCTACAGTTTATAATCTAGAGGATTCAGATCTGGACTGGAAGATGGCCAATCCATTGGCTGATTAACTCAGGGATATTGTTCTTGAGCCACTGATAACACCTCTTAGCTTTGTGAGCCGGAGTGCTGTCCTGTTGGAAGATCCATTTTTATCGTTGAACAATGTCTGATTAGTTTTCAGAGCTTTCTCCAGGACTTCCTCTAACAATACATTTGCATTGGTTTTCACCCCCTTTTCACAGAAATGGACCTTGGTGGCCCCTTGATATGAAACTTGCAACCAAACCATCACTGTTGCTGGATGTTAGCCTCAAAGAACCCAGGATTTTTCCAGCTTCAACCTATGGGATTCTTCACAGCTCTGAGCATACACTCTGTCATTCTACCTATTGAATTTCTCCTCAATTGTGAAAATTTTTTTGTCTGAAAAAGGATTTTGGGATATTGGTTTTTGGGTGCCGTCTAAGGAGATTACATGATCTTTCCAGTCTAATCTTCTTCAGACAGGTGTTGAGCAGATGTCCTGTGCATCAGCGGTAAGCCTGAAGTCGTAAGTCGTGATTTATTAGCCTAGAGGCACTCATTCTTGAGATTTGAAGCTGCTGCACCACTATTTTTTTGTTTACTATCAGGATTTCTTCTGATACGTTCTTTAACTTTCTTGATTACATCTAGGGTTCAAACTGAGTGCGGCCAACCAAATCTTTCTTTGTCATCAACACTTGGAAGATGGATTCATATTTTAATGGTCCAGTAAACAATCTGAGTAAGATTCCAAGTGGTTTTAGTAAACTGAAAATTGTCCTTGGATCCTTCTTGTACTTGTGTAATGCTATGACAGCTACACAATTCTTTCTCAGAAACCATTCCATGATGAGATAAAGAGCAATACTGAAAGCCAAATGGGTGAACATTTCGGAAGGATGCTGACACAAGATCAAATTGCCTGGACTGCTGCACAGTTGCATCAGTCAAAAGGAATAAGGGGAAATGGTGATAGAAGTTCAGATAAAACTAGGTATTTTAGTTAATTGATGGAAATTAATTTCTCCACACTAGCTGTACATAGGCTAATATTTTTGATGGATAGAGTCAACATGAAAAATTCAATGCCATGGCCGGAATTTGAACCACGGATCTCCTGGTTTCCATCCACTCTTAACCTTTGAGCTACCATGGCGACTGGACGGAAACCAGGAGATCCGTGGTTCAAATCCCGGCCATGGATTTGAATTTTTCATGTTGACTATATCCATAAAAAATCTTAGCCTATGTACGGCTAGTGTGGAGAAATTATTAATTTCCATCAATTAACTAAAATAATAAAGTTAAATGATGAAGCCTGGGACTCAAATACTTACGACAGTAAGTGACCACAAACGGTGTATCTCGGATGCGAGAGCCCCTAGTGGTCTACCGGGGAAATATATGAGTCAATTGGAGAATTTAATGTCAGGATGGCACGTTGGCCATGGTAGCTCAAAGGTTAAGAGCAACTGGATGGAAACCAGGAGATCGGTGTTTCAAATCCCAGCCATGCCATTGAATTTTTCATGTTGACTCTATCCATTAAGACCAGGTAAGTTTGAATATTGAACATAAAAGATACATTATATAAATGCAGGGACAATTATATAAAGATGCAAAATCCAATAATTTTCTGCAGTTAGAAGACTAGCAGATTGCATATATGGATACAATTTCATTTTTTAAACTGTTACTTGGCTTTTGCCAGTATATTTCATCATTTTGTTATGAGTTGCAATGCACAGCCTACATTGTCAGTTGTTCAATGCACATACATCTAAACAGCATTTGAACAGGCATCAAATGTAAATAAATTGGCAATGATTTGTCATTAAAACAGCTAGCATCTACTTAAAGAAACAAGTGTTATCAAGATAATTTGTCATTCAGATAAACCAAGTGGGATGGCTCAGGCAGTTTCATCTATGGCCCACATTTGGGAGGATCAGCTTCAATTCCTGCAGCCAACCTACCTGTCCCAAGGGTTTTTTCAGGGGTTTTCCTGGGTTGCCATGTGAATGCTGGTTAGGTTAATTATATCCCTCGAATTTCCTGTCCCTCCATTTCATCTTCATTATCATTTCAAACATCTCTATGTGGTGGTCTCTCAGGATAGAAGTGTCGACGAGTACCTTGGTATTGCATTGCAGGATGATATGCTCCTGGTAAGCGTTTCCTCCTCCAGTAGGACAGTCTCTGGGCTGACCTAGTGGGTCATTTCAGGACCACGGTGGGGGTCGGATACCAGTTGTACTGGACTGCAGGGGAGTTTCTAACTGGTCAATTGTAGGGACTCTGTCCTCTGCACTGTTGTGACTCCTTAGATCGGCTGCCCTGTCTCTTCTCACCTGCTGCTTCCTCCTGGGGTGCCCCACTTGGGGACATAGGTACAATAGACCAAGTTTGGACCTCCATGCTGAATTCCCTCTGTAGCGTGGTACAGTCTGGTTCAGTCCATTCAGATAATCTTGCAGAGAATATACAGATTTTGAGTGAAGGTATTCTCTAGCAGCATTTTTAAAAGCACTGAAATTGTCAATTTTCCTTTAAGTTAATTTGAAAGAGCATTTTGATGATTTCATAACACACACCTTTCTTTAGGCAAGAAAGTTTTGTGCTGGGATAATGCATGTTACACTTTTGTTTAATGTTTAATGAATTTCATTGTTATAAATGGTACCTGATCACATACAAAAAATTTTAAGATATGGGATATATACATGCAATGAAGGATTATTATCTTCAGTCTTCTAAAAAGATATTTGCAAGAGTGTCTGTTACATGTGCTAGAAATGATACTAACCTTCTATTGCTAAGGAATATTTATTTACTTTCTATTGAGTTGACCACATTCTATGATAGAGTTGATGATGATGGTGATTGATGATGATAATATGATGATATGATTTATTGAGTACCAAAACAAATAAAACTTGGAATACCTCTGAGCTGGGCCCTAGCCCTTTAACTAACAGGGCAGCCCTTCAACACAATTACATACTTTACATGTGTTTGTACCTTTTAAAAGTCATTGCTTTTCATTTAAATTATTACTCATTTCTGCTATATATTATTATTGTGTCACTGTCTGTATTACTTAACATCACTTTTCAATGCTTCTGACACATCACCCTATTTGCATCCCCTTTCTCTATTAGATACTAATTATTTAACTTTACTAGCATCTTTCCGCACTTTGTACAGCCATATCACACCTATATGATAGAGTTAGAATATGTATAGGATACTAATTTAAGTGTATCTTTAGAACTTAAATTTACCAATGCTCGGACAACACGATAGGCTGAGCTGAGTCTAGGTGAAGTATACTTTATGTGAGCTTTCCAATCTAAATATCTGTCTACTTGAAGGGCCAGGAATTGAAGTCAATTTCTTTAAAAAATACATTAATCCCAATTTCTAGTGCAGTATGTGATGCTAAATGAGTTATAAGTTCATAACCCTTTGTTTTGTCACGATTCACAGATAATTTGTTAGCTTTAAACCAATATGACACAGTTCAAAACATAATCAATTTAATTACACTCATTTAAATTTTTACAGAGAAAGGCATTATTGCATCATGCAGTGCTACTTAAAATGAAAATGAAGAGTATTCTGATTCAGTGTTGTGGTTATGATCCACACACAACCTGTAACATAGAGAAATTTATGCTTTATTTTGAGAGTCAAGCCGAAAAATTGCCAAATGAACTTTTAATGATAAAGCAAATGAGAGATCGCACTGCTCGTGATACCCTAAACTGAGACAGCAGAAACTCACTGCCTTTTTATTACTGACTAGTTTGTAGATGAAAGTGTACCAATAGTAATTTAACTCCATTAAAAATTAATCAAGACTTTGCAGATGATCAGCCGTGTCAGGTTTATGAAGGTCAAGATGCAATCTTGATTAGTAACACTTGCTGTGAAAGTTTGAAGTCTTCCATTAAAAATATTTCAGTGATGAAGTACATGTTTCTTTTTTTCCATCATTCACTGGATAACCCAGATTTTTGTTAAGTCAGATCGTCTTGGTTCAGTTGATCCATGTAAACGAGGTTCAACTGTATTTATCGACAGCCAACCCACATGGACAGTAAAAGTTCAACAGTTATAATTCCCTTCCTCATAAGTTTGCCATATTCAATATCCTAACACAGGAGAATAAACATTCTTACTAACCCTGAATATGAAAAGGATTTCAAACACAAATAATTTTGCCTGTCCTCAATGACTTCAATATTAACACAATAGTTAAACAAATCTACAATACCAGAAGACTTCACCACATTGGCATCAGATAAACCAGTAAGTAAATATACTATGTTTGCTTATTAACAATGACTGATCAATAGTCCAGAAAAACTTCAACAAACTTAAGAGATTTTGGTACCTAAACCAAACTTAACATAATGAATAGGTATATTAAGAAAATAATCTACAGCAGCAATATCAAGCAAAAAACAAGGAAGTTAAGAAAGCAGCTAGAAGGGATAAAAGAACTTGGCTAGAAGGCCTCGCAAAAGATGCACAAAAAGCAGCAGACACAAAAAATTCTCGGGAACTACATAAGATAACAAAAAAATTGGCACATAAAAGTTTTAGTCAGGGAGGTCACCAAATTAAAACTAAAGAGGGACAAATACTCACATCTGAGGTCGCCCAAAAGATGGACCAAACACTTCAGTGAAACATTAAATGCCCCAATTGACGCCCCTTTAAGAACAGATGCACTAGAGGATCAGCCAAATGAACTTAAAATTAATTATAAGGAACCTACCATATTTGAAATAAAGAATGCTATCTCTAAATTGAAAAACGGCAAGTCAGCCGGAGCAGATAACCTTCCTCCAGAGATTTTTAAGTCCTACCCAAATAAAATAGCAAAAATAATTCATCCAATAATTCAGAAGGCTTGGAAGGAAGAAAATTTCCCCCCAGAATGGAAAGAAGGATTAATAATTAAAATCCCCAAAAAAGGAGATCTGAGCAATTGCAGTAACTGGCGAGGAATTACACTATTAAACACAATTAATAAACTAATATCAATAATAATATACAATCGTCTTCATGCAACATTAGATTCAACAATAAGAAAGGAGCAGGCAGGATTTAGGCCTCAATGGGCATGCATTGATAAAATTAACACATTGAGAATTATTATTGAACAATCACTGGAATTCCGCTCACCTTTGTACTTGGTGTTCATAGATTTTGTAAGAGCATTTGATACCCTGAACCACTCAGCTATTTGGCAGACTCTATATGAAAGAAGAGTACCTATTAAGATCATAAACATCATTAAAGAATTATATAAAAATGCCAGCTGCAGTTATTCACAAAAAACAAAATGGGAGAAATAATCCCCCTTAGCACAGGAGTAAGATAAGGTTGTGTGCTGTCGCCGCTCCTCTTTAACTTGGTCTTAGATGCAACTTTAAGAAGAGCGAACGATAAGCCTAGAGGAATCCGTTGGGGATTCTCTGGCAGACTATAATAGAAGATCTAGACTACACGGATGACTTATGCCTTTTGGCTCACTCTTATTAAGATATGAAAGCCAAACTCAACAATTGGAAAAGGAAGTACAGAAGGTGGGACTCCAAATCAATATCAACAAAACCAAAGAATTAAGAATAGGTGCCACTCAATCCAACCCTTTAACTCTGCGCAGCGGCATAATTGAAAGCGTGAAGGAATTCTCATATTTAGGTAGCATAGTTTCCCATCAAGGTGGTACAGATAGTGATGTGGATGTAAGAATAAAGAAGGCAAGATATGCATTTGAGCTGCTAAAACCAATATGGAAGAGTGCTGCTTATTCAAAGAAATCCAAATTGAGAATTTTTAACTCTAATGTTAAATCTGTGCTTTTATATGGGTGTGAAACCTGGAGAATAACTAAACCAATCATAAACTGCAAGTTTTCATTAATAGATGTTTACGAAACATATTAAAAGTATTCTGGCCTGTCCAGATAACTAATGAAAACCTATGGACAAAAACATACCAAAAAGCAGTTGAATTAGAAATTCGGCATAGGAAGTGGGGATGGCTGGGACATACACTTCGCCGACCTCAAGATGACCCCGCTAGAAAGGCATTGGATTGGAACCCTCAGGGCAGCAGAGGAATTGGCAGACCCAAGATAACTTGGAAGCGAACAGTTCTCGCAGAAGCCAAGAAGATGGGGAAGACCTGGAGTGGGATCAGGGAGCTAGCCAGGAATAGAGTCAGATGGAGAAGTTTCCTGAGAGCCCTATGTTCCACTTAGGAATGATGGGAAATTTGATTGATTGATATTAAGAAAATTGTGTACAGAGAAAACCCCAGAGGTGAACAAATCAGTCTTATGTAAATTGGCTTGTTTTAAATATAGCAAGATCTATTTTGGTAAAGCAAAGAAAATTATTTGGAGATCATAATACAAAGCACTTCATAAAGATCAAATATGAATATTTTGGCAGAACAATTTTGGTGCAAAAACCAAAAACAGAACATGGTATTGTCAACCCACCACAAGAAGGCAAGTGGGGCTGAAGAGGGAGAGGAGCTTGAACTGTATCTGTTCTGTTAATGGAACTGTTTGCTACGAAATGAGTGTATGAGAGTAGACATGAGTCACCCATGCTGCCAGATCTAATGCTCGTTCTAGTAACTGGAGTGATGGACTTCTAGCTATGGGTGAGCTATGTGACAACATTGTATTTTAGATGAACCTAGTTCCTTATCATATCAGCACGGTGAGCATAAACATCATGTGAACAGCAAGAGTGATTAAGTTAAACATTTCTCTACCTTGTCTTCTTGTGTTGGGTGGACAGTATAAGATTAAATATGCAACATCATTATGCATGGGAGAGAATATTTATGCTGAAACATAAAACTTATGAATTTCAACTTTACACTAATAAATAACCTCAGTAGATTTATTAGGGAGTCACTAAAGAGCACTGTGAATACAACACAACAACCACACCACATGTAAATCATCCTTATGCTGAAGATGGGAGAGTGTTCTCCCCAAAAAAATTTGTTTTAAAAAACAATAGGTCAAGTCATGTCAATATACAATTCATTGTAAAATACATAACTGATCTCTACTGCACTTATGTTACTGCCAGTAAGCTTACATGTGGGTGGTGCAAGCACATTACTAAACCTGAATGCAGCACATTAAGTTTTAATACAGAATACGAATTATGAATAACTGACTGATAATTACAACTGTTAAGATGAGAAAAGATATATTTCTGGGAAAAAAAACTAACACTACTGCCAACTTTCTTCTTCTGTACCCTCCAAACAAGGGAACTATCACTATGCTCATGCATTTGAGAGTTTTATGGCATCATCTCCTCTAAGTGGGGCCTGTGTGCAGAGTATAGCTGCAAGTACCCAAAAATGAGTTCAGAATATGTAGGAATATATAGGCGTAATAACACAGCATTGTACAGGAGGGATTGTTTACCTCTGACTGGCAGCAGTCTATACATGGCATACATAAGGAGCACCATCCCCCGCACCTGAAACAAAACTGATGAGGGATTTCCTACAGCTACTTGTAGCACTTTCCAGACTTCAGTTTGGGGCATTGAAGTTCTACTCCACAGCAGATTTTTGGTGCACATGGTTTATACACAGCAAGCATTATACCATCAAATTTTCAGCTGCGTAGTGGTGTAATTACAGTGATAGTTCCCTTGTAAGATGACAATAAAAATTTAAATTATTCCTTCTATCATGATAGTTTTAAACTTACAGTTCATACAGTTCAAATAGCTTACTTTTATTTGCCTAGTAACTAATCCATTTTTAAATAAATTTATCTTGATCAAAATATTTTCTCTGCAGCTGTCATCAATATTCTTCTCTTCAGGAGAGGAATATTTAATTTTCACTGAGCATCAGTTGTACTTTGTCTTCTGCATTTCCTATACTACTGAAAATATTTACAGACACAAATAAACTATTCCATGCACCAAAGGAGTCTGCATTCCTTAAGAATATTATTTCAAAAGATCATTACATTTGGCAGGATGTTAATATGCTAAAAAGTATAAAATGTCTGGCTACTATCTGAAAGGAGTGAATGAACCTCAACCCTTATTTGCCTTAATCATCTAAAATTATTAGCATTTTGCTAATATAATAAAATAAGAAATGATGTTTTATCAGTTTTTATTTGCCAATGCAACATGGAAAGACTGAATATAGAGGCTAAGACAATTTCAACAACTAATACAGATCTTAGCAGTCAAGCCTCTAGCTGTAACATTATTTCATACAGAACATCTATCTCTGTTGTTATAAGCTACGCTGTAGCCATTAGGACACCAATAACATTAATAATTCAACAAACAGATATACAATTATTAACATAATGATGATAAATTGGTGAGGTGTCCTGGAACCTATTTCATAAAGCTTACAAGTTACAAATCACAAGTTGCATAAGTTTCCATTTCCTACATAAAATGTTGGTAGTTGTGATTTAGCTGCACTCACAAAAAATGTTAACAAGTTAACGTGCAAGAAGAAGAAAGAGGAGGAGATTTTAGGGCAGGTTTACATAGAACCATGCAGTTTATGGAGTGGATGCCGTGCCAAACCATACAGTGCCTCTTCATGTTTATGAGGAGCATCAATGTTAATATGAGCGCCATTAATACAACCTAATTACAATTCTATTATTCATTTTTTCCAGATCTGTAGGCCATGGTCCTGTACTTTTATTCTCCAATGTTTTGCCGAATACTGCATCTGGCATCCTTAGGGAACTCAAACCATAGATATAAGACTTCAGAGTCCAAGCAAGACTGGAGTGCTAATCTGGTAGAGTGCTATTTATTTCTGGGCGAGGAAAGAGCGCATGACCTATTGGGGCCAGGGTATGGTTGCCTTTTTGCTGTGTCAGTGTACTGGCTCCAGTTCAAAGAAGAATCTCCCTTTGATCTGATTTCAATCTCTCTGCCATCAGGGCTGGGATTCAAGCTTTACCTACTGGCATACTTGACAAATTGTACTTACAATTTTGTCACATCATAGCTTCAGACCAGTTCACAACTTGAGGAAACACAATCTCATGTACAGAATTGCTGGAGAAACATCATACATTGTCACTTAACCAAAGATGGACAACACAACTGATCTTTGGGAAATATGGCCCTAGCACAAAAGTGAATCGAGAAGATATTGACACATTGCTTCACTCACACTGTTTATTCACATGCTCTTGAAACATGCCCTGTGAATAAACAGTGTGAGTGAAGCAATGTGTTTCACTTTTGTACTAAGTTGTGCTTCACTGTCTCTAAACTTCTTTCAAGTTTATACTTTGAAATATGGCCCTGTTCTGCCGAGTTGCTTTGTATGTATCAAAGTCTATGTTTATATGCTCTTTGAAGTTTCTTTGTCTTCTCTCATTAACTTCATTTCATGAATCATATAGAATTACATCTGTTACAATCAGTAAGACTATATACAATCATAAAAGAGAGGTTTGGTCCTATAATCTAACCTGTATTCCTTAAGTTGCTACAACATATTTGCAACGCAAACATCTACTTCCATTTAAAAGAACTTATACTTATGAAGCAAGCTTTATGAAATCACACCTCAAATTATGAAATTTGTAGAATGCATTTGTAATCAGCAAACATTTGGTTGCAATTAATTATGACATACATTATGACTCATAAATCACAGTTTTGTAATCTGTAAGCTTTATGAAACACACTCCTGCACATGAACATCTTTGTTATACACAGTAAGTGATACGATATACAAAGAACTCAAATATTAATATTTCAAATTACATTAAAATTATGTATGACACATCATTAGGTGCAGCAAAAGCACCAAGTAATCCAGCCATCCGATAGTTTAGCATTCTGTTTTAGAAGAAACTAAGAGTCTCTATACTTACAATAGGTACAGTATTCTCCATCAATCACTAACTTTTACAATTACTGAACTTTCTCTTTCTCCATTTCATTCCCTAACTTGAAAAATGTGCTAACTTTTCTAGTTTGGATATGGAAAATAACATTTTGCTATAATGCTGAGCATCTATGTCATGAATTTTCATAATTCTTTTAAACTATCTTCATAATTATAACCAACTCTGGGTGAGCAAAATTAATGTTCTAGAATAAAGTCTTTACTTGCAATACTAAAAACCATTTGGAATTATTTTCAATACTTGCTTTAGGGACAATAACACTACCCAGCATGATTTTTGTGGCAAAGCATCTGGTAAGTGATGACTAAATAAGAAATGTTATTTCAGAAATGATTTCAGAAAGATCACTGGTTTTCCTGTATCACATCTAGTTTTCATGCTAATTGTGACTTACTGTCTTAAAATTACCAATTGGAAAATTGGGAGACTGTGAATTTCTCTAGAAGGAGCTTGAAGCCCGCTACTACTAAATATTGTAACATTTTAGCTTCAATACATGTGGGACATTCCATTTCACTGAAGGAAATATATTTCAAAATGCAACCTGTTTTGAAAAAAATCAAATGTTATGAGCACAGGTGGGATGAGTGTAACGACTTGAAGGTGTGTAGTATTCTATTAGGATTATAAGCAGGCAACACTAAATTCCCTTGTCATTTATGTGAATGGGATAGCAGAGCTAGGGACAAGCACTGGTCTGCACCTAGTTGGCCCAAGAGACAAGTGTTGAATATGTGAGTAAAAATGTTACAAATGCTGCCTTAGTTGACCCACAAAAAGTTATTTTGTCACCTCTACATATCAAACTTGGAATCATGAAGCACTTTTTAAGGCCCTGGAACAGAAGCAGCCCGTTTTCAGTATATTGCAAGCAAGTTTTCACATTTATCAGATGCAAAAGTCAAGGAAGACATTTTTGATGGGTCACAAATTAGTAAGCTGCTGAAAGACTTGAACTTTGAACAGATGATGAATGCCATGGAACTTGCTTAATAGATTTCAATTAAAGACATCATGACCAAGTTCCTAGGAAATATAAAGAGTGAACATTACGAAACAATAGCGAAAACGATGTTGGATCACATGAAGGCGTTGGGGTGTAGAATGAGCCTGAAACTGCACTTCCTTCATTCTCATCTCAATCAGTTTCCTGAAAACCTTGAGGCTGTTAGTCAAGAGATGGGAGAGAGGTTTCACCAAAACATCAAGGATACCAGGAGAGGTGAGATGTACCAATGATGGCCGACTACTGTTGGTATTTGAAAAGAGATGGCAAACATGCAGCAGTCAGATGCTGAGCAGCCAAGTCATCATTCAAAGGGGACATCTAGGACCATTTGCATTAAAGATGACTAAAATTTTTTTCTTTAATAACATCTTTGGTGTTGTTTCACGTATACATTGCTTCTTTGTGAGTTTTTTTGGTCACATTTAATTGCTAGAGCACAGAAATCACAAACTTGTGCATTTCAGCAATACATAAAACAAGAGATTCTGGTTTGACCCCAGGTATTGCCACTTATAAAAGATGAAACTTGTGTTTATTTGGCCCCCCTCTCATAAAAAATAGTGGAACAGACATGTTATGGACCTTTTACAAAATATTACTATATTTTCTCTATATTTCCAAATTTATCTTAATTTGTTCAGTGCTTTTTATTCCTATATTGGAGTACCTATTGCAAGACTTGATACATAGAAACAAATAACAGATTTTTGTTCAACGAGCCAAAAGTATATAAGATCACATGTGACTTCTCTTGCCACAAGTAAAAATTTGAAAAATGCTGGGTAGTGTAATCAACATAATAAACTTGCACTGGAAATCCATACAGTTATTCCTAGACATTAAGCTATATAACAGCTTTGTCTCTGTAGAATTGTAAAACAATTAAGGCACTGCAAAATATAAGTTACTCTGTTTTAATTTATCACATTTATCCTTTTTTCCCCCCTTGAGCATTTCTGCACTTCTACTTCTGAAACACAGCAAAGTTACAAACACAGCACAAATTAAAGCTACTGTCAAATTTAAATTACTTTAGAATCCTGACAGTTCCTTCAAAGGTAACGGAGGGACAGTTTCTATGGCAACAACAGTGACCACACCTCTTTTAGGTCACACCAAATAACTTCAACGAATTAGGTAAGTCATACCTCTGTACCCCTTGTCTAAGTTCTGCCAAAAATGTTACTGTGTTGTCATGTTGTTGCATGTGTCAGGTGAAGTGTAGATTTGCTTGTTTGGTTCTCTTTACTGTACTTAATATAAGTATACCTAATTGTTTTGTTATAGCTAAAAAAAAAAGGGGAAATGTTAGATACTGGTATCTTTCTTATGGCAATGCACAACTGAACATTCCAAGCTTTTAGACATTTATCTTGTGTGTTAAACCTACAGTAAGTATACTTCATGTTAAAATACATGTTCTGAATTTGTTAGTTTTGAAAAGGCTTTCAGTTTTGTACTTGCTAATCTAATATGGCATACAGAGAAAGTAGACACTTTAAAAACTATTCTATTATTTGTGTGTTCAGGAATATCATTCAGTAAACTATTATGTTTAACGCCAAATAATATATTAGGTTTCTCTTGCTTATTCTTAATACCCACTTTCTAAGAAACACTCCAAGGCAGAAACATTACGAAAAACAAATTTAAACTCTGCTGAACATTTTCAGCGTTGCCTAAGTTTCACCTGTACATTACCTTAATAAGAGTATCATTCAAAACTGTTCCCATGTGTTAGAAATATAAATATCAAGTTAACTTGTAGTTTTAGCGCTCTCTTCTGTCTAACCATTGCAAGCACCAAGGCATTCATAAGCAGCAACGTCGCTTTCCCCGCCACCAATTCTCATGTGCTTCACGGCAGCTGTCAGGATCCTAAGTTAATTTTAATTCTATCATAATAAGTGCCAAGGCTCATATGTAGCCAAGGTCTGAAGGACCATCTGTGTACAAATATTGCTTATTATTCAACTATATCTAATTAAAGAAATATAACTAGTTAATAGCATTAGCATCCATCATATTTCAATCTTAATCTAACTTTTGAGACAATTCCTCTTATTGCATTTACATTTTGGTTTCTATCACAGCTGATGAAAATGACTATAAAACATTTTTGTGCTGACAGTGTTGCAGATATACTGTTCTTATGTTCTTATTCTAAGCAATTTGAGGGAGGCACAGCGTAGTTAAAGTCCGATCTCTATAATCCAAACATATGAGGGCTGTTCAATAGAGTGATCATAATTTCTTTTTGACAACATACTGTTACTGATCCTCATAATTTTTATGGTCCTCAAAATAGTCTCTGTTAGATGCAATGCATTTCTGCCGGTCTGCAAAGACATGCTGGGAACCAATTTTAAGAGATCTTTCAAAGTTGACACCACAGCCTTCACTACTGCTTCTGAAGATGGATGATGCCTGCCATGAAGGTGTTTCTTCACATTATGGAATAGAAAACAATCACATGGGCTAAACCCGGACTATAAGAGTGATGGCCACACTTCACATAGATTTTTTGCAAGATATTCAACATCGGCAATATGCGTCCATGCATTTTCGTGGTACAGTATCTGGCCTGTCTCTCGCAAATGTGGTCTTTTGCACCTGATATGGTCTTACAATGTTTTTCAGTATTTGAGACAGTGTTCTTAAGGTTATTCATTGATCTTCTCCCACAGTGACAGCAGCAGTGTTGATGCTTTCTTTCCTAAGAACAGTAATTGGAGCGCTGGGCCATCTTCCTTTGAAATTGATTGTCTCCCTCTTTAAACAACTTAAACCAGTTTTGCTGTAGGGAAGAGCAGACTCTCCATACGCCTCCTGTAGTATTGTATAGGCCTCAGCTGAAAATTTGACACAAAAGCAGAATTCCAAAGTTGCATATTGTTTCTTGCAGTCACCTCCATTATTTCGGTAGGCGATAATGAACATGTCTCTGTTTGTCTGCCTTTCACAGGCGGGAACCAGCAGTACCAACAATGAAACTACTACAGTGTGTTTGTTACACATTAAGTTAGCAGAATATCATAAGATCCAATTCTAGTGCGAGAAATTATGACCGTAAAATAATTATGAGCATTCTTTATTGAACAGCCTTCATTTCTTTAAGGAAATTAAATTCGCTAACTATGCTAAGGGCATTCTATAAAATATTTCCAGTGTTTCTTATTACCTACTAAACAAATTTAAATTTTTCCTTGCGTAATTTCTATACAGTGCATTTACTTCTATGGAAAACGTTAGAAAAGTAAAAGAAGTAGAAAATAAGATTATTTTATGTGACACACTTTAGTTGAAATTTAAACACTTGTACTTCAAATTGTTGGTCATAAATTGGAATAACACTAAATGATTTGAATCTAAAGGTGAAGTGAAACAGAAAGTGGCCTTATGGGCTTTCCACTGCACTCATAAGTTGCCCGCCTTGGTAGTGTAGACGGTAGCGTGTCTGCCTCACATTTAACAGGTGCCAAGTTCATATCTGTTGTTGTTGTTTTCAAATGCTAGGCTTTGGCAATGAAGCCATTAGCTCTCTTACTCTCCAATATTTCTGTGTAGTGGGTCTGGCAGGTAGGGCTTCACAGGTTAAAAGATGTTCTTCAGCCATTTCCTCTTCTTTGTTGCACAGAGGACAGTTTGGACTTGTATAAATTCCTATTCTGTGTAAGTGTTTGGCCAAATAAACTTGTTCTCTAAGTAATCTAAAATTTGCTACTGCAGCTTTACGTGGCATTTCTGGAATAATTTCTGGATTTTTAATTAAAATGTTCCATTTTTTATCTTTGGCTTTGTTAGATATTGATTGGCTTTGTTTGTTTTTATATTTGCTTTTGATTAATCTTTTTATGGATATAAAGGGTAAGCTTTTACTTTTGTTCTGAATTAAATTTGCATCTTTTTTTGGCAAGAAAATCAGCTGATTCATTTCCAGCCATTCCACAATGTGCAGGTATCCACTGTAATATAAATATTTTCTGTAGTTTTTGAAGTTGTTGGATCATTTTGTGACATTCTTTAATTTGGATTGACCTCATTTTATATGAACTTATTGCACATAATGCTGCTTTAGAATTAGAAAGTATGACACCATTTTTGAATTTATCTATTCTGTATAGAAGGTGTTGGAGTGAAATATGAATAGCTGTTACGTCTGCATCAAAATTTGTTGTGTGATATCCTGCTGGTTGATAGAATGAGAACAGTGCACACTTAATTCCTGCTCCTGAGTTGTTGTCCAAGTTAGATCCATCTGTGTGGATATGTAACCATTCTTCAGGTGGGTATCTATTGTTCACAGTTTCTAATGCTAGTGCTTTTAGTACAGGTTTGGAAGTTTCAGATTTTGTAACTATTTGTTCTAAATCTAATTGAATATTAATTGGTTCAAAAGTCAGTGGGTTTTCTTTGATTAAAATGTTTTCTTTAGAATTAGAAAGATTCAGATCTGTTTTTAATTCCATAACTTTGTGTAGGAAACTTGTTTGTTTTTTCATCTTGATTGGTTGTAGTAGTTCATATCTTGGTCACGGTAAGTTATCTCAATAAGGTTTTCCTGGGGGTTTCCCTTATCCTGAAAGATGAACGTCAGGTAACTAAGCTCTATTGTATCTGCACTCATTTGAACATCATTTCACTCATTGTCTGATATGACTTAACAATGGAGGTTTTCCCTTATCCTCAAAGATGAATATTTGGTAACTGTAAGCTCTATGTACCCTGTACTTCTTTGAACATCATTTCATTCATCATCCAATATGACTTAACATTGAAGGTTTTCCCTTATCTTGAAAGATGAATGTCTGGTAACTCTAAGTTCTATGTATCCTGAGCTCATTTGAGCATTGCTTCACCATTTCATTCATCTTCCAACATGACTTAACATTGCCGAACATAAATTAAAAAAAAAAAGAATAATTAATAATATATATATATATATATATATATATATATATATATATAAGCTGAGGCTTTCATGGCCAGTGTCTTGCATATTATAGGCCATGATTTAGTGCATTTGAAAATTCCTGATGTTTTATCAAGGACTACAGTTGGCATCTTCAAAGGTGATCCATTAGCTGATCAGAGCTTGAATGAGTTTTCCACACATAATGTGCCCTCTTTTATATGGTCGATCGACAGAGCCTGTCCAGCACTCAACTGGTGGGCTGTCCTGTGGATTACTTTAGTTCCTGCTATCTAGTTTCCTCTCCAGTATTGGTATTCAAGCTATGTTAAGCAAGGGGTAGTTGAAGTTATCTTATGTTTATGAATTTCTATTGCCTCTCTATGTAAACAGACCTGCTAGCTGATGGTAGAAGACAAAATTTGTGTGTCCCTTAAATCATGGCCAAATAATAAAGAATGTACTTCCCACTAGACCATAGGTTATAAGCCTGGAAAGTATGATTAATTTGATAAACTTTACAGTTGTATTTTGAGTCAGCACTGTTTAAGCATGCCATATGAAGATTTTCAGGAAAATTTCATCCCAGTGCAACCCTTTATATGGCAAATACTTTATTAGCGGCCACGCCGTGGCTCAGTGGTTAGACCGCTTGGCTCTCACCAAGGCAGCCCAGGTTCGATCCCAGGCGACCGCAAAGTGAGATTTGTGGTGGACAACACGGCGTTGGGGCGGGTTTTCTCCGGGACCCCCGGTTTCCCCCGCCATCTCATTCCACCAGTGCTCCATCTTCATTTCATGCATCATCAGTGTCACCGCCTGCGGTGCCGTATGTAGTAAAAGCGGGCATTAAACACTACACATTTCATTTACTTTATTAGCTTCCGTTTTCAGAAATGGCTCTAAAACTGTTCATTGAACTACTATATTTGGAATATTACCATACAAATTATATAATCTTCAATTTTAATTTTCTGTGGATAACCATGAAGTTCTCTTCATTCTGACTGAATAATTTGGAAATCATAAGAGACAGACAAACTTACCACGGGAAAAACCAGAGTCAACATACATACTTTATGTCAAATGGGCTTATTGCTTAACTCAAAATCACACCTAAGAAAAAATACTTTCTAGATTGTATATTTATATGAATCTAGAAAATATAACAAATGAATGGGGATTTTCATGGGTATAGAAAAATCATAGGAGCCTTTATATAAAATATTTTTTATTGGAGGAATTTAGTAACAGTGATATCAAAATTATTTGAAAAACTATTTATAGCTCGTTTTTAACACTTTGTCACTTACATTTTTATATTATTGAGTGACTAGTCTGCAAATAGTTTTTTCAATTGATTTCTCTGCGCTAAATTTGTTCTTTGGGCTAGGCTAATGCGTTTCGTGAAAATCTTCTTAAATTTATAAAGTGTTTTTTGGATTATATGTGAACTGCTTTTTCAATTGTTTTTCTTTTTGGATGAGATTTGTGGTATCTTTGATATGTTTCTGTTGTATAAATTTTGTAATTTTCTTGTCGATTGTTACTCTGGTGAAATCGTTGTTTTGGGCGGTTTGTCATATGTTCATATTCTAAATGACATTCATTTTAGTTCAAAGGAGTGTACACTAGTCTGTGTGTTAAGCTGTATAGTACTACATGTTTGTGTTAAGAGATTAAAACTGTTGTTCTTTATGTAATTATCTGAATGCAGTTTCCTATATATGACAAAGGTTATATTTTCTTGCTCTCTGTTATTTGTAGAATTACCTGTTTTCTTAATAATAACTATCTGATTTGTTACCAGATCAATAGGAAGATTTTATTCACACGAATTCAAGAAAAGTTATGAACCTTCAGAAATGCCAGATTAAATATTAAAATGCAGGGATTAAGTTTTAATTACCTCCGACCATATAAATTGGCACATTTATTTATATGTTTAAATTTGCTACTATCACAAGGATCAGACAATTAGTTTACTTGCAGCATCACTCTGGTCTCCGTTATATGTCACTTAATGTTTTACCTGAATCCTTATCTGTTTAAACAATCCTTCTAGCAGGCAAAACCAGACTAAAATAAAGTTTGTCAATGGAAGCTCATGACTGGAACTTTCTCCGGATTAAAATAATAACTGCTTGAATTTGACGGTCTTGCACACAAATCTTTTACTAAAATTGCTTCATCTGGAACTAGCTTCTTTCAAAATGTGTATTTCCTGGTGAAATCTTGGTATGAAATGTTTAGGTGGAATGCTAATTACTATGAATGTGTTAGAAAAAAGAAAAGTTGATATTTCAAATAATCTTCTAGTGTCTGACTACAGAAGTTTATCTTGCTTGCCCATTCTGCAGTTTCATTATACAGGCTATATGAAATCTTGAGTAAATGGATTAATACTGTGGACACCCCAAACCACTTCAAAGCAATGATGGAATGAAAGTAACATTATCTTACTAATTTCTAGATCAATAGCACCACAGAAATGAAATACAGTTGCTTTATGCATTTCAGCTATATAATAAACAATATTAAAGTACTTTTTTCAATTCACATCCTCCAACATGGGTCATTTTGGAAAATGAACGAAATGTATGCTCAAATTAGACATGAGTTCATAAAGCTTAGCTTACCCAAGCTTTAGCTTTCAGGTTAAAGAAAACTCTGTAAAAAATACTTTATCCATATAAGTTACCCAGACCTAAATTGAAACTGTTGAATGAAAGGCAGACACCTAACCTTACATTACAAAGGCTTATAATTAATGTGCTCATATCCAGTAATTGGATATCTATAATTAATTGAACTGTCATTAAATTTATAACAATTTAACAGAAATAGGTACATTATGTCAGCATGCAATGCAGTTTTATTAATGAAGTAAATGCACTGAAAGCCTGTCAGTTAATTTGCATCTCTCCTCTTAACATGAAAATCTTTATTATTGATAAAGTGCAATGTATTACATAAAAGTACAGCCACGGCAGCATTTATCTGAATTATTGAATTAATGAACTCATAACTTGCAACTTTCATGGCAATGATTACTAATTAAGACTAATTGCTCCAGTATGAGCAATGTGAATTCCTCCAATTTCATCAATTTAAACATGGCTGGTAACCCGAGAAGCCTTAATTAGAACTTATACTTGTTTAAGCAAACATTTTAACTCTCACATCAAGCACAAAAATTTGTATGTGTACTTTATCATGACACACCAATTAATAATTATACAGCACCATACAGACCATTAATGTCAGCGCAAAGAAAATATTAAAAACTTCTTAATATCAGTACATTAACACTCCTTTGCTTCTAACCTTATCTCAAGTTTGTAATGAAGGCATGTTTTTAAGATTTTCACGTTTACCTACCCTGCAGATATAAATCCAGCCTATAAATGGAATTACACTTGCTCTTAATTGTAATCGCGGTTGCGACCTCGTACACAAAAACAGGACCCAAAACAACTGCAAATATGGAATACTACCTATACATAACCAAACAACTAAAGGTATATCTGCTACATGTTGCCACATGACAAAAACATTGAGGCTTTTCTTCTTTTCTTTTGATGCATGCAGCAGCTTTGCGTGTTCCAAAGTATAAGAACCATATCGATCAAAGAGCTCAAACAAATAGTATACAAGTATGAATGTTCCACCCAGATAGACAAACAACAGAATCCATGCCAATCTCTGCCTAAAGTTCATTTTTAATTGGCGTATTGCGAAATAAATACTTAACATAGTGTATATTATTGTTCATAATACCAGTAACTTAATAATACCGCATTATCATAGCACTTTCTCCAAATAAATTTGGGTTTATAGGTTATGTATGAAAGAGTAACATAACACCCAAATGGAATTCAGATTTCTTTGCATGTTCCTTCTTGATCGAGCAGAATAACACTTCTTAAAGATCTGATTTGTCTTAAACTTCTCTTGCTCTATGTATGCTGCTTATAAAAAGCTTGTGCACACATAACACAAAATGTCACTGGAATCATGAATATTCCCATTATTGTCATTATAGTTATTGCTTTTATACCAAATCTACAGATTAATATTAATTCCTAGCATCAATATGAGAACGACACTGAGTGCAAATTAATTGCCTGTTCTATCTATGAATCTAGCTGTCTTCCTTCAAATCTTTGCTAGATGAACAGAACATTGGCTGACGACCTTAGCAATCTATAATTTTGTTACAAAGTAAAAACTTCGGTTTTTTAAGACTGCCGACCTGTAAAAGTATAGTTATAGTGATTTCAATCTTCATGCTTAATGGAAACTTAATAAAAGAAAGGGGGATTCATAAAATTGCGACAGAAACCTTTTTATTTTGCCGCCGTTTGTCGATTCATACCACATTTATACACCATTAGCCACAGATTAATACCAGATGCTCAACTCCGTGTTAAAATCTGAAGACGTATAGGGCGCTCTTTCCTGAATCTTTAGACCCCGGCGACCTTGGCAACTACGGCCGGTGCGGCCGGTAATGTAGTAAGCTTCTATTGCGACCGAGCTATGGTGCATTCACCTCCCCTTCCCTTCGGCACCCATTTTCACTGACTGATGGAATCCAACTTCTTTCGAAATCACTTCTCGTCACACATGAATAGTTTACGGCACATATCAACTATTTCATATTAGGATAATACGCGTCAAATACGTGAGGAAATGTGCGATAAACTATTCATCAGTGTGCGAAATGTGACTTCGAAAGAAGTTGTCCAATTTGTAAAAAGAATTGGAAGAATCTACTTGAACTTTTCCTGTTAAATATGAATAATTGACTTCCACAAAGCATTATATCTTTATTCCTGTTGCAAATTGATAATTTTGTCTTTAAAAACAATTAAAATTTAAAAAACGAGAGAGTGAGATCACTTAAGATGCTGTTGAGATTATACAAGACATCTGTATACCCTTTCCCTCAAGCTTCTTAATGTAATACTTAAAATAAAGATAACTTAACACTAAAATAATGATTCTGTAGATACAGGAAAACAGGTAAGGTTACCATAACGTTATATGTAATGCAATTTCTTTGTACACAGAATGTTGAAAAATTCCCTGGAATAACAGTGAGAAAAAAAAAAACCTAAAGAAATATGTATATAAATTTGAAATGATAACAACAACTATGTACAAAAAATAGCACTATTTCTTTAAAATGACAACAAAGCAGCTCTGTTAATGGTTATATTTAATAAGAATTTTAAAAGCTCAATAGTACATACATTATTTTCAGCACAAGTATACTAAAGTATATTCAGAGAAAAACCTGAAATTTGTAATCGATTCATATAAGATTAATAATGTCAAATTAGTACAGAAGTCAGTATTAGCAACTGGTGACATAAATTTCATAAATGGCACTATTTTATATACTTCTAATCACTTTGGTTGAATTAACATTCACAAGTGCAGAATAAATTATGAAAAATAATAATTACATTAAAGCTGTATCATTCATTTAAAATTGTCCTAAGCTTAACTCTGTCTTCACAACACAAGAATATTACAGCGTTGAATTTTTAAATGCTTCAATGACATGCATATGCATAGAAGTGAATGCTGAAGAAGAAAATGTGCAGTTTTAAAAATAAAATTTAATGCACAGTGTATCTTCCAATAAGAGATTATTTTATGTAGTTATCTGACTGTGAAATATAATTTGCTTAATGTGCAGAGCAATTGTTTGGATAAATGGCTTGCTTTAACTTGATAAGACTTTAAACAATGTACTTTATGACTAAGGTGGCAAATGGAGCCCTCTGCATAGTGTAAACCTCTCAGTCCATGACATACAACTGAATGTGTGTCAAATAAATAACTCAATGAAAGATTACACTATGAACTATTAATGCTGTTTGTAGTTTTAGTTAAGAAGTGAAAGTGATGGAACTGTGTGTTTGAGTAGTTAATAGAAAATAATTTAGTAATGTAATTTATTTGCTCACACATCTAACCATTATTTCTTTTAACAGTCCATAATTCCCTTATGTGTTCACTACAAAGAAACAAGAAGTGCATTATATAGCAAAATAATGTGCAGTTTTATCTACTTTTCAAAATTATTATGTGGCTTCGCATCACTGCATGTAACGAATGGCTCATATATTAAGTTAAACATCTTTTTCCCATGCCAAAGATTGAGATTTTCATTCCAACTTAGAACAATGAGAGGATATTTAACAGTGTAGTTTAATGTGACATGTAACATTTCTGTGGGTCACGCTAGTAACGTTATATCACCCTTAAAATGGTTAGCATTACAGAAATTGTGTACCAATATTACTCATAAATGATGGCAAGTACATGTTGAGAACAGATATACCACAGAATACATAAATGCTGTGCAAATATCACTTTAACTTGTAATTTTTCTGAACCCATTTGTGTGTGTGTGTGTGTGTGTGTGTGTGTGTGTGTGTGTGTGTGTGTGTGTGTGTGTGTGTTAACAAGGAAGAGGATTTATAACCTATTATTTATTGTGAAGTTTTACTAATTTGAGATCAAGCCACACTGTGTTTAGGTCCTAGCTAGCTGACATTGTGCATGTTTTAAGAATAACTGAAATATTAGAAATAAAATTAAAAGTGGCATATAATGATGATGACACAATGACATTTTAATCATTTCTTGCATTGCACAATTACACCTAAAAACTTGTAAAGCTTTTTCAAATAAGTTCTAATCCCATCAGATCTCTTCAAAGGTGGTTATTCAGGTAAATAATTTAGTGTAGTGTGTACAATAATATTGCATAGTGACTACTGTATTAAACAATATAGAACAAATTAGGTTTATGTAATCTCAGATCATACTTTTAATTGCTGTTAAAAGCTGTGACATTCTTGATCAATGATGTCGATATACACTGATGAGTAAGGTTAAGAGAACTTAATTCTTCAAAATACTTATCATTGCAATTTAAAGAAAAAGTTTATAAAATTCATATCAAGCATCTCGCCCAAATATTTTAATTTAAGCCACCTAGATTATACGTAAACACAGATGATGCTAATTTTGGTATGTCTGAAAATTCACAGCTAATTTTTCAGTAATTTAAACTGCATATTACTTACCTTACATGGACTTATATATGACATATATTTTAAATTTAAAACTACAAGTACAAACGCAAAAATTAATACACCCAATCAACTGTCTAAAATAACTTCACTTTTCACTTTTCCTTGTTGGTCACAGTATTCCTCAAAGTTTTTGTTAAATTTTCCACTGATATGAAATGAAACTCAAACTTTCAGAAATATTTGATATGCCACATTAAATTGCTGTATACGCGGGAAAGAATGCTTTGTGCTACATTACTAAAGTTCCTGAAGATCACTGCACATCACCAAAACAAGAAACATACACAATATCCAATAATCCTGCACTCTGATTTCTGCCATCGTATTCCTGGTAGCCTGAGATGATGGATGACCCCTGAAAGACAAAAAACAGAAAATGCCATTATTACAGTAATAAAGTAACAAGGTTAATGAAACTAATGCTTTTGTATGTAAAACAACACACTTTTTCCATTATAAGGCGCTACATTAATGTAGAGAATTTAACTATGCATGAATATGTATTAAGGCACATTTCAGGTTATGTCATATTAATTGTCTGTATTTAGCAACATGCTAAATCTTACTTACCAATAGGTCTTTGTGAAAATCTATTCTCGTTCTTCCTGCTGCCCATACGTCCTCGTAGTTCTTTCAAATGCTTACAATTTCACAAATCGATGAAAATTGTATTCAGAACTTAATTTGGCTTGGCCTCCTTGCCGTTAAAGCTTTAATTCAAATATTTACAGGTTAGCCAATGTAGTGTCTTATTCATATCGTACATTGAGCTCAAATAAGGTCGATAATAGGTCAATAATATTACGAAAATTACTTCATAAGTAGTAAAATAATACAATAACTATTAAATTTTGAACTAAGCAGAAGTTATTTTATATATTAGTCAGTATGCAACACGGCAGCCAAAATAATTATATTGGCGGCATTGAATCCGGCGCCTGCAGCGCTCAAAACTGTATCTTTAGACCCCGGGTGTTTCGCGAAGCTTAATGTGTCTCCTGGTCTCCTATCTGAGTTATCAGGCCCTGCCATTAGCACTCGTTTTCGATAATCGATTCGATACCTCTTTCATTTATAATTTTATGCCGCTTTGATGTATCTTCCTGTTTCGTACATGTTCTATTTTGAGAATTTTTTTTTTTTCAATTTCTACTTAATACATGCTGAAACAAACTTTAAAACATCACACAGATACAAACCCTGAAGCCCTAGCACTCCGAACCTACCAGATTTTTTTTCAGCTTTATTTATATTCCAAGCTCAGAGCTTTAATTAATTCAATGACGACGACGATGATGATGACGATGATAAAAAATTGTTATAAAGCACATTAGGTTATGACATGACAGTACAGTAAAGAAAAAGATTTCATTGCTTTGTTTGAATAAGGCAGCCTTATATTAATGGCAACTAACAGGACTGCCCAAAAACAATTCATGTTGGGACCTGGGACTTTAGGTGCCTCAGGATTTTGGGAGGATTGGAAATAAAAATGTTTTCATAGTTAAATGTTTTCTACATTTTACAGGAAGAATAAAAGTCTGTTATTTCAGTATATATCGGTCTTTTTAAATGAAATATGAATTTTCTTTCACAACTTTATATATTCATATGTATTATTTCTCAAAAAATAATATACTTCATATAGCTAAATCATAATCATCATAATTATATTTTATTTTCCCCCCTTAATAATTGACAGTGAAAAATATTATGCACATCTAATTGTGGTATCCTATTTTAGGGACAACATTCCAACGTTCTGGACTTTCTGAAATAAAGAACTGGAGAGTCCATTAAAATTATTAATTGCATCAGCAGAACACTGCGACTGTCACTGCTGATCACCCGCCTCACATGGCATACATACCTGCCGGACTCGAAGTCAGTACTCCTCCTTAGGTCTTCGCTGTAGCTGATGTGCCGCCTGCTTCCTTTTTGCTTCCTACTGTCGTGATCTATGTTCTTCAGCATGAACTCTGGTTCTCTGGGTGTAGGGTAGAGGTAACACAACTCAATAGTAAACATGATATTTTGAAAAATGTGATTTATTTGGTTTCTTTAACAGCAATCGATGTTAATCGATACGGGCATATTCAGACATTGTAATTTTAATCAACTGCATACAATAAAGGGTGTTGAAAAACTAGTATATTCCTGCTGAGGAATGCTGAGGATGAGATCGAATGATCTTGAAAACGTTTCAATTATACAACAACAAGTAAGTGAAGTTTGAGTGTAAACATAGTGACTCATAAATCAAACTCAAATATGAAGAATACTTCACTGTTAATAATGCTTCTGCTTTTAATATTTATAGTATATTCCTGTTTAATAGTTTATCTAGAGAATCACAAATTATTAAACAAGTGTCAACATGGCTTTAGGAAAAATTATTCAACAACCTCTGCACTGATTGATCTTGAAAATGAAGTATCTAAAAGTCTAGATGAAGATAACTTTACTGCTGCTGTAATATGTGATATATCTAAAGCTTTTAATTGTGTGAATTATGAAATTCTGCTCAAAAAGTTGGAATACTATGGGATAAGAGGTGATAGTCTGAAATGGTTTGAATCTTATCTTGGCAATAGAAAACAAAAGATTGTTGCTGAAGGGAAATCAGGGTATATTCACTCACAATGGGGGCAGATCATATCGGGTGTCCCTCAAGAATCAGCATTAGGGCCATTATTATACATACATACTCTATATAAATGATATAGCCATGAACATAACTGATAGTCCAATCTTATATGCAGGTGACACAACCGTAACTATAAAACACAAAACTTTTCAAAACCTAAAAATCAATGTAAATAGTGCCATAGAATCTTTGGAAAAACGATTTACCTACAATGGTCTGAAATTAAATAAAACAAAACCAACATAATCCAATTTATCACCTCAGGCAATACACAAAACATCTCAAATGTAAGTGCAAATAATGTGAATAAAGTTTTAGGTATAATCTTAGATGAATGACTAACATGGTCCAACCACATTGATTATATTGTAAAAAAACTAAATATGGCTTACTTTAATATGTATTGCCTTGCACAAATAACTAGTCTAGAAATAAGAAAGATATATTTTAGTTATTTTCAACCAGTACTTGCATATGGTATAATTCTATGGGGTAAGTGGTTCTGGGTGGGAAAAAAGTATTTAAAATTCGGAAAAAGATAATAAGGGTAATGATGCATGTAGGTTATAGAGAGTCATGTAGACCATTATTTAAAAAATTAGGAATTCTTACACAGCCATCATTATATTTATACAACTTAATCAATTATGTACATACCAACAAGGATAATTTTTTGAGCAGTCAAAACTATTATAACTATGATACACGACATAAGAACAGCATAAAATTTCCAGCCCATAGACTGGCCTTGCTTGAAAAAAGCCCCTACTATATGGGAATTAAGGTATTCAACAAACCACCACTGTCAATTCAGAAAGAAAAAAGTAAAACACTGTTCAAAAAACATGTTAAGAACCTATATAGAATAAAAAGAAGTATTTCAGAAAGTGGAGTGCCATTGTTACTTAAATTAGGCAAATGAGTCAATCTTGTTTATACTTTTCTCCATTTACAAGTTTTTTTTTAATGAAGACTAGTTTCTGGAAACTTCTTCCCTATTCTCAGTTCTGACTCATTTGCCTAATTATGTTAAGAACCCACTTATTAAGAAAGCTTATTACTCTGTTAAAGAATATGTGCAAGATGACATATACTAATTATTGATTTTGTTAGCTGTATAGTTTTAAGCAATAGCAAACATATTTATTCTTTTATATTAATCATTAATTTTATATGTAGTTTTTACATTTGAATATGTATACCGACGAGACACCAGTTTACGAGCTTTGCTCAAATATGTAAATATTATTGTGTCAATAACATTTGATTTGATTTAGAATTTGCTATGTATGGTACATGGTGAAGAAGTAACAAATAACAAACAAACATGAAAATGAACAATTGCCCTGGAATCTCTTCTACCGTTGTATGTTAAATATATGCTGATTTTTAACTGGTTTTCGAGCCCCACTAATACTTGCGTTTGGTGGACTGTCCCGGTTAATGTTGTTGATGATGACAATGATGATGTATGATTAAGGTCGCTCAACTGCGTGGTCATTAGCGCCCACTGGTTAATGTTAAAATTCCTGGTCATTTACAAATATGGAGATTCTCATTCACTGGAAGCCATGTGTCAAGTAAGCAAAAATTAACTATTCATCAGTTTGAAACCTTAATGGTACCTTGAAAATGGCTGAAAATACTAGAGCTAGCCTAGTAAACTTCTGCCACATCTGGAAGTCACTTGCCAGTGTGCAAGGTCTTTGTAAATTGAAATCTGCCCAGATCCAAAATGCACAATGACACTGAAAATTACCTTATAAAATTCACAAAAAAAAAACAAAAAAAAACCCTGAAATATTTTCAAATAAATATAATTTTTTAAACCATTTTATATAATTATTATAATGAACATATTCTAAACATTTAATTTAGGAGTTTAAGTTTCATGATAAAAGTTTCTGTTTCAACATTTATTAAATTTTTTTGAGAAACCAAGTGAACTTCGTAAATCATGGCAGTATTATAAAAAGCCACTTTGTAAAATATCAGTCTTACTGACTCATTAGACACTTGCTTACTCATTTCAAGATGCAAATCCAGCCTATAATGATGGTTTGTGTGCTTAAAAACAACAGTCTCTATTATCTATTCTCAGTCTCTATTCACAATCATGGTAATATGAAAACATGTTGATATCTTACAGCTTTTCTAAAAAATATCCTTCATGAAACTATAACAACAAAGTTACAAGCATTGTTCCATTCATTTTATAAAAAGACTTCTTGACTTCATTGCAACATATTCACTATAGATGCAGATATTCATAAACCTAACCAGTGGTTTAGTTGGGCCGGAACAAGCCAGAATGCCATTCCAGAAAATATTTTCCCGCTTTAGAATGGTGTAACATTTTCCATTTGGAAATTGCTGAATTAATAAGGTCAGTTCCTGTAAATATTTTGTTCCTAGTAAATCACTGAACGTAACACAATATTATCATCAGCAGTGATTATTATCAGCAAAGTATTATCGAGGCAAAGGAAAAGAGTAACAAAGAATTTATTTTAAACGGTGATAATAAAGGCAAGGCCCTTTGGAATGTTGTTAGATGGGAGTTAAATACAACTAACCGTCCAAGAAAAATTACATTATGTCATGATGGAGAACAAGTTTTGAACCATCACAGAATCTCCAATATATTCAATGAGCATTTTCTGAATATAGCCTAAAAACTTAGCAAGCTCAATAGGTAGAGCTTCTTTCAATCTACTTGGCAGTATTGCTGCAAATAACATCACCATGTTTTTATATCCAGTCAGTGAAGATGAAATAATAACAATAGCAAGAACTCTAAAAAGTAAGAGCTCATGTGGCGCTGACGAAGTCCTGATTCTCTGACCAAGCAATGTATCCAATATCTCACAAAACCACTTAATAATATTTGCAATGCCTCACTAGAAACAAGAAGCTTTCCAAAGATAGCTAAGTCAAACACTTATTCAAAAATGGCAAAAAAAACCAATGTGGAAAATTATAGGCCCATTTCCTTATTATCTGTATTTTCAAAAATCCTGGAGAAAATGATGTACGATAGAATAGTTCCCTTCTTAGAAAAGCATAATATCTTATCACAAGCTCAATTTGGCTTCAGAAAGGGAAAATCAATTGATAGCGCAATTTTTTCTTTTATAAAATATATCCTGGATACAAAAGACAAAAAAGAACAAGTAGCAGGCCTGTTCTTAGATTTAATTAAAGCATTTGATGCAGTTGATCATATTATTCTTTTAAAGAAGTTAGATGCTTACGGTGTTAGAGGACTAGCTAATAAATGGTTTCGCTTCTTATTTTGAAAATAGGCACCAGAAGGTTGAATTAGTAGGTGCTTGTTCAAATCCTGCTGCTATAAAATCTGACGTTCCTCAAGGATCCATTTTGGGACCAATCCTATTTCTAATTTATATAAATGATCTTCCATCTTACCTATTACCGATCAATAGTATTCTCTATGCAGATGATACAAACCTTATTTTCAGAAATAATGATGAGAGATCTCTGCAGGAAGAAATCAATTATACCATTACGGAATTGGAGAACAGACTAATAATAAACTTCATATAAATATAAGTAAGACAGTAACTCTTAAATTCAATCAACAATTGGGAGTACCTAATCCAGTTTCAGTCTCAATATTTAATACATTGGTACGTGAGAGCCCATACACCAATTTTTTGGGGATCATCATTGATACCCAGCTCAACTGGACAGAGCATGTCAACTTTCTAGCCAACAAATTAAGCCATATATGTTATGCTATAAGGGTGCTAGCTAAAACATGCAACTTAGGTGTCCTAAAAGCAGTGTATTTTGGCTATGTGTACTCAGTATTGAAATATGGAATTCCCTTTTGAGGATCTTCCATCAACTGCATTAAGGTGTTCAAATTACAAAAAAGAATAATAAGATTAATCAAACAAGTGAACCAATGTACTCCAAGTAAACCACTTTTTTCAGATCTAAAAATTCTACCCTTACCATGTATTTATATCTTAGAAACACTTTCATTCATACATGAAAATAAAAGCATCTTTAAGCTTAACAATGAATATCATTCATACAATACACAAATAGCAACATCTATCCTTCTCCAACAACATAGATTAACAAAAAGTTTGAATTCAGTTCCTCATAAAGGTGTTAACTTGTATACTAAAATTCCAGAGACCATCAAAGTTCTGCAGATCAAAGCATTTAAAATTAAAGCTAAAAACTTACTCTTAAAATATATGTTTTACTCAGTTGATGAATTCATGAATACCCAATTTTGATTAGCATTTGTACTAAATCACTTGTTTATTTAGTATTAGAAATTAGTAAATAAGTTTTATCTTTGAACTTTTTTGTTTCGTGGATCTTGTTCATCTGGGAGATGCACTCTGTCTCAAGAACAAGTCTGACGACAAACCCGAAGACCAAGATTGTACTCCAGATCATCTATATTTTACAATGTATATAGAAATCTCAATTGTATTCCTGACTGAGGTTTCTCCGAGGTTTCCCTCAGTCGTTAAAGCAAATGCTGGGTATCTGTATTTCACCTCAGTACAACCTTGCAAAATTGTGTTATTTCTTAAACTTTTTTTTAAATACTATAAATATGATAATATTTGACTTAACGTTTTTTGACGAAACCCATATTCTGTATGAATTTCATTGGTGAATAAATCTGAATCTGAACGTAGCAGCTTACAATGATAAAGGCAAATACTAAATCGTATCAAGATGGAATCATATACTCCAGTTCCAAATTTTACAACAGATTACCAGAAAAAATAAAAAGTATAAAGAAAATAGCATTTTTCAGGTCAACACTACTGTCCTGTTTGATTGTTCATAATTTTTATTCCACTAAAGAATTTTTAAATCAATTGATATATTTTCATCATTTATACCAGGCTTCGGCAAATATGTACTCACAGAGGCCAGGCAACTATGACGTATCAAGGGCAATGCTTACTGTCTTCCCCTCCCCTCACATTCTTCACTGGCAGTGTTTATATATCGATCATGGGCAGACTGTCCTGTCGTATTTGCCTGTACGTCTAAACATGTCTCTGTCAAAGTCAAAGGTGGCTGTGCAGAAATGTGTGTTTCAAGAATCGTGGGAACAGAAGTATTTTTGTTACGCACAAGAAGACAACATAAGTGCTCTAAAGTTCAAAAAGGCATTCATCAATAGAACATCAAGCAACATTATGATACATATATCGAGATTTAACTGTATTGGAACACCACAGTGAAGCAAAAAGCGAAAGTGAAGCAGATGTGTAAAAAATACGACTCATCTAAAATTTAATAATTATGATACATGTCATAAAAATCACCACACAATTACAGATCAGCATTGTATTCATATATTTACACCACGATTTAAAGTAGCATAACATTGGCGTAATGTCCTTTATTCCTTTTATTTTCTTCAGCTCTAGATCGGAGTAACCAATTACAACAGCTCAAAGAGCAATATTCAGATACTACACCTAATATTAATTCAAATATTATAACTGATAGACAGCTTCACGCCAGTTATGCTGTTGCTTTGGAGATTGCTCAGTCACTGAGGTGTTTTAGTGATGGAGATTTCATAAAAGAATGTGTGAGTAAGTTGCCAACATAATTTGCCCTGAACAATATGATAAATTTAGTAATATTGCATTATCACCACAAACTATAAAGAGAAGGACACATAAAATAGCTGAAATAACCGAAAAAGACTACTAAACAAAGTCCATGAATTTATAGGGTTTGGATGAAAGAACTGACAATGTTGACAAAGCAAAATTAATAATTTTCATTCGTAGAGTTACTAACAACCTCTCAATACAAGAATATATGCCTGAAGTCATTCCACTTAGGCAACAGACACAGGGGCAGAATTATTTCAAGCATTTAAAAAAATGTGTAGAAGAAAGAAAACTGAATCTAAAGGATCTTGTATCCATAGTAACAGATGGGGCTCGAAATATGACTGGTGAAAACAAAGGTCTAATTAGTAGAGTGAAACGTTATTTAAATAAAATTCGAATAAACAACAACATAAATTGTTTTCATTGTATAACACATCAGGAAGCATTTATGTGTAAAAATACTAAATATGAAACATGTAATGGACATAGTTATACAGACTGTAAATAAAATAAAATCAAACTCCTTGAAACATCAAAAATTTCTTAAAGTACTGGAAGATTTAGGGCTTTCTTAAGAAGACCTTTCATACTACACTGAAGTCAGATGGTTAAGTAGAGCAGACATGATATGATATTTATTTATTTGTACAGTATCCATTACAAATTCAGTACAATAAAATTTAACATAGAACCTTCTGTACAAATACATGAAATTGCTGACCTTAAGATTTACTTGCTGACTCAGGTCCACTGGCTATAAGTCTTTGGTTTTCCTGAGAAGCTTGATGCCATTTCTTCTTGACCTTTTCTTCTTTTATCTAAGGCATATACAGTTAAATCTCCTATACATCTATTTTTCTTTTCTCCCATCCCCGTTAGCATGCGTACCGCCA
The DNA here is from genome assembly GCA_030765055.1 of Mantis religiosa. Lineage (NCBI taxonomy): Eukaryota > Metazoa > Arthropoda > Insecta > Mantodea > Mantidae > Mantis > Mantis religiosa. The sequence continues at coordinate 172,036,188 of CM060947.1, read as the reverse complement.
ATATCTCTTTGCTCACACTGTCCCATTTCTTATCCCATATTTTTCTCCTGTAATTTGTTAGCTCCTTACATTCTATCAGGTAATGAACAGTGCTTTCTTCATCTCCACAAAATTCACATATTCCTACCTCATTACTTCTCAACCCTTTTAAGTATAATATTCCTACCCTCATCCATGCTATGCCTTCTCTTCCAGTTTTGCCACATTGATCTATATATTTTTCCCTACCCCATTTTGTCTTTAATTGCTTATAAAATTTCAAAGATTTCTTTTCTTCTATACTTTCCCATATCTCTTGCCTATCTATGTCTTGTAGTCTAGTTCTCACTTCCTTCCAAAAACTGCTATAATTTGTCTCCTCTGCTCTCCATAGATCTCCCATGCCTATCTTTAATATCATTCTTTCCAATTCCGACCACCAACTATTTATATTTTTAATTCTTTTCTGTTGCTTCATACACAGATTCAATAATTCCCCTTTCTGCCCTTTAATACACTTATATCAGAATTTCAATATTGTAACGGGAGCGCTAGAACACCCTGTGAAAGCAGCTGGCAGCGGAAGGTAGGGGAGGTTCGGTTAGCCACACCTCCTCCTCGTTCGTCTTGTAGTGGTGACAGGCTGTGGTCAGGGAAAAAAACATGACTGTGTCGCCTGTTTTCTCTACACCTGTTTCTCGATCTTTCTGTTACTAGAACAATCCTGTAAACACCAGAAGGCGGGATATTCCGATATAAAGAGGGTTACAGACAGACGGGGTTGGTTAGTTAGTTGGTTTTGGTTTAGTCAGTCAGTGAGTTGGTTTTGTCAGTGAGTGAGGAGACAGTCGCAGAGTTAGTCAGTGACGTGTTAATGAACGAAAGGATTGTGCAACGGAAGACTGTATGTAACTGGTATGTGCATCGGAGTTTATGTAATCGCGAGGACAAGTGAAATTGTAACGGACGGACTGGTGAATTGTAATTGTGTGCAGCAAGTAATTCTGTGTAATTGGCAAGTGTTAAACTGTAAGCCGGTGGAAATAAAGAACATTGTTGAGTGGTGAAACTGGACTTTTCATTTCACGAACCCACAAAGTCACAATATTCTCTCTATTATTATTCCCCTCCTTTTTGTATTACCTAGCTCTAGTAATGCCACTTCTCTTGGTGCTGATTTTGGCAGCCCTAAGAGTTCTTTGCAAAACACTCCATACATCTGATCTAATTGTGTTCCTATCTCTGATAGAGGAGACATACTCAACAGATTTTTCAAAATGCGAAGTGATATCTGAATTCCTGAAGGGGCAGGTATGTTGATATTAGTTCTTAACTGCAATATATGTTTATGTTGTACTGAATATGTCTTAAAATTTCCATTTTCTTTCTTTGTTTAGGACATAGACATCAATGAATTGGGAGATGAAGATTGGATAAGTGATTTAGCCTTCCTCACTGACTTTTCTCAACATTCCAATAATCTTAATCGTCGTCTTCAGGGAAAGTTCCAAAATATATATCGAAATTTAACTGTATTGGAACACCACAGTGAAGCGAAATAATTATTAAATTATAGATGAGTTGTATTTATTACACATCAGCTTCACTTACATACCTATACGTAAGTGAAGCTGATGTGTAATAAATACGATTCATCTATAATTTAATAATTCCAAAATATAGTTCATATGTATGACATGGTTAGATCATTCGTAAAGATGACAGATGTATGGAAATTAAATCTCATGAAAAAAAAAAAGAGTTTCATCATTTTCCAAATCTAAAATCTCTTCCCAATATTTCTGTAACAAATCTAAATAAATATACTGGTCTGTTAGATAAAGTAAAGAGGGAATTTGAAATAAGGCAATTCAGTGCTTTTAAATCCATGGAAAATGATTTTGCTCTTAATTGTAAAAACTATTTGTCAAGTGTCAATAAAACAACTACAAATAGCTTTTACGATTAATGTTGATATCACTGTTACTAAATTCCTCCAAACACACATAACATGATTTTGCTCTGTTTGCTTATTCTCTTGCAATAGATTTACATAAGGTTAAACCAGAATTACATCAGGAAGATGATTTACAAAGTGATACGTATATCCAATTGCAGTGTAAGGATTTGACTGATTTGGATATATTAAAAAATCTGAAAGCAGATACATATCCATCTCTTAGATCATTCGCTGTCATTAGCTATGTTTGGATTCACATATGTATGTGAACAATTTTTTTTCCAAAATTAACTTGTAAAATCGAAGCATTGATCGCGATTAACAGATGATAATTTACGTGCTATACTGAGAGTGGAGAGAGTGTAACAGAGGGTTAAGGCTTAAATTAAGATTATTTGATTCACATGTTAAATCAAGTTTACTATTTGGTTGTTAATTTTACTACTTGGAAAGCAACAAAGGAAGGAAATTACAAATCTTGCTGAAAAATATCATGAGTAACTGGTGGACGGAGATTAAAACCAACAAAGAACTAAGGGAAAGAGCAGATCAGCACAAAATCTGTAAAGAAATTAAATTTAGAAAGTGGAAGTGGATCAGGCATGTATTGAGGAGAGAAAATGACATTTTATGAATGACATTTTATTTTAAGAACAAAAATAAATTCTCAATGCACTTTTGCTACATTCACTTGTAGCATCTTCACAGGTGTGAGTATTTTTTAAATAATTTATTAACGACTCTGTCAACTGAGAGGATCATATCAGCACCGCCGGTGTGCCAGAATTTTAACTGCAGGAGTTCCTGGTCATGGTCCATGTCTTCGTGATAGTCTTGGCTTCTTCAATCTGAAGAGCAGGAGAGCATCATCAACAAAATCAAGGATGTACTGGCATGACCAGTAATGAAGCAGTCACCTTTTCCTATAGGTCCTTTGGTGGTACTTCCAAGTGTGCCCTCAGTACAGTCTTTTGACACAGTATGACCGGCATTTACCCAGGTTTCAGCCAACCATACTATTTCTTGCAAGTTCTTATTCAGATTTCTCTTAAAAACAAAACACTTAGCGCTACAATATATGATCTTTTGAGTATTAGTTTGTTGTTATTTATTTTTGAACTCAAATTCCAGTTCATGGAGGACTTTATTCAAAGAGCTAAGGCTTCCTTCAAATATCTCTGCTTCTTTAAGAGAAGAAAGAAACTTATGTGTTGTAGGAATTACTTTAGGTGAAATAGACATACATGTGCCTTCTTATGGCATCATATTCAAAACTACAGAGATGCTCTTGGTCTTTTTTTACCAGGAATTACAGTTCATGATGGTCCTGATTGCAGCTGCTTCTACAGTCACGTCACTTATTTTAAGGATACACGCAGTACTTTTTTTCTCTCATGGTTGAATGGAATAAGCAGTCCATTGTGAAGAAGCAGATTCTCCTCTTCCTGTTCAAAATATTCACTAAGAGAACGAACAAATTCTCTAGCTTGGCTGTGCAATGTAACACCCTGAACGTAAGCTTATCTTTCTTGTGCCTGGATCCTCGGTCTACCTCTAATCCTATTGCCATTAAGACTTGTTTCCATAACAACATATTTTAATAGTGTTTTAACAAAGTAGGCTAACAACACACAATGCTATTTAATGCTAAAGCAAAGTTTGTTTCCCGCACACAACTAGTGATAGCTGACCTGAGGAGGATAACCAGTGTAACCAATGTGGCAACATTTGTTTACATTTCCATAGCAACGACCTTCCCCTCTTACCCTCCTTGTCCCTTGCTTGACAGCTGTCATGTATCTTTCTTTAAAAATCGGACTGTACAGAGGATTTTCTTGGTAGTGTATTGATACTGGTCATGCTCTTACATACATTTTCCTATAGTTTTCCTTTAGTTTGTAATATATTATCTTCTTTAATGTTTTTATTATATGTTGGTAAAATTATTCTTTTGATAGAGTGATAACTTAGTGGCTCAAATGAATGTGACCTTGTTTTACTGCCTTTTTTGGCTAGAAAGTCATCTGTTCCATTACTATGTGTTCCACAATGTGCTGGTATCCATTGGAATATTAATCTTTAAAAATTTTTTTTAATTTAAATTAACTGTTTTATGATTTTATGGCATTCTGCAATATTTAGCTTTTTAGGTGTTATATCAGATCTTATGGATATTATAGCTGCTTTAGAGTCAGAAAATAATATAACTTTTTCAAATTTATTTATATAGAAGATTTGTAAGCTCTGAAGGATTGCTGAAATTTCTGCATTTGTTGCAGATGGAGAAATTTAAACTTTAAATTTAAATAATTTATTTTTAAAAAAATTTATTTAAAATAAATTTAAATCAGTGTAAACATATAGCCATTCATTGGCAGGATATCTTAAATTTATTATTTTAATGCCATTTGTTTCAGGACACATGGAGCGGTTCCAAATTTTGTAACTTCTACAGTTAAGTGTAGAGAGTGTTCAACATCAAACAGTTTTAAAGGGTTGCCACTTGTTTTTCTAAGTACGGACAATTTAATTTTTGTTTGATTTCTTTGACTTCAGCAGGAAAACTTTGTTGAGGTTTTAAGTTTACTTATGATTTTCTTTTTTCCCAGTCATTTTAAGGTTCATACCTTTCCTGCTCATTCCTTTCTCTACTTAGGGTGATGTAACTGCCATTTATGCTGCTAAATTTTAAAAGGTATAAAAAGTTAAGTAAAAACAAAACAAGATAATATGATGTCTCCCTGGAAAAAGAAATATTCTTGAAGTAAAATAGTCCCCTATTTGGGATGAACATATTAATTCACAGAAATAGGCACATAAACCAATTATTTCAATAAGTATGCTGTTATAAGAAATGAGGGGTTATGGTTCAACTACTAGAACATTAGCTTACTTTAGTTACATGATTGTTTTTATGTTATTCTCCTTATGTTTGTCTATTTAACAAAAACATGCTTTATGAATGCTCTTGTATGCTCAATATATTTTATGTATGTGAATGAGATTTAATTTACAATGAATAATTTTTTAATGTAATTACATGATTCCAAATAAGTGTGTGTAATAGGGAATTTAAATTAATATATACACAGGTGTTAATGAACTACACCAAAATAATTTCAGCAATTGTAGACGTAACTAATATAAGCAAACTGAGATAGGCAATGCATGATCTGCAGCTAAACATAATGCAGTTGATTGTTTTAAACTTAATTGGCATCAGATGCTGATAAGTTAGTAATTTAAACAAGGTGGGTGAAATTATTAGGTTAGAATATCTTTAAAACTGCTTCCTCAGAATATCAATTCTTAGTAGCTTGTTATTAGCATTCTCAAGATTTAATGCCTTAAGATCTCTCAAATCTCTAACTAATCACCTGCCAGTGCAACACTGAAATTTAATATGTTATTTTTAATATGTTAATTCAAATAGGAAGAAATATTGTGATTCAACACACACAAGGAATTTTGGACAGAGTACCACAGGTATTCCTTCGTCACTGTCAACTTTGCATTGAATATGTAGGTCACCTTTTCAAGCACTTACTAGAAACCTGACACAAAGAGTTGCATTTACTTTTTATTTTATGTAGGTCTGAACACCATTTAAACCAACTCCTATTTAGATGTATAGGATGTGAAAGTAATAAGCACGATTCAACCTTTGTTAAAAAGGAATTGAATTAATTGCACTGACAAGGTGAAATTTCTCCATCAAATGCATATATTTATACAAGAATTAAAAGCTTAGACAAAATATTAAAGAAAAACCCAAAAAGCAAAATAAAAAAAAATTACAAAAAAGGTGAAGGAGACTGGAACTCATTTATCTTTCACTTGAAAGCTAATGTCATATCCATTGCGCCAGAGAGAGTACTGGGACATATCTCTTCATTTTCATGTGTTATGTACTCAAATACTATCATCATTAGCAGTGGCATACTGGCTCTTAAGAAAGTTATAGCCATAACTTCCACATTTGAACCAACTGGCCATAAGTCTCCTATCTCAGATTACTTGTTTAATATATATCCATTTGCTCTAAAAATATTTTGGTGTAGTTCATTAAACACCTGTACATACCAGATGTTGGATACTTATATAGTAAATAAGAAAGAATAGCCTCAATAATAACTACTTTGTGCTTAGTTTCATAACGTTTACCTTTTGGAGTGGGGTATAAATAGCTTTAACACCAATAATAGATAAATTTAGAACATTTATTTTTCAGAGTGTACATATCATACAATGATATGAAAGAATATTTCCTCATTCTTCATCATATTTCCTTCTCTCAAGATCGTTTAAGTTGCACCTATATTATGTCTCCTTACAGTGAGAAAAGAAAATGGAATAAGAATGAGCAAATATTCTTTTAGTTTATGTATCTGAGAAAAATGCAATATTTCATGCATGGACCTGAAAAAAATCAAGTTCTCAAGAAATTAATTGTTTTGGGATACACTTCAGAGCTTCCAATTATACATTACAAATTATACATTTAACTGAAGTGAAGGAATGAAGCATGCAAAGTATACAATACAACCTTAAGCTATGAAAAATATTCATAAAATTATATCACAGTATTCTATAGAAATAAAATATATGAACAGTTACAATTAATAATGTCAAAATCACCTTTATGTTGCTTAGGTGAGGATCTTCCATCAGCAGCAAAAACATACACATAGAATATTTAGCATGTTTTAAATAACTGCATACAAATATATATGCATTCATTGTTTTACATTCATTATTTTTGTATCTGACAATGTCATGTTTCCATTTTCTATACTCATACATAAAGGGGATAAAATGACATGTCAAAAATATTTCCTAACAGTCTTGGTCCTTTGTTTAAAGCAATTAATTGATATGTTACAAGTAACATCAGAATGCTTCCTTAAAATACCTCTTAGCTTTGCTTTGCACAGGGATTTTAATTTTTATGAAGAGAATATCCTAATAAAGACACCTGATGTTACAAAAACATACTCAAGTTACAAAAAACAACATTTTCGGGAAATACTTCTACATAGTTTCAGGTACAGTAATACATGTAAAAGTTCTAGTCGTTCTACAAGTACTTAAACTGTATCTGTTTTTAATAAAGTACAAATCAGGGAACCATAAATTCCTGAGCTACTTCTGAAACTTTTATACAATTCATTCAAAAGTATTTACATCTCACTCTCAAGAAGTGAGAGTATTATAAAAATACAGTTTTCATCAGTTTAGATATTTAAAAAAGTAAAGTTCTTTGGAATAATTGTAGTAATAAATACATTTTTCTGCAATTCTACAAATTGCAGAGTTACTTGAAGAGTTGACGAGCATAGTACCATATACGGAAGAAATACTCATCTCTTCTGAGCAAGCAACCACGTGCATATGAACGGATATCAGCATCCATTCCTGCTTCTTTCATCCATGATGTTGTGGTTTCTGTACTGAAGCTTAGTGTTGGAGCAGTCGTCTCAGCTTTATCCAGTTCCAGCATTTCCATTTCTGCAAAATGTGTAGAAAGGAAAGGTACATGAGCACACCAATAGCAGCTTGTAAGATGTCAAATAGTGTCCACTGGTATACAATATTGTCATTACTTTCTATGAACATGCATGTTGTACATGGACATGCTACCACTGGAAGGTGGTGTATTATCACTAAAACAAGCATAATTTTAAATATATATACTTTTATCCCAATTGATACTATATTGTGAAGGAAAGGTGAAGGCCTTAGTGTTATTCACTACTGCAGCTGTTTACAATGAAAGTACTCAGAAAATATGGTGGAATTATAGGATTACCAGATGTCTGTATTAATGGGATAGTGCTCTTTTTTTAAAGGTGTCTCAGAAAATGTTCACAGGATGCATATTTGTTGCAGATTTAGCTAAATAAATATAAAATTCAAATATAAAAATCATTTTATAGGATAAGAAACAGAGAACAATCTGTAACTATCATAATTGGATAATTAAATTGATTTGTTCTGCATATCAAGCAACTTTAAGGTAGGCAACAACTATATTTTTATTGTTAACTACTGCCACTAAATGATCAACATATCTAAAGAATAACCTGATAATATGGGGAATGACGTGGTGATATGTATCTTATGGAACTTTTAAAGATTTCTGCCAAAAATGGAAATAGTGGATTGCCTATTAATAATCCAGTGGTTTAGTTACAGAATTTGCTGTTGAATCATAAGCTGATTGCTTTATACATGAATACAGTTGAGCCTGCTTTATATACAACCCAGTTATACGTGATTCATATTTATACATAAATATTTACAGGTCCTGTAAAAAATGTGATTTAGAAACTCGTTAACTGAACCTTATTTATATGTAATTTACAGTTATACATATTAAAATTCAGTGTACTACAACTGAGTTATATGTAATTAAATTTGCATATGACACATCCTATCTTAAAATAAACTCAAAATACATTTTCCTTATTGCTGCTGACAAAGGTCCAAGCTGAGCAGGCTGTTTTTGGCCATAGAAACAAAAGACAAAGATGTTAGCTCGAATATGTCTTTCAGAGCAACATTTTTGTAGCAACAAAGGGAGGCCACGCCATGGCTCAGTGGTTAGACCGCTTGGCTCTCACCAGGCAGCCCGGGTTCGATCCCAGGTGACCGCAAAGTGAGATTTGTGGTGGACAACACGGTGCTGTGGCGGGTTTTCTCCGGGACCTCCGGTTTCCCCCTCCATCTCATTCCACCGGTGCTCCATCTTCATCTCATGTATCATCAGTGTCACCGCCTGCGGTGCCGTATGTAGTAAAAGCGTGCGTTAAACACTACACATTTTGTAGCAACAAATGAGAGGAAAAAAAATTTGTTATCTGTTGTTTACTATTGAACAGTAGTTTTGTCTTTCAGTTCTCAGTTGATGTTAATCAGCCATGGAGAAAAGAAAAAGGAAATGCCATTAACAAGATCAGAAAGTAAAATTACATATGAGAGGTGGCACTTAATAGCCAGAAAACCAAAACCTTATTTGCTTTCAAATTAGGAATTGCTTATATATTAAATTAATTAGGAGTCGATTAATGATACAAAACAACACTTACTTGTTTTGTGTCATTAATCGACTCCTAATTAATTTAATTTATACAACAACACTGTTTTCAACACTTCCATGAAAGGATTGCTTATATAGTCCAATTAATTTGAGGTGGCAGCTGGGTAAAGATGTACACTAAATGAATTAGTCTGTTACCAATCCTGAAAGAAAGCTGAAGATGATTTATACATATGGAGTAGTTTATACATGTACCAGCAATGGGTCCAAATGTATAAAAACATCCTCAGTTTCGTTTTAGAATTGGTTACAGACTAATTCATTTAGTGTACATCTTTACCCAGCTGCCACCTCAAGTTAATTGGAGTATACACACTATCTAGTGATCAGTAACAGAAATGTTATTTTAAGTGAGTTTTTAAAATTGAGTCCAAATCAACTAAATGCAGCAGTAGGTAGGGTAGGGGTATATATGCTGATTTGGAAATGGTAACTTTCAGATGGTTCCTTCAAAAATGGGCTGCAGCTCTACCAATCAGTGGTAACATGCTGAATGCAAAAGCAATAGATTTAGCTAAAATCATGAACATCATGTTGATGTCTGTGATCAGGATAGTTGCAAGAATTTAAAGATTGTCATGAAATCACAGTGGAAAGTTGAATGTTGTGAATGCAGCACTGGAAGAAAGAGGTTCTACCAGGAATCATAAGCGATTATCAGCCTCAAAATATCTATGCTGTAATGAGATTGGCCTGTTCTACAATCTCGTTTTTAGCCGACATTAGCTGAAAAGAGTGACTCGTGTCACGGAGAGAAGAAAAGTAAAATTTGCTGACAGAACTTCTCCTAATTGTAATAGGAAAGTCCAGGAATCCAAGGGTGAGAAAACAAAACCTACAGAATACAACTTTTATTTATTATTATTATTTTTTTTTTAAGTTTACATTCTCCAAAGTTAAGTCATCAGATGGCGAATGAGATGAGTGAAATGATTTTCAAATGAGCCCATTATAATTATATCCAATTTGTGTTACATTATAATTAAATGTAGGTTAGGTATATTTGATGTTTAACTTTGTAATATTAAGTGTAAATTTACTGGCGTATCCTATATCAAGGTACTATGTACAGATTTGATTTTAAAGGATGAATAAATTTGAATTGAATTGAATAATTCTGCTCCTGGAAGGGCTGTACAAAGTGTGTTTTTACTTGAAATAAACAGCAGTTTGAATTTCTGCAAACTAGACTTCAAATTCTATGAACCTACAAAGTCACATTATTTGTCACTAACTTCACTTATCTTTTGAAATACTGCCATTTGATTATCTTTAAGTTTGATTCATTTTCAGTTTGGTAATAAATACAAAAATAATACAACATCTAGTGGCAGTAACGATGACAACAAAAGAAATATTGACTGAAGATGCGAACCAAGTTTGCAAAGACAGTCTCTTGAATTCTGTGGAAATTTCATAAATTTTCTTAAAAGATAAGTGAAGTTTGTGACAAATAATTATATTTTATGTAGTATTTGTTGCTTCACTGTTGTTAGCTTCAGTTTTTTACGTATTAATATTTATTTGTTGTATATATTGTAACATTCTTACAATGTGTCAAATGAATTCCTCCTGATGTTCAAATTCATTATACTCAGATTCATATCTATTTCAAGATTTTGCTGGTATTATTAAATTAATAACAGCACTTGCTGCAAATTCAACACTACTATTAGAATCACTCATTTTTGCAATAATGTGTATCTATATGTTCCTCTAGTTATCACAGTTCTATTACCTACACTAATGACCTGGTTTTGTACATGGCCCTCTACATCCAACTTATTGACTAGAAAATCAATCTTGTACAATATAGCTATTGTACAAATATGAAGTATAAAATATTTTTTTTTATAAAGTAGATAAACGTTACAATATATGTATCATAACATCAAATTACAATAATCGACCTAGGGTCTCGCCTGACAGTATTCCAATCTTTTATTGTAATTTGATATGTTACGATACTGATATTGTAAACACTCAACTATGATTCTACTAAAATTTTCAGCTTTTTCATGGATTTAACTGTTCATAACAGCTTTACAAATATTTTTCTGTAAGCACATTAATGAAACTTGATTCCTTCATGATCTAAACTATAGATATATATTTGCCCGCCTCGGTAGCATGGTGGTAGCGAGTCTGCCTCATGTTCAAGAGGTCCCGAGTTTGAATCTCATTCAGGGTGAGTTACCTGGTTAAGGTTTTTTCCAGGCCTTTCCCTTATCCTGAAAGACGAATATCAGGTAACTCTAAGCTCTAGGATCCTGGGCTCATTTGAGCATCATTTCACCCATTCCATTCATCGTCCGATATGACTTAACGTTGGAGGACGTAAAATCACACAAAAAAGAAAAAAAAATATATATATAAATATATATGTTATAGACAAACAAGATGAATGCTTAATACCTGTTGGACGAAGCACCTTAAATGGTTCTTCTGATTCAAGCGGGTCACTAAGTCCAACTTCATTTTTGGCAAATATTCTTATGAGGTACTCATGATTTTCCTGTAATAAAACATACACATATTTACAAATTTTGTAGCTATATATCTACATATGCAGCTATCATAACTGTAAATAGAAGTTTAAATAGTAGCTGATAGGATTTCATGCTTTCATTGTTAACTCCTCTTTTTTTAAATACTTAACAGTATTAATAACACTGCATCATCACACTAATGGTACATGAAATAAAATATTTTGAAATGACGAAAGAGGTAAATAACTTTTATACAGCTGATATGCGGAATAATTTTTATTGCAGTATTTTTCCACTTTGCTGCAAGCTTAGTCATGGTTATCCTAAAGTTGTCTGGATCTATTGGGTTCTGTAAAAATCTTTCATTTTTAAGATTCCAAATAAAATACGCAGAAAGGGAAATATCTGTATTTCAAAATATTATATTAGTTGTCTATAAATGACCAATAATATATATATAAAAATCATTTAAATGCAAAAGCTATATCCAAAAATAAAAGAATGTGATTACCATAAAATCTGTTTTTGTGTATCTATTGGCTTTTGCAAAAATGCTCCTTAATTACTTCCTGTAGGTGTATTTCTGCATCTATTATTACAAACATAGTAAATATTCAGATTAAATTCTAGTTTTTCTTAAGCAGTACCGATACTTACTTGGAGATCCTTTATAGTGAGCTTCTGAATATCTGCTCTAACACGTCCAACTTCCATCCACATTGTCTTTCTAATATCCCTTATAGCAATAGTATAACCTATAAGGGGAGCTCCACCATCTGTCTCTGGTATACCCCATTCAATAATGATAGAGTTGGGTCCAACACTGCGAATCTCCAGAGGTGCTGTTGGAGGTGATGGAGGTGCTGCAAATTTAGAACAGTGAAATTAACATTACAAAATGTAATGAATATACTACATATAAAATTTTTTTGAAAAATGTCCTTTGTTTCTGTATTTTAAAATTCATTTTTGCAACAAAAACTAAATTACATATTATTACAATACTCACACAAAAGAAAAATCAAAAATAGAATCCCATTAATATAACTGATGGGTATAATTCAGGGGAATAAGATGAATATGGTAACAAATCATATTCTTCCCCTTTTTAAGAGAGCATCATGGTGTGGAAGTGTCAGAGCTGCCCCTGGTGAAGTAAATACTTTGGCGCTCAGAATAAATTTGTTGAAATTATTATCTTCTGAATGCAATAAAAAGCATACATGTTCAAAACCTTTCTGTTTACTGCTTTCAGTAATTGTTGGAAATCCTAATATTATTCCATCATCTTTGTATGATGAAACAAATAATGCTGCTGAACAAACCAAGTGAGAATGATAAAGATAAAGTAATCTTACTTTCGTTGCATGAAAAGACACTGAAGTACTCAAGTACAGTGCAATATTTAAGTTTCAGATTCATGAATATTGCATAATCTAAGAATAAATCAGATGAACACTGAGCAATCTGGATTCAAATAAGCAAAATTATGTAAAGAAATACAGTTACCTAATGATGGAATAGTTTAGGCAGATTCTATTTAATGAGGAAGTTTCATTTTACATCTTAAGTAAATCATGTAGAGTTTATGATTAAATTGAAGCTATGTCTATTATTTTATTAACAGAACCAAATGGCTACCCCATTTCCAAATAGGCTTTCAAAGGATTGTTACTTACTTGCATGCGTTTTCAGGTGCACAATATCTGTTACAGCAGGTGGACTAAGTCCTATGGAATTCTCAGCAAATACTCGGAAGAACAATTCAGATTTCTCTTTCAGATTTTCAATGCAATATTGAGTTACACTTGAATCTAGTGTAGCCACCTTGGTCCACTTCTTCACAGAAGCCAGCCTCATTTCAATTATATAACCTGAAATTTATATTTGAGAAATGTCATTAAGTGAATGGTGATGTAAACAAATTATTACAGTAGTGTGATCAAGTATGGCTGTAAACAGTAGTTTGGGGGAGGAGTTCTTGGGAATATTCATATCGCATTCCTGGAGACGCTGTGCTCAAATACAAGCTTGATATTTAAATTTTTGACTTGTTATTGAGTTATTCTGTTCACAGACACACTATTCTATTTCTAAAATGTCCTTTCTATATTCAGGAGATATCAAAACTGTACTCCCGGTGAGCATTTAGTATCAAATTATTAAGTGGAATGGTTCATTTAATCTAATTAATAAAACTAAGCAGAAGAGAAAGCAAAATGTCTCACTAACAGTTTGTAGGGATAGGGTGTTAAATTAAAGGGCAAGAAGAGAATGATGAACTGGTGAAGAATAATGTGAGCTTTATAATGAAAATTGGAATGCTAGTCAACCTTTTTTTTTTTTTAATAGCAGTCTCTCTATTTAAACACATGAAATAACTTTTTGTAAGTATATATCTCATCAATATAGGTTGCAAATAGTGGTAACATTATGCTATAGTGCTGAATTTGGCACTAACCTGTTAGACTAAAAATAAGCACCTTAGATACTATTTCAAATCAGATAAATACTATGTTTTAATAGATAATATTATCTGCAAACACAAAGGTGTTTGATAGATAGTCAACATGAAAAATTCAATGCCATGGCCGGGATTTGAACCATGGATCTCCTCGTTTCCATCCAGTCGTTCTAACTCATTGAGCTACCATGGTCAACGTTTCGTTCTGACATTAAATTCTCCATTTGAATCGTATATTTCCCCGGTAAACCACTAGGGGCTCTCGCATTCGAGATACACCGTTTGTGGTGACTTACCATCGTAAGTACTTGAATGCGAGAGCCCCTAGTGGTTTACCGGGGAAATATAAGAGTAAATGGAGAATTTAATGTCAAGACGGCTTGTTGGCCATGGTAGCTCAATGGGTTAGAGGGACTGGATGGAAACCAGGAGATCCGTGGTTCAAATCGCGGCCATGGTATTTAATTTTTCATGTTGACTCTATCAAAAACCTTAGCCTATATATGGCTAGTGTGAAGAAATGATTAATTTCCATCAATTAACTAAAATACAAAGGTGTTTGTTGATAAGTATCAGTGTTATGTTTCTTATCAAATGTAAAAATACATATAATGGGATGTTTTCCTATATCGTGGAATCCATATATGCTATTATCACAATGACTGCTACATAATCTATGGTAAAACAGTGATTATGGATGATGGACAGCCTGTGTGAAAGTACAAATGATCTGAGCGATTTAAAAAGATTATTATTGCATTATTATTTGACTGAACGTGAACACTATAAACACTGTATACTCAGATATAACAAACACTGAAGCTTTTTTAAAAGCTTACAGGTGCTCGATATATGCTCCATGAGTGAATTTACAAATATCAACTCAATAATCAAGTAGGCCCACACTTAATGTAGCATGTCCCTGCTAATTTCACCAAACGTGTTGTTGATGTGGACCTGTAGTACTCGTAGATCAACAGATAATAGTGGCATCCTTCACATAATCCTATAAGAAAGAGTCACAAGGAATGAGATTGAGAGAACATGGAGGCCATGACATGAGTACATTATCTTCATTCCCGGTATGACCTTCTTCTTCTTCTTCACTCCAAGGGCTAGGCAATGCTGCCTGTTCCGGCTTAAAACATGTCTGACCATCGTTTCCGTGGTCTTCCCAGATGTGTCTTTCCTCTAGGTTTATAGTTTTATGACCTATTCATTGATTTCAAAGTCTGGTGCTCAGGAAGTCAAGAACAAGTTGATAATGAGGTGCAGCACCGTCCTGTTGGCAGATGGCATCGGTCTCCAACTGTAGCATGAGCCAATTCTCTAACATATTCAGGTAGATGTGCCCGTAATGGATTTTTCAGTGAAGAAGAAGGGACCATAAATTTTAGATTGTGACCAGTTTAGGCAAATTATGAATATACTGCATGATGAAATGGGGCTTTTCAGTTCCCCAATTTCTTACATTGTGCCTGTTCCTTTACCACTCAGAAAGAATGCTGCTTCGTCATTGAAGACAATCTTATCACAAAATCATTGTCTTCCATATGCCTGGAAACTGCCACAAAATTCAAGGCATTTCACTTTATCCTCGGGTGATAATGCTTGTAACAGCTGCAAATGAAAGGATGCACCTTCAATCTTTTCATTAACATTTCCAAAATGGTTGAATGTGGGATGTTCAATTCTCTACTTGTTTGACAAGTTAATTTTTATGGCTACACACAAAGCTAGCTTGCAAATGTTTGACTGTTTCTTCAGGACTCTTAGCCAACCCGTTGATCAGCCCTTATATAGGCATCCTGTGGTTATCAACTGCTGACAACATTTGCATATAGAGTTGGCAGTGGATGGTTCTTTCCGGTTACTTTGTCCTAAAGTTTTGTCGCACAATAGTCATGAATTTACTCATATGAAACTCAAGCAGCAAATTCTTTTTCACTGCTGGTCATTATCTTACAACTGTTAGAGTTCATGGCCGTATGAGGTAGCTTAATTCACAACTGCACTCTCACAGCAGAAGGAAAAAGCACCATGACCGCTGCAAATGGAACTTGGAGAGACAGCAAACTTACAAATCAAATACCATAATCATATATTTAATATGACCATAAAAAAATCTCAAAACTGATCAAATCATTTGTGTGCACACTGTATCTTGGGCAAGAGCAAAAGCTAGTTTAGCCACTAGAGCAATGTATTCAAATAGGCAATATTTTCAAACAGAAACTTACTTTACTAAGCTATTTTTTACATAAAAGAAAAAACTACATTTTATCTCCTGGTATTCAATATATTTGCTTTGATAAGACACAACAGATGATGAATTTGATGTATGATGAGTCTGGAGTCTTTAGCATAAAAGTTACGCTATGTTCAACTTTTTAACTTTGAGGGAAAACTCTGAAAAATACTCAACATGTGCAACTTGTACCTACCAATGAAAACTGCTCTAAGAAAATACATCATTATTATAAATAAAAAAATATTTTTATTTACCTGTAAGTTCTGTGCCACCTGTGCTCAATGGAGGTCCCCATTGCAATGTGACACTCTTACTAGTGATATCACTTACAGAAAGATTTGTTGGAGCTGAAGGTGAACCTAGAATAAATAACATATCAATAAGTAAGTGCTTTCCTGAGAAACTTAATAGGTTAGAAGATCTATTGATACACTCAATATATGTTTATCAATATTTTATTCACAGTTTACTTAAAATAGGGATTTTATAAACATAAATTTATTTAATCTTAAGGCATATACCATCAATAAATATTTAGTATGCTTTCTTAAACATGAAGAAATGTATTATTTTGCTTATATTCTGTATTAACATAGAAGCTATTTAGAAGATGATTTATTTATTGTTAAGATATATGATTATAAAAAAATGTTATATTAATATGTATATGCCTCATTCCAAATTCATTAAGCAGATTTAAAAATTGTATTACACTTGTAGAATGAAATTGCTATATTTAAAATTGTTTGATTAGTTATTTGAGAGGTTTATTATCTAAAACTAAGGAACAGAGATGGACAAATCACATCACTAATCATCACAATGATTATTTTACAGAAAATCACGGTACACAGAACCAATAGGTACACCTAATTACATGGCTAACAAATGGAAACTTTATATTTATAGTGCACAAGGGCACTTCAGACTTTACTAGTTACATTTAATCTCATTAGTTCTAATTAAAAAGACTGGACATTAAATGGTTTACAAGTTTCACTTAGAACGACACAGTTTTTAAACTAGTTTGGTCACTAAAATAACACTGTATGTAAAGGTCAGTGGCAAAACATAATCATTAAACTTAAATTGATGGTTAAAATCTGATCTGACTTATTCTTACTTTTTTTTTCAACAGAAAACAAACTGGTTTGAGTGATAAACTGTAAGGATAGCATTAATACTGTAGTAATATAAGTGGAGCAGAAAAAGCTGAGTGGCAGTACTTGTTCATCCAGAGAGAATGACCAAAAAGCAGAGAAGTGGAGGGAATAAGCTACATGTGTGGATGAAAATAGTAGTGACATATTAATCTGTGGTGCTAATGGAAGAGGAGAGCAGGAAATTTAGAAATGTTGGTCAGTGGTATGAAAAAGAATATAAATGAGGTTCCTAAATGAGAAATATTTAGTGTAAATAGCGCGAGGAAGCATATAAATTACTGAGGAAAGAAGACAAGAAGTGATTTCAATAAAGAAAATGCTAAGTGAAATAAGTGCAGGAATACAGGAAATTAGGAAAGAAATGAGAACTAAGTGGGGAAAACTTATAAGAAGGGATGTATTATCAATCGTGATCAGACTTAAAAAATGACTAGGTAAATCACTGGGAGAGAAGGAAGACACGGCATTCATAAGGCATGGGAGAAAGGGCATGAGTAAGTGAAATGAAATAAAAGGTGAAAGGAAGAAGGATTGAGAAAGTGGCAAGTGAAGTTTAATAACTGTAATAGGGAAAGGGCGGATTGGAATTCCATTATGGAGGGGATTCGGCCCATGCTGGGCCCATTGTTCCTATGCCCCCATCCGGGAGGAAGGATGTGGTGAAGGATACAGAGGGCGGCCGACCCAAGGAGCCACAGAGGTCAGGGTCCCTTACAGTTTAATAGGGAAAGGGGAGAAGAAGTAAAAGTGAGAAATCTTGGGAAAGTGGGGTTGAAAAGAACATGGCTGAGTGAAGTGAACATAGTAAAAAGTTAAATAGGAAGTAAATAATAGTCAGAAAAGGACAAAAATGGGCCAATAGAAAGGAAGGGGTAAAAGTGAAAATTAATGACAGAAAGGAGCAAGCATGAAAATGTATTGAAGAGCTGCTCTAATGGCAAAAAGGCCAGGGACTAGCTCAGGAGTAGTCCAAGATGCATTCTGTTCTGCACTCAGTAAATTATCTATTTTTATTTTCAAATGTGTTTAAGATAAAGAAATAATTTGTACAGTAGTACTCATTTCATTTTGTAGGTCTAACTTAGTAAGTTCAAATGGAAGTGCTCAATAGTAAGTTAGCTGTCGGCAAAAAAAGTGCATCAAAGACCTGTAATAGTAGGAAAATTATGAAGAGTTATATTAACGATCAAGTTTAAAGTTTTGGGGGAAACTGCACACTATAAATTCTCTAGCTAGGTTTTATATATCTAAAGCAAGATAGTTCTCTGATATCAGAGAAAACAATAATTTTCTGAAATGTTAATTAACACAGATGTTAGTGCAGAAGTTGGAGACAGTGAAGCAAATTCCAATAATAAATTATATGAGTCAGCAGAAACACTTATTTGTATTTCTTATTTGAATTCACTTCACTTATTTGTAATTGATGAATGGCTATTTTTGATACCTCTTGCTATCATTCTCAAGTTCATGATCCGACTAATGTGGTTTCCCGTATGCTTATGGGAGATGCAATGTGGGTGAGTTGCCAGATGATTTAATGACGTCTTTTCTGAAAATATCTAAAGATGAGATGTCAAAGTTCACAGCTGTTTCACTGTATCTCATAATGTGGATCTTCTCCCAAGTGGAAATCACAGAAGTTTGATTAATATTCTTAAGAATTTTGGCTCGTAGATTTACTTAATATTTTTTTGACTAAAATGATTGCCAAATGCAGATTTTTCTGTTTGTTTTTGTGTCTTCTGATGGAAATATTCTTTGGTTTTAATATTTCACTTGGTCTGTCCTATGTAAACTTTGTAGCAGTCTGTGCAATTGATAAAATAAATAACAGTTCAGAACCAAGCAAGGGTTTTTTTTTTTTTTTTGTGGTATCCACATTCTGTGAAGCTAAGAAGATGTTTTGTTCTCTGAAAACTTCCTTGAATTTTACGTCTAACCATCGATTAAAAAATGAATTAGTAGACCAAAGGAAAAAGAAAAGCTAAAGCTAAACAACAAAAGACTATCAAAGATAAAACTACCTTGAGCACTCAAAAATCAAAATTAAAATACAGAAATTTCAGCCTACCATCCCCTTTGCACCCTGGACATCACAAAAGTCGTACCAAGAACTTAAGAATGATAGCAAGAGCTATCAAAACTATTCCTTCATTAATTCCAAATGTGTGAGGTCCAGTGTTATTTGGTTTTTTTAAAACAGTAATTGCTGATAAATGTTAATTGAAAGATAATATAACTAAGTAGATAATCCTTTCCTCTTTAATAAAAAACTTATCAGATAAAATATATTGGAGAACTTAAAATGCATGCACTACATTCAATAAAAATTTTAGTCCGTTATCTAAATAGTTTTGTCACGAGTTTAGCTGATTTAATATTAGCAGGATATGAATTTTAATCCCCACTTTAGTATATTATTTGAAATTATGCTGTAGGGTAACCACATTCTGATGAATTAAGGGATACTGAGACTTTCTGACTGTAATAGCAAATTGCTGCTTTATATGCTACACATATTCATTTACTTTTTATACTCCCTTTTATATCTTGTAGATGCTATATGAATAATCTATAGACACTCTTAAATTTTTCATCACTATATGTTGAAAAATATGTTCTGAAGTGCTTATGTTTTGCCACTGATAATCATAAACTGCATAATATGGGATGAGTTTAACAGAAACTTTTGTGGTACTGGTACACAGTGCACTGACAAAGTTGTAAATTCTAATACACATGAAGAAACATTTAACAGTTCTGGAAGCCATTTCTTCAGCATCCAACACAAATATCCTTGCTTTATCATACTCACGAGATTTGCTAAGGACAACAACAGGATAATTTCCAAGTAATCTAAGTAATGCTTTCTCAGTTTGAGATTTTGTGCGTTTGTATCCTAAAGAATAATAAACATAACATAAAAAAAAGTTAAGTGGAATTTTTTAATTAGCTTAGAAAATGGGTTAAAATGAGAGGAAATTGGAGAGGAAAGAAAGTTATGGACAAAATGGTGCAAAAATAAAACAAAATTTATCATCAGTTACATGAATCAAATAATTTATCATATCTTCCCTAATCCACCTCTTTCACCAATGTGGCACTTGCTGTTCAGCTGATATAAAATGAACCACAATACAAGTTAAGTGGATACCATAGATTTAAAGAAGTAGGGTATGCTCTGGCATTTCAGAGGTTCCTTAAATTTAAAAGTTACATTTCATTTCATCCTTTAAATGCTTTTAAAGAATATGTCAATATAACTCATTTACATCTTTAAATGATGTACAAATAAAGTTTTTATGCAACTCTTATAATTCAATCTATTTACATATTTAAATGTAAACAAAATTTTACAAACCATTTTCATATTTAAACTTCTCTATACTATAAAATGCATTTTAAAATAAGTATTCTTGTGTGGTTAATATTTTTAATCTGTTTGGTTTATGCTCTTTATTGTATTTGACATTTTATTGAATAAATCTCTTCCTACAATTTCTATTGTACAGTTATTTAATGTTCCAGTTAGTGTTGTTCTGAAGTAGTCATAATTGTTTCTTAAACTAGAAATATGTATACAATGATCTCTGATACTCTAAACTAATTAGGTTTGTGGTCTGCTCAGATTCAGAAATATTCACATTATCGAGAAAAGAAATAAAATTATAAAAACAAGTATGGTAAGCATGGATGAATTGAATTGGTGGGGGACTCGGATAAGTTTCCAAATCTGTTCCTAGGGGATGGTAGTATACAGTATCGGAACGACCTTAGTGGGCGGAGAAGTTAACTAGCTGAGACAGTCTAGTGTGTAATATGATTGTGTTTCTTCAGTCTAACTGAGAAATCAAGCTTCTGTTCCAGAAAGGAGGTATCTAATTCCTCCTTTTCTGGCATTTTGTTATTTTTTAAGTTTGTTTAAGGTAGATTTATAACAAATCTGCATTGAAATTGCTCCAGAAAGTTGTAAAATAAGAAAATACAGACTTTCAAAAATCTGTAATCCTCCTTGTTATGATGGTTACTTAATCAATGCTGCCAATGGCAAAAATAAATATTGCTACAACAACGGACAAAGTGGATTAAGGTAAGATAGAGATCTCAATTTTTTTTTTAATTTACGCCCTCCAATGTTAAGTTATATTGGAGGATGAATTTAAATGCGTGAAATGACAATCAAACAATCCCAGGAAAATGGAGAATGGTACGATGAAATCTGATTTTGGGCACCTTAGAAAAGAAGCAAATCATGTGTGGAAAATGTGTGGGAGATGCATAAAGATATTAATATACAAGTGTAGAAATGTGTTATTTTGTTCTCATGATTACAGTATGTACTGAAATTGAATGTTCCACTGTTTTTCTTTCCATTTCAATTCGTCCAATATGACAACCCTATTCATCCTCCAACTGCAGGCTATTAGGATTAGTTTCCACTCAGAATAAAAATTCTGAGTAGTTCTTCCATTCTAATGGAAGGATACAGAAAATTCTTCATTGAAAATCTTAGCATTTAAAATAATCTAGAATGTCCAGGCTTGAATATAAGGTAAAGGCTTTCATATTTACATGACAAAAGGCTTTTGTGAAAGATTTTCAAAATATTGATCTGATTCATCCCCCCACAGACACTGTTGCAAAGCAATGTGAAGAAGTGAAAATGTTGTAAGTATTACTCATAATAGACTACATACATGGCTGATCACATATAGTAATGGTATATAGTCCAAATAGTTAAAGCATGGTTGTTCAGCTATTGTTATCTGTTATTCTACATGTAAAAGCAAATAGAATAAATTTATACTGTACAGTACAATATCAAGCTAACAAATTTCTTATGCTATATATTAAAAGGGAAAACTGAGCTATATAGCAAAGAAAGATTACAGATTTTGCAAATTAAGTAAAATGACTGCTTCATAAACTATAGTACCAAGACAAAAGTAATAATAACATTGTTAAACGTGCATTACATAATTTGCAAGGTACCTACAATTAGTAATGATGACAAAAGGTAAAAACGAAATCACTGAAGACGCTGAAAAGTTTTCATGAAACTAGTCTCTTGAATTCTGTGGAAAGCTCATCAATTTTCTTAAAAAGATAATTGAAGTTAGTAACAAATAATTATATTTGGTTATAATATTTGTTACTTCATTGATGTTAGTTTCTCGTTTTATGTATTAATTTGTACTTACAATATTTCATATTGCACTTAATTTTTAACAGAATAAAGTTAAGGAATGGTTATTTATAAAAGAATTGTTCTGAACCACTGAATTACATAAAGATACACTATCAAATAACGATTATCTCTTCATAATTTAATGTCGAAGTGTGTCATACATATGTCAAATAGTTTCAAGAAGTAGTGTTGTATTTCAGAAAACAACATTTTAAGTTACAGTACTGCTAAGGTTTGAGTCAGCTATTGCATTTAAGTGAAACAGTATATAAAAAAAATTAGTGAACATCCACTTATTTTCAATTACTAACAAGGGTTATTTCTGACATCAAAAGCTCGGAACTGCACAAAAACATACTTGAATAACAATCGATCATAAACAAAACTGTGCTCTGTATAATTTCCATGCAAAACGTTGCATTCTCCCTACAGTGATGTTTTATTAGGGTGAAACAATGTGACACGATATCAATACCACAGAAGAGAAATTATATGTAATTCAATCAACAGTTATAAAAGCTCTGCTTCAAGTACTTTAACAGTGCTACACATACACATTCTATGCAATTAGTCCTCAAAGTGCAGATGTGGAATTTCAATGAAGTGGTTAAAATGAAAAGTAAGAGAACAATGTTCACAGCTCATTGAAGTCACGTTATCATGTTCCAAATAACTTTCGCATTCATGCAGTCCAATAGTGACAGTAATTACATTTGGAAATAATGATACATGTATGTCAATGTCATTATCTGCATTTCACAAAGCATATTGCAAAATAGGCTTATACTTGATGCAGCAAACTGATTGTAAATTACAGAGTGAAGTTTGATGATGAAATAACGATCATGTATCTTCATCTGTGGTTCAGTACATTGTAGTCTTAAAAAATTAGCAACCTTTCTGAAATACTGCTCATACTGCTCATAGAGCTTATATAGTGCCAGTAGACAAGTATGGAGCTTTGCAGGAAATGACAGACTACCGTTTGTTATTCTAAAAATGTTTTCGTGCAGTTTTGAGCATTCAAGGTCAAACATGTCCCTTGAAAGTATAAATATCAAATGAAAGATAAACATAAGTATAATATTAAATACATAACAACACTTGTGATTCAATCTGCATGCCCAAAAATATGAATTAAGTGCTATTTCTTGGGATTTTGATATCAGTAATAACACAAATTTTTACTGCTTTTAAATTTCCTGATCGAACTGAAAGATAAATACAACTACAGCAAAATTATATTATGTGATTATTTAAAACATCCATAATGATATTTTCCCATTATTTCCTTCTAATTGCAAAACTTTCCACATAACACATAATTTAAATATGCCACAGTGTCATGGAATTATGCACAAATTCTGGCAGCCATATGCCAGAGCCATTGTGATTACAGCAATGTTGGCTACAAACAATTTTAGTGTTTTGAGTTTATATTGCTATGCTTAGAATTATCTTAAATTTTTGGCAAGTAATGTTGGAAAAAGCAAGATTCCTAGTGGAAATGAATTCTGGAGTTGAATTTCTGGGATTTGATGAACCCATCTTTTTAGTTTCTATTTAATATTTTCTGAAACCACATGTACATTTTTGTTTATATTTGAAACACTATAAATTCAAAATAGGTAATATTCATCAATAAATGTTTTATTCTTAAAAATATATTCTAAAAAGACAATTAGCTGTGCCAGCAAGTATAGTAAAATATTGTTAAGACTTATAGTGCCTATAGTTAATCTCATTTTGAAGGTTCCCTATTGCACAGCCATGTTTATTTAACTCTTGATACATAGCAAATTCATGTTTTGCTTTTTGAATCTTTCTGATATATTTAGAGAACATTTTTAGCAAATAATTACTTGAATCTAGTGTTTTAAGTAATAATCATAGAATACTTCATTTAATTGTTTGTTCATGTTGTGTGAAATATAAATATATAATGACACAAATTAAATTATTTCCATAATATATAAAAGAAAGTTACAGGACTACTTCATGGGACTAAGCAATTCAAAAGTTAATTGAAATATGATTACATTAAATTATCCAAATGATTATGGCATACTTAGAAAGAGTATAAGGTTTACAAAAATATGAAGCAGCGATTCATGAGTTGCTACAGTTCCAATATTTAACATTTTTAAAACAGCACAAGAAGAAGTTGATCTTGTTACTAATATGTTTTCTCTTTAAGTTTTTTGGAGAAACTTTCTTTTGTGCGACATGAGAATATTTTATAAGTCCAAAGGTGCACGTATACGCATGCGCAAGCAGATGACCAGCCGGTTCTCATGTTGCAGCCAACATGAGAAAGATACGTAAACCTTGTAGCCAACCTCTGCAAAAATGCCCCAGACATGGGTGACGCAGTCCGTGTGCAAAGGAACATGGTTTGAGCAGGCTAAGTTATCGCCCGGTCAAATTTTGTTACTCATGTACTGCTTTGCACAGAAGTTTCATCGTGGGTGCGTCATAGAGGTCAACTGGATCCTGGGAATGATCGACGTGGAAACGAATGACGTGTGGATGACGATATGGCCCAAACAACAGAAGGGATGCAAATACCCTCTACAGTCTAATTGCTGCGCCCACGGTGAAACTTGCATTGTCCTATTTTGCATTCGTTGATTTGAACGACATGGCGGGGACTGTCAAATTTCCCCCTTGCAATATACTTGGGGACATTTGACATCATGCACACTTCGCGGCAGTAGCCGAACCATTCCGATACAGTCAGTGAGCTCATAAATGTATTTCCTACGGAGCACTCCATTATTGTCATGTCGTAGGATTGTTTATGTGCAAAGCAGTGTATGAATGACAAAATTTGACCGGGCAATAACTTAGCCTGCTCAAATCATGTTAGTTAGTGTTTAGTTAGCTATGTGGTGCAATTTAGGTACTACTTTGTGTTAGTCTGCTAGATAGTGTAATTTAGGGGCAAGTAAGATTGTTGGCAGCATAGTGTTTAGTGGAGATACAAGGATAGTTTGGCTGCACTGAATTATTCAATATGGCTACATTATGCAGTAAGTAATTAAACAATTAATAATGTTGCCGTGTCGCATATTAGAAAGAAGGGCCCATTTTTCTTGTTATGTGAAGTAAATACACAACAATGTAATATTGTACTGATTATCACAGAAGAAGCTTCAACTTGTGTTTTATATAATTGAACTGATCCTAGTAAATATTTTAAGGACTAATTTAGAATGGTCAAGCTTTCGACCATTCCAGGTTCCATGGTCTTCTTCAGGAACTAAAAATGAAAAAAGCTGGCCGACCGTCCTCATATATATAGCCTTCATCATGTGGTAGGGCTTGTGTCATACCATTGCATAGCAGTCTGACATTAGTCTGGCTGGTTCACAGGAAGGATGAACTCATGTTGTTTTATAGTTTTCTGCAAGGTCTGTCATCTGGTTAGCAATCCTCCTGTCTTGGGTTTTCTGTGCAGACCATCATCTGGTTGGGGTTTCTATTGCAGGTATATTTTATGGCTGGAACCCAAGTTGTACTCAGTTGAAGTTCCAAATCTCTATTGAAATTTCATGGATGGAGTTTAATCTAGATGGCTTCTTTAATAAGTGTATCAAAATGCTTGTCCGAATGACCAGAACTGAGGTGTCATTAAAATTAATTTTGTGAATGTATTCAATACAGTGTTAAGCTATAGCTGACATCTGGTTGAAGGAGTTTGATGTGATGCTGATGTTCTTTACAGCTCTCCTCAACTGTAACTCCCATTTGTCCTTGGGACCTTAAGGTTGAATGGATCTTTTATCGACCTAAGGTACTGCTTGATTTCTTTAGGTGTGGTGAAGATTTAGATTTTAATATTAAACTTGGAAAGAAAGCGGACAATCTTGTTGGCAATAAAGCCATAAAAAGGTATAAATGCCTTACTTAAATAGCTCTCTCTGTTCTTGGAACAATAGTTGCATGACACATTAGTCCTATTGTCCAACACTTTCTGTGGACCTTCTTGATGTCATGACTGCTTTAGCCATTCTGCAGCAAAGTAGCCCAAAGGATTTGAATTTCCTGATGAATTCTATCCTTGTCTGCTATGCCAAAAGCCGTAAGTAACATGGATATGACTGTTCTCTTCTGGATAGGACGGTGATGACTGGATGCACCCAAATAGCAGTCGGTTTGTGGTGGCTTCTGTATATTTTATGGCCCAAGATGCCATCTAGTCTCCTTTATACCAGTGCATTCAAAAATGGAAGTGAGCTATTGTTCTCAACTTCCATCATGAATTTGATGTTAGAAAGTGATCTAAGAAAGCTCCAACTTTTTTACCTCATGGAGCATAGAATGGCTGAAAGCTTGAATTTAGTTATTTTAACATGAATGATTACCTGTGAAGCTTTAATTAATGATTTTTCTGCTTTCTCTGCATAATATCCAAGATGTTAGTTTTCATGATGCATTAGTACAGGTCAGAACTGGACAGATATCTATTCTCTTTATTCTCTTTTCTAACTTCCTAGTTAGAACTACTTGTTGTTTGCATAATACATACTTGGCATGTGTACATATCAGCTCAACAGTAATGAAATTTATTGGCATGCACTAAAATAATATACCAACTATAGACGATACATTACTATAAATTTGTGAAATTATATCATTTATATTTTAAATGGTGATAAATGCTGTAAAAGTTTATTATATCTGTAATGGCACTTATAATAATATAAGTTTAGTATGCATATTTGCAAAACTTCTGTATCCTTATGTATTCAATGGATAAATTAAATTAACAAATTAAATTGCATACAGATAAATGCTTCTTTTAATATCACAGTACCTTAATGAATGGTTTGATACTTGTAGAACAGATGGTAGAAAATGTGACTTACTTATTCTCTTGCCAGCTGTGATAGGTTCCTCAGGAGCATATGGAAGACTGGAACCAACATCATTGCGTGCAGTCACACGGAAATGATATGAAGTATTGGCTTTCAAACCAGTGACTTCTATCTGAGTTTCATCAGCTGCTGTGCTGCCCACCTAGAAATATGAAAATCCAATATCATCTTCAGATGAGATTAAATGGCAATATGGAATTAGTTACAGATTTTTCAGACAAGTTTTTGAGTGCAGTTATATATTAACTAATACATATGAATTAATTAATAAAGCAGCTAGCAGTTTACCTAAGTAGCATAAGCTTAAACATATATTCTAAGAAAAGTAAAATGATCTTATTTAAATACTGTCAAACAAATGAAGAAGCTGATGCCATATTTTTGAATAATACTAAAATTGAAAAAGTAGATAGCCATAACAGCTTAGGAATACACATTGACAGTAATTTAAGTTAGGAAGTTCATATTGATTATGTACATAAAAAATTAAGCTTTAATATACATATACTTTAAGAGAACTTTAAGACTTACTATCATATATATAAATGAATTGATGTTTGTTTGTCTCACAAAAACTCTAAAATGGTTGAACCAATTTACCTAATTTTATTTTTGGAATATTTGTATGAGTCCAAAGAAGATCTAAATGGTGGAAAAAAAAAAAAAAAAAAAAAAAAAAAAAAAAAAAAAAAACCCTGAAGTGATAATAGACCAGGTTATTAACTAAGTATAAAAGTACACACTCAATCTCTTACGGAAAACATACACCTTCTTTTATTTCTGACAAACAAAAGCATTACAAAGTAGAAAGATACTCCACTCCTTGTCAAAGTCTTCAAAGCTATTTCACTTACCATATTTTATTAAATAACATTTATCTTTTGTTATCAAGACAAATTTTTTTATGTAGCATGATTATATAGCTTTCGAAGATTAGACATAAGATTAATTTTTCAGCGCACTACAACACTATAAATATTTGACCACAGACAATTCTTATCAAATATTGGTGAATCTTTGAATACCTTCTTTGTAGTTAGTATTTGTGAATTCGTGAATGTGAATTGAATTGACACAAAATTAATTGAATCCCTTTGTGACTTTGTGAAGTTTGCGGAAACTTTTTTACTATGCCAAGGAGAAGATGACTTGACTTAGGTCGTAGAATTATCTTTTGATTTTAAGTGTCTACAATTTCCCAGGCATTTGGCCTTCTTGATGACCATAAATGCATCGCAAGGGCAGTCGTTAAAAGTTTGCAGAATTAACTCGGAATTTCCCTGTTTCTCTCATGGATAATTATACATACTTGTTTGAAAACCACAATCTTCATATATTTACACACCACAAAAGAAGACAAAAAATACTGTTTGTCAGAAAGCTTTAAATTGATTAACTTAAGTGTAACTTGTATTTAAACAACACCCCCAATTGCAGAATAAATAACTAATATAATTTAATAATTATTTCACTTCACTATGGTGTTCCTATACAGTTAAATTTCGATAACATGAATTTGTTTTATTTATATAGATAAGCTCAGACAACTTTTTTTAGGCCATGCCATGGCTGAGTGGTTAGACATCTCACCACGGAAGCCCAGGTTTGATCTCAGATGTCTGCAAAGTGAGGTTTGTGGTGGAGAACTGGTTTTCTCTAGTACCTTCGGTTCCCCCCACCATCTCATTCCACTGGTGCTTCATCTTCATCTATGTATCATCAGTGTCACCGTCTGTGGTGCCATATGTAGTAGAAGCAGGCATTAAACTCTACACATTTCTACACATTTCAGACAACTTTTATTAGCGGTACAAAGTTCACCGGATTAGTTATTTATGTATATAAGAGAACTTAAAACCAAGGAGAACAATGAATTGTTACAGTCTTCTGTCTAAGAATTCATTTATCGCATAAAATTTGTGTTACAGTAAGAGTTTTTTCCCTTTCAACTTAAAAATTTTTACCTGGTGGTGAAGAAAGAGATTTGGGCAGCTTGCTATAAAGAATCACTCTGGATGTAAAGATGTTACAAACCTTATAGTTTGTACTCATCTATGTCTATATTTCATATGGTTTAGAATTATGGGAAAGTACCAGAAATACAATAGGATTAGGGTATAAGTATAATTTGGAGTCAAACTAGTACTCAGAATATGGTTGAATTCAATAAATTTACATAATAAGACATAATAGTTGATTTGCCAGCAGGCAAATTCATTGCACTCACCCTACCAACTTGGGACCAGGTTGGAAGAGAAACTGATAAAGTAGTAGGAAAAGTTGTGGCCTGGTGTGTGTGACTTGCCAGAAAACAAGATTGAAGAAGAAGAAGAAAAACTAAGTGTGGAAGAAGACCTTTTAGACATTTTTAAAAATATGGATGGCTGTTTCAATGTTGATAAAAACGACATTGACAACAGGTTGCAAATTGACAATGATGGAGGTTATAAATGGATTACAAAGGAAAGCATTATTGCATTGTGCAGTGTTACTGAAAATGAAAAGTATTCACATTCAGAACCAGTTCGGGTTATGAACCATGCACCAGCAGTAACAAACATAGAGAGATTGATGGTTTATTTCGAGAGTCAAGTCTAAACATTGCCAAATGAACTTCTAATGTTAAAGTGCTGCTTGTAAGTGATATACTAAACTGAGACAGCAGAAGCTCACTGTCCTTTTTACTACCGACTAGTTTGTAGCTATATTCGTACAGTGCAAACACATAGAATATAGCAGTACATATAGGTACATGCTTTTAGGTGAAAGTATGCCAAAAAATAAATTTAAAATATTGGTGGTGTTGTATATGCTTTTTTATCATTTTCGGTCATTCTCTAAATAACCCAGAACTTCATTAACTTGAATTGGCCCTGGTCCAAGCTGATCCAGGTAAAGAGATCCTATTGTATTTTTATTCTAAAATTGAGTCAGATTTTTGTAACTCTTACGTCAATTACATTTAATTTTGTCTCAAGGCCTATTGCTCCCATCATCAGAAGGGACTGACTAGCTCTTAGTGGCATCCTGTTTACGTGGTTAGTTGTGGTGACATGTAGAATGCCAAATCTCCATAGTTGATTTGGTGATGGACATTCAAAATTTATCAAATGATGCTTATGATTTATTATCAGAATCTTGTCTGAAATATCCAGACCTATATTTTCTTTATACAAATATAACTATTTGTAACAAAAAACTTCACTTATCTTAACAAAAATTATTTCAATTTTTCTTATTAGTTGAATTAGTTGAAGTTGAAATTGATTTCACGAACCCTTGTCGTCATCATTTTTCTTAAGATAAGTGAAGTTTTTTGTTACAAATAGTTATATTTGTGTAATACTTATTACTTCACTGTAACTAGCTTCATTTTCTATGTAACTACAGTTGCTTTGTTGGTTTGATAAGTATTTTCCTAGAGTGAAGTGGTGATTAGCTACTTAAAATAGTATGACACATCAGATTTCTCCATTTGTTTGTGTTTAATGCAACTCTTTTAGCATCTAAATTTTTCTTAGTTTTATCCTACGTATATTTGGTCATATTCAGTGAAATTGATTTGATACATGGTTGCTTTTTTAGTGTGGCATATTGGGTCTTTTGTTTTAATGCAGAGTTCTTTAAGCTAGTAGGGTTAAGCATATGCTGTGTTATATATGTGATAAAACTGTATGTTATACAAATTAAATAATGTGTTTATTAGTATGAAATGAACATCTCTACACTAACTTAAGTATTATATCCATATAATTACAACATGTTATAAACAATATACCTTTTGCCATGCTTTCTTTCCTAGTTCTCTCCTTTCTACGATGTATTCCAGAATTGGAGATCCACCATCAGTTTCCGGTGACTGCCAAACCAAAGTGAATGACGTATCGGACATGCCCAACACATCAAATGGTCCACGAGGAGGTGATGGTTTGTCTGTTTTATAACAGAAGAATACATTAAAATATTATCCTACTATGTGTTTCAAATGGGAAGAGTTCAGGCTTGTAGCGCATCAGATACATTAGAGCCTTCAGTGTTGCCAACTCATTATCCCACTCTTTTTATATTTCCCTCTCTCTCGCACACTTGCGAGTCTTCTTGGCGCTAGACGTAAGGGAATGCAAACTGAATTTTCCAAAGCTTTATAATAATGCAGTTGTTCAAATCACAATTGCAACATGTATATTCGTATATTACGCACATGTTTTATATATATAGTTTAAAAAATAATTATAGTTTATGAATACCTATTTTTCTGATCCAACAAAACTGCCAGCGGCACATCTATATAGCTATGAATGTCACTTCCGTTAAGAGACAATTCATCATTGTCACTCACTTCATCGTCTGAGTGTTGCGAGTTTATGATGATAGGCTCCAAAATCTCATCACGTGCTATTTCTTTCCTAAAGCAGTGTTTTAGTAGTTTATCTGCACATCTCATGCAGTTTTCCCAGTCTTGTGCATCCTTGTCAATTTCTTGGTGAATAAGTCGTTCAGCGTCAGTTTAAAAGTATTATTTCTGTTTGCAACATGATTTGAGCCCACATTAACTCACTTGGATTGTACTAGCAGTGGTAAGGGGGGAAGGTGGTTTATAATACCTCGTGTCTCATTTCAAATGCACGCTGATCCAGCTGATGCACTTTTCCTGGTTTTTAAACACAAGAAAAACTGAATAATACTGCTTTGATCTCTATAGAATAAATAGAGATTACGTATGACTCATAAACAGACATATAAAGTGACAAGTCAGGTTCTGCCGATGCACCATTCTACAAGTCAGCAGAAAGTGTATTGTTGTTCTCGCTCGAATTGAACAAATAGCTTGGCTTATTCAAAGTAATTCTTTTATCATATCATCTCAAACATTTATGCTTCAGTTCTGAGTAATTACAAATATACTTACACGCATATACGCTAACCAATAATGATATCCATTACAATGCTTACGTCGCAATGCATTGTTATAATATAATAGTGCTTTATTGATATGTGTTAGGAAAATGATTTGAGCTAAAATTACAGAGTTTTTGTGGTTATGTTAGATACAATACTCTCTACTTTCCTCATGGATCAGTTTTTGCAAAATTGAATTTTTGTCTTAGTGTAAATAGTATTAGAGACAGATTAGGTCACACACCAGTTATGGGGAATGCCATATGACAACACCCAAGGACTCCGATTGGCTGCTCGTCCAGCAGCATTCAAGGACAAACATCATCCCATTTGAAACAAATAATAATCACTTTCTACAATTCATAGTAGAATGGTTACAGCTATTTACTAAAATAGTAAAAATAATACACACATAAGCATATACAAATATATATATATATATATATATATATATATATATATATATATATATATATAGGGGTAGGCGTAAAGTTTTAATTATCACCTTGAAAAAATAAAGGCAAGTAATTAATTTTTGTTTCTAGGTACATTTCTGAGGTCGTGGTACATACTTAAAGTCCTGTGGCACATCACCATAGCACACTGCTAGAGGACCCAAAACAAAAATTGGCACAGTCCATTGATAAAGTGAAGTACTATGTGGTAATTCATTTCCTGTATTGAAGGGAAACAATGCTGCAACAATCCATGCTAAATTGGTGGAAGTGTATGGCACCAATGCACCATCATATGAAATTTGGTCAGGTTCATTTCCAGAATGACAAAAAGGTGATTTATGAGGTGGAATGTTTCCTGAAATGCTGACTTCTACAATCAAAGGATCAGTCAAGAGATCCATTGAGAAAAATGTGTCATGTTGAAGGGTGGATATGTAGAGACTAATACCATCACCAAGTTTCATGGTCACAGCTTCATTTTTTTTGAGGTGATAATTAAAACTTTATGACTACCCCTTGTATAAACTACCCTTATTTGTTCATATATTTATACATTTGAGAAAATTAAATTAATAATTTGTAACCTACATACCAAATTTACTTCTCACAGTAATTGTATCACTCTCCAATGCATCTGACGTTCCAACAGGATTTTCAGCTATTACCCTAAACATATACTCAGAATCTTCACGCAGCTGCTGAACACAATATGATGATACATCCTTTTCAACATCAGCAACCTGTTAAACATATGCAATAAAACTGTACATAAAAGTTAATTTAGATTTTTATAGCAATCTGAAGATATCTGCTTAGGGCAGGGTTGAGAAAATAGAGGCATTGTTAGTGATATGCAAAAGGATTCACTGCATACCCTATAATTGTGATAACATTTATGTACAGAATGCAGGATGCAAATAAATAGTATGATAACATCTGAGGCTTTCCTGGCGGCAAATATACTCTAGATGCTTATGGGCTTCAATCCAGGTGTATTGATGATCAGCTATTGACTTTTTGGGAGCATACATCTCTCTCGTCATCAGGATATGAATGAATAGTGATGAAAAACCCAATATATAGCTGGCATGGACCTGATAGAAAATGTAGAATGATTCAGTTAGGTGGTTTGGGCAGACCTCGTGGAAAACATAATTACTTAATTTGATGTTCAACATGTCTTAATTTGTGCTTCTTGGCCTTTTTATTCTCTTCGAGGCTTCATCGCTGCAGCACCATGGGACGAGTCAAGAACACTACCAAAAAGACATCCACAACAGTCAAACAGGCAACCATTGGAGTGCAGCCCCAGTTGCAGCCATCTCCACAGACAGAACCTGGCTATGTCTTCCAGCCGGGAGCAGGCCGGTCACTGGCGGCCGCCTGCCAGTCGCCGCCATGCCACCGCCGCCCAAGCTAGGCAGCTAATTCACTGCAGTCTGCGCCTGGCCCTGACTCCCAACCGGGAGCAGGACAACTTACAGCACCAGTCATCCAACTGCCGCCGCCGCCACCACATCACACCAGCATCGTAGTAAAGGAAGTACCCCAGGATCTGCCAGCACGGTTTGTGCTTGCTGCAGCGCAGCAGCAGTGGCCCGGGGCCTGGCACAGCACGTCTGAGTGGAGCTAGCCAATAACGCCGACAGAGCTGGCTAGCTCCCTGCTGCCGCTGCTACGCCTACGGGCATGCAGCAGAGTCTTGCACGGCACCACCAAAGTGCCTTTACTGTGCTGCCTCGAGCCCAATGTCAAGCTGCACAAATCTCCGCCGCCGCTACTGCACAAGCTGCCTAGGAACATCCCACTTCACTGGGCAAGCACAGTGCCCTCCTGCATCCCTGTGGGAAGACACCGCCTGTTCAGACAACGTCGACACCACCTAGGCCGCAGCCAGGCCAGCAACCACATCAGGAGCAACAGCCAGACCAACCAGCAGCTCTCATCATCATCAACCAGGAGCAGCTCAGGGAGAAAGTCCGGGGCTTAGGCAAGCCCGTCCAGGACCTCCATTCGGAGTTCCTGGTCATAGTGGCCAAGTTGACCGCCCTGGAGGTACTCCTCAGAGAGCACCAGGCTTCAACAGTCCAGCCAGCTCACATCACCACCGGAAATCATTCCATCAACAGGAAGCTGGATGATCTGTGTGAGAGCCTTTGGGTTCTCATCCGGAACATTGTCAGCTCCACCAGCCAGCAACAAGCACCATCAGCGCTGACAAATCAACAAGAGCAGCAAAGAAACCTCAGCCGAATGTATGCGGAGGAGCTCCTGTCTCGCAGCGTGCAGTAGGCAAAGTCATTCCATCAACAGGAAGCTGGATGATCTGTGTGAGAGCCTTCAGGTTCTCATCCGGAACATTGTCAGCTCCACCAGCCAGCAACAAGCACCATCAGCACTGACAAATCAACAAGAGCAGCAGAGAAACCTCAGCCGAATGTATGTGGAGGAGCTCCTGTCTCGCAGCGTGCAGTAGGCAAAATCCCTATGCATTTATCCTGGACTTGTCCTTCCTTAATGTCACCTCTATCCCCTAGGCTCTTCCGAAAGTTGGCTCTAAGGTCCTCATCAATGCAATGCTCTGCCAGTTCAGACTTCTCAGGTTACATTAAACGAATGGTCTGTTCATGTTTTTTTTTTTTTTATGCTGGTTGTGATAGTCCTTCCAGTTTGTTCTATATACAGTATTCCACACTCACAGGGAGTGCCTGCTTGAAGGCCGAGAACATCTAGTATTAGGTAGTATATATGTAAAATCAGACACATCATGGATTTCAAATAAATAAAGAATAAAGAAGAAAAAGTAAACATTGCGCTTTGCTTGTATTATACTACTGGCTCAAAAACTCAGCAAAATATCAGAAGATTGTTAGTGCAAACCCAGTCAAACTGATGGTTTTAAGTGTACTTGAAAGAAATAGTGCTGTCAGTACATTTATTGGCACATGAAACAACTCCTGGGGCAAATCTTCTGGGACAATGGTGGTACTCATGTTGATTTTAGCATTAATAAGCAATATAATTTTAATTTTTTCCATGGAATATATACAAAATTTATTAAAAAATTCAGTTTTCTTCAACTAGAAACATACCAAATGAAAGAAGTATATAAAATGGGCAAACTGTCCCTACTATTGCTGTTACATTTTGTAGGTTTGTGATTAAGAAAGGAACTACTTAATTCATAGACTATCATTCATCTGTTTCTTTTTCTTCATCTGCTAGACTTTACAGTCCATTGCCATTTTGCTTTTTAGGTTTGTGAAACCTTTTGTAATTGAAATTATTATGATAAAAGCATTGTTAAAAGTGAAGTTAATTTCATATTAAAAGACTTATTAAGCCATATTTGATTAAAACTTAGAACTCAACCCACATGCATCATTAAAAACAATATACAAGAGATATTGAATATGGTTGTAGGAAGCATGTAATAATTACATTGCATGTAATTATATGTTTGACTTTATTATAAATGAAAACAGCTGACTGGAAACAAAACTAAAAATAAAAGTCAACTATCCTTACTTTAATGGTGAAAATTAATGGTCCTTCTACACTAGCCATGTGTAGGCTAACGTTTGGATAGGTAGAGTCAGACTGAAAAATTCACTGCCATAACTGAGACTTGAATATTGAATTTCCCAGTCTCTAACAGTGTTTAACTATGAAGCCTGGGACTTACGTACTTATAGCATAGTAAGTCGCCACAAATGGTACATATATCATTGTATATGAATACCTCTGTGTTTACCGGGAAATATATAAGTCAGTTGGAGAATTTAATGTCATGCCAGCATGTTGGCCATGGTAGTTCAATCCTTTGTTTAGGATTTAGTGAACAAAATTTTTAGTAGGTTTTGATTGATGTTTTTTATGTACGTGTATTTTTAATAGGTTTTGTTAAACTTGTATAGTGTTTAGAAGGTTTTATATCTGGCTTTTGCCATGACTAGTTTTTTAAAGGGCGCTGATGACCACCGTAGTTGAGCGCCCTTATGTATATATCATCATCATCTGGTAGTTCAATGGTTAAGAACAAGCAGATGGAGACCAGGAGATCTATGGTTCAAATCCCGGAATGGCATTGAATTTTTCAGTGTGACTACCTATCCTATCCGTACCTTAATTTGCACATTGTATTCAGTTTGATCAATATTTGTTTCTTTTAAACAAAATTCTTAGTGTGATATTGACTTACTGATTTCCTTCCAATTCAAGAATATAATTGCTGCCATATATTTTTTTTTTACTTTCTTTATAATTTATTTACTTAAAGACAAAAATGCTAAAGTCTGCAGTGCATGAGAATTTTGAGAAACATGTGTCGATAATACCAACCATATCATTTAATGAGATGATGAATAAAAAGTTTGTCATTGATTTTTCAATGTGAATCTAAATAATAAATGCTGCAGTTTGAAGTGCCCATCAGTAATTTATATTTCATTTAGCTATGGGTTCATTATTAAAAAATCATGTATTGGTACAGTCATTATGATTATACATTAGCAAGTCATTGCAAAATATGATCTGAAGCTTTCCTGGTGACGTATATGTTCTAGACGTTCTCGGGCTTTGAGCCAGATATAGTGATGTAGAGCCATCAATGTTTCGGGAGTGTGTGATGGGAGCGATGCACACTCCAGAAACGTCAATGGCTCTACATCACTATACCTGGCTTGAAGCCCGAGAACGTCTAGAACAAACAAGTCCTTGCAAGTTTCCATCAGAAATATGTAGAAGATGCAGATGTTAATTTTGATATAAACTGGAAGATTCTAAATAATACATCTATATTCCAATGCGTAAGGACTATGACACAATGAGGCACAAAATTAATATAATTTTGAGTCGACAACAGCTGATGATGTTAGGAAGATCCTAATGAAACGTGTTCTAGGTAAATACTAGCAATAAATGGAGCATTGAGTATTAGTTCGACTCAAAATTATATTCATACATCTATTTTTACACAAAGTGTCTTACCTTCATCCAAACCATCTTCTCAACATCACATTTTTCAACAGAATATTTAGAGAGTTCCAGACCACCATCATCCAAAGGAGGTTTCCATTCAATAATAACTGAATCTCTGCGAATGTCTGATACAACTATTGGCCCTTCAGGCTTACTTGGCTTGTCTGAAAATGAATTATCAAGACAATGCAATAAGTAATACCTATATTGCTACAATCATATGTTTTACCTATAAAGTAAGACGTATATTTGAAGATATGTTATTTAACAAAATGTGCTGTAGTAAATAGCCTTACTAAAACTGTAATTTTAAGCAGTTCACTAAAGCTACTAGTTTTAACTAACAAGCAAAAGAGCACGAACACAATGATATGACTTTACATACACAATACAAGCATTTTCTTAGCTGAAATACATCATTAGCAATAAAATTTGCACAAAAAAGTATTATTTTTAGGGGATGGAAAGGAATGTTCCTATCATATATGCATTGATAAAAACAGCTTGAAAATGTTTATTTTAAAATAATGCCTCTTTCTTTATTCTTTAATATATTACAGAACTGGAGTGAATTAATTCATAGTTTATTCATAGCTCTAAGGATGTGCTTTCTTATATAATTTATGTTTTAAATATGGGTTTGATTTTATATTTCAGCATTCAGATTTCAGCGTCATTAGCGAATATTTTAATGATATATGGAATCCTTTATATAGGATGTGAGGAGTATGAGTGCACAGATTTCACAAGCTGGAAAATCCAATGTGACAAATAATAAATTCTCATAACATTTTCATCTACCTTGAAAAATGAAGGAGATAATTGAGCATTACTGAATGCATTATCTGCACAGTCTGGCAACAGAATAGGATTGCTATAACAGAGTAGATGTATTCATTTTTAGATGAGTCGTATTTATGTAATTGTTTTAGTTTACAGTCAGGCTTGCATTCACACCTACAATGGATGAAAATGTAAACTAGGCCAGCGCTTGAAAGTTGGTTTGCCATGTGCCTGTGTGTTTATCAACTACTGCCAGTAATGAGGGGTGGGGAGCTTTTGTTTTAAGTTGTTCATTGGTATTAACAAGACCTAAATTAAAAGCTGTATGAAAGCTTCTACAACATCAACAAAATATCTAATTACAGAAGATGCTCAAAATGTGCTCCATTTGACTCTTAGCTATGATTGGAACTCTATTGGGAAACATCCCAACTGCTGTACTTCATGAATGTTCCAATCAGCTTTGCCTTAAGCAAGAAGAATGCTCTTGATTTATAAAGACTGCATTCTGAATGTATTAGACATCTGAAACATTGACAGGACCTGCTGTTGTATAGCAAGAGTTGTGGCAGATAGTTTAACTGTTTACATTCTGACTTTCCATTCCACACGCATGCAGGGTTGCCAGGCATAAGCCCACAACTTTACTGCAACTCTACCTCGTTGTCATAATTCCTAAAAGTGTGATGACATACTTGCAATCAAAACTTTGATCAATTTATTTTTTATTAATGCAACCATACAATTTAGAGGAAAACGATGCAGGAACTTGTGTTTCAGCTTAATGTCAGTAAGTTGCTGTTGAAGTGTGCGCACTCATACCTTGTATATTAATATTCAGAATGTGAACTTATAAAAGAATTCATTAATTAATGTGCAATTAATGCACTAATGGGCTCAGATGCTAAAGTGCATATGATTTCAATGTTCATCTTAAGAATGAGGAAAACTCTAACATACAGTTTAGGCAGTTTGAAGCAAATGTAACTTCAACCCAACCTCAAACATAATGGTTATACTTTTTCTTATATAATGTTATTTTATTATTGATAACAGTTAAGATTTTTGTGATATTTTTAATATTATTGCCACTGTAAGAAATTAATGATTCAAATTACACAGCATGTGCATAGTATAGCATATTTAACAGATAGTCTTATTTAACATGGTATGCCTACTATTCTTTACAAATAGCATAATTATACTCTAGATAAGCATTAATAAAATATCTGTTATTGCTATAGGTATTTAATATTCAACACTACTTTGCTCTGCACATTTAATAATCAAGTTAGGTATTACTGTTTATATCTAACTCTAAATAGATTAAGTACTAATTATATCATTAATTAGTACTTCAAAGTGTTAAACTTTCAATTAATAACTGCTCAATAACTGCTACTTATATTCCTAAACTATTTTGTTAACATGCATTAGTAAAATACACTCAAATTATTTTAATTATTTTAATTAAATATTAAAATATCTGAACAATCAAAAAGCAACTGAAGTTGAAATTTTTAAACATTCTTTCTTATTCTTAAATTATTAAACATTGTATTGTGATGCATATTTAGTTTCTCTATCATACACAAGTACATGCAGCAAAGTTAATAATCCTTTTACCAAATACATTTTGTAAAATTTTCAGTGACATGCTTTTGGTAAAACAATGGGATAAAATAGAATTAAGACATGGTAGTAACATAATGCTTTCAGATTACACATGAGAGGTGAACGTAAGTAGAAAGAATTGCTTTTAATCCCCTTATAAACAGAGGCAGTTTTGCCTGAATTATAAGAGTGGTAAATTTATTTACATATATTACTTTCGTATCAATGCAGAATTTCATTACATTTTTATTTTTTAAATTAAGTTAAAGATTATTATGCTTTACTCAATGGGCTTTCTCCTTAAGTAAAAATATAATTTATTCCAACTGAGATTGAAATTAAATTAATCAGAATGGGTTAAAATAACATCAAAAGGCTTTCAGACATGATTCAAGGGATCAATTTGAATATTTTCATACAGAGAATGGATATCGATAAATATTTTGTAAAGAAGCTGTAAGGCATGTTGATGAAATCATATAAAACTGGTCAACTGAATCACAGAAGACTATAGTTTCTGGGCTTGAAGGTCATGGTCCATTTGATGAGGAAACATCTGATGTTTCACCTGCAATTCTGTTGGGCATCTTCAGAGAAATTACTTTTGGCTGGTTTACAACCAGAGTGGCGCTTGGTGGAGCACTCAAACTACATATAGGGGGGAGTGACTGCCCTCCTGACCGTCTCCTATTGGTTGTTCATCTACCAATTTCTGTGTGACTGAGGAGGCTACCACATGATTTGTCCGGTCATTTCTCTGAAGATGTCCAACAGAGTTATGGTTGAACCATTGATGTTTCCTCATTGAATGAACCACGGCCTTCAAGCCTGGAAACTACATTCTTTTGGATTAATGTGGCTGTGAAAGCCTAAGTATGTAGAATTGAATCACAGATACAGAGATTTAATCCGCATTGCAGAGATTTAATTCACAAATTATTTTCCAGATTAATTAGTCAGGTAACATAAATAAAAATTATAAAGTGATTTATCTTCACCTCCCATGAAGTAAGTAATTACTTACCTTTTACCATAATAGTGCTAAATAAGAGGATAAAATTAGGTTATATGCCAAAAACCTTACGTTTCTTTAAAGGTTTTCCTGGACCAATCCCCCCACCCCCAATTTCATTCTGCTGATGCAGAGTATTGTTAAGATGAGGTGCATACAAAGGAAGAGATTACACATTTATGTTTAAAAATGTGAAACATAATAATGCACTCAGTAGTAAAACATGTTTATGGAAACATTGTTCTTTGAATGTGATAAATGTTTGGAGGTTTGTATGTTCACAGTAAACAGAAGGTGTGAAAGGTAATGTTGCGTGCAATATAGTTATACTGTACATCATGTTAAAACAAGTAAGGTGAGGTAATGTCTTTAATGTAAGAGGATAGCTGTCCCAGAAGGAAAGAAAAACTTGAAATGAAATATGTGTTGCCAAAAAGCTATTTTCATTTTACAACATAGAAATACAAATAAAACAAATTTTATGCTCTTTCATGACTTCAATAGTCAATGCAGAAAGACACTCCACAGTTTAATCAGTAAATTAGTTTCAAGAGCGATGTATAAACATAGGATCTACACAAATTAAACTTTTATTGAGAACAAAACTAAAAAGACTGAAGCTATTGACAGTGAAACAAGTATAATTCAATAAATTATAATAATTAATAAGTAAAGTTCATTTATTTTTTATAATATATATTATAATAGGACTATTTTCCAAAATCCATCATTTGAAAAATAGGTCCTGTAATATATATTAATATCAAAGATAAGTGAGGTTTATTCACTATGCATATGTGGGCATGAGGCTGGCAGTCAGGTTGGTTGGCTCTGGCTGTTAAGCCATGGGTTTGCTAATAAGATTAATCTTGATGTGTGTTTGGAGGAATTTAGTAACAGTGACGTCAAAATTAATATAAAAATTATTTGTTGTTGGTTTATTGACACTCGTCACTTACTTTTTCATATATTTATGAGAGACTAGTTTCAAAGGCCCTGGCCTCCATTTTCAATCTCTTCCCAGGGCCTTTGAAACTAGTCTCTCATAAATATATGAAAAAGTAAGTGACGAGTGTCAATAAACCAACAACAAATAATTTTTATATTAAGATTAATCTTGTTAGATAATTACTTTTTAGCACCACCTGTGAGTAGACACTAAGTTGGAAATTGGAAACAGTCCTGAAAAACTCAATGCTACAGAATTTAAATAAAAAATGTATAGCTTTCACGGTTGAGGTTCTATCACTGAATTACCAAACAGATGTTCATAGCTAGTAATATTTCTCATTTGATTCAAAAATCCCAATAAGGAAGCAAAGTAAGGTTACATAATAGCAATATAACTTAACGGTGACATAACTTTACAAATAATTTAGAATTATTTACCACTGTCTGCAGTAACTTAAAAATAGTGTGCATTACTATGCTTTGCAGCTGATCTTTCCCATGCAAAATGCCATAGATTGCCATAGAATTTTACCTCTTCCTCTGAAATATCATTTTCAGAAATTTATTTTAAAGTTCTTCCAACTAAACAGTAAAATATTTCTACTCCTCAATGTACTCAATTGGAAATTCATTTTTTTTTTTTACATACAGCACGTTTGACAGGGACAAGTGGTCATTGTGGACTATCTCCCCACTATCACCTATAGCTGAAACACATGCTTATGATCACCATTCCGTAGCACTCATTAAGTTAAACTGATAGTTGAGAAATGTAACAATTTCGTTATTAATTTAATGATGAGGTGTAGTTTTATTTTTCATGGTAAAAAAATATATTTAAAGTTCTGTGAGGAGTGTCATTCTGCATAAGTCTCCTAGAGAGTTAAAAATATCTTTGAATTATTTAAAAACATTTAATCAGCATCACCATAAGAAAAATTCAAATTAATAAATGTTTGATAAAGCATAATAGTGTCTACTTTGGGACAGTCTTTTCCTTGTGAGTGGCATGCATGTTTGGAGTAAAAAATGTGCACAGTATAGTTGCTGTGTCAACATGTAGAGTGCAAACATCCCAAAACCAGTATTTACCAATTAGTTCTTCTGTTGGGGACTCAGCTTTGCTCCTGCGCTCTGAATCATCTAAAGAAACAGTTTTTTTTTAAAAAAAGTTTATATTATTTTAGCCTTGGCGTTTACTTGTTACTTTATTGTAATCATCAGGATTAATAAGAATAGCAGTTTTTAAATTATTGATATTACTTATTATATACTTTAAATCATTTTATTTAAAACAAATATTTTAACTAAATGACTATGTTATCTTTTAATATGTAAAGTTATTTATGCTTATGTTTAAATACAGCATTGAAATATAAAGATTGGATATGGCAGCCCTTGCAGCCTCTGGATTGCTGAAAGGTTTAAGTTTTGAGAGTTATTAAATAATAATTGTTAAAGCAGTTATGCTTTAACAATTATTGCATCAGGATGAGTCAATGCAAATAATAATATACAAATAACAATAAAACATAATAATTTCTACTTTTATGTATATTAACTTAATGAATAACTTACTTTATGCTTGCTTAAAACAAATAACGAAACACAAACTAAAAATCTGGGTTTTATGCTGCTTTTGTTTTGACAAATGCTATTTATCTCAGATGCTTGTGCTATTTCTCTAGTTCACTGTACTCTCATTTATGTGTCTGAGATTTTTCTG
Source organism: Mantis religiosa (assembly GCA_030765055.1). Taxonomy (NCBI): domain Eukaryota; kingdom Metazoa; phylum Arthropoda; class Insecta; order Mantodea; family Mantidae; genus Mantis; species Mantis religiosa. Next base: position 171,992,289 of record CM060947.1, on the reverse strand, counting down.
GGTTTTATTTAAATTTAATACCATTTTATTTGTAAAACTGCATTTACTAAAAAACTTTCCATATTAAAATCTGATCTCTCCTACTGGAAGAAATAATTTTTATAATATCTTCTCTGTATTTAGATGCAGAAATTTAGACATGTTATAATACAAAACAGTTTAAGAAGAGAACTTCAGATACTAAAATTCACAATTATGCAGTTCATAATATATAGTACTGTCTATCAACACTTTAATTTTCTTTTGAAAATGTTTATTCTCAAAGTTTAGACTAATCTTTCTTTCAAATGAGTTTGCTCCATATTTCTTAACATTTATGTGACCTAATCACCGCTCATTGGCTGCTGTCGCGGTATAGGCCGTTGTATAGTAAAAAAACTATTATAACAACTCTGTTTTCAACACTTCCAAGAAAGGAAATGAGTTTGTTGTTTAACATCTTATAGGTTCAAAGAGAATTGTCAAATTTATATTTTTATATATTACATTTCTTATGCTTATATATTTTTACATTTATGTATATTATGTAACAGAGTTAATTTATCTGGAATGTGTGTCAGTTCTTAACATGAAATAAAGAAGAGGATCCTTTGTTTCAAACCTTCCTCTCAGGATGACTGATGATAACATGTGCATTTATTGGTAGTCCTGACATAGTTGTCTATACTGTTATCGCTGACCTTGCATTCAACTGAATTTGTATAATTCAACGTGTAGTTGAGTTTCGTTACGAACTTATATTTATGCATGCCTTCACATCTTTATTTGCATGATTTTATCTATCTTCCTGGCAATTATTATGACGTTTACTGCAGCTTCCATGTGGTGTGAACGCAGCACTTATGGCACCAATAACATTAGCCAATTAGGAGAAAGAAGAAGGCAATGGTATGCAGAGGGATACATGTGAGCAGAGCAAGCTTATTTGAAACAAAAGTATTATTTTCTATCGTCTTTTTTCTAAGCAATGCTTTAAAATGCTTGCCAAAACACTGCTTACAGCCAAAGAGGATGGTAATATTGGTAATCACATACAAATCATAAACCTGGTAACCTAATAAAATAATGACATTAAAGGTAGATAGTTATAACAATACATCACAATGTTTAAACAAACAGTAGCTGCTATTAGGGCTAATATATCCATCTTATATATTCACCTGCATCATTGCTTTTAATCTTATTTTGAATTTAAAGCTTTCTCCTGCCTTGAATATAATATATACACTGTTATGGCAGCTGCACATACCTATGACTCTAAGACTTAGGTCCAAGCTGGCAAATCCTGCTTCGTTTTTCACTGTTATACTGTAAGTGCCAGTATCCTCCCTTGTCAAGGAATAGATTGCAATTGTAGATGAATTTTCTTCACTGTAAATTGCACAGTGTTTTGTAGAAGTTATATTTATTCCATCTTTAGACCATGTCACTTCTGGTGCTGGATAACCAGTAAACTTTACTTCTATCTTCCACTGATTCTTTACTCGCAGTTTCTGAGATACAACACTTTCATCTACTTCTATCTTGGGTGGTTCTGTAATCAACAAAGAAAAATAAATCATGAAAGTATAATAAGTTGTAAAAGTATAATTAGGTAATATATGCTAAGGAAGGTGCAACTGTAGTGCTATTATATTACTCAAGAATGCAGATCATTAAAAATGTATTACTATGCAAAAATGTATTCATCGCAATGTTAAGCTAAGTAAAACAGACAAACAAAACATTTTTAACTAAATGACAAGAACAATTGATTTTCATGTCACAACTTTATGAATTTTGGTAAATTAAAAGATGCACGCAAAATAAGAACATATTTGTAGCTTTTACATAATTTTTGGACTTTAACAATGATGGTAGGTACTTTAAATATTTTCATATCTTCTCTTTCTTTTTAAAATTTGAATGTAAATCAATTTTTTTTTCCAAAATTGTTACAAATTTGCAACAAAACCTGCACTAAATAAAGTGGTTAAAACTGTTGTTGTATCAATAATTCTCCTAACTGATCCAAAGGTCCAATAGTGTAATACCATTGCCATATCATTTGGTAAGTAATAAAACCTTAACACAAGTGTATTATGCATTTATCTATATGTATATATGTGTTTGGAGGAATAAATAAACCAACTACAAATAGTTTCTGAGATTATGCATTTATCTATTTACATATAAAATATGGGATATCTTTATGGGGTAATATAAATGCAAAAGAGGTGTTAAAAATTTTCAGATTACAAAAGAAAGCTATTCGAATAATTGAAAATGTGGAGAGAAGATCTAGCTGTAGGCAGATATTTAAGAAGCATAATATTTTAACATATACATATTTATGCATATACATATATGAAAGCATTAAATATGTAATAGAAAGGGATCTTTGTTTTACTCTCAGACACTAAGTCCAAAATTATGAAAACTTTAAAAATCAGAATAAAAAGTAGTATAATCACATTTAAATACTAAGGAACCGATCTCTTATCACAAAGAACCAAGTTTACATCTCTATTACACTTGAGACATTACAGGCTATTCTTGAGACATTCTTTTCTGTTGCAAAGTAAAACATTAAATTCTATCTAAACAAATCTGTTATTTTGTTCATTTAATACATATTTAATATTTATATCTGATATTTATAGATAACTCACCTTGTATTTTAACTTGGCATGATGTTTCAGCTATACCAGCCTTATTTTTAGCCTGACAAGTATAACTTCCTGCAGATTTATCTGTTGTTTCAGTAATGGTGTATTTTGCAACCCTGTTTTCATATGTCATGGATTTATTCTTAAACACCCTGCCATCTTTCAACCTGGAAAAATATAATAATGAAATTAAAATATAAAGAACATATTTTAATAGCAATAAAATATCTAAGGCATTTTAACATAGGCAACTTAAAAGTAGTGGTAACGGTGGCAGCGGTAGTAATAGTGATGAAGCTGATGATGATGATGATGATGATGATGATGATGATGATGATGATGATGATGATGATGATGATGATGATGATGATGATGATCTGAAGCAAACTGGCATAAAATGGGCAGAGAAAAGCTTCTAAGTAATCTGTACATTAAGTAACTATTCAGTCATGGCAGAAAAAGATATCACAGAGGGAAGTAGAATAGGCAAAAGTAAACTATAGGGACAGCTATTATCATTTACTCCATTCAACATCTACAATGAGAATTCAGTAAAGAATTGTTTCCATCACAAGAAAGGAGTAGAGTGGGAGGGAGAATATAATCATAAGATTTTCTGATGCTAAGTATTACTACCAAAGAACTTTAGAATCACACCTAGAAATTCAAAGCCATAGCCGGGATTTGAACCACAGATCTCTGCTCTATATGTGGCTGCTGTACCACTGAGCTACAACACGAGACTAAAATTTTCCATCTAATTCTGTAGTTCAAACCCTGGCTAAGGTATTGAACTTTTAGTTCTGATTCTGACCTTGTGCCTTCTGTGGGTTAATTACTTCATTCCTTCCTATTGGAAAGTGTTAGCCACAATAGATTCATGGTGTAAATATTGTGCACAAAGTGTTCCCATATGCTGTCTATCCTTTTAGTCATCAGACATAGGAGAAAGAAATATACATGTATGTCTTTTTTGGGGGAGGGAAGGGAGGAGGAAGAATAGATGCTGCCTACAGTAAGGGGGAATTCAGGTTTGATTCCTAGTATCAGCATGGGTATTTTTTTCCTGCTGGGAGGTTTAGTATGGGGTACTTGGAAGCTACTTGATAGAGAATTAATAGCTCTGGTTTTGGAAACCCACACCTAAGTGGCTGGAGAATGGAATATGCACAGTACATGTCCCCTGACATTATTGCACTCTAAGGAACACAATTCTAGACATATCTCACTAACATGCAAATAAACACTCTATGCAGCATTGCTCACAGCATGAGTAACACTTTATGAGCTCCCCTCGAGTAGGAGGGCCTTGCCCTTAATGGGACATCTTGGGTACATTCGTTCATTTGTTTGTTCTTTGTTCATTCATTTATTGTAACTGCAGAAGGAGAATCAAGGAGCATGCTGGTTAAAATATAATAGAGGTCTTTTGAAATACGGTAAAAAATACATACCATTTAATTTCAGGTTCTGGAATGCCACCAATCACACACGAGAGGGTAACAGTTTGCTTTAGACCACAAACAACACTCTTGAGTGGTTCCTGAATGGTTGGAGGTTCTGCTGCCTTAGGAGCAGTGATTCTAATGTAAGTTGTAGGATTTGAAGGTGGACTCTTTCCTACTTCATTTTCAGCTGTAACCTTGAACATATATTCTTCATTGTGCTTCAGATTTATTACTTTATGTGTTGTTTCTGTGATATTAAAGTCTTCATTGGCCTTAGTCCAGCTGCAATAAAATTGGTCACATTTATAGCGAGTTATGGAAATGACATTTGCATTAAAATGTTTGCAATATATATGGTGTTAGTGGTATGAGTGCTCAGATTTCACAAGCTGGAAGATCCAAATATGATGAAAGTCCCCTAAAATTTTCATCTATCTTGAAAAATAAATGAGATAAATGAACATTATCTGCACAGTCTGGCAAAAGAGTAGGATTACAGAGTTGAATGTTTTTGTTTTGGTTTGCGGCCAGGCATGTGTTCACATCTACAACGGGTAAAACTCTAAACTAGGCCAGTGCCTAGGTATTCATGGTATTGTCGCGGCAAAGGGCATAAAAGTTTCGGCGTAAATAGATAACAGACGGATCGTGTTTCACGTAAATAAAAAGCTTGCATAAGCAGTTAAAGATAGCGTGAACAGTCGTAAGCAGTAAACAGCTGTAAAGTGTTGTAACGAGAGCAGATGTAATCAGAATGCTACTGTTGTAATCATCGACCTTGGTGGATTGTGGGTGTATGTGTCGTAATGTTGTTACGTGAGAATTGAACAGTGCATTTCTACGGAAATAAAGAACATTTGGAATATCTGCAACTCGGACTTTTAATTCTACGAACCCACAAAGTCACAATTGGTGTCAAGAAGTGGGACAACGACAACATCACCGAGAAGATGGAAGAAATGAAGGCCGAATTAACAACGAAGACGGAAGCTGCAAATAGCAACTTGGCCGCGACGATGACAGCGAAGATGACCGACACCAGCAAGAGCAGCCGGAAGAACGAGTAAGGCCCGGCGTGGCGAAAAGCACGTCGGCGCCGTCTACACTATCTCTTCGAGTGACACTGCGCGCCGTCAGCCGAATGATGGATGACAGCCTCATCGCGGACAGTTGAGTGAGAGGGAAGCCGTGCCGCGTGCTCGTAGACACCGGGGCAGCCGTGACCGTCATTAGACCTGACATAGCCAGGGGTGTGCCGATGAGACAACCAAGCCGACTATACCAGCTTATGACGGCATCGGGCGACACCTTGCCTGTGGAGAGAGAGGCGCTGCTGAAGTTGACCTTGCGTCGGAGTGCCGTGCGTCAGTGGGTGTTCGTCGCAAAGATGGCCCAGGAGGTGATACAGGGATTGGATGCCCTCAGGAGCCACGAGGCGACGGTCGACGTCGGCAGAAAGGTTCTGCGGCTCAATGGAGAGAGGTCATACTCCGGCAACCCGAAGAGCGCCTTGGAATGTGCAGGGTCGTCTTGAAAGAAGACGTGGTTGTCCCCGCGAGAAAGGAGGTGGTGGTGACGGCGCGACTGGAAGGTCAGCGAACCAGAAACATGAAGCTGGACCGGAAGACGCCTGTGCACGGACTCTGTGTAGCCAGAACATTGTTGCCGTGCCGAGAGGAGGTGCCCGTGAGGCTGCTTAACCTAGCGGACACCGATCACGACGTCCAGGTCACAACGGAGTTGGGGACGTGCGAGCCCGTGGTCAGCGTAACAGCAATCGACAAGACACAGGAGCCGGTGCCGACGCAATACCTGGGGCCCCGGCTGGAAGGCTTATTGGAGAGGGCGGCCGACCACCTGACCGCAGAAAAGCTCGAGAAGGTTCGACAACTGCTGAGACGATACCAGCGCGTCTTCAGCCAAGGCAGAGAAGAACAACTGCGTCACCCGGTGAGAGTTATTAGCGGTGGTGAAGACCTTGGAGTACTTCCAAAAGTACCTGTACGGTCAGCCATTCCACCTGAGGACTGACCACTCCGCTCTAACCTGGCTATTGAGTTTTAGGAACCTGGAAGGCCAGACAGCCCGTTGGGTACAGAGGCTGCAGGAGTACGACTTCACCTCTGAACATCGTAGAGGGAAGATCCACGGTAACGCAGACGCTATGTCCCGAAGACCCTGCCCAGAAGAGTGCGGCCAGTGTACAAGAGTGGAAGAGAAGGAGCGTGCCGCAGCTGTCAGAGTGGTCACGGCAGTGCCTGCGGATGGCTGGGATAGCGCAGGCCTGAGGAGGGAGCAGCTGGCGGACGCAGACTTGGGGCCACTCTTGAGAGAAGTGGAGGCAGGGACAAGACCAACCTGGGAGGACATCGCACCGAGGAGCGCCACTTACAAGTCGTACTGGGCCCAATGAAACTCACTGAAGACAAGAGAGGACGTGCTGTTCTGGGTTTAAGTCCAGAGGGTCTTCTCCCATTAGTCTTGAACCCGTAGGAACAAGACCCGGGCCTCTTTCGACCAGGGAGTTATCCGAGCTGTCCCAAAGGGCGCTCTGCGTCCTCCGTGGGGCTTTCCATAGGCTGTTCTGAGTTTAGCCCAGAGGTTCTACTCCCATTAGTTCTGAACCCGTAGGAACTGGACCCGGGCCTCCTTCGACCAGGGAGTTATCCGAGCTATCCCAAAGAGCGCTCGGCGTCCTCCGTGGGGCTTTCAATGGGACAAGACCTAGAGACTAACAAGCCCCCCCATCTGGTCCTATGGACTCAAGACGGGATGGAAGTGGATACGCCACTTACGCGCGTCGACACTCAAGGTGAAGACTACCGAGCTGTTCTGAGTTGTTGAGTCCAGAGGTTCTACTCCCATTAGCCTTGAACCCGTAGGAACAACACCCGGGCCTCTTTCAACCAGGGAGTTATCCGAGCTATCCCGTGAAGGGCGCCCGGCATCCTCCGTGGGGCTTTCCATTAGGGCAAGACCTAGTTTCCTAACAAGCCCCCCCCCCCATCTGGTCCTAGGGACACAAGACGGGACGGAAAAGATACGCCACTTACGCGCGTCAACACTCAAGGTGAAGACTACCGATATGACCTCGGTGGGCCGCCTGGTGATCTAGCACACCTTCTACTAGCTGAGCAGGCTAGTACCCGGAAACTTAATGGCTTCCCTCAACCCCGTCCGAAGACGTACCCAATCTCCCACGGGTATCGGGAACACACTGCCCCCTCGAGACCATCCCAATCCGAACAACTCCCGAAGGAGGGGCTCGGCTGTTCGGCCCGAGGTTCCTCTAGTAACGTCAGAGGTACCACGAGTGCTAAGGGTGCGCAGCGCCCGCACTTTGGCGCTGTTCTGGGTATGGGAATCGCCTGATGGGAAGACGCAGAGGGAGCAATTGGTACTTCCCCGGAGTAAGGTCCCGGTAGTCTTGGAGGAAGTGCACGCCGGTACTTCAGGAGGACACCTGGGAGCAAACCGGACGATCGACAAACTTCGGCAGCGCTACTACTGGCTGAGGCTCCGAGCAGATGCTGAGAGATGGTGCCGTCAGTGTCACGTGTGCGCGGCGAGTCGCGGCCTCCAAACTAGGAGCTGGGGTCGCATGCAGCAGTACAACGTCGGAGCGCCATTCGAAAGCATCGCCGTCGACATAGCTGGACCATTCCCAGTGTCCGACCAAGGTAACAAGTACCTGATGGTGGTCGTGGACTACTTCACCAAGTGGCCGGAGGTGTATGCCATCCCGAACCAGGAGGCAAAGACAATTACAGACTGCCTTGTGAAGCAAGTTTTCTGCCGATTTGGGGTGCCGTTGGAGCTCCACAGCAATCAGGGCATAAATTTTGAATCCAACCTGATGAAGGAGGCACTAGAAAGACTTGGGGTGAACAAGATCCGCACCACACCCCTACATCCACAGTCGGACGGCATGGTGAAGAGATACATCAAGACCTTAGAAGAGCACCTGAGGAAGGTCGTGGCCAGCCAGCCAGCAGCGAGACTGGGATGTCAAGGTGCCACTGTTCTTGCTGGCCTAACACTCGTCTACACACGACACCACTGGGATGACGCCAGCCAGCTTAATGTTCGACCGAGAGTTCCGCCTCCCTTGTGACCTGGCTTTTGGGAGCCCTCCGGAAGCGAAACAGCTAGCTACCGAAAATTTGGAGAACTTGGTAGACCGTCTCCACCACATGCACGAGATGGCTCGTTAGAACATCCAGATGGCGAGCGACCGCATGAAGACCCGAAACGACAGGCAAGCCAACATCCAAGGGTTCCAGCAGGATGACCTGGTCTGGTTGTATCGCCCTACTCGGACCAAGAAACGCTGCCCGAAGCTTCAGCAGCCGTGGCAAGGACCCGGGTGGTGAAGAGGATTAATGACATGGTCTACCGCATCCAGAAGATGCCCCGAGGGAAGATGGTGGTACACCTGGATCGTCTGGCCCATTACGATGGTGCTGTTCAGGACGACCAGCCTTGAGGAGGGAGCAGTGTCGCGGCAACGGGCATAAAAGTTTCGGCGCATATAAATAATAGACAGATGATTTTCACGGTAATAAAAAGCTTGTATAAGCAGTTAAAGATAGCGCGAACAGTCGTAAGCAGTAAACAGCTGTAAAGTGTTGTTGTAACGAGAGCTAATGTAATCAGAACGCTGCTGTTGTGATCATCGACCTTGGTGGATTGTATGTGTATGTGTCGTAATGTTGTTATGTGAGAATGGAACAGTGTATTTCTGCGGAAATAAAGAACATTTGGAATATCTACAACTCTGACTTTTAATTCTACGAACCCACAAAGTCACAGTATTCATGAAACCTAAATGTGAGAGGCTATGCATAAGATGATCAAGGATCACAAAGTCAAATCTTAATTATGGAAATTCTTCATTCAGATGTATTGTATAAAATTAAATCAAAGCCATATTTATTACACAAATATAACTATTTGTAACAATAACTTCACTTATCTTAAGAAAATGATGTCAATTTTTCTTATTAATTGAAATCAATTTCACGAACATTTGCCCGCATCTTCAGGCAACACACTTCGTCAAGGATGCAGGTTACTATGTTAAATACTACTATCTTACATAGTAAATGTTACTAATTGTTACTATGTTACATATTAACCTGTATCCTTGACGACGAAGTGTGTTGACTGAAGATGCTGGCAAATGTTCATGAAATCGATCCCAATTACAAAAAAAGATTGATATAATTTTCTTAAGATAAGTGAAGTTTTTGTTACAAATAGTTGTATTTGTGTAATATTTATTGCTTCATTGTAGCTAGCTTCATTTTTTACATAGCCATATTGATTGTTAAACAGGATATGTATTAATGGTCAATACTGCAGCATCAATATGATGTCTATTTACAGTAAATGCTCAAAATGTGCTCCTTTATACTCTATGCTATGACTGTTGGATTTGGAGGTCTTCTATTGGAAACATCTCAGGTGTTGCAGTCAGCTTTGCCATAAGCAAGAAGCATACATTGTTACTAAAATTAGGCAAGTGAGTCTACCTTGTATATACTTTTCTCCACTTACAAGTTTTTTATGAAGACTAGTTTCTGGGGACTTCTCCCCTATCGTCAGTTCTGTAGAAAAGTATATACAAGGAAAAAAGTATATACAAGGTTGACTCACTTGCCTAATTTTAGTAACAATGGCACTCCACTTTCTGAAATACTTCTTTTTATTCTATATAAGAAGCATACACTTGATTTATAAAGACTGCCATAGTTCTGAATACAGTAGATGCATTTTAAGTGCTAACAGAACCTGCTGTAGTGCAAGTGTTGCGGCAGGTAGGTTTACTATTTACATTCCTGACCTTCCGCTCTAAATGCACGCCCAGTGCATGCCAATGTAGTGAGGTTGCCTAGCATAAGCCTGTAACTTTATTATAATAGCCATGCAGGAATGTAGTCCTTTCATATCATTTTATGGGTAAAGGAATCATTTCAGCAATATATGATAAAGACACAAATAACACATCTTTCGTAGCTCTACCTCATTATCCTAATAGAAAAAGTGAATAATTATGACATATCTGCAATCAAATCTTTGATCAGTTTTATTTTTTTATCTGTGCAATCATGTACTTTAGAGAAAAATGGTAGAGTAACTTACATTTCAGCTTAATGCCACTGAAGTCTACACACTCATACCCCTAACACTTTGTATATATATATAAATTAGTAATAGAAGCACTATATCAATTTTTATACTTTTGTGTTTAAAGGTTTAAAAATAATAAAAACTTACGTCATAAAATCCTTTCTGTCATGATATTCCAGGATATAATTGATAATTGCTGCGTTTCCATCAGATTCTGGTGCCTTCCAATGCAAAGTGACTGTTGTATCTGTTACTTCCACTATTTCTGGTGTGCCTGGCTGAGATGGAACCTCTGTAAAATGTGAAAAACAAATTTTAGTAATGTATATCTAAGAGGACAGTTAAATAAGTACCCTTGTTTTAAAATAGATGGCATTCCTAAAATAAATTATCTCATGTACTTTAGTTAATTGATGGAAATTAATTATTTCTCAAAACTAGCCATATATAGGCTAAGGTTTTTGATAGACAGAGTCAAATTTACATATTTATCCGTGGTTCAAATCCCGGCCATGACATTGAATTTTTCATGTTGACTCTATCTATCTCATGTACTGTTATTTCTTATGGCTTGCCAAAACAATTTTGCTGCTGGTTTCATATCTTAGTTTGGATTTGGCAGGCATTTCAGTTAGTTGTTTAGTGTCTCTTTGATAAAATGGAAAAAGCAGTATTGCTCAAAATTTGCTTTTTACTTTTGGATGAAAAAACTTGCAAGTAAATAAAAACAAAATTGGATACTGTTTATGAGGACCATTTGCAGTCTAGGCTAACCATGACACTTTAAACATGGCCAAACATATTTTTGTTGAGAGGCATCCAGAAAGTTATTAATAAAATCCATGATATAAGTTGAAGATGAAAAAGTTGTCAATTGGTGGCTGATTGGTGGCATGTTTGCTTACATTGGACAATAGGCAGGTGCAGTTTTCACCTTCAAAGTTGTGTTTAGAGCCATATAAGTGAAATCCAAAGGACTTTTTACCTTGATTATCTCCATCAATGAGAATTAGATTCATCATTATACTGCAAAAATTGAGCAACAATCAAATTAATTGGTTGCTTCTGGTGAATTTGCTTCAAAGAATGCAAAATTGGTCTCATCAGCCAAAAAAGGGATGCATTTGATTTTTGAATGTGACTTCTTAGAAAAATTAAACAAGATTACTGGACAATGCTATAGAGAGTTATTGGTCCAATTTAACAGAAGTTCAAGGAGACATGGCCCTCATTTGGTGAAGACGAAGGTGCTATTTCACCATGATAATGTATCATCACATTCATCTGATGTTGCTGTCAAATTTCATGTATTATAATATAAATTGCTATCACGCCCTTTCCCTCCACCATATTTGCCCGACCTAGCTCCTGAAAGTATTGTCTTATTGTCAAATATGAAGAAATGACTCATGAGTACAAAATTTAGATCTAATGAGGTCATTATCGAGACATAGGCTATTTTGCAAAGCTTGATCATTTCTATTAATATGTAGAAAACAGAAGCTAACAGCAGTGAAGTAACAAATATTCCAATAAAATATAACTATATGTCACAAATTTTACTTATATTTTTAAAAAAATTGATGAACTTCCCACAAAATTCAAGAAACTAGTTTTGCAAATCCTTATTTGCATCATCATTTCAACTATTCCTTTCATTCATTGTCAAAATCTCCATTTTTAAAGAACACTAATCATATTATATATTACAATCTCCCTAGCAGGAGATAGGGGTAGCAGAAAAGATTTTTAGTTTGAGGTGCTGGGACCATTAGGCACTCTTCACTCCCCATATATATTGCTACTACTACTGCTACTACCTAATGTGAAGAAGCAAATTACAGCAAACTTAATGGAAAGCAATAAAAAGCAATGCTAACTTCTGCAAAATGTTTAACTATATCACATCTACTAGCTTAAAAAGGTTTGCAAAATATAAAACTGACTTTAGTGAAAAGATATTGCAGACATTTCCTTAAACCATGACTTGACTTTTGAGAAATAAACTATAACAAAATAGTACTTACGCATAAGAACTAGGGTGAGTTCTGCAGATGCTTCTCCGCAGTTATTGCTTAATCTGAGGGTGTAATTTCCTATATCAGATTCTTCAACCTTCTTGATAGTTAAACTGGCACTATCCTCTGTCAATGTTGGTATGACCTTTAAGAAACCATATTAATGAATATACTGATTAAATATGTCATTTGAGTTATGTTTTGTAACATAGCAAATTCTTAATTTTAATAAAAAGTATGGAGAAAGATACATCTTTCAATAAACTAACCTTAATTTTCTTTGTATATACTTCATATTAACTAAGATAAACCTTTAAAATAAATACACTTAACGAGTAAAGACTATCATCCAATGAAGCACAAAATTAATATGGTTTTGAGTCAAACTAGTATTCCAAGCTCCATACAGTGCTGTGTTTACTTGAAGGTGTTTTGTTATGATCTCCCTAACATCCTCAGAATGTCGAAAAGTTGAAATAAATCTTTTTTATTACATATTACCTTATAAGTACAAAGCCAATGCAGGAAACCAAAGATAGATTTTTAAAAGCAGGATGTTGAATGCCGATCTTGAAATTCCATATCCTTTCCATGATGTTGCAAGAAACAACTGAATAGCAAAGGCATTTAAATGACAAAAAATGTCAATTTCAAAGAGCTATTGTGCTGATTAGTTTGGTATACTGTGCTTTTTTTTGACAAGTTTTTGAGGTGACAGCAATGTATTCTACTGAGAAACATGTCTTTCTAGTGCAAAACGTTTTTAATGAATGTGGAAACTACACCGAGAAAGTGAAACAAATTTTTGCTGCCAAGTTTCCTAATCCAAAACTACCACACCGAGATACTGTGTTTGATTTAATTAATAAATTTTAGGAAGCAGGTTCTGTACAGAAGAACCCATGTGCTAACAGAAGAAAACATCTAGTTGTGAACAGACAAGACATAGAATCTCTGAAGATGCCCAACAGAGTTGTATGTAGTGTTTAACGCCCGCTTTTACTACATATAGCACTGCAGGCGGTGACACTGATGGTGCATGAGATGAAGATGGAGCACCAGTGGAATGAGATGGCGGGGGAAACCGGAGGTCCTGGAGTAAACCCGCAAATCTCACTTTGCGGTTGCCTGGGATCGAACCAGGGCCACCTTGGAGTGAGCCAAGCTGTCTAACCATTGAGCCATGGCACGGCCCAACGGAGTTACAGGCGAAATGTCAGATATGTTTTCATTGTCTAGACCACGGCCTTCAACTCCGGAAACAATATTCTATTGGAAGAAAAATTGTTAGATATATCGGATAGAATGCTTAAAAGACCACAGAAATCAATAAGCAAAGTGGCCCAACAATATATTTCTTATGGTTCCGCATACAAAGCAATAAAAAAAGAACTCAGTTTGTACCCATATAGTGTCAGTCGTGCACAAATTAAAACCCATAGATTACGGGAAAAGAATGCAATACTGTGAAAGGTTCCAGAGGTTTATTTTGCATCATGGAATTGACGTATTAGATAGGATACTTTTTACTGATGAAGCTTGGTTACACTTATCAGGATGCGTAAATTCACAAAATATGCAAATATGGTCTACTAAAAATCCCAATGGTCTTCAGGAAACCTCTTTACATTCAGAGAAAATTGGTGTATGGTTTTCAAATTTCTCGCTCTCAAATTATTGGGCCAATCTTTTCCGACACCTCAGTTAATTCAAATGTTAATTGTTTGGATATTCTTTTTCCATTTATTTCACAGCTAAATGAAGATGAAGTGAACAGTGCATTTTTTTCAATAAGATAACGCCACTCCTCGTACATCACATTTATGTGGGACTGCTAGTGGAATTTTTTGGGGAAAGACTAATTACTACAGGACTGATGCCTCCGTGGTTTCCTGATCTTACCCAGCCCGATTATTTTCTCTGGAAAGCAGCTAAAGCTTTAGTCAAGGACAATTAAAAAACAATTATGAGCTGAAAACGGTGATAAAAGGTTACATAACATCTATAACAAAGGAGACATTAATTACAGTGTTTGAAAGTAAATTAAAATGAGTGAATCTGTGTCTTCAAGAAAATGGTAAATATTTTCAACATCTCAAAAACTATTTGTAGTTGGTTTATTGATACTCATCACTTACTTTTTTATATTAATGAGAGACTAGTTTCAAAGGCAATTGCCTCCATTTTCAATCTCTTTCCAACTGGCTAAGTAAGTGAAGAGTATCAATAAACCAACTACAAATAGTTTTTGAGATCTTTAAACAGGTTAGTTGCATATTATTTTTCTACATTATCTTTCATGCATGTCATATTTGAACCTAAAAGTTTTCTAAACTAGTGGAACATTAACAAGTTAACATTAACACCATGCACTTGCAGCATCTAGTGCTGCCAACAGAATTCCTGACTCTAGGACTCTTGGTTACACGGGAGGTGCGGAGTAACTTTTTGATGACCCGATACATTAAAATCATATTCATATTTACATATACAATGGTCAGCATTTAATACTTGAATTACCATAGGTAAACATTTAATACTTCTTATTATTACATACTTTGTCAATGATGAAGTTATACGAATTGATTTAAAAATTCTTCAGTGGAGTAACAGCAATGAACAATCAAATAGTAATTATTAAATTATAGATGAGTCGTAATTATTACACATCAGCTTCACTTACGTACTATGTTCCAATACGATTAAATTTCGATATAAATCAAATAGTAGTTTTGACCTGTAAGATGCTACTTTCCTTATACTTTTTATTCTTTCTGGTAATCTGTTGTAAAATTTGGAACCATAATATATGATTCCATCGATACAATTTAGTATTTGCCTTTATCAATGTGTAACCTGCTATATGTGAATTCTTCCAACCTTTGATGCAAGAATGGCATTTATCAATTAGTGTCAGCTTACCAGTAGAAGAAACATGTAAATGGTTCTTAGTTTCAATGATATCTCCAAATATTAAGATTATTTGCTACTTACATTAGTTGTATTTGTAAAATGTTAGAATTGACAAGAAGTCCAATTATATTTCATTCGTCAGCATAATATTTTCCTCATTAAATAAGTGTGAACTATTATTATTTAAGGCCTTTTTACTGCATAGGTACAAGCTGATGGTATAAACCCAGCACTATTTAGTACTGATTCTTATATGTTAACTACTAATAGATATACAAATATATGCACTTACTCTTTTTGATTTTTTTATGACTTTGCCATTAACAGACCATTCATCAGCTGGCGATGGTGTTGCAGAATATTTAACATCAATTGTTATATCTTCACCCTTCTTCACCTTGTATTCTTTCTTAAACGTATCCATGTGTATTTTAGGTGCAGTTTCAATAACTAGAAAGAGAAAAATATATTAATTTAGTTTTATTTAAGTTAAAAATCAAGTACCTAGCAACAAATATTTGTCCCTTAAACTTTTGAAAATTATTGCTTCTAAATACATAGAAAAACAGATCTATAGTGTATGAAATTCAGAATAAAATGTTGAGGTATTATATATGAATTATATTTACTGCTTTTTCGCTTATGTTCATCTTTATTACTTTATTAATGTAATGTATTCTGCAGGTATTCAGATAAATTAATTTATTGGTATTAAATAAGGTAGCAGCATGTACAAATGAACAATACCTTAATCTGTGAAAACAGAGACAAAAGTTTGTAGTTTAATAGAATGCTTGGAAACCAAAGTATGAAAAGAAAATATGTAGAATGAAAAATGGACAAATTTATACATAGAAATGTGATTTTAAAACTGTTTGAAAATTTTAGAAAACATTTCTGCAATAGTTTCATAATCAGGAAAAGTAGGTGAGTTTATAGTGGAAGAAAGTTAAGGCCAAAGAATAATAACTAAGGGAATATATTCAGTAAAATAAAAAGACAGAAATAAAAGATTTTACTGCTTAAGTCATACTCTAGTCAATTTATAATTCATTTTAATGAAATAGAAGAAGCTAATTACACTCTTGGCCAAATCTCACTCTGTGAATAACTCTTAGCTAACCAGAAGATGTACACTATCAGGTGGGCTGATCCTGTAGCTCAGTCGGTAGAGCACCTGTTTGCTGTGTGAGGGGTCACGGGTTCGATTCCTGGCTGGGGTGCATATTTTTCCCGCCTCGGTAGCGCAGATGGTAGCATGTGTGCCTCACGTTCAAGAGATCCCGAGTTCAAATCTCGGTCAGGGTGAGTTACCTGGATAAGGTTTTTTCCGGGGTTTCCCTTATCCTTCAAGACGAATGTCGGGTAGCTCTAAGCTCCATGGACCCTGGACTCATTTGAGCATCATCTTACCTAATTCATTCACTGTCCGATATGACTTAACATTGGAGGACGTAAATTACAAAAAAAAAAAAAAAAAATAAACAAACAAATAAATAAATAAATAAACCAACAAATAAATAAATAAATAAATAAATAAATAAATAAATAAATAAATAAATAAATAAATAAATAAATAAAAATTCAGGAAAGTCAATGGAGTTATACTGTATAAATATATAAACTGCTTACTTAATGAAACTGCTTAGGCCAAATGTGTGTTTTCAAAAGAAAATGTTTCATGCATTTTGAGTAAACTAAAACTAAATGATTCTTATACTTGGAAGATATGTTCAGTGATGAAGTTATTGTCAAAGAGTAGAAACTGAATCCAATTACATGTAATATAAGTATATCATTTACTCTATTACTTCAGAACCAAAGTGGGAAGTCAATGGACAAGAGTAGCAAGAAACAGAGTAGTATGGAGACAGCTGGCACCAAAAAAAAAAAATCAACAAGTACCAAGCAGGACAAAAAGCTAATGACAGTGAGTGCAATATGTGAAAAGTGCAGTGCAGAAGTGCTTGTAGTACAAGTACCGTGGAAATGATACAAAGAGTAGAAAATAAGAATAGAGAAAAGAAGAAGCAGTAACAACACAACAAAGCTCCCAAGGAGTTGCTTGCCTTTGAAACCTAAGTATGAGCACATCTCTGTGTAAACAAGAGGCCTTTGGCCTTATGGGATGTCTGTGACTAAATATGTCATCATCATCATCATCATCATCATCATCATCATCATCATCATCATCATCATCATCATCATCATCATCATCATCATCATCATCATCATCATCATCATCATCATCATCATCATCATCATCATCATCATCATCATCATCATCATCATCATCATCATCATCATCATCATCATCATCATCATCATCATCATCATCATCATCATCATCATCATCATCATCATCATCATCATCATCATCACCATCACCATCATCATCATACCACCACCATCATCATCATCGTCGTCGTCGTTGTCGTCATCGTCGTCGTCATCATCATCATCATCATCACTTTAGTTAATTGATGGAAATTAATCATTTCTTCACACTAGCTAAGGTTTTTAATAGATGGAGTCAACATAAAAAATTCAATGCCATTTGAACCACGGATCTCCTGGTTTCCATCCAGTCGCTCTAACCCATTGAGCTACCATGGCCAACGTGCCGTCCTGAAATTAAGTTCTCCATTTGACTCATATATTTACCCAGTTAACCACTAGGGGCTCTCGCATCCAAGATACACCACTAGTGGCGACTTACTATCCTACTTGAGTCCCAGGCTTCATCATTTAACTCTTATTATTTTAGTTAATTGAAATTAATCATTTCTTCACACTAGCCGTATATAGGCATCGTCATCGTCATCATCATCATCATCATCATTAATTATGTGATGCTTCAGAATCATTTAGTTCCATCATTAACCAGGTTATTTGGAGATGCTGCTGTTCTCTGATGGTTCTTCAAAAAAACCTCTCATGAGGTTGCTGCAAGGTTTGAAGACATGAGGTTAGTATCTCTTTGATGATGGAAGCAAACATCTCCAAAATATATCCTTAAAAAAGCAATTAAATGATGTTCCTAGTTCAACTTAATATCTACTGAGTGAAAACATTCTTTGGCACAAGGACCTGAGACAGGCCTGTGTCTGGGGGTAACATGTTAGCCTTTGGTTCCTGTGGTCATGGGTTCAAATCCAGCGAAAGGCAATAGATCTTTTTGGGTATAAAAATCCTTAGCTAGCATGGGAAAAAAGCCAATTATTGCATGTCATAATTTATGGCATGTAAAAGAACCTCAATCCTGATAAAAAAGATCTGTGAGCAAAATTAAGATGTCTCTTATGCCCATTATAATGGGTAGTTAAATTATATTCAAACCCACTCATGACCTTTCTCTACAGAATGAGACGGCCAGCAGTAGCTGGGGAACTTATGCCAACAGAAGCAGACTAGAATCCTTACCTTATAACAGCGGCTGGAAATGTTGACCTTCTACTGTCAAATAGGCAGCATATCTCGTGTAAATATTCTCGCTCACTCTCCAAAGCCCAGCAGCACAATGTTTTCCCTAAGTTTCTGTAGTGTGCAAGTTTTGGAATGATACACTTTGGCTTGTAAAGAACCCTAAATAAAAGTCACAACTCTTTAGGTCAGAAGAACGAGGGGGCCACAAATCAACCCTAATTATTCTGTCATCAAATCATGAAACACCTCTCTTGCTGCATTTAACGATTCAGCATCCGCTGTTGCAGAATCTTGCTGAAACCAACCATACAATTTTTCTTCTGTTAAGCAATTGAAAAATTAACCTCTGATATTGCTCTACATTTATTATTTCATCAAAGAATAGGCCCTATTCTTCTTCTAGCACTTACCGCACATCACACTCCAATTTTTTGATCCTAATGAGGTGTTTCATTCAGTAGTTAAGTTTTTCTTGAAGTCCAGTATCGACTGTTGTGATTATTAAAATGCCCTTTCTATGGAATGGAAAAACCAGTTAAGATAATTCAAACATTTAGCAAGATCATTTGGCTTTAACACCTGCACATATGTGTAGCAACAGAGCTTCAGTTTCAACAGATGTGTATCTTTCCAGTCCTCACACTCGACGGCAACTTAAGGAAAACAATGTGCAAGAAATCACAAAAATAGCTGCAGCTTTGGAAAGTGAGCAGAAATATTTATATGAAATGTGCTGCTTGTTTGAGAGCAGGTCAACATTTCCAGCATCTATTATAAGCTAAGGATTCTAGTCTGCCTCTACTGGCTTAAGTTCCCTGGTGACTGTCAGCCGTCTCAAGAAGAAGAGAGAGACTGTGAGTGGATTCGATTATAATTTAACTACCTTATACAATAGAATACTGAGAACCACAACACTTAAAAAACATCCATAAAAGGAGAGAAATAGAAAAACAGACAGACAGTCCTAGTTAACCACATGAATTCCTGCTTCTATCCAAAAATGATAGTAACATATGATAAGTGCATCCTCCTAGTCATTTAATTACAGTTTGCCAGATCAAGAGCTACCACCTATAAGTGATTCCTCAATTACCTTCAAAACCTCATGAGGCTGTGTACAACCTATACTCACTTTCTAGCATCAAAAATAAGATGTTAGCACAGGTATTGAAGCCAGTCTCCTCACAATAAGGCGAAAACATTACTGTAGTGCTATGTACCCAATATACATATCCTATATCAATATAGACAATACAGCTTTTAATACAAGCAAGATGGAAACTTTCGGTATTGAGTCCTATTTTACTTTTTAAATGTTAATATTTATTCTTGTAGTTCTTGGATACCATTCTTTTGTGTCTGCTATAAAGGTCAAAAGCATTAAGAAGCTGACTTCAATTTAACTCTTCTCAGAACTTTTCTTAGATATTCCTCATAGAGAAGTCATTTTTAAAATCACACTTACTTTCAACTTTGAGTTTTGATGTAGTCTTGACATTTCCAGCCATGCATGTATAGTCTGACTGATCCTCAGTTGTGACTTTCTTGATAACCAGCTTCTTTACAGTGCCCTCTGAAGTGATGACATATCTTTCTGATTCTTTAATAACCTTTCCTTTCCTGCAAATTAAATTACACATCTATTAGTATAAAAACAAAAACCATTGGCAAAACAGTTTAGTAACACTGTTTAAAACTCGTCAAAATATCTATCATATTAATATATCAGATGCTGCAGAAAATCGACTATTTTAATAACTATAAGCAATTCTATTTCTAATTTCTTCATTATTTTTTTTCCATTAGAATCCTGCCATAAAATAACTTTTAGTACATTAAGTTGAAGCTCTGTTGCTTAAGCTACATAATATTTAATAATTTGTAATTAATTAAGCATCTGGAGTTCATTAAACCTTCTCAGTAAGAATGTGGACATAGCTTTAAATATGTACATGTAAGGGTAACTTATTTGCAAACTGAGAATTCACAAGTGATTCTATCTAAAGCTTAGCACAATCATCCTCAGATGTCAGCAGCATTGAAGAATGCTGTTTGTTAGTTAGAAAATTTAAGAGGATTCCCAAGCCCAAATTATACCCCACTAAAACCTGCCTAAACTAGAAGACTATATACTGGAAATTGGACAAACGGAAAATATAACTCAACTTGGAACTGCTTCCTATTTTTAAAAAATGTTGTAATCTAAAAAACTGTCTAATGCAGAAACAGAATAATGTTCTGTAAATGCATAAATGTGTAATTCAAAACTACATACATTTTTACAAGGATAACAATTAATTTTAGTGTGACTGTACTTGCACCAATGATTTAAGAACCATGTGTGTTGACTGAGGATGCAAAAGAGATTGTAGACCATTCTGTTGTGATGAAATTGTGATAGTGCACTTTGACAGATATGTGGGGACAGAGAAACTGCAATCATGATTTGTAAGTTGATAATACAACAAAACATACATTGGAACCTAATTTTTATTTACAGACTTTAATATTGTTGCAAACCCATTATTACGATAGTGCAGCTTGTGCGCACAAAGGGGCAGATAAAGTAGTGCAAAGATAAGGAACAGATAATGCAACGCAGAGACAAAAGGCTTGCAGAAACAGATAAAGATAGATAACTAGAAAGTTCAAGTGATATCTTGATTGATAGAGAACATTCCACAACCGTCTGGAATAATGAATGGTCATATAAAAAGGAGCCGCGATCGCCAGTGAGAGTCAGAGTGTAATCGGAACTGAATCGTGTGCCTGCAGCAGAATTTTGACAGTGAATGCTTTTGTTTGTGGATGGCGACCTTAGAAGATTGTAATTGTATATGTGACGTAATTCTGCTACTGTAAGGGTTGACCAAAGTGTATTTCTACGGAAATAAAGAATATATTGAATTTCTGCAAATTGGACTTTTAATTCTACGAACCCACAAAGTCACAATGGGTGTCAGGAAGTGGAAAATACAACAATGGACGCTGCATTGGAAATGATTTTACAGAAAATGGAAGAAATGAAGGCCGAAATAACAACGAAGACGGAAACGGCAAATAACAACCTGGCCACGGAACTGAAAGAAATGAAGGTGGCAAATGTCACCCTCACTGTGATGAGGGAAGCTGCAAACCACCTGGCTGCGAAGTTGGAGACGACAAACAACAACCTGGCCGCGACGACGACTGCAATGAAGGACGAATTAACCACAGAAATGAAATCACCGAACGACAGCCTGGCCACAGAAATAAAGGCTGCGAACGAGGTCCTCGCCACCAAATTTGAGGAATAGTTGCCCGGCGTGAAGGAGGACGTCACGGAGCTGAGCAAGTGGATGGGTCAAGTGGACGAGCGCGTCGAAGACCTGGCAAACCGCATTAACGACTTGGAGGGAAAGGCCGACAACAACGCCAAGTCCCTGAACACCTCGGCAGGAGGTTGGACTTGAAGGCCGACGCGCCGGGACGCGACAAAACATCTGCGCGCGTCAAACCACCGAAGTACGACGGCACGTCAACGTTCGAAGTCTTCCGCCGCCAGTTGAAACAGTAGTCAAGCACAAGTGGTCACCGGAGGAAGAGGCCGCACAGTTAATAGCCAGCCTCCAGGGACGGGCCGCAATAGACCTGAATGCGGTCCAGACAGCGGCGGCGCCCAAGCACATATGGGAGGCCCTGGAAAACCGCTTCGGAAACCACCGCTTTGCCGCAGGATACTGCAGCCAATTGAAGTCAAGGTGGCAGCAGCCAATGGAGACGCTGCAGGAGTTCGCCCTGGCAATTGAGCAGCTGGCCAGCAAAACCTTAGTCGACCTTCCACCCAAAGTCGTATCCCAAGAGACTGCCTACACATTCCTTGACGGGGTACGAGACATCGAGATACGCCAGGACCTAATGCTCGGCAACAACAAAACCATCCACGAGGCGCTAAAGGCAGCATTAATGATGGAGGCGGCCAAGGTGGCGGCTACCCTGACGTCGAGAACGAGGAATATCCGCTACACTGGAGACAGAAGGCCAGCCGAGGGACGCCGGCGAAGAACAAGTGGCGTGTGTTGGGGGTGTGGCCAGCCGGCACACATGGAGAGAGATTACCCACACCAGGGAGAGCAGCCGGAAAACGAGTAAGGGCCGTCGTGGCAAGGGGCACGTCGGCGCCATCACCACCATCCCCTCGAGCGACACTGCGCGCCGTCAGCCGGCGTATGGAAGACAGCCTCATCGCGGACGGTTGGGTGAAGGGGAGGCTGTGCCGCGTGCTGGTGAACACCGGGGCGGCTGTGACCTGACGTGGCCAAGGGTTTGCCGTCGAGGAAACCAAGCCGACCATTACAGCTAGTGACGGCATTGGACGACACCTTCCCTGTGGAGGAGGCCCTGCTGAAGTTGACCTTGGGACGGAGTACCGTGCGTCAATGGGTGTTCGTTGCGAAGGTGGCTGAGGAGGTAATACTAGGACTGGATGCTCTCAGGAACCACGAGGCGATAATCGACGTCGGCAGCAAGGTCCTGCGGCTTAATGGAGAAGAAGTGATACTTCGACAACCTGAAAAACGCCTGGGAATTTGCAGGGTCGTGCTGAGGGAAGACGTGGTTGTCCGCGCGAGAAGCGAAGTGGTGGTAACGATGCGTCTGGAAGGCCAGCGAACCAACAACATGATGCTGGACCAGAAGACACCTGTGCACGGACTATGTGCAGCCAGGACATGGTTGCCGTGCCGAGAGGAGGTGCCGGTAAGGTTTCTCAACCTGACAGACACCGATCACGACGTCCAGGCCGGGACGGAGTTGGGAACGCGCGAGCCCGTGTTCAGCATAACACCAATCGACAAGACCCAGGAGCCGGTGCCGACGCAACACCTGGGACCCCGTCTGGAAGGCTTATTGGAGAGGGCGGACGACCACCTGACCTTAGAACTGCTCATGAAAGTTCGACAACTGCTGAGACTATACCAGCGTGTCTTCAGCCAAGACATTTTTTTTAATACAGAGGAACTACTCCCATTAGTCCTGGACCCGTAGGACCAAGGACCCGGGCCTCCTTCTACCCGGGAGCGATGGATAACTCCGGGGCTCTGTCCATAGGGCAATACCTGGAGTCTAAAAAGCCCCCCCCCCCCCGCTGAGCACGACGTCAAGACGGGATGGAAGTGGATAAGCCACTTACGCGCGTCAACCCCGCAGGGATGACTACCGATAACCTCGGTGGGGCCGAATGGTGATCTAGCACACCTTCTACTAGCTCTGCAGGCTAGTACCCGGGACTTTTTAAGCAACTCTCTACCCCCTCCGGGCGGCCGTAGCCTGGCCGGAAGTACCCATTTACCTGTGGGTGTCGGAAACACACTGCCCCTCTCGAGTCCAACACAATTCGAACAACCCCTACGGGAGGGGCTCGGCATGTTCGGCCCGAGGTTCCTCTAGTAACGTCAGAGGTACCACGAGTGCTAAGGGTCCTCAGCGCCCGCACCTCGGCAGCTGAAGGGGACGGATACCCTCCCCTACGGGAAGCCAAGGCAACAGCGACTACGGCCGCACGACCGAGTGCTCCACCACATTGACACCGGAGACGCCCGGCCTATTCGGCTACCACCTAGACGCGTTCCACTGGCGAAACAAGCGGCGGTGCGGGACATGCTGGAGGATATGGGATCCCGGGGAGTGATCGAAGAGTCTGACAGCCCTTGGTGTTCCCCTGTAGTTCTGTTGACGAAGAAGTTCGGTGAGCTAGGCTTCTGCGTGGATTACAGGAAGCTGAATGCTGTCACCAGGAAGAATTGCTTCCCCTTAAATCGGATTGACGACTCCCTGGACAGGCTGGTGCGCAGTGGTTCTCGACCCTGGACCAGAAGTCGGGTTACTGGCAGGTAGCTCTAGACTCGAAAGACAAGGAGAAGACCGCATTCTCGACAGGCCAAGGGCTTTGGCACTTCACAGTTATGCCCTTTGGTTTTTCAACGCACCAGCTACCTTCCAACGCCTCATGGAGTCAGTGATGAAAGGTCTGACTTATGACGCCTGCCTGCTATACCTGGACGACATCATCATCTTCGGAAAAACTTTCTAAGAGCATCTCGACAACCTGAGTAAAATGGTACAGAGACTGCAGGCGACCAACTTGAAACTAAACGCAAAGAAGTGCCGGCTCTTCCGCAAGGAAGTCAACTACTTGGACCACATAGTCTCACCAAGTGGTGTGGCCACAGACCCGGAGAAGACACAGGCCGTGAGAGATTGGCCTCGCCCGAAGAATAAGCCAGAATTGCGCAGTTTCCTGGGGCTGTGCAGTTATTACCGTTGTTTGATAAAGGAGTTCTCCAACATCGTCAAACCCCTCACCCGCCTGACGAATGAACACCGGCCTTGTGTGTGGACGGAGGATGCCGAAGTCGCTTTCCAGCAGCTGAAGAAGACACTTTGCAGTGGTCCTATTTTGAAATTCCCACAACCAGGTGGCCTCTTCATTGTGGACACCGACGCCAGCAACCACTGCATTGGAGGCGTCCAACCCCAAGTCCAGGACGGCCACGGGCGAGTGATAGCCTACTACAGCAAGGCAGAGAAGAAACACTGCGTCACCCGGCGAGAGTTATTGGAGGTGGTAAAGACCTTGGACCACTTCCACAAGTACTTGTACGGTCAGCCATTCCACCTCAGGACTGACCACTCCGCCCTCACCTGGCTATTGAGCTTTAGGAATCTGGAAGGCCAGACAGTCCGATGGGTCCAGAGGCTACAGGAGTACGACTTTACCTCTGAACATCGTAGGGGTAAGAGCCACGGCAACGCAGACGCCATGTCCCGAAGACCCAGCCCGGAAGATTGCGGCCAGTGCCAAAGATTGGAAGAGAAGGAGCGTGCCACAGCTGTCAGAGTGGTCACGGCAGTGTCTACGGACGGCTGGGATAGCACAGGCCTGAGGAGGGAGCAGCTGGCGGAAGACGACTTATGGCCACTCTTGAGGGAAGTGGAGGCAGGGACAATACCGATCTGGAAGGACGTCGCACCAAGGAGCGCCACATACAAGTCGTACTGGCCCAGTGGGACTCGCTGAAGGGTATGGGAATCACGCGATGGGAAGACGCAGAGAGAGCAGTTGGTACTTCCCCGGAGTAAGGTCCCGGAAGTCTTGGAGGAAGTGCATGCCGGTACTTCAGGAGGACACCTGGGAGCACACCGGACAATCGACAAACATCGGCAGCGCTACTACTGGCTGAGGAAATGAAGTGTGTAGGGTTTAACGCCCGCTTTTACTACATACGGCACCGCAGGCGGTTACTGGCTGAGGCTACGAGCAGACGCGGAGAGATGGTGCCGTCAATGTCACGTTTACGTGGCGAGTCGCGGGCCCCAAATAAGGAGCCGGGTCGCATGCAGCAGTACAATGTCGGAGTGCCATTCCAACGCATCGCTGTCAACATAGATGGACCATTCCCAGTGTCCGACAGAGGGAACAAGTACCTAATGGTGGCCGTGGATTATTTCACCAAGTGGCCGAAGGCGTATGCCATCCCGAACCAGGAGGTGAAGGCAATCACAGACTGCCTCAAGGAGCAACTGTTCTGCCATTTTGGGGTGCCCTTAGATCTCCACAGCGACCAGGGCACCAATTCTGAGTCTCACCTGATGAAGGAGGCTCTGGAAAGACTTGGGGTGAACAAGACCCGCACAACACCCCTACATCCGCAGTCGCACGGCATGGTCGAAAGGTACATCAAAACCTTAAAAGAACACCTGAGGAAGGTCGTGGCCAGCCATCAGCGAGACTGGGATGTCAAGGGGCCACAGTTCTTGCAGGCCTACCGCTCGTACGGGAGCCTCCCAGACGCAAAACAGCCAGCAACTGAGTATGTGGAGAACCTGTGGACCATCTCCACGACATGCATGAGATGGCGAGCGACTGCATGAAGCCCCGATACGACAGGCAAGCCAACAGCCAAGGGTTCCAGCAAGGTGACCTGGTCTGGTTGTACCAACCTAATCGGACCAAGGGATGCTGCCCGAAACTTCAACAACCATGGCAAGGACAGTACCGGGTGGTAAAGAGGATTAACGACGTGGTCTACCGCATCCAGAAGGTGCCCCGAGGAAAGATGGTGATACACCTAGATCGTCTGGCCCACTACGGTGATGCTGTTTGGGACGACCAGCCTTGAGTAGGGAGCAGTGTCGCAAATCCATTATTACGATAGCGCGGCTTGTGCGAACAAGGGGAAGATAGTCTAGCGCAGAGATAAGGGGCAGATATTGAAGCGCGGAGATAAGGGGCAGATAATGCACCACGGAGATAAAAGGCTTGCTTAAACAGATAAAGATAGATAACTAGAAAGTTCTAGTGACATCTTGATTGATAGAGAACATTCCACAACCATCTGGAATCATGAATGGTCATATAAAAAGGAGTTGCAATCCGCAGTGAGAGTCAGAGTGTAATCAGAACCGAATCGTGTGCCTGCAGCAGTGTTTTGAAAGTGAACACCTTTGCTTGTGGACGGCAACCTTGTAAGATTGTATTTGTGTATGCTAGTAATTATGCTACTGTAACGGTTTGACTAAAGTGTATTTCTAGGAAATAAAGAACATTTTAATTTCTGCAAATTGGACTTTTAATTCTACGAACCCACAAAGTCACAATATCAAATTATTTATTTATTGAAATCTATGTGAACTCATTTCTTGTACTTTTTGTTGTTTTAAAATAATACCCTTTGTGAAAACAGAAAAATCATCCCTTTCAATCAAATTCCATTTTAGAGAAATTTTGCTGAATTAAATTTCCTACATATTATGTGAAAATGGCATCCAAACAAGCACTGATAAATAGTGAATCAAGGTCAATATTCAGTGAATTTGGTGAGGATTCTTATTTTGAGTATTTGGCTCAAGAGAAGAAGCTATAAGTGCTCTGCAGAAAATTGGGGCAACAATGGCTCAAATAAAGATGATGAAGTGTGTTTGGAGGAATTTAGTAACAGTGACGTCAAAATTAATATAAAAATTATTTGTGGTTGGTTTATTGACACTCGTCACTTACTTTTTCATATATTTATGAGAGACTAGTTTCAAAGGCCCTGGCCTCCATTTTCAATCTCTTTCCAACTGGCATCTGTTGTTGTCTGCTCTCTCTGGTGGTGGAACTATGAACTTTTTTGTCAAATTATCTACTGGCGGGATTTCAAAGTTCATTACGCGATCCTTATTTTTCCAGATGAATATGTTCTCCCATGTTGTCAATCTATTTTGGCTTATCACTCCTTTTAATAATTTTGGATTTGGATCAATGTCATGGTTTTCATTCCAAAAATGAAATGCTACTGCTGACTTGTCTTCTTGTCTTCTTGTTTCAATCTGATGTTTCTAAGAACACTTTAGAAACATCAGATTGAAACAAGAAGACAAGTCAGCAGTAGCATTTCATTTTTGGAATGAAAACCATGACATTGATCCAAATCCAAAATTATTAAAAGGAGTGATAAACCAAAATAGATTGACAACATGGGAGAACATATTCATCTGGAAAAATAAGGATCGCATAATGAACTTTGAAATCCCGCCAGTAGATAATTTGACAAAAAAGTTCATAGTTCCACCACCAGAGAGAGCAGACAACAACAGATGCCAGTTGGAAAGAGATTGAAAATGGAGGCCAGGGCCTTTGAAACTAGTCTCTCATAAATATATGAAAAAGTGACGAGTGTCAATAAACCAACCACAAATAATTTTTATATTAAAGATGATGAAATTGTTAAGTTCCTAGATCAAAGGTAGAATTCTGCTACCAATACCAGTAGCTTAATTATTAAGTCCATTTACATTCAAATTGCAACAAAGAAAGCCTTCTTTGGGTGATTCTATGAATGTGTAATATCTTGTAAATTAAAAGATAAAACTGAATAGATTAGTGATACAAGATACAAACCAGCACTTAGTTTTAAATTTGTAATAGCTTTCAGTCCATATATTGTTTTGTATCCAGCATGTTAGTGAAGTTTTTTTTTTTTTTCTTCAAAATCAGCATAGAGTCAGTTATGAACACTTACAGTTACACAATATTAGTTATAATGCATATTAATAAATGTAAATAGTGTACAAATGTTCAATTTTATAAGAAGCTTTAAAGCTATATTAAAGCTATGTTTAGTAAGGCTTAAATTAAAATTTCTATTATAAGATTTTGTATAAAATAGCACTCAGTAGTATCATTTTAGAATGAAATTATGTTTAACTTTTCCAGAATTTTACTGTGTTCAAGTCCAGTTCTGGAAAATTTAACTCTTTAAGCTGCAAAGTAAACTGCTGCAAAGTTCTTAAAATAATAAACTATAAACAATTTAGCTTGAAGTGCAACTTTTGATACAAATTTTATCTTTGTTTACTGTCTTCTTATTGTTGCTAATCAATCTAGAACTATTGCTGATTTGTCCATTATACATATTCACTGCAATGAATATGAAAATACCCAGATTACACTGAATAAAGGTTCCCCTCTTAAAGATCTCAGACATGGATGTGGATTGTCCCCAATATTATTTCGCACATATGGATAATAAATGTAGCAAAATTATAATTCATTACATGGATGTATTAGTAGGTATATGGTAAAATTAATGAGGCTGGTAGTCAAACTCAGACTGCATAATATTGTGTCAAAACCAATGTTACTTTATGGTACCGAAACATGAGCTCTGAAAGAAAAAGATAAAAATTAAATTGAAAGTGCAAAAATGAGATTTAGAGGGCACTACAAGGGATATCTAGTGGAGACACACTGAGAATGAATAAGATAGGAACTAAACATTAAAGCTAGTTTAGTACAAGAAATATATAAGTAAATAAATAAATATATATAAATTGATATATACAAATTTATATATGAATAAATAAGTATCAAAAGAAATGTTAAGAATATTAATGACAGGCTATCAAGCAAGATTTTAGTTATATACCAAATGGAAGTCGAGATATGATGAGGATGACTAAAGCGCAGATAGACAGACCAGTTCAAATGAACACACTTTGGCATGGTGTGGGATTTAATTCTTGGAAAGGCAGAAGAAAAAGAAGAACAATATACCAACAAGTATGGTTTTTAAGTTCTACTGGAGTTAGATAATTTAGATATCTAATGACTCAATTATAAGCAATGTAGCAGGCATTTGTAAAATGTGGAAGATCTACTCAGCTTGACTCCTTATTTTCTACTATTATGAATTGTTTATATATCCTTATGTATATTAAATAGTTTGTAATTATATATATGTACTGATGGAAAAGAAATTAAAATTCACATTATAAAATAATAATTTTCTACATTTCTACAATTATTTTATACTCCATTTTTATTCATTATCTTCATAAACATATTTTTAGATCTTATTATGCATGCACTTACCTTAACCATTTCACTTCCACATCTCTTGAAAGCTCTACTGTGAAAGTAGCATCTGTATTTTGAGGCACCAATGTCACATCTGGCAGTTTTGTTATAAATTCAACAACAGGTTCTAAAAGAAAAATATATACATATTTCAATGATAGATCATGATACGTTGCGACATTTATGTTTATAATACATATATTGTAGCCTTAAATATATTACCTTCAACTTTGAGAGTTGCAGATGATGTTTGTTCACCCACTTGGCAGGAATAAACACCTGAATCTTCTAGTTCTGTATTATAAATTTTCAGTCTCTGCCTCTTGCCATCAATTGACAGTTGAACATGTTCTGAAAATTGTAGTTCCTTGCCATCCTTGAACCACCTTACCAAAGCATCACCTTTAGTGAGCTCAATTTCAAATGTTGCCTTTTCACCTTTTGCAAGCGTCAGGTCCTGCATTTTTGTAATAATTTCTGGTGGAAGCTCTGCAAATAAAAAAACAATTCCTCTTTAGGTACCATCCATGCATGATTTTTCCATTTAAAATACTTTTATTACAAATACAGAGTATTTTTTTTTTTTTAATTTATGTCCTCCAACATTAAGTCATATCAGACAATGAAATAGGTGAAATGATGCTTAAATTAGCCCAGGTTCAATAGAGCTTAGAGTTATCTGTCATTCATCTTTCATGATAAGGGAAAACCCCAGAAAATACCTTATCCAGATAACTCAGGTTGACTGAGATTCAAACTCGGGATCTCTTGAATGTGAGGCAGGCTAATGAGTAATTGTTCTCCAAGTGGTGAAGTTAGTAAGTTTATTTATATGTTAAATTTAAAGGGAGTCGATTAATGACACTAAACAACACTTACTTTTAAATTTCCTGGAACATGTTTCAGTGACTATTTGCCTTCATTGTCAACCAACATCGACTGACTCAGTTGAATCAGCCGGACGGAATCGGTTGACAGTGGAGGCAAATAGTCTCTGAAACATGTTCGGGAAAATTTAAAAGTAAGTGTTCTTTAGTGTCATTAATTGACTCCCTTTTAATTTAATTTATTGCAACACTGTTTTCAGCACTTCCATGAAACGAATTATTACTTACATGTGTTGTCCATAACAAAATTCAACCTGATAAAAGCTGTCAAATGGATTTAAAATTGTACATAAGTTTACTTATTTGTTATTACTAGGGTACGGAAGTTTAGTCAAAAAAAATTACAACAAGTTAGTAGTGACAGAGTTATATGCCATCTGCATCTCGTAAACATAGGGGAGGGGGTTGAGTGCCATGCAGTTGTGCACATGCTCATACAACCAAGGTCATGGGCGACAGTAATCTTTCAAGTGTAGTCACATGACAGACACATTGTCACAGAATATATTGCACATTTATTAATAAATTATACAAAACAAACTTATTTTTCAGATAAATGAATATAAACAAAATATTTATTAATATTTACAATGGACACACTAAATGAAAAGCTAATTCCTTGTGACAATACAACATTATATCTGTGCATATGCCTTGTTACAGCAAACAACAATATATATTTTGAAGGTTTCAAATGAAAATGATCTTCTGTTCTCCTTCAGACATACTCTATATTGGGAAAAGCTTCTCTCTACATTGTATGATATCACTGGGGCAAATTTAAACTAAAAAGAGGTGCTACTGTTTCCCTTTGTGCATTACAATTTTCTCCAGAACCTTGTAGTTCATCTTGAATTTTACACAGAGTGAAATATCCAATATTTTTCTGGAGAACATGTTTTAGTTTCTGCTGCACCTGTAGAAGTATTCCATCTCTGCTTGGCATAGCCAATGCAGGTGATCTTCCACCAACAGCATGAGCTGATGACTAACTCAGTTGACAATCTATACTTCGTGCCCAACAAACTTCATGAACTTTTTGTTAAACTTCCGGGCCCTAGTTACTACACAGGTACTTATTATCAATTTTTAATTTGTGTCAAATATAGAATTTGTACTCCTGTTATAATGACTCAATACCGCATATTGTTGACTTTTTAAAAAGTGTTGCACCTAGCTAATTTCTAATATTTTGTTTTAAGTTATTACTGTTTTATTGTGATTATTGTTTACCAAAAATGTTAGAATGAGTATGTACAAATGATTCTATTCTAGCATAAGCCAAGAGCTTACAAATTGGTCATATTAAATACGAGAGCTATTTAAAACTAACTTCAGTTTCACACAGTACATAAAAAATATGATTAGTTGTGTCATACTTGCACACTGTGTAACTTGATTCAGTATACATCTAAAGCAACAGATTAAAAAACATGTAAATAGAACTGCCAAATTCTATTTCATAGCTACTTCTTAATTTCTGCAGATTTGTCATGCAATTCTTAAAAATAAATTACTAAAGATGTAGGCACTAGAATTTTATGACAGTAGTGTTATGAAAGTAATTAAATGCTTAATTAAATTAGATTTGGTAAACAGAAATCATGCTGTAAATTAGTTTAAATATCACATTTTGAAACTATTTGAGACACCTACTTTACAATAATGTTCTAATGAAACTGGAAGCCTCTTTATAGATCGTCCGTTATTATGAAGCATTTTCATAACTAAAATGAACGTCTTATTTTATTTATTTCAAGTCCATCAATCCTTAGAGCTAATGGAACTGTCTGTATTACATCATTATAATTAGTTCTTAATAAATTATTACTTAATAAAGGAAATGAAAAAAAAAAAAAAAAAAAGGAACGTGTCCTTAAGTAATGAAACCTATTTCTTTGTTTTGCACAATCAAGTGGCTTCTATAAGGTAACTACTAAACAGTAATGAACATAAAGTGTGACTAGGCATGGCTTGGTCTATCGCTGACTAGCCAGTGAGGTGAGTGTAATGTTGTACAGTTAAACACACAGACCAGCTTGCTTTGAAAAATTATAACAGGTAATGTCTTTGTGTACACAAAAGATACTAATTACAGAATTCCTTTGTTTTTTCCATGCCTCAGAACTATTTTTTCTGAGGGTGCCTGTCCAAAGCCCATGTTTGTAGGACATTTGGTTCGGAAGATAGGGAAAGATAAGATGCCTTACCAGAAAGAAAAGAATGAATAATGGTTTGTGAAAAACACAGATGTATTTTGTAACTTGCATTCACTTAAGAGTGCAAACATGTTTTTTCAAAGATGGTAAATATGTCACTTAGTAAACCTAGTACAAGTGTCCCTAGTAGGGACAATTCGCAAATTTTTTTATAAACCAGCTAGAAATGTTATTTTTTATGTACATTAATTTTTCAAACAGTTGTCAATTAAAGAAGTTTACGAACCTACAAATTTCAATCAAAGTTGAGAATTAATGGCACAAGCTTGTTGAGGTGAGTGCTATTATGTGACAAACATTGTTTGAAGAAGGCAAGCAGTTCACTAAATTAGAAGTTCCCATGTTTAGGTCTTCTGGGAACATCGAGCAATGAAAAAATATGCGACCAACTTAGATGGTTTTTAAAAGCATGTACTATGTAAAACAATTTATGACTTATACGACTAGGTGATTATTGAACTGACAAAAGGCTGACTAATTTAATGAGAGAACAAGAAGAATATATGGGTTCTTATCTTCTATGTATAATATTTTGAAATCCCTTAGGTTCAAATGATTCACAAATTTCTGCTTGAAAGAAGCGATATTGTTGCTGCAAGACTAAAATTTCTGTGCAAAATGCACAACTTTAAAAGTACAAGTGTTTCCATGCTTTAGAAGCAAGACCAGAAGACCAGAAGACCAGAAGGTAAAAGAATTAGGGGAAGGCCACGCATGTTGTATCAGGAATACATTGAGAAGTTGGGGAAGGATAGAGGGAAAACCATGACAGAAATGAAGAGAATGATGATGGACCGAGAAAAGTGGAGGAAATGGGTAGAAGAGGCTTGTACTCCATGCTTAACAGCACAAAGGAGTTAGAGAAAGAAGAAGAAGAAGAAGTGTTTCCATGCCCATCTTTTATTTAGATGGAACCTGGATTAATCAAAATTCACTGCAAGAAGAATTATGTTTGAATAGTTTGTATTTTCTGACTTTTGTGCTGTTTTTTATATAGAATTTAAGGATATGTTTGTACTGTAACTACAACACATCAGAGCGATAATGCAGCTCAGTTTACCAGCCAGGCGCATTCAGTGAGACAAAGACAAATGTATCTTCCATCTCTGTTGCCTGCTCACTGTGGGACTGGCAATGCCAAGAGAGCACCATTGGTATATTGGCTAAGCCCATATTTATTCTTGTTTTATAGCTACTCTGGTTCCTATGAAGTATAGTGTAGGTTTAAAAACTGATATCTCAAAATATATTAAACAACATAAATTCTATAATACAATTTAGGTTTAAATCACCAAAATAAGGAGACAGTTATGGTAAAGTTTGATTTCAAACATATTCTATAGAATTATTCTGATTATAATGGTCTTGAATGTATACTTATGAAAATCATTACTGACTGTCTTTTTCACTTTAGTAAAAAGATGTAAACTTGTTTTTATATTGTATTATTTACAGCATTGGAGTTAGGAACACATCTAATTATGAAAGAATGAAAAATGACAATAAAGCCCTAAAAATGTACCTGGAGTTATTGAGCTTGAAAGTTGATAAACTGACATCATAACATTCTCTAAACTGACTAAACTTGCAGTTATTAAACCAAATATAATTAATACAAAATTTTTAGTGGAATTTATTTCAAGCCATTTATAAATAGAAGATAACTTACCAACTACAGTAACTTCTGCAGTACACTCTTGCTCCCCAAGAGCACATGTATATTCACCCTCATCATGCACTGATGTGCCTCTGATAAGCAATTTACGAACAGTTCCTTGTTTTTCAAATACAAACTTATCTTTAGTCTCCTGCAATTGTTCTCCATCCTAAAAATGAGAAAATATTTATTAAACAACTGTAACATTATAGTCTAATAATATAATATATATATACTAGTACAAGAATACACTTACTTTATGCCAGGTTACATCTGCAGTTTCAGAAGATACTTCTACCTCAAGAATAGCACATTCCCTTTCTTTAACTTCAAAGTCCTGCAACTTTCTTAGGAAATCTGGCTTCAATTCTGAAAGCAAAGTGTAAGGATATTGTACTATAAGAACATTTAATACTTTTAAACAATGTTTATAAAAAAATGGCTTTGTTCAAAAATGACTTATGTGCAGACGGCACATAAATAGAACTTTAATGCTCTCAGATGTCATATATTATAACAGATGAATAATGAATAAAATAGGCTCTGGTGGTTTCATACCTGAACATAGAGATTAAGGATAGAAAACATGCATTCATTCAAGTATGGTGCTGAGCAAACCAGGCCAAAAGCATATGCATCAGATTAAATTTCTTAGATTGTATTTTGGATAAATATTCTACAACCAGTAAGTTGTCAAACTTAGAGCTATTTTTCAGGAGAATTATGGAAACTGGAGCAAATGGTCCTTAGATTAATAAAGCATAATCCCAAACATTAAAAATATTTTATCTACTTTGATTGCATAAAGCAGAGCATTACAAAATCAAAACATGTCATGTGCATGGGTATTTGAATGGCACAAACAATTTTCAGAAGGTAAGAAATAGATTGAAGAAGAAGAATGTGCAAAGTCAAAACTCAAGGCAATGCTTATCTTATTTTCGATATCAGGGGTGCTAACATGACAAAATGGGTGATTGAAGGTCAGTCCATTAATAAAAAATACTATAAAGAAGTCCTAATCAAGCTGAGGGCAACAGTAAGGAAGAAAAGACTGGATTTATGGGAGAATGATGCATGGATTCTGCATCAGGACAATGTGCCAGTGTATAATGCCATATCTGTGAAATAGTTTTTAGCAGACAAATGCATTCCTGTGCTTGAACATCCTCCATATTCACCATATCTGGCTCCCTGTGACTTTTCTCTGTTTCCAAAAGTGAAAAATGCATTGATGCTTTGAAGGGAACACATTTTCAGTGTGTTGAAGAGATAAAATTGGCAGAGTTGTTGAAGAGGGCGACAATGAATGACTTACAGCATTGCTTTAAACAATGGAACACACGTATGTAGTGATGTATAGATAGGAGAGAGGGAGTCTCATTATTTGATTGCCACACTTTGTAATCTCTCATCCTTTTTCAGATTTCCTTTATCCTGTAGAACTTAGTTTGGAATTGCATATTGAAATACAGTGTTTGACAGTGAAAGAGTAATTGTTCAAGTCATTTCAGTAATACCTAAACTAAATTTTAAAACTTGAAGCCTTTATCTCTAAGACTAATTCTATAATGCCCTCAACACCAAAAATACAAGCTGTAGAAACTCTTAAATTCAGTGTTCAAATAAACCCAAGTAAAATGAACCTTACTCTCTAAATATACAATTTATTTTTGATATTCGATATAACATAATCACAAATAATTTTTCACACAGTAAAAGGAATTATGAAAATCAAAGAATCAAATAAATACTCAAAAATTAATTTTATAGTCTTAATACACTTTTGTTAGAAAGTATATGTTATTGTGAGAGTAAAACAATTAAAATTCTCACAGTGGCATATTTTGATGTCTATTCACATACTGCAATTAATATATATATATTTTTAAATGTTATGGTACAATCTTAGATAAGTTCACAATGTTTGTAATACATGTAAGTGAATAATATGTTTGATAATATAGAGTATATAAAATTTAAAGTTTGTACCTTTCACTGTAACCTTGGATTCCGTTGTCTGGTTCTTAACACTGCATTTGTATATTCCAGCATCCAGTGCTGTTGTCTTTTTAATTACTAGACGATGTACACGACCTTCTTGTATTATCTCACGATGATCCATTCCACTTATTTCCTTTCCATTAAAGAACCATTTGGTGGAGACAGTATGGGAAGTTTCACACTCAAGCCTCAATTCTTCCTGTTCTTCTACCTCAACCAACTGAGTTAATTTTCGAGTGAAGGTTCTGTGAAAATATATTTTTAAATAAATATATTCATAATTATCTACATTTACATACCATGAAAAGAAATATATGAGTAATAATTATACACAAAGGTACAACTGTCCTTTTTAGTTCAGAGATAGTGGACTGACTATCCTATTTTATTCAGCTGCGGATGGGACTGGACTGACTACGCTACAGAGGGGATTCGGAACAGACCAAACTTGGTCTATTGTACCTATGCCCCCAAGTGGGGCACCCCTTTGAGGAAGGATGAGGCGAGAGGAGGCAGAGGGTGGCCGTCCCAAGGAGGCACGAGTGCAGAGGGCAGGTTCCTCCCCAACAGAGAGGACAGAACGATCTGCATTACACCCTATTGTGGTCTAGAAACAGCCTCACCAGATTGGGTTCAGAGACCGGGAACTGTCCTACCAGAGGGAGAAGTTTTAGCAAGAGTATATCATCCTGCCATGCAACGCCAACACACCCACCAACATTTCTACCTTGAAAGTGACCACTAGATGAGAGATGATGTGAAATGATAATGGAGATGAAATGGAGGGACAGGAAATTTGGGTAATGTAATTAGCCTATCCAGCATTTGCCTTGCACCCTGGGAAAACCCCCAAAAACCATGGGTCAAGTAGGTTGGTGAACCCAGACCTCTTGAATGTGGGCGACAGACGAAACTGCCTGAGCAATCCCACTCGGTTGAGGGTGGGATTAGGACGGTCCTGAAAACATACTATTTTTAATAGTAACATAGTGAAGTGTGAAGTTTTAATAAAGTATCACTCAATACATCTTTTAATATGAAATTAGCTTCACTTTTAACAATGCTTTTATTCATAAATATATCAAAGGATTAAATGTCAATAACTTTCGTAATATTAAATTACTGATTAGGTTTTAGAAAATATCAAATAGTAACTCTGTAGTAAACTAAGATAGTGTTAGTAAACATAACTTTTCTAAAATATTTTTATCAAAAAAATATGCAAATGCTGATGTGGCTGTAAATCTTGCTCTAAATTGACAGTAATATGTACTCACACTTTATCAACATCGACAATCACTCTGGCTCCATGTGATGCTATGCCAACAGGATTAGTTGCTACACATTTGTAATCACCAGCATCAACCTCTGAATCTGCATTTCGTATCTCTAGTACAGCTGTTTCACCATCAAACGTCATTGCTATGTCGTCAGTTGGTTGAAGAAGTGAATTGTTCCTGTGAAGAGCAATAAATGTCTCAGAAATTGCTTTCTTTTTAAAAGCAACTCAGATATGTGAGAAATGATCTTGACAAAAATGTTTCACCAAGGTTAACAATCAGTTCATTAGTGAAGAACATTGTTTTTCAGTAGGAGTAAACAGCATAATCTTTTCTTCTACCTCAAACAAAGTTATCACATTAAACAGCATGATTATAGTTATGATTACAGAAATATTAACAATAATA
Organism: Mantis religiosa; assembly: GCA_030765055.1. Lineage (NCBI taxonomy): Eukaryota > Metazoa > Arthropoda > Insecta > Mantodea > Mantidae > Mantis > Mantis religiosa. The sequence continues at coordinate 171,953,869 of CM060947.1, read as the reverse complement.
ATATTATAAAACTATTACAGTGTGATGACCTATATACTTTTATTTTTTCATAGTGGTTTTATGGCTTTCAAAGTTATTACATTTTATCATTTATATTGATTAAATTCTTTATTAGGCTATGTTCTTCTTCTTCTTCTTCTTCTTCTTCTTCTTCTTCTTCTTCTTCTTCTTCTTCTTCTTCTTCTTCTTCTTCTTCTTCTTCTTCTTCTTCTTCTTCTTCTTCTTCTTCTTCTTCTTCTTCTTCTTCTACATTGTTTAGGCTATGCAGCCCATACTGGCGAAGTCATCAGTGGAGTCCATCTTCTGCGAGGTCGGTCGACATCCCATGTTCCTCTTGGGTTATATAGAAAGATTCTCCTTTCTTCACTCATGCTCATTGAGTGTTCTCTCCATTTCTTGTTATTTGCTTTAATTTTATCTTCTAATTTATATACAGTTAATTCTTTTATTATTTGCTCTGTTCGTATTTTATTTACTTTTGAACATCCGTTCACATTCCTCAGAAATAGCATTTCTGTTGCTTGTATTCTACTGCTATCCTTAGATTTAATTACCCAACTTTCACTTCCATACAACAAGAAGGAATAGCCAATGTTTTGTATAATTTAAGTTTAGAATCTTTTCTTGTTTTCTGACCTAAAGTTCTTTTAATGGTTCCACATACAGTCTGGAATTTATATATTTTATGTTAAATATCTTTATCTTCTTCATAGGTAATGTCACATCCTAAATACGTGTGTGTTACTTGTCCCTGTATTTTATTTTCCAAACAAATTTTAGTTCTTATTCCATATTTACCTATAAATGCCATTGCCTTTGATTTACTTACTGATATTCTGCAGTTGTATCTATTGGCCACCACTTGGAACTTAAAAGCCAACATTTGTAGATCTCTTTCAGATTCTTCCATTAGTAAGACATCATCCACAAATAATATGACATTTATTCTACCCTTATTGTCAATTAATATTCCTTCCTTATTTAAATGTTTTTTACATTCAAATGTAGATATTGTCGCGGCGAAAAAGCACAGAGGTTTTGGTGCCGAGAGAGAAGCACGGTTTGTGTAAAGATAAAGACAATAGACGGATAGGTTTCACGTAGATAACGAACTTGCATAAGCAGATAAACATAGCACTTGAGATTAAAGACTTACGGAAACAAACAAACTGAGATAAATGGAAATTTCTGGTAATATCTTGATTATTCGGTTTCTTTATTGTTCTGGAAATATCTCGAAATTAGGAATGAGATATTTAAGGAAGTGCCGACTCGCCAAGCCTGAGTGAGTCGCGAGAGGTAAGAAGAGAACAGCTGAGAGTGTTGTAAACTGAACGCTGTTTGTTATTGTCATTGACCTTGGAGGATTGTGTTGTGATATGTGATGTAATTTTGCTGCTACGGAGTGTATTTCTACGCAAATAAAGAACATTTAGAATTTCGGCAAATTGGACTTTTAATTCTACGAACCCACAAAGTCACAATTAGTGTCAGGAAGTGGGACAACGACAACATCACCGAGAAGATGGAAGAAATGAGATGAAAGAATTAACAATGGAAACAGAAGCTGCAAATAGCAACTTGGCCGCGACGATGACCGCGAAGATGACCGACACCAGGAAGAACAGCCGGAAGAAGCGTAAGGCCCGGCGCCGTCTACACTATCTCCTCGAGTGACACTGCACGCCGTCAGCCGACGGATGGATGGCAGCCTAATCGCAGACGGTTGGGTCAGAGGGAAGCCGTGCTGCATGCTCGTAGACACCGGGGCAGCTATGACCGTCATCAGATCCGACGTAGCCAGGGGTTTGCCGTCGAGAAAACCGAGCCAACCATACCAGCTAGTGACGGCATCGGGCGAAACCTTGACCGTGGAGAGGGAGGCCCTGCTGCAGTTGACCTTGGGACGGAGTGCCGTGCGTCAGTGGGTGTTCGTCGTGGAGGTGGCTGAGGAGGTGATACTGGGACTGGATGCCCTCAGGAGCCACGAGGCGATGGTCGACGACGGCAGGAAGGTCCTGCGGCTCAATGTAGAAGAGGTCATACTCCAGCAACCCGAAGAACGCCTTGGAATCTGCAGGGTCATCTTGAAGGAAGACATGGGTCCCCGCGAGAAAGAAGGCGGTGGTGACGGCGCGACTGGAAGGACAGCGAATGAACATTGTTGCCGTGCCGAGAGGAGGTGCCAATGAAGCTGCTTAACCTAGTGGACACCGATCACGACGTCCAGGCCCGAACGGAGATGGGAACGTGTGAGCCCGTGGTCATCGTGACAGCGATCGACAAGACACAGGAGCCGGTGCCAACGCAACACCTGGGGCTCCGGCTGGAAGGCTTACTGGAGAGGGCGGCCGATCACCTGACCGCAGAACAGCTCAAGAATACGCTTTGCAGTGCTCTAATTTTGGGATTTTTACAACCAGGCAGCCCTTCCTTGTGGACACCGACGCCAGCGACCATTGCAAAGGAGGCGTCCTATCGCAAATTCAGGACGGCCACGAGCGGGTGACAGCCTACTACAGCAAGACGCTATCCAAGGCAGAGAAGAACTACTGCGTCACCCGGCGAGAGTTACTGGCGGGAGTAAAGACATTGGAGCACTTCCACAATTACCTTTATGATCAGCCATTCCATCTGAGGACTGACCATACCGCCCTAAACTGGCTACTTAGTTTTAGGAACCTGGAAGGCCAGACGGCCCGTTGGGTAAAGAGGCTGCAGGAGTACGACTTCACCTCTGAACATCGTAGAGGGAAGATCCACGGTAACACAGACGCCATGTCCCGAAGACCCTGCCCGAAGAGTGTGGCCAGTGTACAAGAGTGGAAGAGAAGGAGCGTGCCGCAGCTGTCAGAGTGGTTACGGCCGTGCCTGCGGAAGGCTGGGATAACCAGGCCTGAGGAGAGAGCAGCCTTGGGACCACTCTTGAGGGAAGTGAAGGCAGGGACAAGACTGACCTGGGAGGACATCGCACCGAGGAGCGCCACCTACAAGTCGTATTGGGCCCAATGGGACTCACTGAAGACAAGAGAGGGCGTGCTGTTCCGGGTATGGGAATCGCCTGATGGGAAGACGCAGAGAGAACAGTTGGTACTTCCCCGGAGCAAGGTCCCGGAAGTCTTAGAGGAAGTGCACACCAGTACTTCAGGAGGACACCTGGGAGCAAACCGAATGATCGACAAACTCCGACAGCGCTACTACTGGCTGAGGCTCCGAGCAGACGCTGAGAGATGGTGCCGTCAATGTCATGTGTGCGCAGCGAGTCGCGGCCCCCAGACTAGGAGCCGGGGTCGCATGCAGCAGTACAACGTTGGAGCGCCATTCGAAAGGATCACCATCGACATAGCTGGACCATTCCCAGTGTCCGGCCGAGGCAACAAGTACTGATGGTGGTCATAGATTATTTCACCAAGTGGACGGAGTTGTATGCCGTTCCGAACCAGGAGGCGAAGACCATCACAAACTGCCTCGTGGAGCAAGTGTTTTGCCGATTTGGGGTGCCGTTAGAGCTCCACAGTGACCAGGGCATAAATTTTGAATCCAACCTGATGAAGGAGGCACTATAAAGACTTGGGGTGAACAAGACCGGCACTACACCCCTACATTCACAGTCGGACGGCTTGGTGGAGAGATACATCAAGACCTTAGAAGAGCACCTGAGGAAGGTCGTGGCCAGCCATCAGCGAGACTGGAATGTCAAGTGCCACTGTTCTTGCTAGCCTACCGCTCGTCTACACACGACACAACTGGGATGACACCAGCCAGCTTAATGTTCGGCTGAGAGTTACGCCTCCCTTGTGACCTGGCCTGTGGGAGCCAATACTGAAAATAAATAGTTTTTAATACTATTTCCCAAATTATGTTAAATGTATATTTATTATTTTGTAACATTACAACAGGATGAAAATGAATGTATTTCACTTTTATTTTTCAATAATTGAAACTTAGAGCTCAATGGTTTCTAAAAAGTAGTGAAATTGTTAAAGATAAAATTAACATTCTCCTTGAACATCACAAGGTGAAAAATTACTGCCAAAGAAACAGGAACAGCAGTGCGCTATGTTACATACTAGGACAATTGTGGGTAAAATGTAAAAGAGGATTACATCCTAAGTGCATTAATTTACATAAGTGCTCCAAATAAATATCAAATTAATGAATCACTGATAAATAGTATTATTATAGCTGAACTTTAGTGTTAAATGTACATAGTGGTTGTTTAGCGGCAAGAAAAGCTTGATGATCATTTTAATTTCTGATTAGTTTTTATGTGCATATATGTAAATCTTAGATTCATAATGTTAAAACTAGTGCTGGAAAACCGTGACTATAATTGCAGGGTATATTTATTCTTGATGCAAACCAAACTGAAGTCATTGATAATGGTGAGTTAAATTTTGCATATTTGTATGTAGTATAAGACAGCTTTAAGATATATTCATAATAAATTTACTTGCAACTGAGATATTTTTATAGAACTAAATGTAATTCATATTATTTCAATAGTAGTATCTGATGTTTCATTTCAAATTGCAATAAAATTGATTGTCTTTGTTGTAATTAAACATGCACTGGATATTTATATTTTGTCTGATGATTATTTTAATTACACATTTTAAATCCAGCTTTAAAATTGTATTTATTATGAATTTTTGCTAAAAGCCAACATTTCAAGACGTAGCAGTTTGGCATTTTTCACTCCTGCTGCCATATCTGAACTTGGCTTTTCATGATCTGATTGACATGATCAGTGTGCTGCAACTCCAGAAAATTCAATTTTAATTCCAATAAAGTGCATTACAGAGGATGCAAATGCTTACATGGCTAATGTATATGGTTATTATCATGATTTTCTGGTATGGATCACATTTTGTTTGGCACAACAATGGAACTGGATGCACAGCATTTGCAAAGACAGCACTGCCATATTTTAAAAAGTCAAAACCTTATTTACTTTAGTAAAAGCTTAAGCAGTAAATGTATGTTGTTCCATTATTTCTATAATGACTAATGAAACATTTATTTGAGCCGAAATTAAGTAATGAAAAAAAAATCTGCTGATTTTCTTCCAAAAAAAATCTTCTTTTCTTACAAAAACATATCTTTTCACAGTACCTTAGCCATACAATCTTTGGTGTAGGATTTCCTGTGACTCTTGCCAGTAGTCGTAAGGTTCCTTTCTCTGGAACCTTTTCTTCCTCAAATCTCTCAACAAAAAGAGGTGGTTCTGGTTTGATGTCTGGAAGTTCTAGAAACAACAATTTTCGTATTACTAGCTTTGAAAAATATTTACAGTTATTTTTAAAAACTATTAACTCTCTATTTTAGTAATTTAATTAAAAGTTATCAGTTGTACAATGTCCTCACTATTAATTGTTGATATATCAGTGGCCCTTGTTACTGATGACTCATATCTATGTTTATTGTGCATATTCATATTTATTATTTTTAATGTGTATGGATGTAATTTTGGATTTTGATATTTACACAACTAACAAAGAACATTTTTGACCTCGAATGCTTGAAACTGCATGAAAACATAGAATAACATATAATCATTTAAACAACAATGGTCTGTGTCATTTCCATGCAAGACTCCACATTTGTCTACTGGCACCTTAGAAGCTCTATAAGCAGTATAAGCTCCATATCAGAAGAGTTGCTAATTTTGTAAGACTACAATATGCTGAACCATAAGTGAAGATGCATGACCATTATTTCATCATCAAACTTCTGTCCGCGAATTAAAAGCAATTACTGATCCAACGTGTAAGCCTATAGATAAAGGCAGACTTTAAAATTCAATGCCATGGACGGGATTTAAACCACAGATCTCCTGGTCTCCATCTGGCCGCTTTTACAATGGCCAACATGTCATAATGACATTAAATTCTCCAAATGACTCTATTTTTCCCAGTAAACCACTATGGGGCTCTCAAGCACAATGATCGCCTGCGGTGCCATATGTAGTAAAAGCGGGCATTAAACACTACACATTTCATTTCATTTCAAGCACAATGAGAACCTCAGCTTTCGTGGTGACTTACTATGTTGTAAGTACTTAAGTCTCTGGCTTTATAGTTACCACTATGAGGTTATTTGTTGGAAATTTAATTGTTCTTCCATACTAGCTGTGTGTAGGTCAAGATTTGGATAGATAGATGGTTTAAATCCCAGCCATGGCATTGAATTTTTCAGTCTGACTCTATCTATTCAAATCATAGCCTACTCACGACTAGTGGGAAGAATGATTAAATTTGCAATATTTTGGCAAAATGCAGGTTATGTCTTTGACATACATATCATCATTTGCAAATGTAATTAGTGTCACTATTGGACTGCGTGAATACAAAAGTGATTTGGAATGTGATAACATAGCTTTAATGAGGTGTGAACATTTACCCTTTGTTTGAACCACTTCATTGAAATATTGTGTCTGCACTTTGAGACTATAATCACTGACAGTAATATAGTAATGTATATTTAGCACTGTTATAAGTACTTTAAAGAGGTGTTTAGCACTGTTGATTGAAAATGTAATTACATACTGATATCATTGAATTACACATAATTTCTCCTCTATGGTACTGGTATCTTGTCACTTTGTTTTTCTCTATTAAAATGATATTAAAGGTAGAATGCAATTTTACATAGAATTTACACAGACCACTCTTTTGTTTATGATCAATTGTTATTCTAAGCTTGTTTTCATGCAATTCTGAGTGTTCAAGGTCAACAGTGTCTTTTACAAGTACATGTGCATTATATACAGGTACTATTTGTCTTCATACATCTCACAATAAACCTGTTAGATCTGCTATAATATTACAACAAGCATTAACAGAAAACTAATAGAAGCCACATCAACATCCAGCAGAGCTAACAGACTTGACAATTTTTTGTTGTTAATTTACATTTTCCAATGTTATGTTATATAGGACGATGAATGAAATGGGTGAAATGATGCTCAAATGAGCCCAGGATCCATAGAGCTTAGAATTACCTGAATTACCACAGTTACGTGTCTCTCAGGATAAGGCAAAACCCCAGCAAAAAACCTTATCCAAATAACTCACCCTGACCGAGATTCAAACTCGGGACCTCTTGAATGTGAGGCAAAGACTTGACAATGTCAACATGTAATTCTCAAATAGACATTATTCTCATAACACATGGCCAAGTCAGTAGCAACTGCTCTTTGCGACAAGTGTGCAGCACAAAGAGGCTGAAGCTCTTATATTTACATTTTAAACATTTGATAATGTTGTATATTAATCAATCCACTAACATTTTTGGTGACACAGACTACGTTTTTGGATATTTTTAAATGTCTTCTATGTTACATACTTCTGAAATTGTATACCCAATGCATCTATGCTCTTCAAGCTGGAAATTATTTTGCTCTTTATAATACTTACGCATGCACTTCAAAACTCAATTTAACAATTTCAGGCCTTTTTTTTGCTTTAAATTTACATAGTAAATGACTAACTGCTAACAGGTAACCTGAAGGTTTTATAATTAAAAAGAAATAAATAGGCAGAAAATATAATGTGGAACGTTCTGATTAAATATTAAAGTAAATCTTCAAAATATCCTAATATGGTAAATACTATGTTTTATTCAACTTATTCATAGAGTTCCAATTAGTAGGCTTTCAGTGTTGAATAAACTCATATTTTGTGCATAAAGACTAAAATTGAGTCATACCTTTTAAAACTGTAACTTCACTCACGTACTTTTACAAAATCAGGATGTGTAAAAGGACGTGAGTGAAGTTACAAGTTTTAAAAGGTGTGACTCAATTTTAGTTTTTATACATGAAATTAGCTTCACTGTTAACAATGCTTTTATTCATAACTATTCAAACTCATATTTACTCTATGTATAACACTTATTATGGTCCAGGAAGGTTAAGAAATGACATTAATGAAAAAAAATTCTCTTCTTCTTTAAATGCCCTCTTATACCACAAAGTGGTGTCAGGGTATTCTTGTTCTTCTTAACCCTTATGCGGGTTGAGGAATGAAATTTCTGAATCAGTGACAGAGAGAATCCAGGAAGGGTGATCAGCCCTATTCCTGTATGAGATTGAGGGAAGTAGATGACAGAATAAGGGCGAGATGAAATAGAAAAAATGATGATGGAGCAATTGGTGGAATGCTGGCAGGGGAAATCAGAGGACCCAGAGAAAACCCACCCCAGCACTGTGTTGTCCACCACAAATCTCACTTTGCGGTCACCTGGGTACAAACACATATACATATATCTCTCACATAACATGCTTGGTGAGAGCCAAGTGGTCTAATCACTCAACCACATCACAGCCAATGGCCATTCTTCTAGTGAGGGATTACAACTTCTGGGTTTAAAAATCAATACAAGCATCAAAACAAAGGGGACATTCCTTAGAATTTTGTACAATATTGTTTAATATTATATTTGTTCCAGTGCTATGTTTATTAGTGACTCTTTACAATGTTATATTATAAATATTTACCTTCCACAACAAGAGTAGCTGTTGTTTCAGCCATTCCAACACTGTTCTTGGCACTAACAGTATATTGAGCAGTGTCAGAAGGACTTGCTTTTCTTAATGTTAATGTGTGCACATCTCCATCCTGACGTGTTGGCAGGTCAGTTACAGGTTTTCCATTCTTCATCCATGTTACCTTTGGTGGAGGATTACCCACAATTTGGGTAGTAAGCATAACACCTTCTCCTTCTGGAACTATCTTGCTCTTCAGAGGCTCCAAAATTTGAGGTGGCTCTTTGTCTGCGGTTTTCACCTAAAGGAATTTACGAAAACTTAATTATAATTGGAGTTCAAAACCCTACAAAATACTATTAGGACCAGATAAGAATATGATCTGCTGAAAATATTACAATATGTGAAGGTACCAACCAAAACTATTGATCATCAAAGTTGCATAATGTCAGAATATCAATATTAATAGCAACAAAAAATATATTATGGGTACCATGGTAATAGTATTGCCACAATGACTTAAAAGTTATGCTTCAACCATAAATTCTGTTTATGCTATTGTGAAAGAAAAGTGCTGGGAATGTTTATGTTTCAAATTCTATATAATGCATCTTAATATGAGAAGAAAATGACAAAAAATACGGTAATAAATATTTTACAGTAAAGATATACGTGACACATAGTTCTGTAGTATTTAAAATCTTTCTCTGATAAATTTGTCAATTTCAATATGTAATTTTTTAATAAGTACATTACTTTATGGGAGAATTGCTACAGGACCTTTGTATTTCTCTCTCTCTTTTTTTTTTATCATTTCTAGGTATGGGGTTTACCTCATAACACCAAGCAATGACTAAACCCTAATGGAAATTAATTGCTGTTCCACACCAGCCATGTGTATGACAAGGTTTTATAAGTAGAGTTTAGACTGAAAAATGCAATGACATACTGGGATTTGAACCAGTGATCTACCAAATCTGGTTCAAATCCTGGCTACGGCACTAATTTTTCAGTCTGACTTTACCTATCCAAACCAGGCCAAACACATGGCTACTGTGGAAGAACAATTAATTTCCATCAATTAACCTAATTGTGGTTTAACTATGAAGCCTGGGACTTAAGTAATTACAGCATAGTAAGATGCCACAAATGGTGTGTATCTCATTGTAGCCCCTAGTGGTTCACCGGGAAAAACACGAGTCAGATGGAGAATTTAATTTTAATGTCATGTTTTCATGTTGGTCATGGTAGCTCAATGGTTAAAAGCAACCGGATGGATACGGGTAAATCTGTGATTCAAATTCCAACTATGGAACTGCATTTTTCAATCTAACTCTACCTATGACGATGGAATGAGAGGATCTACAGCTTTAACCATGAATTCCAAACCATGTTGGGCCTTGGGAATACTTCACATGAGCTAGAATAGTCAGAGGGGAAGGCTTGGGTAGGATCAATTTAAAATCAGTACTCCGGAGTTAGGAATCAAAACAAGAACTCTCTGCATGAGAGCTGCAAATGAAACCACTGAGTTATCCAAGCATGTCTATGTATAACATCTTAAATGTGAAAAGCTTGTGCTGCTTTTGCTTATTATGGATGTACAGGTGAAAGCTGTATTAATTTGGAAAATACATATTCTACATTACTTTACAAAGTTATATACCTAAGCTAAGTTTACTAAGTCAGCTTCTAAGTATAGTGTGTATTTGCAAGAGTAAAAAGTATGATATAACAGTCATTTATACTGAAATTATGCTAATATTATAAAGAGAGGATGAACAAAGAGAAATAAACAGCAACAGGAAGGAAAAGAGACAGAAAAAAAGGTTTATAACATACAAAGGTTTATAAAATTTTAGTTTTCAGGCAATCAGTAATAGGTGATTCGTTCTAACACACTCAAATCATGTATAGGTTAATTGTTAAAGGTTACAATCAAACTGAAAAATTCACTTGCATAGCAGGATTTGAACTAAGGATCTTCCACTCTACATGTGGCTGCTCCACCATTGAGCTAACATAGCAGGATGCCAACATCAAACTAATTCTCCAGCTGATTCAAACAAACAATAAGGATCACTTACCCTAATAGCGAACTACTATTCATAAGTACACTTGACAGAGCGTTGATGTGTGTTTACCTTCAGTGACAAAGCCCTGTGTTCGTTTATCTTATTGATTAGAAGAGTAAATATTAGCAACTGGCATACAGTAAGTGACAAAACACAAATGGAGCACTTGGAAGGTGCGTATGTCTCACATAAAGGTTTAACCAATTAATTATTATATGCAAAAAGTGTGTGCAATAATAAAAATTAACCTAATGATTATAAATGAATTAAATATATATCCATGTAATTATTTATTGTAATATTTTTCAAATAATGAAAATGAAGCTAACAGCCCTATCTTCTGCAATTTCCATAATGGGGAATAAACACCAAATAAATTAGTTACAACACTTTTGTTATTAAATGACCACTGCAACTATAGGAAGTGCACGGTAATATAACTAATTATCTAGTGAGATCAATCTGAAAAGGTGATTTATTTCAAATGGCAAAGGTATAATGTTAAACATGTCATCAGCTATATTCCATCATTGAAAGATGTCTCATTGTCATTGTCACTATTATTGTATACAAATCATCAATCTCATGCTTCTTGTTTCAGTAATCCATTCCTTTTTCCCAACAACTATCAACTCTTTTTGGTTGTCTAGTTAACACAACAAAAACTGCCATTAACATAAAGCTTTTTTAATTAAATAATTTCTGTAATTATAGGAAGTATATCCTACTACAACTAATATTTGAAGAATCTGTACAAATAGGCCATTGGCGTAATATATATTACATGAAAAATAAGACCTGAAACTTCCCTGATGAGGAGTATATTGAATATAAATCACATTATTTAGATGCATCACAATATTAAGCTATACAATAATTATGTGCATATAATTTTAGATAATATTATTGCAATTACTAATAAAACACAATCTCAGGTTAGTTCAATAATGATGAATCTGAATGAATATATAAATAAAAATAACAACATATTCATAATTTTGGTTTACATCACATTATATAAAATAAATTCCTCCTCCGTCATAGCTACTGAATGATATGTGTTATGCAAAACATGCCACGGAAATGAAAGATAAACAACAGTTCTACTGACTTTGATTTAACATACTTGGAGAATTAAAGTGCTGTAGGTACAGTTCATCAGCAATATCTATTGAAGAATCACACAAATATTTTCATTACCTCTTCTTTCTTCTTGTAACAATATTTAATCACATCAGATATATTATCATAATTTTGTATATATGATCTCTAGTGCCTGCCAATTATATGACATGTTGCTATGAATGTATTTGAACAGAGTAATAGACACTGGACTCGCTGTGTATGTGTGATAACTTACATAAACATCTCTGTTGTTCGTATATTTTCCTCGGCTTTGCAATGTAGTACTGTTCCAGGCTTTTTCTAGTCTTTTAATTTTAGTTTTCCATTTATAAGGGCCAATCAGTGAGGTGAATGTTCTAAACACATACAAATTGTGTGTAGGTAAACTTTTGAAGGTTAGAATCAGAACTGAAAATCAGAATCAGTTACTTACCTTTAGGGTTAACTGAATAGAAGCTTCACCCTCTCTGTTCTTTGGCAACCACTTCATAACTACCCTCTTGAGTCTTCTTTACCTTTTTGATGAACAGTATGCTGGTGTAGGAATGCATATCAGACTCATAGCTAATTGTTACATTGCCTCCTGGTGTTACTTCTTTACCATTGCAATACCATATGATATCCGGTTCAGGTACAGCCACCAAACGACATTCCATTTCCACATCTGTTCCCACGTCCAACACACCTTGCCTTTGGTTTGTGTGAGAACATGGGTGGTATACCCTCCAGAATGTCAGCGAGGGAAGATTCTCTATAAAATAAATAATTTTGAACTTATATAAATATATATACAAGGCCTTTTTTAAGTATT